>JARHVA010001052.1:2134166-2760833 GCA_037957365.1 Torreya grandis
TGTGAAGTTGAAGTAGAAGGTGCAAAGATGTTTGGGATACTTACTTTCTCAGCAATCACTGGGTCCTTCAGTTGGATAGGTAGAGTGGCCCCATGCTTGGCAATCAAAATTACAGGTTGAGGTCACTCCTCTGCTTCTCCTTTATTAGCATGTTGAGCTAATTGATTCTTGGACCAGGTGAATACAACATATGACCCCTCAGCTACATTGCCTTTACTCCTAGGTTCATCTTGATAATTTAGGAAACCAATATGGGAGTCACTAGCTAATTCTTTTTCTTCCTCCATGAAGAGACCAACATCATTTTCTTGATTAAACTCAAGTTGGAAAGAGAAATCATGCTCTGTTTCCAAATACCCAACTGTTGAGTTGGCTAGAGGTGCTTCAATGGCAAGGTTTCTCATGGGGGAGGAAGATGATTGGGTTGCTCTTGATGTGCTTGATTAGGGAATGTCCTCCCTGGTACATCTCTGTATGAAGGAGCATATGACATCCCTTGTGCCATTTGTCTTTTGAGGGCTAGCACTTCATTTGCTAGCTTTTGCACCATTGGATCAATGGTGGCTGCAGGTGAGTTATCAGAAGATGAGGAAGATGTGTCTCTATTTGAATCCCTTCTTATCTTTTTAGCCAAGATAAGGTCATTTTCTAACTCAGTGGCTAAGTCTTGAGCAACTTCAAGATCTATCCAGCTAGCACGTCTTAGCAAAAAACTCACTTCAGGTAGCTGTGAGTTTATTGTTAGGTTGTGGAGCTAAAAGCTTCACCAGGATGCAAACAGGAGAAGTTATGGAGATTTAATTGTTGTGTTTACTTTACCAAGTGGATAATGAGTCACGACATTATCCTGTTACTGTATGTGGATGGTATGCTTGGAGCAGGTTTGTACATACAGGGATTTGCTGAGCTAAGGGTAAGGTTAGTTCAGAGGTATGTCATGGAGAATTTGGAGCAGCGAAATTCTTTGGCATAAGAGACATGGAGATTTTGTCTCCAGTGGGAGCTGTTGTGAAGATGGTGTTGGCGGGGTTCAAGAAGTAGGATGGAGAATCGGTAAGCACACCAAGGGCTGGACAGTTCAAGCTAAGCTTAGAACAGGGTTCAAAATCACATAAGGTCTAGTGTAGGCTTGAGTTTTCCTAAGCAGTGGGAGTTGTCAGAAAGTATGGAGCCAATTCAGGGAAGAAATACTGGAGGGTATTTCAATGGATTCTCAGGTATCTGAGAGGGACTAGCAGCAGGTTAACATGTTATGCAAGGTCAAGGTCTTCACTACATGGAGTTGTAGGTTCGAATGTGGCAGGTTACTTGGATGACAGGTGTAGCATCACAGGATGTGTGGTGGGTGGTCTTCAAGATGGATCTTGAAGAGGGATACAAGCTAGGGAATGAATTAGATGGTGTATAGGTATAGGTATAGGTGCAGCTATTTATCTCCAAGTGGGAGATTGTTAGGTTGTGGAGCTAAAAGCTTCACCAAGATGCAAACAGGAGAAATTATGAAGGTTGTGAAGGTTGCAGAGAGTTGCATAACTAGTTACAGGGAAATTGACACCGGTCTGATCAACCGACGTCGATCAGATAGCAGTGCAGAAGCAACTGACGTCGATTACAAGTTGGTCGACATCAGTCAGGAGGAGCCGACGTCGGCAACTTGTGTGTGAGCATGCAGTTTGCATGTGAATTTTGGAGAGTCTATTCTTGGACTGTTAGTTTGCATGTTAAAGGCTAATTATAGTCTTGAGTTGCATGTCTAATTATTGTAATTAAGAATGTCTAATTATTGTATGCATGAGATCTATATAATAGACTCATGGGCTATATTGTAAATGAGTGCTAGAGAGTAAGAGAGAAAAATAAGCTCCTTTAGAGAGAGGAGAGCAATGGTGTGTTCCTCCTAGTGCCACAACATTGTGTGTGGGTTCTGGTTTGGAGAATCAAAAGGGTTCTTTGTGTATGTATGATCTTGGTCAGCAGGTGTGCATGGCTTCTTTTGGAGATCTACAATGGTGAGTAAGGTCTAGTGATTTGCAGGTGGCAGCAGAGAGCAGGAGATCTACTTGGAGTATGGTTGTGTACTTGGTGTACATGCAGCGTTGTTACTGACTGGTGGAGGTGAACAACAATTCTGTATTGGAGTTGTGTGTTGGGACTGTGAGAGAGAGAGGGAAGAAGTCCTTGAGGTGTGGCAAGCCTTTGAGGTGGAAGAAGAAGTGGCATCTTCTTTATTGTATTTTCTTCTGAGTGATTATTAATACAAGATTGTGTATTGTCTCTCATATCCTGTGTTGTTTCATATTTCTAGTTACTTATTCATTCTGGTTAAATTTCGTGTTTAGTTGCTAATACAAGAGGTAATCATATGTGTTCTAATTGAGGAGCAAGATCCTAACAGTTGGTATCAGAGCAGGTTGACTAGGTTGACTAGGTTGGTACCAACTTGACAGTTGGTATCAGAGCTTTTGGTTGGGTTGACTAACAGGTGGTTCAGATCTAGTTAGTGTTTTTTGATTACAGGTCACTCTCAGGGGTTTCAAATTGAGTGGGAGTATAGCAATGGCAGAAGAAAGTAAGCTACGAATGGAGAAACTGAATAGCACGAATGGTCTGATTGATGGAAAGAAAGAGCAGGGAAAGGACAATCGTTGGTCGATAGAATATTAGTGTGTAAAAGCAGATATTACAGGTGTTGTTGCACAGGTTGCTCTAGATAAAGTAGAATCTTTGTTTACAAATTCTTTTGCCTCTTTCCATGCAGCTCGAAATAGAGCATCTTTGCATGGGTATGTCTTTGGAGAGGTTTATTTAGGGGTTGGTGAGGCTTGTCAAATTATTGATGAAGGGGAAGTGAAGCTGAAAATGCAGACGGATAACACACAGGTGTTGAAGGAGGTCATGCAGGTACCAGTCTTGGAGATGAGTCTAATTTCTTTAAGAAAGTTGGGTGATGGGAGATGCACAGTAACTCTCACAGTGGACGCACTTGAATTAGATGGTGGTAAGAAAGTAGGTATCCTTTATCTATCTACTTATATTATTGATTCACCTTCTATTGTAGAGATGTGGCTTTGTAGGCTTGGTCACATATGTAGGAGGGGAATGCATGTTCTTAAGTGGAAGATAGATATCGTTGACAAACTTAAGAACTAGAAAGCCTTGGTGTTCATGGAGGAGATGGCAGACAGAGATCCGCTGAGAGGACTAAATTATTCTGAGCAGGGCTGTGTAAATTTGAACAGGGTTTTGATCCAAAAGGAGCTCGCAGGTAAAAAGTCATCACTCACAGGCAGACACAAGTACCGACATCGGTCAAAGAGTAACCGACGTCAATGATAGGAAGACCAACGTCGGTCATATAGGAACCGACATCGGCAGAATGGATACCAGCGTCGGCCAGGGAAACAATGTCAACAGTCAGGGTCAGTGCAGGGAACCGACATTGGTTGGATGCATACTGGGAGATAGCCGAGATCGGTCACTGAAACAGATGGTGGGTGGACAGCAAGCTATCAAAAAAGGTCTCAAATGCTCATATCGATGAATAAAAGGGTAAGTGAACCTCATATTCATTATTCACCTTCTTTATATTTCTTATTGATGGTTGAGAACCAGGAAGATGTGAAGAGGCAATGCAGGTAGAATCCAGAAATAGTGGGAGCTTGGCATGGATAAGGAGTGTGAGTCCTTGGAGAAGAACCAAATAGGGTTTTTTTGTGGAGTTGTCAGCTGGAAGAAGGCACTAAAAGATGGATGGATTCCCAAGTTAAAGAAGAGAGTGGATGGATACATGAGATAGAAGGCCAAGGTATAAAGTCTTGAGGAAGTTGCAGGGCAATGGAGGTTTAACCGTTGTGTTTACTTTAGCAGGTGGATAATGAGTCATGACATTATCCTGTTACTGTATGTGGATGGTATGCTTGGAGCAAGTTTGTACATACAGGGATTTGTTGAGCTAAGGGTAAGGTTAGTTCACAGGTATGTCATGGAGAATTTGGAGCAGCGAAATTCTTTGGCATAAGAGACATGGAGATTTTGTCTCCAGTGGGAACTGATGTGAAGACGGTGTTGGCAGGGTTCAAGAAGTAGGATGGAGAATCGGTAAGCACACCAAGGGCTGGACAGTTCAAGCTAAGCTTAGAACAGGGTTCAAAATCACATAAGGTCTAGTGTAGGCCTGAGTTTTCCCAAGCAGTGGGAGTTGTCAGAAAGTATGGAGCCAATTCGGGGAAGAAGTACTGGAGGGTATTTTAGTGGATTCTCAGGTATCTGAGAGGGACTAGCAGTAGGTTAACATGTTATGCAGGGTCAAGGTCTTCACTACATGGAGTTGTAGGTTCGGATGTGGCAAGTTACTTGCATGACAGGTGTAACATCACAGGATGTGTGGTGGGTGGTCTTCAAGATGGAGCTTGAAGAGGGATACAAGCTAGGGAATGAATTAGATGGTGTACAGGTGCAGGTACAAGTGCAGCTATTTATCTCCAAGTGGGAGATTGTTAGGTTATGGAGCTAAAAGCTTCACCAAGATGCAAACAAGAGAAGTTATAGAGGTTGTGAAGGTTACAGAGAGTTGCAGGGAAACCAACATCAGTCTGATCAACCAACATCGGTCAGATAGCAGTGCAAAAGCAACTGACGTTGATTACAAGTCGGTCGACATCGGTCAGGAGGAGCCGATGTCAACAACCTATGTGTGAGCATGCAGTTTGCATGCAGATTCTGGAGAGTCTATTCTTGGACTGTTAGTTTGCATGTTAAAGGCTAATTATAGTCTTCAGTTGCATGTCTAATTATTGTAAATAAGAATGTCTAATTATTTTATGCATGAGATCTATATAATAGACTCATGGGATGTATTGTAAATGAGTGCTAGAGAGTAAGAGAGCAAAATAAGCTCCTTCAGAGAGAGGAAAGCAATGGTGTGTTCCTCCTATTGCCACAACACCCTGTGTGGGTGCTGGTTTGGAGAATCAAAAGGGTTCTTCGTGTATGTATGATCTTGTTCAGTAGGTGTGCATGGCTTCTTTTGGAGATCTACAATGGTGAGTAAGGTTTAGTGATTTGCAAGTGGCAGCAGAGAGCAGGAGATCTACTTGGAGTACGGTTGTGTACTTGGTGTACTGGCAACATTGTTACTGACTGGTGGAGGTGAACAACAATTCTGTATTGGAGTTGTGTGTTGGAACTGTGAGAGAGAGAGGGAAGAAGTCCTTGAGGTGTGGCAAGCCTTTGAGGTGGAAGAAGAAGTGGCATCTTCTTTATTGTATTTTATTCTGAGTGATTATTAATACAAGATTGTGTATTGTCTCTCATATCCTGTGTTGTTTCATATTTCTAGTTACTTATTCATTCTGGTTAAATTGTGTGTTTAGTTGTTAATACAAGAGGTAATCATATGTGCTCTAATTGAGGAGCAAGATCCTAACAGTTGGTATCAAAGTAGGTTGACCAGGTTGACCAAGTTGGTACCAACTTGACAGTTGGTATCAGAGCTTTTGGTTGGGTTGACTAACAGGTGGTTCAAATTTGGTTAGTGTTTTTTGATTACAGGTCACTCTCAGGGGTTTCAGATTGAGTGGGAGTATCGCAATGGCAGAAGAAAGTAAGCTACGAATGGAGAAACTAAATAGCACGAATGGTCTGATTTATGGAAAGAAAGAGTAGGGAAAGGACGATCGTTGGTCGATAGAAGATCAACGTGTAGAAGTAGATATTATAGGTGTTGTTGCACAGGTTGCTCTGGATAAAGTAGAATCTTTGTTTTTAGATTCTTTTGCCTCTTTCCATGCAGCCCGAAATAGAGCATCTTTTCATGGGTATGTCTTTGGAGAGATTTATTTAGGGGTTGGTGAGCCTTGTCAAATTATTGATGAAGGGGAAGTGAAGCTAAAAATGCAGATGGATAACACACAGGTGTTGAAGGAGGTCATGTAGGTACCATTCTTGGAGATGAGTCTAATTTCTTTAAGAAAGTTGGGTGATGGGAGATGCACAGTAACTCTCACAATAGATGCACTTGAATTAGATGGTGGTAAGAAAGTAGGTATCCTTTATCTATCTACTTATATTACTTATTCACCTTCTGTTGTAGAGATGTGGCTTTGTAGGCTTGGTCACATATGTAGGAGGGGAATGCATGTTCTTAAGTGGAAGACATATATCTTTGAAAAACTTAAGAACTAGAAAGCCTTGGTGTTCATGGAGGAGATGGTGGACAGAGATCAGCTGAGAGGACTGAATTATTCTGAGCAGGGCTGTGTTAATTTGAACAACGTTTTGATCCAAAAGGAGCTTACAGGTAAAAAGTCATCACTCACAGGCAGACACAGGTACTGGCATCGATCAGACAGTAACCGACGTCGATGATAGGAAGATTGATGTCAGTCATACAGGAACCGACATCGATAGAATAGATATCGACGTCGGCTAGGGAAACGACGTCGATAGTCAAGGTCAGTGCAGGGAATCGACATTGATCGGATGTACACTGGGAGATGGCCAAGATCGATCACTGAAACAGATGGTGGGCGGACATCAAGCTATCAAAAAGGTCTCAAACACTCATATCGAGGACTGAAAGGGTAAGTGAACCTCATATTCATTGTTCACCTTCTTTATATTGCTTACTGATGGTCGAGAACCAGGAAGATGTGAAGAGGCAATGCAGGTAGATTCCAGAAACAGTGGGAGCTTGGCATGGATGAGGAGTGTGAGTCCTTGGAGAAGAACCAAACAGGGCTTTGTTGGTGGAGTTTTCAGCTGGAAGAAAGCATTGAAAGACAGATGGATTCCCAAGTTAAAGAAGAGAGTGGATGGATACGTGAGATGGAAGGCCAAGGTATAAGGTCTTGAGGAAGCTGCAGGGCAATGGAGGTTTAACTGTTGTGTTTACTTTACCAAGTGGATAATGAGTCGCGACATTATCCTGTTACTATATGTGGATGGTATGCTTTGAGCATGTTTGTACATACAGGGATTTGTTGAGCTAAGGGTAAGGTTAGTTCAGAGGTATTTCATAGAGAATTTGGAGTAGCAAAATTCTTTGGCATAAGAGACATGAAGATTTTGTCTCTAGTGGGAGCTGATGTGAAGACGGTGTTGGCGGGGTTCAGGAAGCAGGATGGAGAATCGGTAAGCACACCAAGGGCTGGATAGTTCAAGTTGAGCTTAGAACAGGGTTCAAAATCACATAAGGTCTAGTGTAGGCCTGAGTTTTCCCAAGTAGTGGGAGTTGTTAAAAAGTATGGAGCCAATTCAAGGAAGAAGTACTGGAGGGTAGTTCAGTGGATTCTCAGGTATCTGAGAGGGACTAGCAGCAGGTTAACATGTTATGCAGGGTCAAGGTCTTCACTACATGGATTTGTAGGTTCGGATGTGGCAAGTTACTTGGATGATAGGTGTAGCATCATAAGATGTGTGGTGGGTGGTCTTCAAGATGGAGCTTGAAGAGGGATACAAGCCAGGGAATGAATTAGATGGTGTATAGGTACAATTACAGGTGTAGATGTTTATCTCCAAGTGGGATATTGTTAGGTTGTGGAGCTAAAAGCTTCACCAAGATTCAAACAAGAGAAGTTACGGAGGTTACAAAGGTTGCGGAGAGTTGCAGAACTAGTTGCAGGGAAACCGACGTCGATCTGATCAATCGACGTCGGTCAGATAGCAGTGCAGAAGCAACTGACGTCGATTACAAGTTGGTCGACATCGGTCAGGAGGAGTTGACGTTGACAACCTATGTGTGAGCATGCAGTTTGCATGCAGATTCCAGAGAGTCTATTCTTGGACTATTAGTTTGCATGCTAAAGGCTAATTATAGTCTTGAGTTGCGTGTCTAATTATTGTAATTAAGAATGTCTAATTATTGTATGCATGAGATCTATATAATATACTCATGGGTTGTATTGTAAATGAGTGCTAGAGAGTAAGAGAGCAAAATAAGCTCCTTCAAAGAGAAGAGAGCAATGGTGTGTTCCTCCTAGTGCCACAACACCATGTATGGGCGCTGGTTTGGAGAATCAAAAGGGTTCTTCGTGTATGTATGATCTTGGTCAGCAGGTGTGCATGGCTTCTTTTGGAGATCTACAATGGTGAGTAAGGTCTAGTGATTTGAAGGTGGTAGTAGAGAGCAAGAGATCTACTTGGAGTGCGGTTGTGTACTTGGTGTACTGGCAGCATTGTTACTGACTGGTGGAAGTGAACAACAATTCTGTATTGGAGTTGTGTGTTGGGACTGTGAGAGAGAGAGAGGGAAGAAGTCCTTGAGGTGTGGCAAGCCTTTGAGGTGGAAGAAGAAGTGGCATCTTCTTTATTGTATTTTATTCTGAGTGATTATTAATACAAGATTGTGTATTGTCTCTCATATCCTGTGTTGTTTCATATTTCTAGTTACTTATTCATTTTGGTTAAATTCCGTGTTTAGTTGCTAATACAAGAGGTAATCATATGTGCTCTAATTGAGAAGCAAGATACTAACATTTATGAAGAAGCATTTGAGGTTCTCGGGTGTGGGATGAGCAACTGTGGGAATCTTGTTTCTCATCTTGTCAAATTTTGCAATAAAATCCCTCATGGGCTCATGAGGTTCCTTCTTCATCTACGTAAGTTTGGCTAGGAAAGCATGACCATATTTTGCAGGTTTGAACCTTGCTTCAAACTTGGCTCTGATAGTGTCCCAGCCAGTCACTGATCCAGTCTATAAATGGTAAAACCAATTTGTAGCAACACCTTGTAGTGTCTCCACAAAAAGCCTGACAGCCACGTCTTCAAATTCCACCCCTATCACACCATAGGCTATGGTGAAGGCTGCCATGTTTTCATTGAGGTGGACTCTTCCATCACCAAAGAATTTGGGGAAATTCTTCCTTGAACTGAGTGGTAGCTCATGCAGGGGTAGAGTTAGATTAAGTGGGCCAAATGAGTTACCCCACAGTCCTTGAACTACCATGATCGGATTATGAAGAATAGGGATAACACATCTGAGTGGAGTTGCCAGATTATAGGACAAAAATGGAAAAGAAACAGGCCCTGCTTCAGCTTAAAGCTTGAGGCTTCAAATTTCACTTTCTTTCCCAACAGCTCTGGTTTTGCAGACCAGATAATATAATGGAGATGGATGAAAATGGTAAGGCTATAATGATACTAGGTAAGACCTAGATGGGAGTCACCAGACTCTAAAATGGATAAGGGTAGGGATTGCTTGTTCAAGTCCCTAGCGGAGTCGCCAAAAATCGTTGGGTGAATATTGTGTCGACCAGCTAACTGGCATTCAAAATAGTTCCTATCACCACAACATAGAGAAATTGGTCATCTGGATGTGCAGGTTTACTACATCACAAGGGGACAAATATCTCCTCTAATCAAGGAGAGGTTCCCTATTAAATATGCAAAGGTTATATATATATATATATATATATATATATATATATATATATATATATATATATATATATATATATATATATATATATATATATATATATATATATATATATATATATATATATATATATATATGCAAAAAGTAAGACACAGGGGTGGGATAAACCATCCATCTCTCTTCTTTCAGAGACGATGCTGATAAACAAGGAAGAAATCTTGGGTGATGGGGAAGGTACTTCTCTTCTTTCAGAAGAAACTTTCAGCCAAGAGCCAAATTCCTTCCTAAATAGTAGAAATCCTAGTGTAATGATAGAAGGCACTTCTCTTCTTTCAGAAGTGTTCTTCGACAGGTAGCAAGAATCTTTCAGGTAGCAAGTAACTAGTAACGAGGGTTTTGAGTGACCAGCAACCTGAGAGAGAAAAATGAAGAACAATGGGGGCACCATGTCATCCCAAGGATCTTTACATAGGAAAGGAAAATGCAAACACATTGAAGGTACTTATGGGGGCACAACGTCGTCCCACAGTTGGCCTTCAGGACACCTTCCTGATCACCTCCACTAGTTCTGCTTGTTAAATCAAATGGACAAGAAAGCTCCTAGGATATAGACATACGAATAGTCTCTTAAGATAGCACAAGCTATAACAACACAAATTTTGCAAGTAACTTGTTTTCTCATTCAGATAAAATAATATGAATTATAATCTGAGCTCAAAGTCTCATTAATGCCTTTCAATTTGGGTAGAGTTTTGCTTCTAATAATCAAAAAGGTCTCCTTTCAAATGATACAAGAGAATACATTATATAGAGGCATGAGGGAGGCTTGGCACTTTCTCCCCATGAAGTGGCCCATTCGGCACATTCAATGCCTTGGATGCATTCTTGGTCTTGTCAGGAAGGGCCATGCTGGAGTAGGGTGACTGCCTTAAATGTGGCATGTCGATTCCTATCTTAGTGCCTCCTCCTTAGCCCAAATCACTCATTCACTCACTTGCTTAGCCGCACAACTATCTGCTCTATCTTCCCCTCCAAGGGGATAAATAAATGACACCTTCAATGTTACCAGCTCTAAGATATCTACTTGGTGAACTGTTTCACCTACTGACAATAACTCCTGTTGAGTTTCCCTCTCTGTCTCTTCCTTCTCTTGATCTTGGCCTTAGTCTTTTTTGAATGCATCCGGGTTCATCTTTTGAGTTGCAAAAATCAACAGATAATTGAATGCAACTGATTTGGCATTTATGGGTCTTTTCCTTATTGAAGGTTAATGACTAGCCAATCACTTTACATTTGACGTTTGTGGGCCTGTCATCATGCCATGATGCAAGTGAGGACACGTGGTAGAATCTGCTATTTTTAAATAAGCTTATTGGAATAAACTTTGAAACTGTTAGAGGATGAGGGGGGCGTGGATGTAGACACGTGGTAGCTTCCGCTGCACTGGGTCAGGACATGCAGTGGGTTCTACTCTAAGAAGCTTTATTTGAAACTATGTCTTAGCTCGTGATACTTGGCAACTTTTGCAGCCCTCTGAGGCTCAAACCTTTCCTGAAAGGAACTTGTCCTTCAAGGTCTTCTTAGTGGCCTTCAATTTTTATTCTTCAGTGGGCTGTCATCCCCTTCATTTCCTTTGACACGTGGAGCCTTCCACTTTTTGAACAATGCCATGCAGCGTCTTCCACAGGAACAGGTGAGGACACGTGGCATCTTTCGCTATTGACACTTGGCAGCTTCCACCTCCTCAGTCTTTTATGACATCGTATAAATGTTTAGGGCTTAGTTAGGCTCTCGTAGATAATGACACTTGTCAACCTTCGCCGATCTCTACAAGGGACACGTGGCACAATCTGAATACATTTGTTAGTCACGCGAATGCAGACACTTGGCACATTTCACTTAATTTAGTCATTCATTCTTGGGCCCACCATGGTCTTTGCTCAGAATAGTGAAGATAAGGGAAGAGACTGTGGATATTGACATGTGGCACGTTCTGCTTTGACCCACAAGGGATACGTGGTAGCTTCTAGTGTTTTCTGGGAATCATGCAGACGGTGACAAGTGGTAGCCTCCACCAAGTTCTAGTGAGACTAAAGAGATTAAAAGGATTTATTCAGATCATCTCAGATGAGGACATGTGGCATGTTTCGCTACTCTTAAATGAATACATTGGGGCCTTCCATAGTTGCCACTTGTCACCATCCACATGATTCTAAGAAACTTATCGAAATAAGCTTTGCAGCTTATAAAAAGGCTGGAGACGCAGACACTGACACTTGTTGCGCTCTACAGAACTTCAATGGGACACATGGTGGCTTTCACGGACTTTTTCTTGACCCTGTTGATTGAACCTGCAGATTGAACCAACTGCTCACTGCTTCTTTCTTTGACTGAGGCTGCCTTTGAACTACTTGAACCTTTGAACCTATCTCGAAAGTGTCCAAGTGTGAGAAACTAGTCCCTTCTAATTGAACTCGCTCATAGAAGCCTTTGACCCCGTCGAACCTGCTAATCCCTTTACCAAAAAGTTTGATAAAATGACAAAATTGAATGTTTCAGAACAAATTTTTGGAAAGGGGAAAAACAATTTTGGCCATGTAGGACCAAAATAGTCCTATGTTGTCTGAAAAATGAGGAATCACTTTCCAGGGACAACATGAAGTACAAAAGCAGATTTATCATAATCAATACAACGTAGTGAAAGTATTTGGTCATATGTTGGATAAAATCTCACTGGTCACGTCTTTCTCGATGTCCTTTTTAGTCATTTTTATACAATACGTCATTGGTGATGTCATAAAATAAAAAGTTCCAATTTAATTTTGTTTTTTAGGAGTCTTGGTCTTTATTTCAAAGTTCCAATTTTATCACATGTCTCCAAAGAGACCTTTATTTCAAAGTTAAGAGTATTTATTCATTCAATTTTTTATATTAAAAACTTGTAAGAACCAGTTACATTTTGTTTAACAAGAATAATTTAATTATATATATTTCAAAAGTATGTTAAAATATTATTTTTAATTTTTAATCGTTAAAAAATATGTTAAATATTATTAGTTTCGAAAGTTATATTAAAGAGTTCAATTTTTTTTAATCGTCAATTAAATTGTGTCAGTTGAACCAATCATAATGTATATTATTTTTCGTACATAGAAAAAATTATATTTTTCCAAAAGTTGAGTTGCATAATTGTTATCAAAAAATAAGATTTTTTGTTTTTGTTTTTGTTTTCATTGGTTGAGATCATTTACATATTATTACAGGGTAGATTGTTGACGTAATGAATAGTACCCATCCATCAACATCACTAGCAATGAAAGTAAATGAAAGTAATTGCAGTGGGTGAAGAGCAAGGACACATCAATAATGAAGTTTTTAATAACTGTTGACGAGACTAATAAGAATGCTATTTCCATTAAATGAAATATACATGGCCACTGGGCAACTATCAATGCAATTAAAATGTTATTTTCATGAGTGTTTCAAATTACTTGAAGAATTTATATGGTTGGGACAAGAAAATTGGTGGGTGAACCTGATAATTACACTTTCATACTATTTTTTTTGAGATTTATAAAAAACACTTATATTTTAATAATTCAATCAGGCATGACCTCTAGATTACAATTTTTTCACTTGTAAAGGAGTGGATTTCTACTTTGGCAGTCAATTGAGTAATGCCCCTAGGGTTATGTTGGCCTTTAGTTGTAGTAGTTGAAAATGATTTATTATCTATTGCATGTACTAGTACATTGAAAGCACCACTGAGAAGTAACCACCATGGTTGACTCTCTCTACTCCTTTTTCATTATTTAAATACCACTAGATAAGTGGGTGAGATTGTGAGGTATCAGAGTGCTCTCTACTCCATTCCATTTTTTTTTAATTTTGAATTTATTGTTACTAAGGTTACCATGGCGCTTGTGTAATCATACTCTTTCTTTTCTCCTGTGATCATATGATCAACGTGAATGGTAGAATTTTTCTAGGAGTCAAGGAAGGTAGTTGGTCATATTATCACCAAAATGGGACCATCGTAATTATGTTTTATGTCCACCTTGTTTGACAAAGCAACATAATGAATTCATCTTTATTGCTTTCATTACAAGTCATGGTTATTTTTGACCACATTTATTTGCAGAGCCTATTGCTTCTAGTGAGTTCAGTGCTACAATTGATAATGTCATGAATGGGTATAACTCAGATTCTAGTTGTGGTATTTTTAGTGGAAAATGGGTTTATGATAAGACTTACCCTTTGTACAATGCATCTGCCTGCCTTTTTGTGGAGCGTGGCTTTCATTGTCAGAACAATGGCCGTCAAGATCAAGGTTACATGAAATGGAGATGTAAACCTATGAGTTATGACATGCCAAGGTATATCTAAATATTTGGGTGTGCAATTGACTTCTTTGTAAGTGTCAAATTTGGAAAAAGCATTATCCTTGTTTACCATCTGCTTTTATATATTTACCCTATTTTGTCTTATTTAATTTTGCATCTTATCATGCCTTGTTTAGTTCTATTGGATTCAGTATTTTAGCTAATGTCATGTTTGTGATCTTGACTAGAATTGGTGTGGCAGCAGGTTTAAGTCATTTGATATTATGAAAAGATTGCAAGGCTTGCGTGTTATGTTTGTTGGAGATTTCATGACTAGAACACAATGGGAGTATTTTATCAACCTTCTTATCGAAGGTGTAGTTGATAAGCGGTCAGTGTATGAAATAATTGGAAACAAGATTACAAAGTGTATTCCCTTTTTGGGTGTTTGATTTAGTTCTTTTAACTTCGCTATTGCATACTACCAGTCAGCTTTTCTTGTACAACAGGGGAGTCCACCTAAAATAGTTCACCCCACTCTTAATCTAGATAAAATAGATTATGCAAATAAAAGGTGGCTTGATGCAGATTTATTAATTTTCAATTTTGGAAATTGGTGGACGCCTACAAAAACTTATAAAAGGTAAGCATCTCTTCTTCCTCGCTACAGATAGTTTATGCTTCAAGTCAATTTAGTATCAGTTTGACTTTAACTTCTAGCAATTACTATATGTGTAAAGGTGGGTATTGCAAACTTAGCATGATATTAGGCCTGTTAAGACAAAATTTGCTCATCTTATAGGTTTGAATTCAAAAATCCACTCTTAGGTTTTTTTGCATAAAAAATAGGGGATATACACATAAACCAAAGTGTATTATTCATAGATCCATGTGTTCCATATCATTTTTATTAGTTAAAAATGGTGCCTTACTATTTGCTAGTAGTAAGATAAAATAAACTCTAGGAGTATGGAGTAATAGTGGTATGGTATTTAGTTTGTGTAAGGAGGTTTGACCAGTAATACTCTTATCGAGTCACATTATTGCCTTGCCTATTTAAAGGAAGTGCTCTAAAATACTATGCAATAATTAGCTTTTGTTAAATAATTTTTTGCCTACAGATAAACCAGTTTTGTTCCCTATGGGTTGAAAAAGAGTTTGAGATACAGTTGTAAGTGATAATTAAGGCTGAGTTTAAATAGTATATCATTTTTTAATCCTTGATAGATGGTTCCTCACTCTATTTTTTATCCATTCATGGGCTTATGAAGCACATTATGGTAACAAAGACAGTTGTAGATTTATTATTCTTCTTTCATGTCACTAACTGAGACAATAAAATAATACTCTACTTAATTAAAATCTTTTCCAGCACTGAGTTTTAATTTGTAATGGTGTGATGTTTTTAATGGCTCTATATCTATTTAAAAGCTTTTGCATTATATATATATATATATATATATATATATATATATATATATAGAATTATTTAAGGTATGTTCTTTGTAAGGCTGTAAATGGTATCACATCTTACAAAATACTTTGATCTATAAGTCATGCTTAGTTTATCTATGACAAATGTTGTCATTATGGTGAAAGAGAGACGTGTTAGGTAGGCCATATAAATTTTACATGTTCTAAAAATAAGTGATGGTTTATTTTTAATAATGTCTAATATAAATAGAAGTATGTCATAGGGAAAAAAGTATATATTATAATTATTTTATTATTAAGGTATTTATTGTTGGTATGCTTTGTATTCACATGGCATTTGTAATTGTTGTTCCTCCTTATTTTAACTTAGTTGTCCTATGTAAAATCTCTTACAAAACATAACGAAAAAAATATGATATCCCAAATATATTATGGCTATAAATTTTTATTGATAAATTTGTGCCTTAAGTTGAGAAAACATCTTATTTTCTTTTGGAATATGTGTGTAACAATTGTCCTATAGTTGAAATTGATCATTTGACCAATGACCAAATATATTGTAAGAGGTTTTACCAACTTATTATATGTAAAATCTTTCTTCAAATTCCACTTGACTAACTAATAATCCTATTCCATTATTTAACTAAAAGTATACAATATAATATTAAAATGTACTAGGTCCTATTTATAAGCTTTAATTTGTTTTGTTTCTTACAACTTTGAATTAATTTTTAAATAATAACCATTCTAGTTTATTCTTTAGAATTAAGACAATACGCTTGTACTCTATAGGATCATGTGCATGAGATTTTGAAGGTTTCCATTATATGTACTTTGTATCTTTTAACAAAATACAAAGTAATTAAATAGATTCTAAAATGATGATGAGATAAATAATTATTATTTGTATTGACAGCCAGTGTTTCCTCAATCAATCATTCCCTTCATTTTGGAAGAAGAGTATGATGTCCACCCAGACATACTCAACACATAATGTCCCAACTAATCTTGATCCATGATCTTGTTCCACCTAAAATAACAACATAATGAACAAAAAATAAGCACTCGATTAACAATGGGATGGACATATTTGTTTTGAGTTTACTATCAATACTCTTATTCAGTGGTTAAGGTTTTACTATGTTTTCTTTTTATGTCGATCCAAAAACATTAATTTTGGTGCATATTTTCTTATTTGTGCAATAAACTCACTCAACTATTGTAAAAAAATTCCATGTGCACATTTAGGTTGCTTGACTTTGTGCCCCTCTTAGCATAATCCATTCCATGAATAACTAAGTACGAGAATAATTCAAGAAAAGAAAACAAAGAGTATGAACTAGAATTTAAAATACTAATAATAACAAAGAAAAAATAAAATGTTAGGAATTAGCTTTTACATCATGTTTGTGTTGGTATATACCAAAAAGTAAATAGTAACTAGTTAGTAATTAGTAATTGGTTAATCAAAATATTATTATATAATAATATTACGATATAGGTTGTTAAGTTATATTGTTATAACAATATATCGTAAATAGGATTGTTCTTAATTATAGGATTTCAGGTGTGAGAAAATAGTGGAGAGATGTTCTCCATAAATATAGGAATAATATTCCTATATATTTGTGTAATATATCCCTAGAATGATTTAATTAATCAGAATTAGACAAATATACAATAGGCAATCGTTATGCATTAAATATATTTCTGGTGTGCATGTGTTAAATCTCTATATTAGCTCCTCTGAAACCTATTAGTGGTATCAGATTAGGTTGGGAGAATATGTTTGTTTATTAATTGCTTATAAGGCAACCCTCTAGTTCATGATTTCCCTATTTCATGCAAAAAGATGTATCATAGCCTTAATTTCTTAGTTTTGTTTTATACATTTTAGAGCTTAGATTTGTATTTTCTATAAGTGTGATATTACATAAGAGTGAAAATATTAAAATAGATCATCTATATGCAAAAAGGGAGAAACACAAAACTACCTGTGGATCATATTTACTCGATATTATTTGGTTACTCATCGAAAAGACTTGATCCACTAGGGATACACATGTTATTGATATACATATCTACATTTCTCATTGCTTCTATACACTATTGATGAGGTTTCAATTAATTTGATTTTGATATGTGTGCTATATTCCCATTATTAGTTAGAACAATGATATTCATACACCAAATCATCCATATCAGATCAATTTCATTCTTGTATATTTAGACCACACCATTTTTTATTGATAATCTCATTCAAGCCACCACCAAACAATTTCCATGGGTTATATAGTTGTATTCTGATATGTTACAATTTATACAACTCAGCTTAGGTTGTATAGCATTCAACTAGGTGTTTAGTACAACTTCTATTTCCCACTAAAATCAAAAGATATCCTTGGCAAAATAAACTATACAAACCTTATCTGAATATTTGAAAGGTTCATGGTTCTATGTCTACGGTCTATGTATTATTTCTTCCTTGTCACTCATCAAGCTCACCATAGATCATGATGATATATGTTTTATTAGAATCATAAATCTCTAAAAAGAAAGAAGGATTAAAACCACTCTCTCATGCATTTCAACACAAACATGCCATACACATCTTCCAATGATCATCATTTCATACAAAGATTCTTGTAAGTCTTTTGTAGTCATTCTTAAGCGCCAATCAATTCAATCTATTTTGTATGTCATTTAGGTTTAATTATTAAATATTGATGTCTTTTTAAGTATTAGTTTTTTTCAAGTCATTATAGTTGGTTTTTCTATTGCCAAAAATCAAAATATAAAAGCATCATTTATTTAAAGGGTCTTTTGTCAAAAATTTGTTAATAATATCTATGTTTCATTTGGTCTTTTTCAAATTAGGATATTTATTTTTGAAGAGTCAAGAGTTAGAGTTTTTGTCAAAAGGTCATTAGAAAATGAGACTAAAACTTGTTGACTCTTCGTCAAGAGTCAAAAGTGTCAAAAATAAAAAAATTTGTAACAATAAAAAAATTTGCCTTATGAACACATTATCACTTGTACACAACATCTACATTATGGAGGGGATTTTTCTTACAAAATTCATGCACCTAAGCTACATTAACTTACCAGCTAAGTAAAGATATTCACGTACTAAAGGCTGGAGGATACATGGAAGTTGGAGGTTTTTCAATGACCTCTTGTCAGTCACTAATGATTGGGATGTACCAATGATTTGGTGGCATATACAGTATGGTTTATTTTTCATTTAAGCCATATATTTTTTAGAATAAGAACAAAATAATATGCATGATCAAGATATGTAATTTGTGTGAAAATTCTAAACATGATTCCCTGACGTGAAGACATTGTGAAAGGATAGAAAGCACCAATGTAAGTTAGTTCATAGATCTTGAAAGGGTTAGTGGTAGAGATCTAAAAAACCATATGAGATGAACAGTGTTTTGGCAATAGTTAGGACATCTATTACAGAGATCTCGTGACTGCCTTACTTATTTATGAAGATGAGCCTTAATGACATGTCCATTATCGTATGCATTCTTTCCCATAATAGCGGTCATGTATAGCAAGATTGTGTTAGTAGTATGCATAATTATGAGTATGCAGTGGCATACAGTCCTATTCATGCTAATTATTAGAGGTAGATGGTGTTCTTGTTCATGTCAAGGTTCATGGTAAACTTGTAAACCATGGGAGGAGTGAGGATCTCTTTATCAAGTTCATGAGCCAAATAAGGCATGCTACAAGGGGTGAACATACTGTAGGTGGGAGTGTTAATATTTTTTCACCATGTAAGAACTATGGGGAGGAATGCTAAGAATTAGCTTTTGCATCATGTTAGTTTTGGTATTTACCAAAAGGTAAATAGAAATCAGTTAGTAATTAGTAATTGGTTAATTAGAATATTGTTATATAACAATATTACAATATAGGTTGTTAAGATATATTATTTATATTGTTATAACAATAAATAAAATTGTGATTAATTATAGTATTTATGTGTGAGAAAATAGTAGAGAGATGTTATCCATAAATATAGGAATAATGTTCATATATATATATATATATATATATATATATCCTGGAATGATTTAACTAATTAGAATCAAAGACATATACAATAGAGTATTATTATGTGTTAAATATATTTCTGGTGTGCATGTGTTAAATCTCTGTGTTACCTCCTCTGAAACCTATCAGTGGTATCAGAGCAAGTTGGGAGAATATGTTTGTTTAATAATTACTCATGGGGCAGCCCTCTCGTTCATGATTTCCCTGATTCATCCAGAGAGATGTAACATAGCTTTAATTTCTTAGTTCTATTTTATACATTTTAGAGCTTATATTTGTATTTTCTATAAGTGTTATATTACATAAGAGTGCAACTATTAGAATAGATCATCTATATGCAAAAATAGAGAAACACCAAACTACCTACGGATCGTATTTAGTCGATATTGTTTGGTTACTCATCGAGGAGACTTGATCCATTGGGGACATGCATGTTCTTGATACATAGATCTACATTTCTCATTAATTTTGTGCACTATTGATGAGGTTTCAATTAATTCTAATTTTGATATGTGCACTACATTCCCATTATTAGTTGGAACAATAATATTCATATACCAAAGCGTCCAAATTAGATCAATCTCATTCTTGTATGCTTAACCCGCACCATTTTATAGTCAATAATCTCATTCAAGCCACCACCAAACAATTTTTATGGGTTATATAATTGTAGTTTGATATGTTATGATTTGTACAGATTAGCTCAAGTCATATAGTATTTAATTAGGTGTTCAGTGTGACTTTTATTTCCCACTGGAAGCAGAAGGTATCCTTAGTAAAATAAACTATGCAAACTTGATCTGAATATTTGAAAGGTTCATGGTTCCATGGTTGTGGTCCATGTATTCTTTCTTCCTTGTCACTCACCAAGCTCACCATAGATTGTGATGAAATATGTTGCATTGGAATCATAAAGCTCTAGGAAGAAAGAAGGATCTGAACCATTCTCTCATGCATTTTAACGCAGACATGCCATACACATCTTCCAAAGAGCATCATTCCATGCAAATATATGTGTAAATCTTTTTTAGTCATTCTTAAGCGTCAGTCAATATAATCCATTTTGTATGTCATTTAGGTTCAATTATTAAATACTGAAGTCTTTTTAAGTATTAGTTTTTAGTAAGTCATTATAGTTGGTTTCTTTATTGTCAAAAATAAAAAAATAAAACATCATTTATTTAAAAAGTCTTTTGCCAAAAATTCATCAATAATCTTTAAGTTTCATTAGGTCTTTTTCAAATTGAGTTCTTTATTATTGAAGAGTCAAGAGTTAGAGTTTTTGTCAAAAAGTCATTAAAAAATGAGCCATAAAGTTGTTGACTCTTTGTTAAGAGTCAAAAGTCTCAAGAATAAAAAATTTGTAAAAATTAAAAAAAATTGCCTTACAAACACATTATCATTTGTACGTGACGTCTACATTGTGGAGTGATTTTTCTTAGAAAATCCATGCATCTGAGCTACATCGACATACCAAATAAGTAAACAGCTTCAATTACTAGAGGCTAGAGGATACATGAATATTGGAGGTTTTTTAGTGACCTCTCATCAGTCACCAATGACGCGGCCATACCAATGATTTAGTGGCATATACAGTATGGTGTATTTTTCATTTTCATTGTGTATTGTTTAGAATAATAACTAAAGAATATGCATGTTCAAGATATATAGTTTATAAACAAATTCCAAACATTATTCCCTGATGTGAAGACATTATGAAAGGACAAAAAGCACCAATGTAAGTCAATTCATGGATCTTGAAAGGGTTTATGGTAGAGATCTAGAAAACTATAGAAGGTGAATAGTGTTTTGGCAACGGTTAGGAGAGAAAATATTGTAGAGTTCCTGTGACTACCTTACTTCTTTATGGATATGACCCTCACAGACACGTCCATTGTAGTCATGTAAAGTAAATGCAGGATGTATTCTTTTGCATAATAGTGGTCATGTGCAGTAAGATTGCATTAGTAGTATGCAAACTTATGAGTATGAGGTGGCATACAGTCCTGTTCATACCAATTCTTGGAGGTAGATGGTGTTCCTACTCATGTCAAGGTTTGTGGTGAACCTGTAAAATAATGGGAGGAGTGAGGCTCTCTTTATCAAGGTCATGAGCCATATAGGGCATGCTACAAGGGGTGAGCATATTGCAAGTGAGAGTGTGAATGTTTTTGCACCATGTAAAAACTATAGTGAAGAATGTTAGGAATTAGCTTTTACATCATGTTAATTTTGATATTTATTGAAAAATAAATAGTAACTGGTTAGTAATTACTAATTGATTAATCTAAATATTGTTATATAACAATATTATGATATAGGTTTTTAAGATATATTTTTTATATTGTTATAATAATATATCATAAATAGGATTGTGCTTAATTATAAGATTTCAAGTGTGAGAAAATAGTGGAGAGATATTCTCCATAAATTTAGGAATAATGTTCCTATATATTTGTGTAATATCCTAGAATGATTTAATTAATCAGAATCTAAGAAATATACAACAGAGTATTATTGTGTGTTAAATATATTTCATGTGTGCATGTGTTAAATCTCTATATGAGCTCCTTTGAAACCTATTTTAAAAACCCGCTAAGAGTGAATAGATTCCACCACTAGCTTGATCTTTAACCAATTAAAGCAATAATAAATCAATAACTCATTAGTTGAAAGTACTTTTTCCCATATGTTTGTTGAGAAGACATCTAAATTTATCAATAACCATCTAGAAAAAATGCAGGAGTTTCATTTGCTTGGATTTAGATTCGTTGCACTTATTTGTCCACATTTCTAGAGTGTTTGAAAGATTCATTGTGAAATGGATAAGGAAAGTGGGTTTAAATCATAGTTGACCCAATTTTTTCACATGCTCTCAAAGCAAATGTTAGTGATTTGGAGAACTTTAGCCTAAGTTTTGCTTGAAGGGGATTTTTCAAAATTCCAATCCATGCTTGACAGAATCTAAAATTTTTATTAGAAATGGGTATTGACTAATTATAGTTCGTAGACTCAAATTTTGGCCAATCCATAAAGTAATCCACAAAAGTACGTATTTTATTTCAAATTAAGCACTTAGATTTTTTTTAGCATTACAAATATTTGAAATTCCAATATCTAATCATCGAACACCCTAGTTTATTTTATCCTTGAACAAATTTCATCATAATTTCTTGCACCTCCAAACCTTCACCCTATGTTTATTTCATTTTACTAATTGCATATTGCTTTGCTTTATGAATCAAATTATCCCATCAACACATTTTGTGAATACCTAGATAATATTGTATAAGAAGCATCGAAATACATTACTTTCTCTTTCAAATGATTTTGCATTTGATTTTACCTACAATCTTGGCCTTTGAACAAATAAAAATTTATGATTAATTTCTAAATCTGTTTTGAATTTCACGACGACTTTATTAATGTCATCAATATGATCATGATATTTAATTTTCATTTTGGTGAGAAACGGAAAAAAAAGCACAACTATCTAAAAAATTGTGTTCTTTCGCTCCAACAATATTTCGTCTAATAATTCAAACTTGTAATAAATATAATTCTATCCTCAATCTGCAGAGGCTTAGCACATAGTGCCCTTAATTCTATTAACTCTGGAGTTACTTTTATATAAAAATTTAGTGTTGATTTTATATAAATTTTGATGTTGTAAGACTATAAAGCTAATTATATATGAATATATTTTGTAATTAAAATTTAAAATTTAATTATTGTTCATTATAAAATATTTATTGACATATTTTTTTAGTGATTAAAAATTAAAAATAATATAAATAAAGTTTGAAACTAGTTACAAACTATTTACACATCTTAAAGTAATAAATCAAGGTTCAAACTAAAGTAATAACATTGATTACAAACTATTGTAGGATGCGTACATTAATATAAAAGTGAAATAGTTGCTAACCAACATATAAATTTAACACCATCTAAAATTGTTTTTTTAAGCTGGAGTGTTATGTAAAAAATGCCTTCCATATATACGTACATTAACATAACTTCAAATGCAATGATAAAAATAAAATAGGCAAAATTTATGCATTATATTTTTCTTATAAATATATATAATAATTATTATTTTTTAATTGTAAGTGAGGAGAAATGATGATTAAAAAACATTACAGTTTACATGATTAAATCACATTCACGATTTGAAAATTAATATGTTAAATCTCTGATTCGCTAGTCTCAATAAATAAGTACCATGATACCGGTATCACACCACTAGTATTTCCTTTAAAATTACTTAAATTTTGGTCAGACAGTGATCAAAATTAGTTGCAGTCTGTGATAATTAACATCTTTGTAAGAGATGCGCAATAAAATTTACCCTCTCTAAGAGAAACACAATACGCACTGACACACATTACATTCAATAATGATAAAGAAGACTAGGTTGGTGGGCATTGGGTAGTGGGCTACGTGAAGAAAATAATTCATGAAGGATTAACCCATTATCCAATGGTGGCGGTGGCCTTAAATAGAGGCATTCTTTTGTCATTTTTATAATATATTTACACTTTTATATGGTCAAATACTTGATAAGTTTTGATATTTTTTGATGTTTTATTTTTAAATTACCTTTTTTTGACATGTTTGAAGTTCTTCGATGGGTTGGGATGGGTTCAATTTCGATCATTATTTTCAAGTTTTTGGATTGAAAAGGTATGTTCTAAATTTGATAGTAGATTTTATTTATTATGATTTTTTGATGATAGTGTTTTATTCAACATTGTGCTTCAGACACTAATATAATTCATAACTGAAAAAATAAACATATATATATATATATATATATAAAATTCTTTATAGCTGTAAAATCCCTAATCTGGATTTTGTCAATTTTTCTGATGTTATTGAGCTATCAATTCATCAAACACTTTGTATTATGCTTACTAATGTGAATTTTTGAGTGTGAGACTTACAAGACAGCTTGTTGCAATATTTAGATCATTAAAGATTCATCACTGCATATCAAATTATATGGATAACAAATGAAAATTTAGTAGCACTTCATTATCATTGGAGACTAATATGATAACAATTGATAAAGCTGATATAAATCAGAAATACAATAAATATTGAAAACTCAAGATATCCAACCTTTCAAATGCCACATGCAATGGAATGGATGATCCATAACCCTTGAAATGGCTGGGCAGAAGTATAAAATATCAGAATTAAACACTCCTACTGTAGCAACTCCTATGAACAGCTTCAAATCACCTCCCAATGGGGTGGTTAGATCTAAGGACTCCATAAATGAGTGTAGGAAATGGTGCCACACTTCCTAAAAATGTACCATATATGCCTCAACGAAGCCCCACACAATGTTTCCAATGTGAAATATGTGACCATAAAAGGCAGCAGCCAACCCTTGTTTATTCCAACGTCCCTCTAGCAAATCAAACCATGTTCATTCATTTAACTATGCCTCAATCAATACTGCCACATTCTATTTTTTTTTTAGAAAACCCACTATCTCAAGGGTTTGTGGAGTGATAATGCCACAAAGTTCATGGTTAAAAATAGCTAGTTGGGGTTTTTATGATTCCTCCCCTGGCTCATCATCAACCTCCCATGCTAATTCTTTAAAATTTTATTTCATTGGCACCTTATACGTAGAACAATTTATTTTCTACATAGTTATGTCCTTGACTATACTTGCTATCATAGAATTAAATACATAACCCGTTTGATCTATTCTCTTCAGTTTATTGAGGAGTTAGTCTAGTATGATAAGGGAATGATTATGTTGGAGTGATCATATATTTTATACTTGTGAATGGATACCTTTTAGTGACTAGTGCAATATACTTTGATCTACATGTGATGATAATATCCTTAAAGATAGAACCCAGATTAAACGTATACACCTCGGGTTGTATGTGATCCTTGAGCTTGCCAAGAAATATTTCATTAAAATTTTCAATTGTGATTGTCTCCACCTATAAGATAGATTATGGATTTGTTGCAAAATAATCACCGATAGATCTTATTTTTTGTTGCTTTTCTAATTGGTTAAAGTAATTCTTTGGCACACTATTACAATAGTGTAACTGTAATTCACCAATAAAAGTTGACCAATTGACATTGAAACCCTTCTTATATTAAGCATAAAGCTAATGATATCAAATGAATTACTCAATTCCAATCAGAAAGATGCCATTACCACCTTCTATCCACCTAAGATCTAATGTACCTCAAAAAAAATTCCATTTAGTTTATTTAGGTGACTTCATCCTTCCCATCAAACTTACGTATTTCTAGTTTCGGCATTATGTTTTGTGGTCCCAAATTGGAACTAACAAAAGGAAGAATATGAGTTATAATAGGGATTGTATTGGGTTAAAAAAGTTATCTACAATGGTTGGTTTGAGTAGTAATGAATTATGATAGATTTTGTGGATTCATTTAAAAACTCAAAATTTTATTGAGTCTTTGTTCAAGCTCATCCAATTGGTGATTGATTTTCACTATATCATACTGTATGTTTTACACACTATACTCAAGCTGGATCACCTTATAATCCATTAAATAAAAATCTGGAACAAAATATCCATTAATTTAAATTACTGACTCCATCTCCTCTTTGTTAGGAGTTTTACCTAGAGTTTTGGAACCCTTGTCTTGGCCCCTATTTTATTGTCCTGCCATAAAAAGGCTTGATAATGCCTAATTTTATTTTCACCTTTGATGGAAATTTGACTAAGAGGTTTCTAACCTATGTTTTCCTCAAGTAAAAAAAATCAAATAATAGACCTCCATTATATTTTTTCAAGATTTTTGAAAATGTAAATAAATTATAAAAAATCCTTAAAATGTGGCTTGTAGAGTAAAATTATAAAAAACCCATAAAAATACAATAATTAACTTAAAAATAATTACCAATCCATAATTTTTTTGATTGTAGTGTCCTTGAATGATTCACCAACTCCACTAAAAGACTATAGAAATTTTTGCAATGGATTTCAAAATATAAGTGATTCTCCAAAATCAGGGTTTTGCCCACCCTTTGTCCCAAATCAAAGCTCCAATTCCACTTTTAATGAAATTACTTCACAACTAGAATAGAATCAGATCACAATATGATTGAAATAGAACATAATATATGACTAAATTATTAGCCAATTCAAGGGGAAAAACTCCACAACCATATAATATGAATATAATTCACAATATGATGATAAAATACTAACCAATACCTCCTATATATGCCCTAATTATGCTCTAGAAACAACTTAGGCCAAACCTAATACTAATATGAACATATAGAAATGATCATATGATTCAATTAAATATTATGATAGCCAAAAGTTAGCTCACATGTCTCAATACAAGTTATAGGATAAGGGCATAATGTATACAAGCATTAAAATCTTCTCCATTTATATTAATTTATGGACAAGAGCCAGAATTCCCCATCAAATTGAAGTTTCCCACTTATCAACTCATGCATGAATAATGGGAGGAGATGACTAAGTGAAATCAATATTTCACAACATCCTTCAAATGGAAGATACATGAGATGAAGCCCAACAAAATTTTAGAAAATATCAAGATATAGATAAGAGATGGTTTGATAAATGGGCAAAAGTAAAATCTTTCAAAATTTTGGAATTTGTCTTAGTATGAGATGAATCCCATGAGAAGAAATTCAAACATAAAAAATTGGATCCACTATGGATAGGTTCATATCATATTTCTTAGATAGTGGGAAACAATGCATTCAGACTAAAATATTTGCAAATAAATGACCTCTCACTCCTAGTGTATGGACAATACCTAAATCCCTACTTATCAATTGTGCCATTCCCATTAATTTTGGATTAGAGTAATTAAATTAGTTTATTTTAGTTCTATTAATTTTATAGTTTAGTTTTTGCTTTCATTTTTTTCATAGAGTAGTTTGCTTTGGTGAGGCCTTAGTTCAATAAGTCTTGTTGAAGACACAAAATAGAGAAACTAAGAACATATTTTCACACATTTGTTTCTAAAATATTCAATCACTTGTTGACTTCCATTGTGTCCACATTACCCAATTTATTCCATATGATAACCCAATCACATTTAACTAGTTGGAAGAGGTGGATTCATTATGACCTTATTGTAAAATTTACATAAAATCACCAAATTTTTGGTATCATTGTCATATAATAACGTCATATCTTTTAGGTTCATGTTATACCATATTAAAATTTCAACACAAAAACTTCCTAATGTGGTTGAATTCTTTCATTTCCCTATTCATGTCCAGTACAATAAATTATGTGTACCATTTCCAAGAGTACATGGAACAGATCTAAAATTTATTTTACCCTCATATTTACATCGACATAAATGAACATCGAATGCCCATACTCTCATAGGAAATTAGGAATTTCATCAAATCAATTCAGCCCTACGATTACTATTCTTTGTACACAATGACAATAACTGAGGGTATTTTGATGCTACCACTCAAAATACCGTACTATGTATCTAAAAAATTGGATGAGTAGGAGATAAAATACAATTTTTTCATTGTATTGAGATGAATTTTCAAGAAAATAAGTTAGAGGTCATGGCTACCCACACCACTAAAAACACTTTAAAAAACTTGGCCTTCTATTCAGAAATTAAAAGCACATAAGCCTTCATTCAAAATAGATGACCAAATGCTTAGACATTGGGACACATATGGAAGAGTGATCAAGCATATGCAATTGCTATGAGGGAAGTTCAGTGTGATTTATCACCAAAATACACACCCAAATGATATTAATTATATGAATCTAAAAGTTATTACAAAATTAAAAGTAAAGTTACAAGAAACATGGTTACTCATGCTACCTCAGAGACTAGAAGTTAGAAAATCATAGTCTCAATGTATTGAAAAAAGACTAATGTAGGATTTACCTGTTGGTCCCCAAAAATGTCACTCATTTTTGGAACAACATATGAGCTATCTTGGTCCTACAGGACCGAAACTTCTCTCTTCCCTTCTGAAAATTTGTTCTGAGCTTTCAAATTCCTTTTTTTTCCAAGCTTTCCAGAAATCTACGGACTCTACAGGCTTGAATCTATAGACTCAACATGCTTGAAGTTAGCAGGTTCAACAGGTTCAAAAGCTTCTACAGGTGAGTTCAATCAAAAGAACAAGTTTCCAATGCTTAGTCATTTTCAGGATTGGTTCAACGCCTTGGTTCAACTAAAAATGTTCATTGGCAAGCTTCTAAGCAAGGAATGAACCGTTGAACCTTGAACCATTTTGGTCCAATAGGTTCAATGGGTTCAATGGTTTAACAGGTTCAATGAGTGGTTGGTTCAATGCATTTTGTTCGAGCGATCAAAGGACTTGGCAAAAAACAAAGGAATTAACCATTGAACTGTTGAACCTTGAACCAAATTGGTTCAACGGGTTCAACGGGTTTAATCAATTCAAAGAGATCAAAAGACTTAGACAAAAAGATGGCTTCAAACACAAGATTGAACCATTGAACCAAAGTTGGTTCAATCAGTCGGTTCAATCAGCAGGTTCAAGGGGCTACCCCAAAGCCAAAGGAACAAGTGCCCTTACGGAGGGCTGTGAACCAAGCCAAGTGCCCTTGCGAAGGGCAGCGAGCAAAAGCGAACAAAGTGAACTCCTTCGAAAAAGTGAACAAGGCAAAAGACAAAGTGAAATCCTTCGGACAAATTGTCTGAAGGAATTCACCTGAAATACAAAGCAAAAGCCCAACGAGAAAGATGCAAAGGCAAGGAAGATTTCTTTTAGACAAATTATCTGAAGGACATAAAGGATAAAGCCCGTTGAGAGAAAGAAGCCTGAAAGCTACCATGTGGCATGTTATGACTCAGTAGAATGTGACAAGTGTTTGCATCCATGTTCCCCTTTTAGAGTTGCTCGAGCAAAATGTGTCGTGGACCCCATTTTCTATAGGTTTCTAATGAGTTTCATAACAGTGGAACTTGCCACTTGTCAAAGACACAGAAAGGACCCCCCAAAGACTTAGGCAAGAAGGGCTATAAAGAGAAAAGAAGAACTTAAGTAGTGAAGAGAGGAGCGAGACCAAAGGATCAAAAATATCTTTGAAAGAGTTATTTCTAGTAGGTGAAATAGTGGATCGAGTAGACTTCTGAGTGCACCAAACCAAGGACACGGCCTGTTTTCTTCCATAAAGTAAAGACAAATATGCAAAGGACCAGACAGTCCATATTAAGGAGGAGACATGTTAGATGAAGGGACATGCCATAGTTCTGGCAGTGCATTATTCTCAGCATGGTCTCTCCAGACCAAACTAGAGATGCATTGAAGACATTGATTGCAGCATGGACTGTCCCATGGAAAAAGGCGGCAATCCTTGCATAGTGGCTATAAGTTTGTTAATTCTCTCATTTGTAAAGGAGACTTTCATTTTACAAGAGCGAAACTCTGCCTATTTTGAAAGAAGAAGACTGAGACTTTGAGCTCAAGTTGTAATTTCATTTTCCTTGTTATTTGAATGAGAAAGCAAGTTTTTCCAGACTTTGTGTTGTTCTAACTTGTGTCATCTGAAGGTGTCCTTATTCATTTAATTTGGTATGAAAAATTAGTGAAGGTAATAGGGAAGTGTCTTGAAACCAACTGTGGGAAGACTTTGTGATTTCACAATTGATTTTAGTCTGTGTTTTCCTTTTCTTTTTGTGTTGAGGATTTTGGGGAGAATTTGTGCCCCCATTATCCTTTGTGATATACTCTTTGGGTAGTTGAGGTGGAGACTTTGCACTCTATTTCATCCTGTTGTTACTACGCCTCTTTTTATCACTAGTTATTTCACTATCTAAAAGAAACTCCTACTGTTTCCTATAGCGACACTTTTGAAAGAAGAGAAGTGCCTTTAGCATTTATAGCTAGGATTTTCTCTTTTGTCTGTGTGCATCATCTCTGAAAGAAGAGAGATGGATGGTTTGTCTCACTCCTGTGTCTTACTTTCTGCTTATTTATATTATATATAGCTCCACATATTTAATAGGGAACCTCCCCTTGATGAGAGGAGGATTTGTCCCCTTGTGATGCAGTAAACTTGCACATCTAGATGACCAATCTCCCTATGTTGTGGTGATAGGAACTATTTTGAATGCCAGTTAGCTGGTCGACAAAATATTCACCCAATAATTTTTGGCGACTCTGCTGGGGAAGAGCGTGCAGTTTGAAGTCTCAAACTTCAAACTGAAGCAGATCTTGCTCTTTTCCATTCTTTGTACTGCAATCTGGCAACTCCATGTTATACCAGAGGCTAGAAATCTGAAGGTGTTGTTGACCCTAATTTTGAGTTGGTGCAACAGAGTAATTTTGAGTTGTTTCCTCCACAACCTCACCTTAGACGAACTAGGAGTCTTCCTCCTAGCCCTACTAGGTGACCAACACAAAGCATAGCTTCTTTTTTTGCTATTGGCTGAGATTTACCTATCTAAGCTCCACCTAGATTAGTGATCCCCCTTTTGCATAATCAAATCATGGCTCAAGGCCCCTGGGGTAATTCTTTTGGTCCCCTAAATTTGACTCCACCTCTGCATGAGCTTCCACATAGTTCAAGAAAAAATTTCCCCAAATTCTTCAGTGATGGGAAGGTTCATCCTGATGAACACATTGTAGCTTTCAGCATAGCCTGTAGTGTCATAGGGGTGGAATTTGAAGACATAGTGGTCAGGTTGTTCATAGAGACATTACAAGGCACTGTTGCAGACTAGTTCAAAAACCTACAGGCTGGATCAGTGACTGATTGGGACACTCTGAAAGACAAATTTAAAGCTAGGTTCAAGCTTGTAGAAGATGCACATGCCTTGCTAGCTGAACTCACTCAGATGAAGAAAGAGCCTCATGAGCCTATGAGAGATTTTATTGCCAGGTTCAACAAGCTAAGGCACATAATTCCCATGGTCGCCCAGCTGATGCCTTAGAACCTCAAATGCTTCTTCATCAATTCACAATTGGCTGAAGTAGGTTTCTTGCTGAGATGGGCTAGACACATAGACCTTACTGCTGCTCAGGACTTGGCTATTGAGGTAGAAGATGACCTTATCTTGGCAGGAAAGATAAGGAGAGACCATAATAAAAGTAAATCCTCTTCATCTTCTGAATATTCACCTGCAGTCACCACTGACCCAATGGTACAAAATCTAGCAAATGAAATGCTAGCTCTCAAAAAGAAAATGGCGCAAGGAATGTCATCTGCTCCTACATATAGAGATATGCCCAAGAGGACATTTCAAAATCAGGCGTACCAAGGCAATGCTGCCAGGAATCAGGGATAGCAAAATTGCCTTCCTCCTCCATAGAAGAACCTCGCCCTTGAAGTGCCTCCAAACAACTCAGTAGTCAGATATCTTGAAGCTAAAGCAGATTTCTCATTCCAACATGAGTTAAATCCTAAAGATGATGCTAATCTCTTCACTAAGGAAGAAGAAGAACTAGCTGGTGACTCCCATATTGGTTTCTTGAACTATCAGGATGAACCCAAGAGTGAAGGCAATGCAGCTGAAGGGTCATATGCTGTATTCACCCGATCCAAGAATCAATCAGCTCAACAAGCTGATAAGGAGAAAGTAGAGGAGCGACCTCAACCAACAGTTTCAATTGCTAAGTGGGGATCCACTCTTCCTTTCTAGCCGAAGGACCCAGTGATTTCAAAAAAGGTAAATACCCCAAATGCCCCTACGCCTTCTACTTCAATTTTGCAGTCCAGTCCTCCCCCTTTAAAAAATCATAAGGATGAACTCCCATCCTCTGTTCCTAGCTCATTCCAGGCATTTGATATCATTGACCATATAAAGAGAACCAAAATTCAAATGTTTGAATTTGAGTTTTTGCAATCCCATTTCGAGCAATTAGATAGACTGGTTCAATGTGTTAAAAACTAGAACATCCCTATTGAGCGAGAAATTCCCAAAATGATGCATGATGTTGCCAAGAACGCACCCACCAAGAACAACCTTGTCACCGCTCCCCTTGCTGCTCCTGATAGGACTGAACCTTTTTATGTCTCATTGCTGATAAATGGACATCAGCTGAATAATTGCATCATTGATTCTGGAGCTTTAGACAATGTCATGCCTATTAAAGTGGCTGAATCCCTTGATCTCACATTGACCAAAACTTTTGGTAGATGCTTCTCCATGGAGAACAAGCAAGTACCTTTGCTGGGACAAATCAAAGATGCCCAATTTGCATTTGCTGCCTTTCCAGACAAAAGAATCAAGATGACTGTCTTGGTAGCAGACGTCCCAGCATCATATGGCATCCTTCTTGGGCAAAATTTCTGCAGGGATGTTGGTGGTGAATTAAGCATGGATTTATCAGAGGCGAGGATTCCAATCAAAGGTGTTATGAAGAGGCTGCTCCCTGAGAAAGAAGTGAAATATGTTGTTACCCAGACCTCAGCACCTGAAACTCAAATTCTATTTGAGTCTTTAAGCATGGGTAACTACTTTATATACATGGATGGAGTTCATGAGACATTTGATGAAGCTCCTACAGATGACAGCCCAAAAATGCAGTCAGCTAGAACAACAAAGGAATTGGCTGAGCACAAAGCAAGTGTGGAAGTTTATCCACCCCCAGATGAAGAAGAATCTGAAAGGAAATCATGATCAAATGAGGTATGCATTCTTGAATTTGATGGTAGCTGCTCTTCCACTAGTTCAGGAGTCGGGGTGGTGTTAATATCTCCTCAAGGAGATATTTTTCCCTCATCTTATAAATTGCAATTCAACAACACAAATAACACAGCTGAATATGAGTCTTGCTGCTTGGATTGAGAACCACTCGAGGCAAAGGCATCAAGCTCCTTCATGCTAAAGGAGATGCTGAACTAGTGGTTTGTCAGGTGAGAAACCTATATCAAACCAAGAATGAAAGATTGTGTCATTATCGCAATCTACTCTGGGACCAACTTGAATACTTTGATGCTTTCAACATCTCTGCCATTCCTAAAGAATTAAATGACTAGGCAAATGCATTGGCTATTTCAGCTACTCTATTAGTCCCCCACCCAGATTTTAAAGGAGAAAAGTACACGATTGAGCTGGTCTTTCAGCGAAGTGTACCTGACAATGCCAGTCATTGGCAAGTATTTAATAATGACAGCCAAATCATTGCCTTCTTCGAGTAAAAATATAACTTTGAATGACTGCATTTTGAAGGCAGTGAACCTCAGAAGTGTGAAATAGCTCCTGAATCAAATAGGAGTTCTTGCAACTGAAAGGGAATAAGATCACTAAAGGCCTAGTTTCCTTTGAAAAGCTGTTTGATAAGCATGATAGATTCATCAGACAGTAACCAATAGATTCGAGCTCATCTCAAGAGTTTGATCAAGTAAATTTGGGAACCAAGGAAGACCCCAAGATGGTGAACATTAGGAAATACTGTACTCCTGCAGAGTGTTCTAAGTTCACCTCTTTGCTCAATGAATACATGGATGTCCTAGCGTATTCATACGCTGACCTGAAATCACTCTGGCCTGATGAAATTTGACACAACATCCCTCTCAAGGTTGATTCAACACCTTATAGGCAAAAGACCAAGCATTATAATCCAAAAATATTAGGTACTATTTTATTTGAGATATAAAAAATGCTAAATGCCAAGATAATCTTCCCAATCCATTATTCTACATGGATTGCCAATATAGTGCTTGTAAGAAAGAAAAATGGTGAAATTCACCTTTGTGTGGATTTTAGGAATTTGAAACAAGCATCCTTGAAGAATAATTATCCTTTGCCAATCATGGATCAAGTGCTACAGATAGTGACAGGGTCAGAGATGTTATCAATGCTAGATGGCTTCTCAGGATATAATCAGGTCGAAGTTGGTGAAGCAGACTAGCATAAGACTACTTTCACCACACCTTGGGGCATGTTTGTATATAAAAGGATGCCTTTTGGCTTGATAAATGCTGGTGCCACCTTCAAAAGAGCAATGGACCTTGCCTTCAAAGATGAGATGGGTAAGTTCATCATAGTGTATCTTGATGACTTGACTATCGTCTCTAAACATCGCCCAGATCATGTGAGCCATTTGCAGCAAGTGCTGGAATGCTACCACCAGAATGGCATTTCCTTAAATCCTAAGAAGTTAGTCTTCAGAGTAACAGAGGGGAAACTTCTCAAACACATTGTGTCCAAAGGAGGCATAAAGATTGATTCAAACAGAGTCAATTCTATCCAAGAACTTTCCTTGCCTACAAGTAAGACTGCTATTCACTCTTTCTTCAGAAAGGTGAATTTCTTACAGATATTCATCCCTGAATTTGCTGAGAAGGCCAGAGACATTATAAACATGATGAAAGGAAAGGCCACCTTCAGCTGGATTGAAGAAGGCAAGTCAACTTTTGAAGAAATCAAGACTATCATTACCCATGCTCCAATTCTAGCTTGTCTAGACTATAGCAAAGAGTTCACCATTTATAGCTATGCTTCAGAACACATGCTTTTAGAAATTCTGGTTCAATATAATAAAGAAGGCATGGAATCTCCCATTTCCTTCATGAGCTACCCTCTCAAAGCTCATGAGTTGAAGTACTCAAATATGGAGAAGCATGCTTACACAGTGGTGAAGGCCGTGAAACATTTTCATTTCTACATCCTCAATTCTTGAGTTACTGCCTTGGTCCCTAACACCACAGTGAAATCTATACTGACTCAACAAGAGTTTGGGACAAAAAGAGGCAATTGGGTTGCAAAGATCTAGGAGTTCAATCTGATCATCAAGCCAACAAAGCTGGTACAGGGAAAAGGGCTATACCAACTAATTGCTAATAACAAGCAAAGAGGAACAAAGCATGAAGAACTAGAAGTGGATGACACACCAACAGTCCTTTTTGTCTCCACCATGAATGAGTGGTTGGAATGCAATGATATAAGCTTGTCACCAAAATGGTTATGTTAATTAGGTTTTTCATCTCATGAGGCTATGGTTTGATGAGTATTGCTTGGCACCTATAGAATTTATAGCAATATAGAGCTAGGAAAATATGCAACACAACATATTATTTTAATTAGAGCCTCAAAATTCTATGAACTATGTACTATTTTTAAACTTATATGTGGATAGTGGAAAATGAGTTAAAGCTAGAAAGTTAAGAATGATGATGAAATAAAAGAGAGTGAAAAACAAACCCAAGATGTAGTTGGATTGAGATAAAGAAAAATGTTCATTGATTCTTTATAGGATAAGTATAGAGTTGCAATCACAATATAGTTGTCATTTGAAAATCTTACATGGAAAAACAATTAACTATTGAACATTTTATATGAAATTATTCAATTAGATTTCAAAATAGCCTATGAAAATATCATTTACATTCATTTTTATTGTATCTATAACAAATTGAGTTAGCATCTTCAATAATTGTGAAATGGAAAGGGATTTGGGATTTCATATTACCTAAACTTAATAAAAGTATTGCATAAATAATAAAAATCACACATTGTAGGTAAAATAGAAAGAGAATGAATTGGACGACTTATCTTTTCTTATTTAATGGGAATGAGAAGGGTTGGAAGAGTGTAGGAGGCCAATTATGATAACTAGAAGTAATAACATCTACACTTAGAACTGAAAGTGAAACCTTAAATTTTTAAAATCAACACCAAATTTTAATATAAATGTAACTTTAGAGCTAATAGAAACAAAGGCATTAAGTGCCAAACACCTATGGGTTGAGTATATAATTAAATTTATTACAAGTTTAAATCATTAGATGAAATATTGTTGGAGTGAAAGAATACTTAATTTTTTAGATAGTTGTGCTTGTTTTTCGTATTGTTTTTTTTTTGTCTCTCACCAAAATGAAAATTAAGTACCATGATCATATTGACGATATTAATAAAGTTGTTGTGAAAGTTAGAATAGATTTAGAAAATTCATCACAAATTGTTATTTGTTTAAAGGCCAAGATTGTAGGTAAAATCATATGCAAAATCATTTGAAAGAGAAAGTATTATATTTTGCTGCTTCTTATACAATATTATCTATGTATTCAAAAAATGTGTTGATGGGATAATTTGATTCATAAAGTAGAACAACTTACAATTAGCAAAATAAAATAAAATAAACATAGGATGAAGGTTTGGAGGTGCAGGGAATTATGATAAAATTTGTTCAATGATAGAATAAACTAAGGTGTTTGATGATTAGATATTAGAATTTAAAATATTTTTAATTCTAAAATAAAACTAAGTTCTTAATTTGAAATAAAATAGGTACTTTTGTTGATTACTTAATGGATTAGCCAAAATTTGAATCTACAAACTATATTCAACCACTACCCATTTCTAATAGAAATTTTAGATTCTGTCAAGCATGGATTGGAATTTTGAAACATCCCCTTCAAGCAAGACTCAGGTTAAAGTTATCTAAATCACTATCATTTGCTCTGAGAGTATGTGAAAAAATTGGATTGACTATGATTTAAACTAACTTTGATTGTCCATTTCACAATGAATCTTTCAAACACTCTAAAAATGTGGACAAAAAATTGCAATGAATCTAAATATAAGAAAATGAAATTCCTACATTTTTTCTAGATGGTTATGAACAAATTTGGATGTCTTCTCATCAAACAGATGGGACATAATACTTCTAGATAGTGAGTTATTGATTTATTATTGCTCTAACTGGTTGAAGATCAAGCTAGACAAGTAGTAGTTAGTGGTGGAATCTCTTCACTCTTAACAGGTTTTTATTTTTTCTTTGCTATTACTAGTATTTTAAATTTTAGTTCATACTCTTTGATTTCTTTTTTTGAATTATTCTCTTGATTAGTTATTCATGTAATGGCTTATGTTAAGAGGGGTGCAAAGTCAAGCAACCTTGTGCACATGGAATTTGTTTACAACAGTTGAGTGAGTTTATCACACAAATAAGAAAATATGCACCATAATTAATGTTTTTCGATCGAAATAAACAAAAAAACATAGTAAAAACTTAACCACTGAATAAGAGTATTGATGGTAAACTCAAATCAAATATATCCATCTCATTATTAATAGAGTGTTTATTTTCTATTCAATATGTTGTTATTTTAGGTGGAACAAGATCATGGAGTGACCTCTTTTAGGTACGTTTTTAAGTGGACTACCCTATTGTACAAGAAAATTTGATCGATAGTATGCAATAGTGAACTTAAAAGAACTAAATTAGACACCCAAAAAGGGAATACACTTTGTAATCTTGTTTTTTTTAATCTCATACACTAACTACTTATTAGCTACACCTTTGATAAGAAGGCCGATAAGAGACTCCCATTGTGTTCTAGTCATGAAATCTCTAACAAACACAACATGCAAGCCTTGCAATCTTTTCATAATATCAGATGACTTAAACTTGCTGCCACACCAAGTCTAGTCAGGATCACAAACATGACATTAGCTAAAATACTACATCCAATAGAATGAAACAAGGCATGATAATATGCAAAATTAAATAAGCCAAAATGGGATAAACATATAAAAACTTAATGAATAGAAAAGTAGAAGGTTTCAAATAGGGATAATGCTTTTTCTAAATTTAACACTTACAAGGAAGTCAATTGCACACCCAAATATTTAGATATACCTTGGCATGTCACAAGTCATAGGTTTCCATCTCCATTTTGTGTAACCTTAATCTTGGTGGCCATTTTTCTGACAATGGAAGCCACGTTCCACAAAATGGTAGGTAGATGCAGAGTAAAAAGAGTAAGTCTTATCATAAACCCATTTTCCACTGAAAATATCACAATTAGAATTTGAATTGTAGCCATTCATGACACAATTGATTGCAGCACTGAACTGACTAGAAGCAATAGGATCTACAAATAAATATGGTCAAAAATAACCATAACTTGTAATGAAAGCAATAAAGATGAATTCATTATGTTGCTTTGTCAAACAAGGTGGACATAAAACATAATTAATATGGTCTCATTTTGGCGATAATATGACCAACTGCCTTCCTTGTCTCCCAGAAAAAAATTATCCCATTTATGTTGATCATATGATCACATGAGAAAAGAAAGAGTATGATTACAAAAGTGCCATCGTAACCTTGGTAACAGTAAATTTAAAATTTTAAAAAATGTAATGGAGTGGAGAGCGCTTCAATACCTCACAATCTCACCCACTTATATAGTGGCATTTAAATAATGAAAAAGGAGTGGAGAGAGTCAACCATAGTGATTGCTTCTTAGTGGTGCTTTTAATGTACTAGTGCATGCGATAGATAATAAATAATTTTCAACTAATGTAACTAAAGGCTGACAAAACCCCACAGGTGTTGCTAAATTGACTGATAAAGTAGAAATCCATGCCCTTACAGGTGAAAATTTTTTAATCTAGAGGTCATGCCTAATCAAATTATTAAAATATAAGTGGTTTTTAGAAATCCTAGAAAAATAGTATGAAAGTGTAATTATCAAGTTCACCCACCAATTTTTTTGTCCCAGCCATATAAATTCTTTTAGTAATTTGAAACACTCATGAAAATAACGTTTTAATTGCATTGATAGTTGACCAACTACCATTTACCTTTCATTTGGTGGAAATAGCATGCTTATTAGTTTTGTCACAGGGATTAAAAGCCTCATTATTGATGTGTCCTTGTTTTGCACCCACTGTAATTACTTTCATTTATTCTCATTGGCAGCGATGTTGATAAACATGTACTATTTATTACGTCAACAGTCTGCCATGTAAAAATATGTAAATGATCTTAGCCAATGAAAACAAAAATAAATATTCTTTTCCTATTTTTTGTTAACAATTATGCAACTCAACTTTTGGAAAAATATAATTTTTTCTATGTATGAAAAATAATACATTATGATTGATCCAATTAACATAGTTTAATTGACGGTTAAAATAAATTGAATGCTTTAATATAAATTTTAGAACTAATAATATTTAACATATTTTTTAACGATTAAAAATTAAAAATAATATTTTATTTAACAATACTTTTGAAATATATATAATTAAATTATTCTTGTCAAACAAAATCTTACAACTTTTCATTATAAAAAGATTGAATGAATAAATACTCTTAACTTTGAAATAAAGGTCTCTTCGGAGACATTTGGTAAAATTGGAACTTTGAAATAAAGACTAGCACTCCTTAAAAACAAAATTAATTTGGAACTTTTTATTTGTGATGTCACCAATGATGTATTGTATAAAACTGAATAAAAAGGACATCAAGAAAGATGTCACTAGTGATATTTTATCCATCATATGAGACACATACGTTCAATGACCAAGACTTTCACTATACTCATCATGTCCTTCCTCTTGCAAAGGGAAGAAATATGTTTGATACAAATACAACTTCTTCAGTCTTCGGGTAGAGCATCTCATCATCGACCTTGGTCATTTTGTGAGCTCTACTACACGTAAATTTAACATCTTCTATAGTGGCCTTTTAGTTCTCTATTTGTTATGTACTTGGGTACCTCATTAGGGATTTGTGTTGGGACCCAATTTTACTACCCACCTAAGCTACGCTTGAGGGAGGTGTTGGTGTAGGATTATTTTCACCATGTGGTTGTACCTACATGGTCTAGTTAGTTTGTTTAGGTGTCACTTAGGTGTTTAATAAAGGTCATTAGGGAAGATAATCTCACGTTCATGAGCATATGTGATCATGTCTATCTTCTACCTATATATATATATATCGTTTCTATTTACTTTTAGCTAATTAATTTAGAACCAACCAGGAATATTATTAAATTTGAATGCTTTTATACATTGTGAAGTTTCTTGCTCTCATGTGTTATTGATTTCGCTACTCCATATAGATTCACCTTCATGCATTCGATCCTATTCAATTATTGATCCTCAAGTATGGCCCACTCCAACATTCCATTCATCCATGATGCCAATATATTGACACCTAGAACAATTACATCATATTTAACAACATATTAAAAAACCATACTTAGATCCCTAAAATAAAGGGCAAAGCCATATAGAATAAGCAAATAGTGAATCATTTTAAGGTGATCTAAGTGGTGATGGTGAGGGGCAATGACAAGGTATTTTAGAGTATATCATACACCAAGGGGCCCATATCATAAACCAAACCTAGATTTAGGGTGATTTTTGGATTCACATGACTAGTGTCCATTGTAAAAGGGTTTGTAACTTCCAAGGTGGTAACATATTTCATTAGCCATTTTCAGTTGTCAAGGATGGACAAGGACGTTACGAGAGCTTATTTTATTACAAAAGGGTTCCACATCTCATGCGCAAATTGAATCAATGATGCAATGCCATTGATGTAAGGATAAAACATTGAGGTTGTAAAGTCTATTTTATAGCTTCCATTCATCTATGACACATTTATTATATTTAGTATCTTACACTAGAGGGCCCATATCGTACATTAACATTAGATTTAGCACAATTGTTTGGATTTACATCGTTCCCATAACAAAGGGGTTTGCAACTTATAGGGTAATGATATAACCTCATTTTCCACCATCACCTCTACTATAAATATAAAATAATTGTTGTTTAACCCTTCACACACAAACGCTGAGATGGAGTCAATTGTCATACTGATTGACACTCTCTCACTTTACAGAACCCCCCTCTACGAACACAAAATATTACATCCATTCTAATATAACATGCATCTTTGAGACAACTCCTTATATATATATATATATATATATATATATATATATATATATATAAATATAAATTATTATATTATTTAAACAATTTCCATAACAAAACTATAAAGCAATTCGATAAAAAAACTTTTAACATTCATAAGGCCTTATGTTATATCTCTATCAATACATTATGCCATATATAAATGATTATATATAATAACAATGCATTGATCAAATGCTAACATCTATATTATAATTATGACATTCCCACAAAACCTAAATTTAATAGTTGTATGATCATATTTAATATTTTTAAATATAAAATATAATCACATATATATATATATATATATAATAAAATTTTAACTAAATCATTAAAAACTATAAAAAAAAAATAATAAATATATAATTTTTTCTAATATATATCTTTTTAACAGTATTTGAAGTATAATCTTAAATAGAAGACTATCATCCGAAAAAAACATCATGGCAAACAAAACCGACCATCCTTTTCAATCTAGACTCGAGAACAAAATCAGATTTAACTTGTGACGTCAAAAATGATTATTGGGCATCTTCATCTGCTAAACGAGAAGCGCCCCATTCACAGAATTCTATCGTCGCTCTCAGAGAGCTACGGACCCATCATGCAGCTTCAACTTGGCTTCCGCCCTCTTCTGGTTATCTCCTCTTCTACTCTCGCAAAAGAATGTTTCACAACAAATGACAAAACCTTCGCTTCGCGGCCACGTCTGTCTGCAGGAAAGCATTTGGGATATGACTACAAGATCTTTGCTTTGGCTCCTTACGGTTCCTACTGGCAAAACCTTCGGAAGATGTGCACAATCCAGATCTTCTCTGCGAGCAGAATCGAATCCTTCAAACACGTCCGCCTAGACGAAATTTCCGCTCTGGTTCGTTCCTTGTTTGAGAGCTGCCAGCGAGATGTCACTCCAGTGGACATGAAATCCAAGCTTTCTGATCTCACATTCAATATCATTGAGCGCATGGTTGCCAATAAGAGATTCTCTGGAGCTGTTGAATCCGAAGAGTTTCGAGAAGCGCATCACTTCAAGGAGATGATAAAAGAGTCCTCTTTTTTAGTTGGAGCATTTGAGATTGGGAACTACCTGCCGTTTCTGAAGTGGCTTGATCTGCAGGGTTTCATAGCCGCCATGATAAAACTTCAGATGAAAAGAAATATCTTTTTGTTAGAAAGTCAAGATTAATTGGAGATAATTTCTCCCACCTCCCTCCTTTATCATGCAAGCTGTTAAGCATCAGTTAGTAAACTGACAGTTAGGATTGAGTTAGTTAACAATCAGTTAGATATGAGTTTGTTTGAACAAGCAGTTAGTTAAGTAGTTGAAGCTAATAATAGATGAGTCTATTTTCAGTTATTGTTTAGTTTTTAAATCTATAAAAAGACGCTAAGGGCGCACATTGTAATCAAGGGAAATTAGAAGATGAATAGAATTGTGTTTCTCAAGATTGTTGTAGCTTTCTGAGTTCTGAGTTATTAGTTCTTGTTTTCTTGTTTATTTTCTATTCATATTTTCCTTCAAATTGGTATCAGAGCACAGGTTGTGGCAGAAGAGTGCAGGTTAGAAAGAGAAAACCCTGGTTAGAAAAGCAGCCAGCAAGGGGAGCGAAGCAGTCGGGTGAAGGAAAAGCGCAGGTATTGCCAGCAGGCAGCGCAGAGACTGACATCGGCAGTTATAGACCGACATCGGCCGACCCCAGACCAACAAGTGACCGACGACGGCAGAAAGAACCGACGTCGGCAATATCATCGACCGACCTCGGCAGTGTAACCGACATCGGTGACTGTGTGTCAGAAATAGTGACCAGAAAGTCATTCAAGCTTAAGAAATGGCAGCATATAACAGTATTTCACAGCCTCAAATTCCCGTTTTCGATGGTAAGAATTACGATTTTTGGGCAATTAAGATGCGAACTTTATTTTGCTCACAAGATGTATGGGATTTGGTAGAAAGTGGTTTTGTAGAACCGCAGGACGAGGCAGCCCATCTGGCGTTAAATCAAGCACAAAAGGACCACCTTAAAGAGAACAGAAAGAAAGATGCAAAAGCCTTATTTATAATCCAACAGGGATTGGATGAATCGATATTTTCCAGAGTTGCAGCAACAACGCGATCCAGAGAGGCATGGAAAATCTTGGAGACCACTTATAGAGGTAATACGAAGGTAAAAATTGCTAAATTGCAATCTCTAAGAAGAACTTTTGAAAATTTGCAAATGAATGAATCAGAATCAATAGATCAGTTTATGGGTCAAGTTTTGAATATAGTGAATCAGATTAGATCTAATGGAGAAACGATGACAGATCAGAAGATTATAGAGAAAGTACTCAGATGTTTACCCAGTAAGTTCGATGCTATAGTAGTAGCTATTGAAGAAACTAAAGATTTGGAACAATTATCTGTAGATGAATTAATGGGCTCTTTGTTAACACATGAATCCAGAATGAATAGGAATAACTCTTCTCTAGAGAATGCATTCAAGTCACAGGTATCAGTTGGCAGAGGAAGAGGAAGAGCCAGGTCAAGCTTCAGAGGAAGAGGCAGAGGCAGATATGGAAAGAACAATTCAGAGGAAGATGAGAACAATAAAAACTACAGTAGTAGAGGAAACTACAACAACAGAGGACGTGGTCACAACCACTCACAGCAAGGTTCTCAAAGGTTTGATAAATCTAATGTTCAATGTTATTATTGCAAGAAATATGGTCATTATGCTAGTGACTGCAGAAATAAACCAGGATATGTGTACAAACAGAATGCTAATTACACAGATGAATCTAGTTCTAATTTCGGAAGCATGTTTCTTACTTGTAATGTTACTCAAGAAAAAGCTAAAGATATTTGGTTTTTTAGACAGTGGATGCAGTAATCATATGACAGGAAATAAAGAATTTTTTGCTAGTCTTGATGATTCTGTAAGATCAGAAGTGAAACTAGGAAATGATATCACAGTAGATGTCATGGGTAAAGGTGTCATAAATGTTTTGGCCAAGAATGGTGAAAGAAGATTTATACCTGATGTTTATTTTGTACCTAGATTAAAACATAATCTTTTGAGTGTTGGTCAGTTAGTGCAGAAAGGTTACAGAGTATCTTTTATGGATAATGTCTGCACAATATTGGACAAGGTTCCAAGTGACAGGTTGATAGGAAAAGTGGAGATGACCAAGAATCGCATGTTCCCTCTTCATATTCAGTGCATCCAAGGAGAAGAAGAAGCTCACTACAAATCCATACAGCTAGATCAATCATGGTTATGGCACTTAAGGTACGGACACTTACATTTTGGAGCTTTAAATTTGTTACAAAAGAAAAATATGGTGAAGGGTTTACCACCAATAGAACAGCCAGGAAGTTCATGTGACAGTTGTATTCTGGCAAAACAGCATAGAGAGAGTTTTCCAGTAGGAGGCTCATATAGAGCTAAGGTAATATTGGAGTTAGTCCATAGTGATTTATGTGGACCAATGCAAACTCCATCATTTGGAGGTAGTACTTATTTTCTAACATTCATTGATGACTTTAGCAGAAAGACTTGGATCTACTTTCTCAAAAACAAATCTGAAGCATTTGGAAAGTTTAAAGAATTCAAGGCAATGGTTGAAAAGCAGAGTGGCCGATATATCAAGGTACTCAGATCTGATAGAGGTGGTGAATATATGTCTAATCGATTTCAAGATTTTTGCAGATATCATGGAATCAAAAGACAGTTGACTACAAGGTACACACCACAGCAGAATGGTGTAGCAGAAAGAAAGAACAGAACAATCATGGAAATGGCAAGAAGCATGTTGAAAGCTAAACACTTGTCAAATGAATATTGGGCAGAAGCAGTAGCTTGTGCAGTGTATATTCTGAACAGAAGCCCAACAAAGAGTGTCAGAGATCGAATTCCACAAGAAGCATGGAATGGTAAGAAATATAGTGTATATCATTTCAGAATTTTTGGGTGTGTAGCATATTCTCTTATACCATCTAAATTGAGAAAGAAACTTGATGACAGAGGTGAGAAATGCATTTTTATTGGATATTCTGAAGAATCAAAGGCATATAAGTTATATAACCCAGTTTCAAAGCAAGTGATTATTAGCAGGGATGTTGAATTTAAGGAAGCAGAAGCATGGGATGGTAGCACCATCATTGTTGGGGCACCAATTCCACAGGATGAAGAAGTTTCTGAAGAACAAAATTTGCAAGGTGGACAATCCTCTACACAAACAGGTACAAACACTCCAGCAAGAACCCCCAAGAGGTTTGAACAAGGTGAATCATCTAGTCATGCAGGTCACCCTACTCCAAATTCACAAGTAAGTAATGAATCAGATCCAACTCTTGCTACTTTAAGAGCAAGATTTAAAGGTAAGAAGATGAGAAGTTTAAATGAGATTTACAATCAAGAAGAAGAAAAATTAGATTTGGTTTCAAATTTTGCTCTTTTCACTCATGACCCTATGTCTTATGAAGAAGCAGTTAATGAGGAACATTGGCTAAAAGCAATGGATGAAGAGTTGAATGCTATTGAAAGAAATCAAACATGGGATCTAACTACTCTACCTGAAGGTAAAGATTGTATTGGAGTTAAATGGGTTTACAAGACTAAATTTGATGCAGATGGAAATGTTGAAAAGCACAAGGCAAGGTTAGTTGCAAAAGGTTTTGCACAAGAACATGGAGTGGACTATAATGAAACATTTGCACCAGTTGCTAGATTGGATACTGTAAGAATGGTATTATCCATAGCTGCTCAAAATAATTGGTATGTATATCAAATGGATGTAAAATCAGCCTTTTTGAATGGATTTCTAGATGAAGAAGTATATGTGAAACAGCCCACAGGTTATGAAGTTCAAGGACATGAAGAAAAAGTTTACAAATTGAAGAAAGCTCTTTATGGTCTTAAGCAAGCACCAAGAGCATGGTATAGCAGGATAGATTCTTATATGATAAGCAAAGGATTCAGCAGAAGCGATAGTGAGCCTACTTTGTACACAAAAATCAGCAAAGAAGGTCAAATTTTAATTGTGTGTTTATATGTTGATGATTTGATTTTTACTGGAAATTTGTCTGTAGACACTTTTAAATCAGCAATGAAGAATGAATTTGAAATGACAGATTTGGGATTAATGAAGTATTTTTTGGGAATAGAAGTTGAACAATCAGAGAAAGGAATATTTATCTGTCAAACAAAGTATGCAAAGGATGTGTTAAAAAGATTTAAGATGCTGAATTGTAAACCAGCACCTACACCAGTTGCTACAGGAACTAAACTTAGCAAAGAAGACAAAGGATCCAATGTTGATTCTACAATATTCAAAAGGCTAGTTGGTAGTTTGATGTATCTTACAGCTACTAGACCAGATATCAGTTATGGGGTTAGCTTAATCTCAAGATTCATGGAGTCACCAAAAGACTCACATTGGCAAGTTGGAAAAAGGATATTAAGATATGTGGCAGGAACTACAGATTATGGAATTTTATATTCCACAACTAACGATTTTAGTTTGATTGGTTTTACAGATAGTGATTTTGCAGGTAGCGTTGATGATAGGAAGAGTACTTCTGGACATGCCTTTATATTAGGCACAGGTGTGGTCACATGGGCATCCAAAAAATAGCCTATAGTTACACTTTCATCAGCTGAAGCAGAGTATGTTGCAGCCACATCAGCAGCATGTCAAGCAACATGGATGAGAAGAATATTGAAAGATTTATTACAGGCACAGAAGGAGTCAACACCAATCTTCTGTGATAACAAATCAGCAATCGCTTTATCAAAAAATCATGTGTTTCACAAGAGGAGCAAGCACATAGATACAAGATTTCACTTTATCAGAGAGTTAGTGAACAATGGAGAAATCCATCTGGATTTTTGTAGATCTGAAGATCAACTAGCAGATATATTCACAAAGGCATTACCTAAAGAGACCTTTGATTATTTGAGACAAAATTTAGGCATTGTAAATGCTAAAATTGTAAGTGGTAGAAATTAAGGGGGAGTGTTAGAAAGTCAAGATTAATTGGAGATAATTTCTCCCACCTCCCTCCTTTATCATGCAAGCTGTTAAGCATCAGTTAGTAAACTGACAGTTAGGATTGAGTTAGTTAACAATCAGTTAGATATGAGTTTGTTTGAACAAGCAGTTAGTTAAGTAGTTGAAGCTAATAATAGATGAGTCTATTTTCAGTTATTGTTTAGTTTTTAAATCTATAAAAAGACGCTAAGGGCGCACATTGTAATCAAGGGAAATTAGAAGATGAATAGAATTGTGTTTCTCAAGATTGCTGTAGCTTTCTGAGTTCTGAGTTATTAGTTCTTGTTTTCTTGTTTATTTTCTATTCATATTTTCCTTCACTTTTTGCAGAAATTGCTGGACGATCACCGTGAGAAGCGAGGGTTTCGTGCGCAAGACTTAATTGATGTTCTTATCTCTTCAACAGAGAAACATGAAATTCTATCTGATAGTAACGATGAAGTGGTGAAAGCCACCGCCCTTGTATGTTCTATCCATTTCTCTCGCAACTTCCAATCCTTTTAAAATCTGCTAATGAGAGATTTTTAACTTGCAGTACACGATTTTTTTTTTTTTTTCGTATTTTTGCAGAGCATGATAAACGCAGGTACAGACACATCCTCGGTGACCCTCGAGTGGGCGCTGGCAGCTCTATTGAAACACCAGCAAAGCCCAGCAGGAGCTCGACACGCATATTGGACGCGACCGATTAATAGAGGAATCAGATCTGCACAAGCTGAAATATCTTCAGGCAATTGTGAAAGAAACGTTTAGGTTATATCCAGCGGCACCTCTCCTACTTCCTCATGAGGCTACAGACGCCTGCACCGTTGGAGGGTATCATGTCCCCGCCGGAACCCTACTGCTAGTGAATGCCTGGGCAATTCACAGGGACCCGACCGTGTGGGAGCGGCCGACGGAGTTCGATCCTGAACGGTTCTTGAAGAACGGGAAAGAGATTGACGTGAAAGGGCAGGATTTTGAATTGATTCCGTTTGGTTCAGGGAGAAGAATGTGCCCGGGCATGTCTCTGGCATTGAATGTGGTGACGCATGCACTGGGGAGGCTGTTGCAGAGCTTTGAGTGGAGTATTCCAGCGGGAACGAATATAGACATGAGAGAGGGGCCTGGAGTCACAATGCCCAAAGCAGTTCCGTTGGAAGCTATTGTTAAACCTCGCCTTCCCCTGCATCTCTACAGAATACGTCACTGTGGGTCGTCCTGCGTTTTGGGAAATCGTGTACTGATATCTGCACACAATGTGTTTTGAATGAAAATACAGATCTATTTGATGTTTAAATTAGCTGAATTTTCTATCGATAAATTTTCTCCTACGCCCAGAGACCTGCCCTTGAACGATCAAATTTGAAGGGCCAGTCTAAATTTCAATGTGAAGGGTATACATTTAACTAACCTTTGCATGATGAAAATTGTATAACAAATAAACATTTCATAAAAATTAAGAATAATTTTTAAATAGAAATAATTATATTTAAATATTATAGTTATCTCTCTCCAATCAATTACAAAATATATTATACATTAAGTCTGAACCCTGTTAAATAAGTAAGATGGTGTAAAAGGTGCTGCCTAGATATCCATCAAGGTGCAATTTCTAAGAGATACAAAAGAAGGATGAGGTCAAGATTGTGCCCCAAACGAATTTGGCGGAATGGATACCCTTCAGTGGTTAACACTAAGCCAAAAAAACATTTTTTACACCTAATCCATGTAAAAAGCAAGATTTCAATAAAATAAGAACATATTGTGATGTAGCCAAACTCTATCAAATAAGTATTGTAATATAGTTGTAGTCCATAGAGCATGTGTAGATGAATGTAACTACGGTGACATAAGTAATGAATTGTTTTCCACAAGATATTTAAATTAGAGTATTCATGCCTTAAATAGTTCTTTACCTTAGAAAGAATAAATCTCAATAATAATAAACATAGCTAAATAAATAAGTGCATTGATAAGACAAAAATAAAATATTAATTCAATAAATTAGCCTCTTTTGGATTGTGTCAATATAATGAGATGATAAATCAAGGGGGTTGATCTCCTTAAATTAGGTAATTGAGTATTACAAGAATATTTTAAGGACATTAGGATAAATCACGAATGAAATATTATCTGAACATTATTTTGTGTATGGTGTTTTGTCTGAGTTGCAATCACAATATGCAAATAAAAATCATGCAAACGAATGTTCTTACGTTCCCCTCTATTCTAAAAGTGTTTGATAGTTTGAGGGTGTCCATGATTGCATATTCAGAAGTGGGTTGGACACTAATATTTGTGTAGACACAGCTCTCATAGACATGTATGCAAAATGCAAGAATTTAGAGGATACAAGCAAAGTGTTTGACGAAATTTCTCAAAGAAATCTAGTATCATGGACTACAATGATTGTAGGGTTTGCACAAAATGGGCATGCTAAAAAATACTTGAGTTTTTTTGCTAGATGTAACTAGTAGATATGATGCTAAACTCTGTTACTATCACGAGTCTTCTTCCAACATGTGCAATATTGTCAGTTACAATTATTGGAAAAGAAGTTCATTGTTATTTGATTAAGAGTGTATCTGAATTGATGTTTTTATGGAAAATGCCTTGGTGGACATGTACTCTAAATTATCTAGTATATATTTTGCATGACAAGTGTTTGGACAAACTTTCACTATGAAATGTGAGATCTAAGAATGTTACATTTGTAGGTTACGCTTAGAACAAAATTTATTTTGAGGTCTTTAGAAATTTTCACTAAATTCAAGAAGTAAGGATAAGTCCAAACTCACTTGGAATGCAATGATATAAGCTTGTTGCCAAAATGGCTATGTTAATTAAGTTTTTCATCTCATGAGGTTGGGGTTTGAAGAGTATTGCTTGGTGCCTATAGAATTTATAGCAATATAGAGCTAGCAAAATATGCAACACAACATATTATTTAAATTAGGGCCTCAAAATTCTATGAAATATGTATTATTTTCAAACATATATACAGACAGTGGCAGATGAGTTGAAGCTAGAAATTTAAGAATAATGATGAAATAGAAGAGAGTGAAAAATAAACCCAAAATGTATTTGGATTGAGATCAAGAAAAAATTTCTTTGATTCCTTGCAGGATAAGTATAGAGTTGTAATCACAATATAGTTTTCATTTGAAAATCTTGTGTGGAAAAACAATTAACTATTGAACATTTTATATGAAATTATTCAATTAGATTTGAAAATAGCCTATGAAAATATCCTTCACATTCATTTTCTATTGTATCTATAACAAAGTGAGTTAGAATCTTCAGGGATTGTGAAATGGAAGGCGATTTAGGATTACATATTACCTAAACCTGATAAAATTATTTCATAAATAATAACAATCACACATTGTAGGTAAGATAGAGAGAAAATGATTTGGATGACTTATCTTTCTTCATTTCACGAGAATGAGAAGGGTTGGAAGAGTGTAGGAGGCTAGCTATGGTAACTAAAAGCAATAACTTCTACACTTGGAGCTCAAAGTGGAACATTAAATTTTTGAAGAGTGCATTTTTATAATTCAAGTTGGCTGAGAATCATGTTTAGTAGTAAGTGCTTACAAGTCATAAGGAAGAGATCACCAATCTCAGAAGTCCGACCATGTTTTGGCAGCAAGGCATCAAGAAAAGAGAGAAACAAAAATTTTAAGCCCCTTTCTACCACTTCACGTTCACATGCCATTATATCTTTGGAACTTGCCTTTAAAATGAGTTTGTCATCCATTCAATAGTGACAAAAATTATCAATAGTCCCAATATGGCAGACAACTTTGTGAAATATTGGCATAGCCATGTGTAGGAAATGACATGATAATTACACGCAAAGGAGCCATTATTTATTCTTCTTCTTATGTTTTTTTTAATTTAAACCCATCTCTAAATCAATTTTATTTGAAACTACAAAACATACACTGATAGACTGTATTAATGACCTTCACTATTTTCATTCTTAAAGTCAATGTGATTATGTGAGGCTATAGTGGTACAAGAAATGAGATGAAGAAAATGCATAAATATTTAATGTAATCATTTGATGAGAGGATTCACAAATTGTAACCAAATTTTTTTTTCATTCCATTCAAATTTTGAAATTAACCCTCAAACACTTAGCCATCTGATTAATGTGTATTGGGACTGGAATTTGGGGTATTTTATATAATTTAAGGGATTCATACCCTACATGTACTTGACTGATAGTGACATGGGGCTATAAATTATTTGATGGGCATTTTTTAATACAATCCTTATTTTGCCATTTTTAATAAGTATTTATACTTATGCAATGTCAATTAATTTATAAACTTCAAAAAAAATTTGATGGTATAATTTTAATTTACACTTATCTAATGGGATTGAATCCATTGGACGAGCTAGGATGGGCTCAATTTTGATCATTGGTGCCCCTGTTAGAGTGAGCCTTACAAATTTTACCTCATGGATGGTCCATAATGAATTTGAATGATGAATACCATAGCATTCCATATTGGTGACATGTGGCATGGTAATCAAAATCATGTCCACAAAGATGTGTTTACCCATCATAGATCAAGATAAGGTACAGAAGGTGAGTGGTAATAATTTATTTTGTGTAATTTTAATGGATATGAAAAGATGCATAGGTTCCTTATATGTGTTATTAAGTCAAATTAATGCAATGACTAATGACATCTTATACACACACACACACACACACACACACACACACACACACACACACACACACACACACACACACACACACACACACACACACACACACACACACATAAATACATACACTAGCCCTAGATTTAGGGCAACTATTGGATTTAGATGACCAATAACTATTGTAAAAGAATCTATAACTTGCAAGGTGGCAGCATATTTGATAGGACATTTTCTATTGTCAAAGTTGGATGAGGATGGCATGAGAGAGTATTTAATTTTGGTAGGGCTTCACGTCTCATGTAAATATTGAATCAACGATGCAATGATCCTAATGTTAGGATAAAACATTAAGGTCCTAGAGTGTACTTTTTAACTTCCATTCATTTATGATGCCAATATGTTGACACCTTTATTATATATAGTATCATACACTAGAGGGCCCATATCGACCACTGATATTGTATTTAACACAATTTTTTAGATTTACATGACCAACACCAATATCAAAGGGTTCTACAACATATAGGGTGGTGACATCTTTCATTGGCCATTTTATATTTTCAAGGGTGGATTAAACCATCATGAGAGTTGATTTGATTATGACATGATTCCATGTCTGATGTGCAATTTGAATCAAAGTTTCTCTACAACTAATGTGAGGATAAGACATTGAGGTCTCATAGTCTATCATGTAGCTTCCATTCATCTAGATTGCCAATATATGGACACCTATAATAATTAGATCGAGTTTAAGACTATACAAAAACACCATACTCAGACCCCTTGAAGAAAGAGTAAGCCCTTTTAGCACATGAAAATAGTGAAATATTTCATGAGCTTAGTGGTGATGATGAAGGGCAATGACAAGGTATTTTAGGTGATATTGTACATCATGAGGGATATATCATACACCAATCCCAGATTTAGGGCAGTTATTTGATTTACATGAACAACATCCATTGTAAATGGGTCCATAGCTTATAAGGTGGTGACATATTTGATTGACATTTTTTATTATCAACGGTGGATGAGGACATCATGAGAGCTTATTTGATTTCCACATGGCTCCATGTCTCATGTGTATTTTGAATCATTGATGCAATGCCATTGATATTGGGATAAGACATTGAGATCCCAAAGACTATATTATAGCTTCCATTCATCCATGATGATAATATATTGACAACTAGAGCAATTACATCAGGGTTAAGGACATATAGAAACACCATACTTAGACCCGTAAAATAAAGAACAAGGCCATATATAACAAGTAAATAGTGAAATATTTCAAGGTGATTTGAGTGGTGATGGTGAGGGGTAATAACAAGGTATTTTGAGGTATATCATACACCAAGGGGGCCATATCATATAAAAGACCTAGATTTAGGATAATTTTTAGATACACATGACCAATACCCATTGGAAAAGGGTCTGTATCTTCCAATGTGGTGACATATTTGATTAGACATTTTCTATTGTCAAAGGTGAATAAGGATGTTACGAGAGCTTATTTGATTGTAATAGGGATCCATAACTCATGTGCAGATCAAATCAACAATGCAATACCACTAATGCAAGGATAAAACATTGAGGGTGTAGAGTCTATCTTGTAGCTTCCATTCATCCATGATGATAATATGTTGACACTTTCATTATATTTAGTATCATACACTAAATATATTTAGTATCATACACTAAATATATTTAGTATATTCTATCTAAAAGGTAAAATTTTAGATAGATCATTAAAAACTATTGTAATGTCCATTTTTTTCGTTCTCTTACTTTGTTGTTGGCGCTGACTTTTTGGGTTTGTGTCAGCATGTTTAGAGGGGTAAATTGATGTTACCAGTGAGCTCAAGAGATTTAGAGGAATCATATGACTCTTTTAGATGTTATTTTTAGCTCCTAGTTTGGGCTCTAAGATTATTAGAGGAGGTGTCTATTTTTAGTAAGTCACCCAGTCAGGGTCGTTTATCATCTTTCATCATCGGGATCACTCATGTGCAATGAGTTTTTTGTTCTAAGGAATTTCAATCATTTTCATTATTGGGTGTAATATTGAGCTATATTTAATTAATTTTACTAGGGTTATCATTTTAATTAAAATAATTATTCGGGGACCTCAGTATTATAGCTCATTGGAAAGAGAATGAAAATATTTAAATGATGAGATGCTTAAAAGTGACTTTCAGTGCCAAAAATGTTTTAAAAATAAAATAAATCACTTTTTGGAGTTAAAAAGTTTAATAAAGTGATTTTAAAAAGGAGTTTCTAGAAAGTTCCCTAAAAAGATAATAAAAAGGGGAATAGAGAGCTCAATTGGTATGTTGAGTTTATTTTATTTCTCTGATTGAAACCCTTGTGGTTCTGAAGATTGAACTTGGTTCATCTCAACCTCTGGTGGATGAAAACCCTCTTGAGAAGATCAATTTCGGTGGTGAAATAATCCTCCCTAATTGGGGATTGGTGAAGTCACTCAAATTTTGCATCGGTACTTCAATGGTTATGATATGAAATTAATGAAGACTTTAAGAAGTTAATTTTTAAGTTTTATTGTTATGATCAAAGTTTTGCCAGGAAATTTATGTCTAGATGCCATGTTATGAAATAAGGGTTTTGCAAGGATTTATTTTGTCAGATAGATATTTTAAATAATCTGTAATATTTGTGAACAAATACAAATTGTTTGAGAATTTATGAAAAGCTTAATGAAGAGTTTGAAATGGATGATGAAGGGAGGCATCCAAGTATGAGGTAGAGTTAAATGAATGAACATGGTTTGATTTGCTAGAGAGACATTGGAATAAACAAGGGTTGGTCGCTACCTTTTATGGTCACATATTTCACATTAGAAACGTTGTGTGGGGCTTCCCTGAGGCATATATGGTACATTGTTAGGAAGTATGGCACCATTTCCTACACTCATTTGTGGAGTACTTGGAGCTAACCACCCCATTGGGAGGTGATTTGGAGTTGTTCATAGGAGTTGTTATTGTAAGAGTGTTTAATTCTGTAACTTTATACTTTTGCCCAGTGATTTAAAGGGTTATGGATCATCCATTGCATTGTACGTGGCATTTGAAAGGTTAGATATATTGAGTTGTCAATATTTATTGTATTTCTGATTTATATCAGGACTATCAATTGTGATCATATTAGTCTCCAATAATAATGAAGTGCAACAAATGGTTTGACTAAATTTTCATTTTTTATCCATATAATTTGATATGCAATGATGAATATTTAATGATCTAAATATTGCAACAAGATATCTTGTAACTCTCACACTAAAAAATTCACAAGCTGTCTTGTTTGACAAATTGCCAGTGCACTAAAATTAAAAAAATTGAGTTTGTTTCACAAAATTTGGATTAGGGATTCTACAACTATAAAGAATTATTGTGTGTGTGTGTGTGTGTGTGTTTAATTTTTAAATAATGAATTATATTAGTGTCTGAAGCACAATGTTGAATAAAACACTATCATCAAAAAATTCATGACAAGTAAAATCGACCGTCAAATTTAGAACATGCCTTTTCAATCCAAAACCTTGAAAATAATGATCAAAATTCAACCCATCCCAACCCATCTAAGAGCTTCAAACACGTCAAAGAAATGTAATTTAAAAATAAAACATGAAAATAAAATCAAAACTTATAAAATATTTGACCATATAAAGTGTAAATATATTATAAAAATGACAAAAGAATGCTTCTATTTAAGGCCACTGCCACCATTGGATAAAGGGTTAATCCTTTGTGAATTGTTTTCTTCATGTATCCCACTACCCAATGCCCACAGTGTGACACTAAGTCTACTTTATCATTATTGAAGGTAATGTGGTATTGTGTTTCTCTTATAGAGGGTAAATTTTATCGCGTATCTCTTACAAAGATGTTAATCATCAGTTATTGCAAATAATTTTAATCACTGTCTGACCAAATTTTAAGTAATTTTAAAGGAAATACCAGTGGTGTGATACTAGTATCATGGTATAGCTGAAATTTAGGTACATATTTATTGAGACTGGTAAATCAGAGATTTAACATATTAATTTTCAAATTGTGAATGTGATTTAATTGTGTAAACTTTAATGTTTTTTAATCACCTTTTCTCCTCACTTACAATAAAAAATATATAATTATTTTTTATATATAATAGAAATATAATGAATAAAGTTTGACTGTTTTATTTTTATCATTGCATTTGAAGTTATGTTAATGTACACATATATGGAAGGCATTTTTTACATAACACTCCAGCTCAAAAAAAACAATTTTAGGTGGTGTTAAATTTATATGTTGGTTTGCAACTATATCACTTTTATCTTGAACCCTTATATTAATGTACACATCCTACAATACTGATGCAATCTTACTACACATGACCATTATTATGTGAAAGAATACATCCTGAATTTACTTTATATGACTACAATGGACGTGTCAGTGAGGGTCATATCCATAAAGAAGTAAGGTAGTCACAAGAACTCTACAGTAGTTTCTCTCCTAACTATTTCCAAAACACTATTCACCTTCTATAGTTTTCTGGATCTCTACCATAAACCCTTTCAAGATCCATGAATTGACTTACATTGGTGCTTTTTGTCTTTTCATAATGTCTTCACATCAGGGAATAATGTTTGGAATTTGTTTATAAAATATATATCTTGAACATGCATATTCTTTAGTTCTTATTCTAAACAATACACAATGAAAATGAAAAATACACCATACTATATATGCCACTAAATCATTGGTATGGTCCCGTCATTGGTGATTGATGAGAGGTCACTAAAAAACCTCCAATATTTATGTATCTGCTAGCCTTCAGTAAATGAAGCTCTTTACTTATCTGGTATGTTGATGTAGCTCAGATGCATGGATTTTCTACGAAAAATCACCCCACAATGTTGATGTCACGTACAAATGATAATGTGTCTGTAAGGGATTTTTTTTTAATTTTTACAAATTTTTTATTCTTGAGACTTTTGACTCTTAACAAAGATCAACAGCTTTATGGCTCATTTTTTAATGACTTTTTGACAAAAAATCTAACTCTTGACTCTTCAATAATAAAGAACTCAATTTGAAAAAGACCTAATGAAACTTAATTATTATTGATGAATTTTTGGCAGAAGACCCTTTAAATAAATGATGCTTTTATTTTTTGATTTTTGACAATAAAGAAACCAACTATAATGACTTACTAAAAACTAATACTTAAAAAGACTTCACTATTTAATAATTGAACCTAAATGACATATTATATTGACCGACGCTTAAGAATGACTAAAAAATAATTACACATATATTTTCATGGAATGATGCTCTTTGGAAGATGTATGGCATGTCTGCGTTAAAATGCATGAGAGAATGGTTCGGATCCTTCTTTCTTTCTAGAGCTTTATGATTCCAATGCAACATATTTCATCACAATCTGTGGTGAGCTTGGTGAGTGACAAGGAAGAAAGAATACATGGACCGCAGACATGGAACGACGAACCTTTCAAATATTCAAATCAAGTTTGTATAGTTTATTTTACTAAGGATACCTTTTGCTTTTAGTGGGAAATAGAAGTCACACTGAACACCTAATTAAATACTATATGACTTGAGCTAATTTGTAAAAATCATAACATTTCAGACTACAAATATATAACCCATAGAAATTGTTTGGTGGTGGCTTGAATGAGATTATTGACTATAAAAAGGTGTAGGTTGAGCATACAAGAATGAAATCAATCTAATTTGGATGCTTTGGTGTATGAATATTATTGTTCTAACTAATAATGGGAATGTAGTACACATATCACAATTAGAATTAATTGAAACCTCATCAACAGTGCACAAAAGTAATGAAAAATGTAGATCTATGTATCAAGAATATGCGTGTCCCTAGTGGATCAAGTCTCCTTGATGAGTAACCAAAAAATATCAACTAAATATGATCCGTAGGTAGTTTGATGTTTCTCTATTTTTGCATATATATGATCTATTCTAATAGTTGCACTCTTATGTAATATAACACTTATATAAAATACAAATATAAGCTGTAAAATGAATAAAATAGAACTAGGAAATTAAAGCTACGTTACATCTCTCTGGATGAGTCAGGGCAATCATGAACGAGAGGGCTGCCCCATGAGTAATTATTAAACAAACATATTCTCCCAACTTGCTCTGATACCACTAATAGGTTTTAGAGGAGGTAACACAGAGATTTAACACATGCACACTGGAAATATATTTAACACATAATAATACTCTATTGTATATGTCTTTGATTCTAATTAGTTAAATCATTCCAGGATATATATATATATATATATATATATATATATATATATATATATATATATATATATATATATATATATATATATATATATATATATATGAACATTATTCCTATATTTATGGAGAACATCTCTCTACTATTTTCTCACACCTAAAATACTATAATTAAACACAATTTTATTTATGATATATTTTTATAACAATATAAACAATATATCTTAAACAACCTATATTGTAATATTGTTATATAACAATATTCTAATTAACCAATTACTAATTACTAACCATTTTCTATTTACCTTTCGGTAAATACCAAAACTAACATGATGTAAACGCTAATTCTTAACATTCCTCCCCATAGTTTTTACGTGGTGTAAAAATATTAACACTCCCACCTGCAGTATGTTCACCCCTTGTAGCATGCCTTATTTGGCTCATGACCTTTATAAAGAGATCCTCACTGCTCCCATGGTTTAACAAGTTTACCATGAACCTTGACATGAACAAGAACACCATCTACCTCTAATAATTAGCATGACTAGGACTGTATGCCACTGCATACTCATAATTATGCATACTACTAACACAATCTTGCTATACATGACCGCTATTATGTGAAAGAATGCATATGATAATGGACGTGTCGTTAAGGCTCATCTCCATAAAAAACTAAGGCAGTCATGAGATCTCTATAATAGATGCTCTCCTAACTATTGCCAAAACACTGTTCATCTCATATGGTTTTTTAGATCTCTACAACAAACCCTTTCAAGATCTATGAACTAACTTACATTAGTGCTTTCTATCCTTTCACAATGTCTTCACATCAGGGAATCATGTTTGAAATTTTCACACAAATTACATATCTTGAACATGCATATTATTCTATTCTTATTCTAAAAAATATATAACATAAATGAAAAATAAACCATACTGTATATGCCACCAAATCATTGGTACGGCCCCATCATTAGTGACTGACAAGAGGTCACTGAAAAACCTCCAACCTACATGTATCTTCTAGCCTTTAGTACGTGAATCTATCTACTTAGCTGGTAAGTTAATGTAGCTCAGGTGCATGAATTTTGTAAGGAAAATCCCTCCATAATGCAGATGTTGTGTACAAGTGATAATGTGTTTGTAAGGCAATTTTTTTTATTTTTACATTTTTTTTTAATTTGAGACTTTTGACTCTTAACAAAGACTCAATAACTTTTCAACTCATTTTTTAATTACCTTTTGACAAAAACTCTAACTCTTGACTCTTTAATAATAAAGAACCTAATTTTAAAAAGACTAAATGAAACTTAAATATTATTGGCAAATTTTTGGCAAAAGACCCTTTAAATAAATGATGCTTTTATATTTGGATTTTTGACAATAAAAAAACCAACTAAAATGACTTGCTAAAAACTAATACTTAAAAAGACATCACTATTTAATAATTGAACCTAAATTACATACAAAATAGACTGTATTGATCGACGCTTAAGAATGACTAAAAAAGACTTACATGAATCTTTGTATGAAATGATGCTCATTGGAAGATGTGTATGGCATGTTTGTGGTAAAATGCATGAGAGAATGGTTTGAATCCTTCTTTCTTTTTAGAGATTTTTGATTCTAATATAACATATATCATCATGATCTATGGTGAGCTTGACGAGTGACAAGGAATAAATAATACATAGACCATAGACATAGAACCATGAACCTTTCAAATATTGAGATAAGGTTTGTATAGTTTATTTTTCCAAGGATATCTTCTACTTCTAGTGGGAAATAGAAGTTGTACTAAACACCTAGTTGAATGTTATACAACCTGAGGTGAGTTGTACAAATTGTAACATATCAGAATACAACTATATAACCCATGGAAATTGTTTGGTGGTAGCTTGAATGAGATTATCAACTAAAAAATGGTGTGGTCTGAATATACAAGAATGAAATTGATCTGATATGGATGCTTTGGTGTATGAATATCATTGTTATAACTAATAATGGGAATATAGCACACATATCAAAATCAAATTAATTGAAAACTCATCAATAGTGTATAGAAGTAATGAGAAATGTAGATCTGTATATCAATAACATGTGTATCGATAGTGGATCAAGTCTTTTCGATGAGTAACCAAATAATACCGAGTAAATATGATCCACATGTAGTTTTGTGTTTCTCCCTTTTTGCACATATATGATCTATTCTAATATTTTCACTCTTATGTAATATCACACTTATAGAAAATACAAATCTAAGCTCTAAAATGTATAAAACAAAACTAAGAAATTAAGGCTACAATACATCTTTCTGCATGAATTAGGGAAATCATGAACTAGAGGGTTGCCTTATAAGCAATTAATAAACAAACATATTCTCCCAACCTAATCTAATACCACTGATAGGTTTCAGAGGAGCTAATACAGAGATTTAACACATCCACACCAGGAATATGTTTAACAAATAATAACTCTCTGTTGTATATTTGTCTAATTCTGATTAATTAAATCATTCCAGGGATATATTACACAAATATATAGAAATATTATTCCTATATTTATGGAGAACATCTCTCCATTATTATCTCACACCCAAAATCCTATAATTAAGAACAATCCTATTTACGATGTATTGTTATAACAATATAAACAATATAACTTAACAACCTATATCATAATATTATTATATAACAATATTTTGATTAAGCAATTACTAATTACTAACTAGTTATTATTTACTTTTCGGTATATACCAAAACTAACATGATGTAAAAGCTAATTCCTAACCTTTTATTTTTTCTTTGTTATTATTAGTATTTTAAATTTTAGTTCATGCTCTTTGTTTTCTTGTTTTGAATTATTCTCTTGCTTAGTTATATATAGAATGGATTATGCTAAGAGGGGCACAAAGTCAAGCAACCTAAATGTGCACATGGAATTTTTTTACAATAGTTGAGTGAGTTTATTACACAAATAAGAAAATATGCACCACAATCAATGTTTTTGGATCAACATAAAAAGAAAACATAGTAAAACCTTAACCACTAAATAAGAGTACTGATAATAAACTCAAAATAAATATGTCCATCTCATTGTTAATTGAGTGTTTATTTTCTGTTCATTATGTTTTTATTTTAGGTGGAACAAGATGATGGATCAAGATTAGTTGGGACATTATGTGTTGAGTATGTCTGGGTGGACATCATACTCTTTTTCCAAGATGAAGGGAATGATTGCTTGAGGAAGCACTGGTTGCCAATACAAATAAGAATTATCTATCTCATCATCATTTTAGAATCTATTTAAGTACTTTGTATTTTTTTGAAATACAAAGTACATATAATAGCAACCTTCAAAATCTCATACACATGATCCTATAGAGTATAAGCCTATTGTCTCAATTCTAAAAAATAAACTAGAATGGTTATTATTTAAAAATTAATTCAAAGTTATTAGAAACAAAACATATTAAAGCTTATAAATAAGACCTAGTATATTTCAATATTATATTGTGTACTTACGGTTAAATAATTGAATAGGATTATTAGTTAGTCAAGTGGAATCTGACAAAAGGTTTTATATATAATAATTTGGTAAAACCTCTTACAATATATTTAGTCATTGGTCAAATGATCAATTTCAACTATAGGACAATTGTTACACGCATATTCTAAAATAAAATAAGATACTTTCTCAACTTAAGGCACAAATTTATCAATAAAAATTTATAGACATAATATTTTTGGGATATTATATTTTTTCACTGTGTTTTGTAAGAGTTTTTACATAGGACAACTAAGTTAAAATAAGGAGGAACAACAATTACAAATGCCATGTGAATACAAATTTAACCAACAATAAATACCTTAATAATAAAATAATTATAATATATACTTTTTTCCCTATGGCATATTTCTATTTATATTAGAAATTATTAAAAATAAACCATCACTTATTTTATACACATTAATTTTTGAACTAGTAAAATTTATATGGCCTACCTAACACGTCTCTCTTTGACCATAATGACAACATTTGTCATAGATAAACTAAGCATGACTTATAGATAAAAGTATTTTGTAAGATGTGATGCCATTTACAGCCTTACAGCCAACATACCTTAAATAATTCTCAAATTATTTTTTTATAATGCAAAAGATTTTAAATAGATATAGATCCATTAAAAAAATCATACCATTAAAAATTAAAACTCAGTGCTTGGAACGCTTTTAATTAAGTAGAGTATTATTTTATTTTCTTAGTTAAGTGACATGAAAGTAGAATAACAAATCTACAACAATCTTTGTTACCATAATGTGCTTCATAAGCCCATGAATGGATAAAATATAGAGTGAGGAACCATCTGTCAAAGATTAAAAAGTGATATATTGTTTAAACTCAGCCATAATTATCACTTACAACTGTATCTCAAACTCTTTTTCAACCCATAGGGAACAATACTAGTTTATCTATAGGCTAAAAATTAATTACCAAAAGATAACTACTGCATAAAATTTTAGAGCATTTCCTTTAAATAGGTAAAGCAATAGTGTGACTCGACAAGAGTATTACTAGTCAAACCTCCCTACATGAACTAAATACTATACCACTATTGCACCATACTCCCAGAGTTTATTTTATCTTACTACTAGCAAATAGTAAGGCACCATTTTTAACTGATAAAAATGATATGGAACACAAGGATCTATGAAAAATACACTTTGGTTTATGTTTATTTCCCCTATTTTTTATGCAAAAAAACCTAAGAGTGGCTTTTTCAATACAAATCTATAAGTTGAGCAAATTTTGTCTTAACCGGCCTAATATCATGCTAAGTTTGCAATACCCACCTTTACACATATAGTACCTACTATAAGTTAAAGTAAAACTGATACTAAATTAACTTGAAGCATACATTATCTCTAGCAAGGAAGAAGAGATCTTACCTTTTATAAGTTTTTATAGGCCTCCACCAATTTCCAAATTTGAAAATCAATAAATCTACATCAAGCCACCTTTTGTTTGCATAATATATTTGATCTAGCTTAAGAGTAGGGTGAACTCTTCTAGGTACATTTTTAGGTGGACTTCCCTATTGTACAAGAAACACTGATAGGTAGTATGCAATAGTGAAGTTAAAATAACTAAATCAAACACCCAAAAAGGGAATACACTTTGTAATCTTGTTTCCATTTATTTCATACACTAATCGCTTATCAACTACACCTTCGATAAGAAGGCTGATAAAAGACTCCCATTGTGTTCTAGTCATGAAATCTCCAACAAACATAACACGCAAGCCTTGCAATCTTTTCATAATATCATATGACTTAAACCTACTGCCACACCAAGTCTAGTCAAGATCACAAACATGACATTAGCTAAAATATTGCATCCAATAGAACTAAACAAGGCATGATAAAATGCAAAATTAAATAAGACAAAATAGGGTAAACATATAAAAACTTTACAAATATAAACGCAGAAGGTAAACAAAGATAATGCTTTTTCCAAATTTGACACTTACAAAGAAGTCAATTGCAGACCCAAATATTTATATATACCTTGGCATGTCATAACTCATAGGTTTCCATCTCCATTTCATGTAACCTTGATCTTGGCAGCCATTGTTTTGACAACAAAAGCCACGTTCCACAAAAGGGCAGGCAGATGCATTGTACAAAGTGTAAGTCTTATCATAAACCCATTTTCCACTGAAAATACCACAACTAGAATTTGAGTTGTAGTCATTCATGACACTATTGATTGTAGCACTGAACTTACTAGAAGCAATAGGCTATGCAAATAAATGTGGTCAAAAATAACCATGACTTGTAATGAAAGCAATAAAGGTGAATTCATTATGTTGCTTTGTCAAACAAGGTGGACATAAAACATAATTACGATGGTCCCATTTTGGTGATAATATGACCAACTACCTTCCTTGACTCCCAAAAAAAATTATGCCATTCATGTTGATCATATGATCACAGGAGAAAAGAAAGAGTACGATTGCACAATTGCCATGGTAACCTTGGTAACAATAAATTTAAAATTAAAAAAAATGGAATGGAGTAGAGAGCACTCCGATACCTCACAATCTCACCCACTTATCTATTGGCATTTAAATAATGAAAAAGGAGTGGAGAGAGTCAACCATGGTGGTTGCTTCTCAGTGGTGCTTTCAATGTACTAGTGCATGCAATAGATAATAAATAATTTTCAACTACTTCAACTAAAGGCCAACATAACCCTAGGGGCATTACTAAATTGACTGCCAAAGTAGAAATCCACGCACTTATAGGTTAAAAAATTGTAATCTAGAGGTCATGCCTGATTGAATTATTAAAATATAAGTGTTTTTTAGAAATCTAAAAAAAAATAGTATGAAAGTGTAATTATCAGGTTCACCCACCAATTTTCTTGTCCCAACCATATAAATTCTTTAAGTAATTTGAAACACTCATGAAAATAACATTTTAATTGCATTGACAGTTGCCCCGTTGCCATGTATGTTTCGCTTAATGGAAATAGCATGCTTATTAGTCTCGTCCGCATGTATCAAAAGCCTCATTATTGATGTGTCCTTGCTCTGTGCCCATTGCAATTACTTTCTTTATTCTCATTGCTAGTGATGTTGATAGACGAGTACTATTCATTACGTCAACAATCTACCTTGTAATAATATGTAAATGATCTCAACCAATAAAAACAAAAATATTTTTTTCTCCTATTTTTTGTTAACAATTATGCAACACAACTTTTAGAAAAATACAATTTTTTTTTTATGCACGAAAAATAATACATTATGATTGGTCCAACTGACATAATTTAATTGACAGTAAAAATAAATTGAAACTTTTAATATACCTTTCGTTATTAATAATATTTAACATATTTTTTAACAATTAAAAATTAAAAATAATATTTTATTTAACATACTTTTGAAATATATATGATTAAATTATTCTTGTCAAACAAAATGTAACTTTTTCTTACAACTTTTCATTATAAAAAAATTGAATGAATAAAAAACATCTGATAAAATTGTAACTTTGAAATAAACACCAGCGCTCCTTGAAAACAAAATTAAATTAGAACTTTTCATTTTGTGACGTCATCAATGACGTATTTTATAAAACTGATTATATCGAGAAAGACGTCACCAGTGACATTTTATCCAACATATGACCAAATACTTTCACTACGTTGTATTCGTTGAATATGATATATGTGCTTTCGTACTTCAGTTGTGTGTCCTTTGTTTTGTTAATATATTTTTTTTGGTTGAATTGCAATTCAAAACCAAAAATCGTTGAATATGATAATTTTTATGGAGGTGCGGTCTCAGATCTCGTGGAGGTTTTTAATTTACTCGACGAAATAGTTTACTGAATTAAGTATTATTATTATATAATTAAAAAAATATTTTGAATTAATACAATCTTAATCATAAATTAAATGCGGTGAAAGAATGTCACTTCACAAATAAAATCACAGTAAACTTAAACAAAAAAAATTAAGACGACAAACTAATCCAAACGAAGGTCAACAATGACTGAAATCTTTGCTGTCAGGTTTCCATGGTCTAATTTATATATTCTTATCCTCCATTGCCCATTGCTGTCAGGTTTCCGTGTTCTGATTTCGTGTTTTAAGAAACGTAGCGAAACGGATAGCCAGCTAAAGTAGAGAAACCGAAGTTTAGCGGTTATTTATATGGAATGACATTGCAGTACAGTGTAAACCCTTGCTACCTGAATTATGGCGTTGGAAGCAGTTACTGTTATAATCCTCGCGGCTTTGGCTGCCCTGCTGTTGTTAATTGTAGACAACCGCAGAAAGGCAAAGAAGCAGCTAAATAATGGTGCACCACACCCTCCCTCATGGCCGATTATTGGGCATCTTCATCTGCTAAAGGAGAAGCGCCCCATTCACCGAATTCTATCGTCGCTCTCAGAGAGCTACGGACCCATCATGCAGCTTCAACTTGGATTCCGCCCTCTTCTGGTTATCTCCTCTTCTACTCTCGCAAAAGAATGTTTCACAACAAATGACAAAACCTTCGCTTCGCGGACACGTCTGTCTGCAGGAAAGCATTTGGGATATGACTACAAAATATTTGCTTTTGCTCCTTACGGTTCCTACTGGCGAAACCTTCGGAAGATGTGCACAATCCAGATCTTCTCTGCGAGCAGAATCGAATCCTTCAAACACGTTCGCCTAGAAGAAATTTTCAGTCTAATTCGTTCGTTGTTTGACAGCTGCCAGCGAGAAGCCACTCCTGTGAATATGAAATCGAAGCTTTCTGATCTCACATTCAATATCATTGTGCGCATGGTTGCCAACAAGAGATACTCTCGATCTGTTCATTCCGAAGAGTTTCAAGAAGCGCATCACTTCAAGGAGATGATAAAAGAATCTTTTTTTTTAGTTGGAGCATTTGAGATTGGGGATTACCTGCCGTTTCTGAAGTGGCTTGATCTGCAGGGTTTCGTAGCCGCCATGAAAAAACTTCAAAAGAAAAGAAATGTCTTTTTGCAGAAATTGCTGGACGATCACCGTGAGAAGCCAGGGTTTCATGCGCAAGACTTAATTGATGTTCTTATCTCTGCAACAGAGAAACATGAAATTCTGTCTGATAGTAACGACGAAGTGGTGAAGGCCACCGCTCTTGTATGTTCTTCTATCCATTTCTCGCGCATTCCCAATCCTTTTATAATCTACTAATGAGAGATTTTTAAATTGCAGTACACGATCTGTTTTTTTTTTCCATTTTTGCAGAGCATGATAAACGCAGGTACAGACACATCCTCGGCGACCCTCGAGTGGGCGCTGGCAGCTCTATTGCAACACCAGGAGATTTTGAGCAAAGCCCAGCAGGAGCTCGACACACATATTGGACGAGACCGATTAATAGAGGAATCAGATCTGCACAAGCTTAAATATCTTCAGGCAATTGTGAAAGAAACGTTTAGGTTATATCCAGCGGCACCTCTCCTACTTCCTCATGAGGCTACAGACGCCTGCACCGTTGGAGGGTATCGTGTCCCCGCCGGAACCCTACTCCTGGTGAATGCGTGGGCAATTCACAGGGACCCGGCCGTGTGGGAGCGGCCGACGGAATTCGATCCTTAACGGTTCTTGAAGAACGGGAAAGAGATTGACGTGAAAGGGCAGGATTTTGAATTGATTCCGTTTGGTTCAGGGAGAAGAATGCGCCCGGGCATGTCTCTGGCATTGAATGTGGTGACGCATACACTGAGGAGGCTGTTGCAGAGCTTTGAGTGGAGTATTCCAGCGGGAACGAGTATAGACATGAGAGAGGGGCCTGGACTCACAATGCCCAAAGCAGTTCCGTTGGAAGCCATTGTTAAACCTCGCCTTCCCCTGCATCTCTACTGAATATGTCACTGTGTGTCGTCCTGCGTTTTTATAAAATAGTGCACTGATATCTGCACACAATATGTTTTGAATGAAAATACAGATCTATTTGATGTTTAAATTAGCTGAATTTTTTATCAATAAATTTTTTACTACTGCCCCTCCACGATCAAATTTTAAGGGCCAGTCTAAATTTCAATGTGGAGGTATATATCCAACGAAAGGGTATATATTCAATGAAAAGTTGTGTAAATATTTACATTTCTCATGATAAAAATATATTAAATAAATATTTTATAAAAATTAAGATTGCTTTTTAAAATGAGTAGTTATATTTGAATATTTTGGTTATCTTTTTAAATTAATTATAAGATATATTACACATTAAATATAAACCCTATCAAATAAGTATTGTCATGTAGTTTTATTCCATGTCAATAAATGAATATGACATAATTTTATAAAATAAAATAAAAGATTGACTGTAAAGAAAATTATTAATTGTACAATACATCTTATTTTCTAGATCTTTCGAACATGTGTAAATAAGTGTAATTATGATAACATAAGTAATGAATTGTTTTCCACAAGATATTTAAAATAGAGTGTCTATGTTTTAAGTAGATTTTTACCTTAGAAAGAATAAATTTCAATAATAATAAACATAGTTAAATAAATAAGTGCATCGATAAGACCAAAACAAAACATTAATTCAATAAAATAACCTCTTTTGGATTGTGTCAATGTAATAAAATGATAAATCAAGGGGATTGGTCTCCTTGAATGGGGAATTAAGCATTGTAGGAATATTTTAAGGATATTAGGACAAATCTATGAACACAACATTATCTTAACATTATTTTGTGTATGGTGTTTTATATGACTTGCAATCACAATATGCAATCAATAACCATACAAATGAATGTTCTTACATTCCCCTTCATTCTAAAAGTGTGTGATAGTTTAAGGGTGTCCATGATTGCATAATCATATGTAGGTTGGACACTAATATTTGTGTAGAGATAGCTCTCATAGACATATATGAAAAATGCAGGAATTTAGAGGAAACAAACAAAGTGTTTGACAAAATTTATCAAAGAAATCTAGTGTCATGGACTACAACGATTGTAGGATTTCATACAATGGGCATGCTGAAAAATACTTGGATTTTTTTGTTAGATGTAACTGGTCGACATGATGCCAAACTTTGTTACAATCACGAGTCTTCTTCTAACATGTACGACATTATCAGTTGCACTTGTTGGAAAAGAAGTTCATGGTTATTTGATCAAGAGTGTATTTGAATTTGATGTTTTTATGGAAAATGCCCCGGTGGACATTACTCTAAATTTATGGTATATATGTTGAACGACAAGTGTTTGGACAAAGTTTCACTATGAAATGTGAGACCTAAGAATGTTAAATTTATAGGTTACACTTAGAAAGAAAATTGTTTCGAAGCCTTCATAAATTTTCACCAAAATTCAAGAAGTAAGGCTAAGTCCAAACTCATTGGAATGCAATGATACAAGCTTGTTGCCAAAATGGAACTATGTTAATTAGGTTTTTCATCTCATGATGTTGGGGTTTGAGGAGTATTACTTGGTGCCTATAGAATTTATAGTAATATAGAGCTATAAAAATATTCAACACAACATATTATTTAAATTAGAGCCTCAAAATTCTATGAATGTTTACTATTTTCAAATATCTATGCAGACTATGGCAGATGAGTTGAAGCTAGAAAGTTAAGAATGATGATGAAATAGAAGAGAGTGGGAAACAAACCCATGATGTAGTTGGATTGAGATCAAGAAAAATGTTCATTGATTCCTTGTAGGCAAAGTATAGAGTTGCAATCACAATATAGTTGTCATTTGAAAATATTATGTGGAAAAACAATTAACTATTGAACATTTTATACAAAATTAGTCAATTGGATTTGTAAATAGCCTATGAAAATATCCTTTATATTCATTTTCTATTGTATCTATAACAAAGTGGGTTATAATCTTCATGGATTGTGAAACGGAAGGGGATTTGGGATATTACCTAAACCTAATAAAATTATTACAATAAATAATAACAATCACACATTGTAGGGAGGAAAGAAAGAGAAAATGAATTGGAGGACTTATCTTTATTTCTTTCACGAGATTGAGAAGAGTTGGAAGTGTGTAGGAGGCCAGTTATGAAACCTAGTTTTTTTTAATTATCTCTGAAGAGTGCATTGTTATAATTCAAGTTGGTCAAGAATCATGTTCAGTAGTAAGTGCTTACAAGTCACAAGGAAGAGCTCACAAATATCAGAAGTCTGACCATGTTGTGGCAACAAGGCATCAAGAATAGAGAGAAACCAAAATTACAAGCCCCTTTCTACCACTTCACGCTCACATGCTATTATATCTTTGGAAGTTGCCTTTAAAATCTATTTTCCATCCATTCAATAGTGACAAAACATGATAATTGCATGCAAAAGAGCCATTACTTCTTCTCCTTCTCCTCCTCCTCCTCCTCCTCCTCCTTCTTCTTCTTCTTCTTCTTCTTATTCTTCTTCTTCTTCTCCTCCCCCTTTTCCTCCTTCTCCTCCTCCTCCTCCTCCTCCTCCTCCTCCTCCTCTTCCTCCTCCTCCTCCTCCTCCTCCTCCTCCTCCTCCTCCTCTTCCTCCTCCTCCTCCTCCTCCTCCTCCTTCTTCTTCTTCTTCTTCTTCTTCTTCTTCTTCTTCTTCTTCTTCTTCTTCTTCTTCTTCTTCTTCTTCTTATTCTTCTTCTTCTTCCTCTTCTATTATGTTTTTTAATTTGAATTCATCTCTAAATCAGTTTTTTTTTAAACAACAAACATACATTGACAGACTGCATTAATGACCTTAATTCTTTTCATTCTTAAAGTTAATGTGATTATGTGAGGCTGTGGTGCTACAAGAAATGAGATGAAGAAAATGTATAAATATTTGATGTAATCTTTTAATGAGAGTATTCACAAATTGTTGCTTGCAAAATTTTTCATTCCATTCAAATTTCAAAAGTAACCCAAAAACACTTAGCCATCAGATCAATATGTGTATTTGGATTGGCAATTCATATAGTTTAATGGATTCATACCGTACATGTACTTGACTGAGAGTGACATGGGGCTACAAAATATTTGATGGACATTTTTTAATACAACCCTTATTTTGACATTTTTAATAAGTATAAATACTTTTGTGATGTTAAGTAATTTATAAACTTCAATTTTTTTTGATGGCCTAATTTTAATTTATACTTATCTAATGGGTTTGAAGCCATTGGATGGGCTAAGATGGGCTAGGATGGCTCAATTTTGATCATTGGTGCACCTATTAGAGTGACCCTTGTAAATTGTACCTCATGGATGGTCCACAATGAATTTGAATGATAAATACCATTGCATTCCATATTGGTGATCTGTGGCATGGCTGTCAGAATCATGTCCATGAGATGTGTTTGCCCATCAGAGATCAAGACAATGTATGGAAGGTGAGTGGTAAAAATTTATTTTGCGTCAAATTTTAATGTGTATGAAAAGATGCAAATGTTAGTTAGATGTGTTATTAATTCAAATTAATGCAAAGGCTAATGACATCTTGAATATATATATATATATATATATATATATATATATATATATATATATATATATGAGCTTGTCATTTATGAGAGCAAGTTTGACAATTTATTTTTCTTATTCAGTGGGACAGTGAAGCCCTAGTTTAACCAAAGATAATTAAAATTATAAAACTACATGTACTTTAAAATATTGTTTTAATCATTTATTCATATTAATTATGGTGCATTTTTCTTGAAAAAATATTAATTAAGTGTTGTTTTAAGCAATGATTGTAGGGTAAGTGCATGGAGTTGGGGGACAATTATGTGGACATTTTAGCATAATGTGTATGTGTTATATCAATAACACATACATGTTATACTTTCTAGGTTCAGTAAACATCAAGCCTATAATGCGTACATGTTATAGCAAGTACATGTTATAGTGCATATGGATTTTTTCTTATGAAAATTTGAATTGACAAAAGCTACTATATACAATCATCTATATATGGCATAATGGATTGATAGAGATATAACATAAGGCCTTATGAATGCTAAAAGTTTTTTTATCGAATTGCTTTATAGTTTTGTTATGTAAATTGTTTAAATGATATAATAATTTATTTTTTATAATTATATATGTATCCATATTAAAATTAGTAGTTTTATCAAAGGTGCAAGTTATATTAGAATGGATGTAATATTTTGTTTTCGTAGAGGGGGTTTTGTAAAGTGAGAGAGTGTCAATTAGTATGATAATTGACTCCATCTCAGTGTTTGTGTGTGAAGGGTTAAACAACAATGTGTCAAAATATTGGCATCATAGATGAATGGAAGCTATAAAATAGACTCTACAACCTCATTATTTTATCCCTAAATCAATGGCATTGCATCATTGATTCAATCTGCACATGAGATGTGGAGCCCTATTGTAATAAAATAAGTTCTCATAATGTCCTTGTCCATCCTTGAAAACTAAAAATGGCTAATTAAATATGTTTCCACCTTGGAAGTTATAGACCCTTTTACAATGGGCACTGGTCATGTGAATCCAAAAATCACCCTAAATGTAGGTTTGGTGTATGATATGGGCCCCTTGGTGTATGATATACTCTAAAATACCTTGTCTATACACTAGGAGTGAGAGGTCATTTCTTTGCAAATATTTTAGTCGGAAGGCATTGTTTCCCACTATCTAAGAAATATGATATGAACCTATCCATAGTGGATCCAATTTTTCATGTTTGACTTTCTTCTCATGAGATTCATCTCACACTAAGACAAATTCCAAAATTTTGAAAGATTTTACTTTTACCCCTTTTATTGAACCATCTCTTATCTATGTCTTGATATTTTCTAAATTTTTTTTGGGCTTCATCTCATGTATCTTCCATTTGAAGGATGTTGAGAAATATTGATTTCACTCAATTGTCTCCTCCCATTATTCATACATGAGTTGATAAGTGGGAAACTTCAATTTGATGGGGACTTTTGGCTCTTGTCCATAAATTAACAGACATGGATAAGATTTTAATGCTTGTATACATTATGCCCTTAGCCTATAGCCCATATTGAGACATGTGTAGCTGACTTGTGGCTATCTAATATTTAATTGAATCATATGATCATTTCTATAGGTTAATATTAGTATTAAGTTTGGCCTAAGTTGTTTCTAAAGCATAATTAGGACATATATAGGAGGTATTGGTTAGTATTTTATCATCATATTGTGAATTATATTCATATTGCATGGTTGTGGAGTTTCTCCCCTTGAATTGGCTAATAATTTAGTCATATACTATGTTTTATTGAAATCATATTGTGATCTGATTCTATGATTATATTCTAGTTTTGAAGTAATTTCATTACAAGTGGAATCAAAGCTTTGATTTGGGACAAAGGGTGGGCGAAACCCTGATTTTGGACAATCACTTATATTTTGAAATCCATTACAAAAATTTCTATGGTCTTTTAGTGGAGTTGGTGAATCATTCAAGGACACTACAATCAAAAAAATTATGGATTGGTGATTATTTTTGAGTGAATTATTGTAGTTTTATGGGTTTTTTATAATTTTGCTCTACAAGCCACATTTTAAGGATTTTTTATAATTTATTTAAATTTTCAAAAATATTGAAAAAATATAATGGAGGTCTATTATTTGATTTTTTTTACTTGAGGAAAACATAGGTTAGAAACCTCTTAGTCAAAGTTCCATCAAAGGTGAAAATAAAATTAGGCATTATCAAGCCTTTTTATGGCAGGACAATAAAATAGGGGCCAAGACAAGGGTTCCAAAACTCTAGATAAAACTCCTAACAAAGAGGAAATGGAGTTAGTAATGGAAATTAGTGGATATTTTGTTCCAAATTTTTCTTCAATGGATTATAAGGTGATCCATCTTGAGTATAGTGTGTAAAACATATAGTATGATATAGCGAAAATCAATCACCAATTGGATGAGCTTGATCAAAGATTCAATAAAATTTTGATTTTTTGAATGAATCCACAAAATCAATCATAATTCATTACTACTCAAACCAATTATTATAGATATTTTGTTTAACCCAGTACAATCCCTATTATAACTCATATTCTTCCTTTTGGTAGTTCCAATTTGGGACCACAAAACATAATGCCAAAACTAGAAATACGTAAGTTTGATGGGAAGGATGAAGTCACCTAAATAAACTAAATGGAATTTGTTTTTGAGGTACATTAGATCTTAGGTGGATAGAAAGTGGTAATGGCATCTTTATGATTGGAATTGAGTAATTCATTTGATATCATTGGCTTTATGCTTAAAATAAGAAGGGTTTTAGTGTCAATTGGTCAACTTTTATCGGTGAATTATAGTTACACTATTGTAACAGTGTACCAAAGAATTACTTTAACCAATTAGAAAAGCAACAAAAAATAAGATCTACTAGTGATTATTTTCAAGAGATTCATAATCTATCTTACAAGTGGAGACAATCACAATTGAAAATTTTAATGAAATATTTCTTGGCAAGCTCAAAGATCACATACAACCCAAGGTGTATATGTTTAATCTGAGTTCTATCTCTGAGGATATTATCATCACATGTGGATCAAAGGAAAATGCACTAGTCACTAAAAGGTATCCATTCACAAGTATAAGATATATGATCACTCCAACATAATCATTCCTTTAGCCTACTAGAGTAACTCCTCAACAAACTAAAGAGAATAGAGTGAAAGGGTTAGGTATTTAAAACTATGATAGCAAGTATAGTCAAGGCATAACTATGTAGAAAATAAATCGTTCTACATAAAAGGTGTCAATGAAATAAAATTTTAAAGAATTAGCATGGGAGGTTGATGATGAGCTAGCAGAGGAATCATAAAACCTCCAACTAGCGATTGTTTGCCATGAACTATATGGCATTATCACTCCACAAACCCTTAAGATAGTGGGTTTTATAAAAAAATAGAAGGTAGCAGTATTGATTGACTCAAACAATACTCATAATTTCATCAACAATAAAATGTTTGTGTTTGAGTTATTTTTCTATCCAGCTCTACTAGCTCTAGAGTTTAAATCATGATTATCGATAGTGGCATAATTAGTTGTTCCAAGAAATGACATAGTATTAAAGTCTCCATTAGAGATAATCTATTAGATAGCCTTATGTTTTTTATTCCTATGAGTGGAGAAGACATTATGTTTGGAATCCAATGGTTAAGTACCTTGGGAATGATTGAGATGAATTTACAAGAGATATTAATGTGTTTCCATTATGAGGGCATGAAATTTGAACTACATGGGTTATGTAAAAAGTCACCACAATTGACGAGTTCTCAATAGAATCATAATATTATAAAAATGGGATCAAATGGGTTTGTGGCTTAACTGTTTTCGATAGAGGCACAACCATGAAAGGGGTCTACACCACCTAATCTATAGGCTATTATGGTGGAGAATTCAGATGTTTTTAGTGATATGTCAAAAGTACTTCCTCCCAAAATAGATCATTATCACACCTTTCATCTAGTGCCAAGATGCCAACTACCCAATATCAAGCTTTATAGGTACTCATATGTCTAAAAGAGTAAGATTTAGAAGATGGTACAAGATATATAGGAAACATATATTATCCATCATATTAAAAGTGCTCATTCCTCTCTAATTGTGATGGTGCATAAGAATGATGACACCTACCACATGTATCCTAACTACAGGGAACCCAATAAGTACACCATCAATTATAAGTTCCCTATTCATATAATTGATTATTTACTATATGAATTACATGGTGTTGTTTATTTTACAAATCTTGATTTTCATTTTAGGTATCATCAAATTGAAATTAAAGATGACTATATTCAAAAGATAATTTTCAAAACCCATGAGGGACATTATGATTTTTTCATGATTAATTTTGGCCTCACTAATGCACCATATACATTTCAAAGTCTAATGAACTAAAAAAAATTGACCATATCTACATAAATTTGTTTTTTTATTCTTTGATGATATTTTAATATGCATCAAAACATGGGAAAAACACTTGCATCATTGAACCAAGTTTTGGATGTTCTTGAATAACACCAAATTTATGCCAAGCCTTTTAAATGCACTTTTGGAGTCAAGAAGATTGAGTATTTGGGCCACATTGTTTTACATTAGGTAAATAAGGTGTATCAACAAAAGATCAAGGATATGGTAGATTGGAAAATGCTGAAAACCCTTCGAGCATTATTAGAGCTCATAATTCACTACATCATTTTGTAAAACATTATGATAACATAGTAGTACCACTCACTAACTTATTGGAAAATTAATCATTTCATTAGAATGAGGCAACCACCCAAGCATTTTAGAATCACAAGGAGGCCATGTGCACCACCCCAATTCTTGCTACTCTAGACTTCTTTAAAATTTCATTATGGAATGTGATGCTTCAATATATGGCATGGGAGCGGTACTAGTGAAAGAAGGATGACCCATTTCATTTGAGAGTTGCCAACTCAGGATAAGAATTTGTTAAATCCTATTTATGAGAAGGAAATGATTTAAATCCTTCATATAGTAAAACAATTGATATCATATCTGATGAGAATGCACTTTAAATTGAAGACAAAACCTAGTAGTCTAAAATACTTATTGGAATAGAGGTTGTAATTACAAGAACAAAAAAAATGGGTTACTAAGATGTTGGGATATGTCCTTGATATTATATAAAAGGTATAGAGATGGATTACAAGGATGTTTAGATCAAGTATTAATCATGAAAAACATAAATAATGCATAAAGAACTAACAATCTAGGCCAACCTATTCGACGGGGTTTGCAAATGATAGTAAGAAGTAATTAAAATAAATAACATATGCCCATTACCTTCCCAATAGCGTTCCACCATTAAAAAGTGCCTACAATCATGTTTTCCCCCTTGATTTGGTGTTCTTATCTTTAGCAACAATGGATGCTAAGATCTTCCATCATCTCAAGATCACAATATATAATCTAGGCTCATGATGTGAAATAAATGTATGCCTATCAAATGAAGCTATCCTATTACAAAAAAAGCATTTATCAAACTACACAAATGACTTGTGGAGAGAATCTTGCATTATAAGTTTACACAATTTAAGCTTTAAAATGTGAGTGAAAAGCCTCCTATTTATAGATTTTTCAAATTGATCAGGGTCAACCATGACCATCCATCTCAAGATCAAGATGTGTGGCCATGAATTAATCTAATTATGTAATTAAAATTCATAAATATACTCATAATGATTTGGGAGGAAGAGGCATTAAAGAGGCATGGTGAGCCATAATCTTGATATTTATTACATTTATGGCTTATGGATGCCAACCCAAAAATGACCTCATTTAATGATGCAGTTAATAGGAATTTCATTTCCAATAAATAAATATTCAATTTGCTCCATGGAATTCTTACTTAAGCTCATAATTTGGTTTAATTTACCTAAGTAAGATTAATTGGTTTTAGTTCAATTCTTTTGAAATTGGTGCACAAATAATCAAACAGGTTAGAAAGTCATATTATTGAATTGTAATTTGACTCAAGAGGAATTAAAGGCAATGTTGGTTACGTATAGACCATCATCCCATTTAGATTTTTGTCGACACAAAATAACACAAGAACATGACATGTGCATATGAATTAGAAGAAAAGAGTGATCCATAGTACCAAAATGTGTTTTCATCATTTTGACTCAAAATGATTTGAGAAAAATTAGGAATCACATAAAATTCATTACCCCATTTAAGGATACATTAGCCTAACTCAAAACTTATATATGACAAGCTCGAACCATTTAGTGTGTTTAAGGACTTTGGCCCAAATTGCATATTTTAACAAATTTCAAGTAAGATTTATAATTTTAACATAAATGTGTTAGGAATTGGATGTCTACATTTTCCCCCTTTTTAAGAAGGCGTAGCAAAACATTCAGGTGAAGTAACATGTTTTCAAAGAAAAGAGTTTTCAAGAAGAAATTGGAAATGACCCCTGATGCCCCCTCGATAGGACATACTAGTATGAAAGAGAAGGATGGAATCTTGAAAAAAGAGAGAAAGTGAGATTAACTTGTGGAATAGATTACACCCAAATAAACTAATGCTTGCATGTGTTGATTCTGTCAATGATCAAAATATAATTAGAATAAAATAGGCCCCAAGGATGGGGGAATGGGAAGGATATAATCCAAAAATAGAAGCAACATACTTCGAACACACCCAAAACTAGGATGCAAGTTGTGCATCTCAAAACTGATCAATCTCGAGACAAGTTGCACACTAAAATATTGACAGAATGAGGGCAAAAGTTTGTAGAGTTTGGAATTAGAATAAAAGTAGAATCATGTCTCCAAAGATAGAATAAATAATAATATGCTCCATTAGAGTGGATTTGATCATGTAATAAACAATTTTGGCCTAGTAGGGCTGATTTTGATCACTGATAAGGAATGGCTTACCCCTGTAGGGCTTATTTAGATTTGTGAACTGGTTCAAATGTTGTGCCCCAGCATGGGCAATTTGATAATCAATAGCTCAAGGATATAACCTAATGCATAGATTAAAGATGAGTGGGTGCAAACATAAATGCAATTGTGTAATGGATACAAAAGCCACAAAAGACCACGCATATGAGGATGCACAAAGCGATGAAAGAGATGAAAAGAAGAATAAATATGGTCAATCTAACCTGAGATACATCATGTATCCAAGTGCTACCTACACAGTCCAAATATACCTCAAGCCAATGTAGTTCACCCAGAAGCGGAGATAGTATAATGAGGAATGGATAAAATTTATGGTTAGATCAAGCATTAGTCATGAAAAACACAAAGAATGCATAAAGAACTAAAAATAGGCCTATTACCTTCCCAAGAGTGTTTCACCATCCAAAAATGGCTCTAAGTGTGTTTTCCCCCTTGATTTTGAGTTCTTGTCTTTATCAACAATGTGTAGAGATGGATTACAAAGATTTTTAGATCAAGCATTAATCATGAAAAACACAAATAATGCATAAAAAACTAACAATTTAGGCCAACCTATTCAACGGGGTTTGCAAATGACAATGAGAATCAATTGAAAGAAAGCACATATACCTATTACCTTCGCAAGAGCATTCCACCATCTAAAAATGGATCTAAGTGTGTTTTTTAGAAATGAATGATAAGATCCTTCATCGTCTCAAGATCACCATGTATAATCTAGGCTCATGATGTGAAATCAATCTATACCTATGAAATGAAGCTATCCTATTTCAAATAAAGCCTTTATCAAACTATATAAATGACTTGTGGAGAGAATCTTGCATTATAAGTTTACACAATTTAAGCTTTAAAATGTGAGTGAGAGGCCTCCTATTTATAGATTTTCCAAATTGATTAGGATCAACCATGACCATCCATCTCAATATCAATATATGTGGCCATGAATTAATTCTATTATATAATTAAAATCCATAAATATATTCATAATGATTTGGGAGGAAGGGGCATTAAAGAGGCATGGTAAGCCATAATATCAATATTTGTTGCATTTATGGCTTATGGATGCCACCCCAAAAATGACCTCACTTAATGATGTAGTTAATAGGAATCAATTTCCAATAAATAAATATTCAATTTAATCCATGGAATTTTTACTTAAGCTCATAATTTGGTTTAATTTGCCTGAGTAATATTAATCAATTTTAGTGTAATTCTTTTGAAATTAGTGTACAATTAATCAAACTAGTCAAAAAGTCATATTATTGGATCATAATTTAACCCGAGAAGAATTAGAAAGTGATGTTAGTTACGTACAGACCATCATCCTATTTAAGATTTTATCGACACAAAATCACATAGGCACATGACATGTGCTTATCAATTAGAATAAAAGAGTGATACAAAGAACCAAAATGCATTTTTGTCATTTTGACTCAAAACGATCTGAGAAAAGTTAGAAATCACATAAAATGCATTGCCCCATTTAGGGATACATTAGCCTAAATCAGCGCTTGTATATGACAAGTTCAAACTATCTAGCATGTTTAAGTGACTTTGGCCCAAATTGTGCATTTTAATAAATTTTGAGTAATATTGACAATTTCAACACAAAAGTGTTAGGAATTGGATGTCTACATTTTCCCCCTATTTGAGAAGGAATAGTGAGACATTTAGGCAAAGCAACCTCTTTTCAAATAAAAGAGTTTTCAAGAAGAAAATGGAAATTACCCCTAATGCCCCTTCGAGAGGACATACAAGAATGAAATAGAAGGATGGACTCTCAAAAAGATAGAGAAAGTGAGATTAACCCATGGGACAAATTATACCTAAATGAGCTAATGCTTACACGTGTTGATTCCATCAATGATAAAAATATAATTAGAATAAAATGGGCCCCAAAGATGGGGGTAATGAGAAGGATACAATCCAAAAATAGAAGCGACACACTTTGAACACACCCAAAACTAGGGTGTAAGCTATGCACTTCGAAACTAATCAATCTTGAGACATGTTGCACACTAAAATATTGCCAGAATGAGAGCAAAAGTCCACAAATTTTAGAATTAGAAGAAAAGGACAATCATGTCTCTAAAGATAGAATAAATAATAATGTTCTCCATTAGAGTGGATTTGATCATGTAATAAAAAAATTTGCCCCAATAGGGTTGATTTTTGTCACTGATAAGGAATGGCTTGCCCCTGTAGGGCTGATTTAGATTTCTGAACCATTTCAAATGTTGTGCCCTAGCATGGATAATTTGGAAAGAAATAGATCAATTATATAACATAATGCATAGATTAAATATGATCAAGTGCAAACATAGATGCGATGGTGTAATGATCTCAAAAGCCATAAAAAATTAGGCATATAAGGATACACAAAGTGATGAAAGAGATAAAAAGAAGAATAAAGATGGCCAAACTGACCTGAGATACATCATGTATTCAAGTGTTTCCTACATAGTCCAAATGGACCTTAACCAATGTAGTTCACCCAGAAGGGGGAGAGAATAGAATGAGAGATGAAGAAAACTGACCAGGGTTCGATTAGACTCATTATGTATGCCAAGAGATGCACATCTAAGTATAGAGTCAGGTGTTAATCCTATTGAGCCTAGTATATAATTGGTGATCTTGAGAGTTGCTCATCAGAGTTGTATTGACATTGAGACTTGAATCCAAAGCACAAAGTGTTTTCTATAGAAAAAGAAATTAGGTATCATAAGTATGAGTAACTTATAATGACATGTCATTTTGATTGCGCTGAGTCGGTTCAAATGTGAATACCTATAACTAATGATAGTGGTAAAAAGATGACCAAGACCAAATTTACAGTTATTTACATTTTTTAAAAAAAGAGACAAGGATAAAAACAAAACATAAATGAAACTAACTCAAAATCAAGATATGAATAATCAAGATTCAAGTAAAAACAAGAATATTAAAAAATAAAGCAAGAACAATATAATAACATGAGATCAAGATATCAATAATCAAGATCCATGTGAACCACCAAGATATACTTGGAAAAAGAAATAGAAGAACAAGAGCAAATAGGAAAACAAAATACCAAGAAGTAACAAGAAGAAACAACGAAAGGAAAGAAAGAAATAATAAAATGAAGGCAGTTAATAGGAATCAAGCATTACAAAGATGTAGAGATGGATTACAAAGATGCAATTAATAAGAATCAATTTCCAATAAATAAATACTCAATTTCTTCCATAGAATTATTAATTAAGCTCATAATTTGGTTTAATTTGCCCAAGTAAGATTAACCAATTTTAGTGCAATTCTTTGAAAATTGGTGTACAATTAATCAAATTGGTCAAAAAGTCATATCACTGGGTCATAATTTAAATCAGGAAGAATTAGAAGGTGATTTTAGTTACGTACAATCTGTAATCCCATCTAGAATTTTATCGACACAAAATAACACAGACACATGACGTGTGCTTATGAATTAGAAGAAAAGAGTGATCCAGAACACCAAAATGCATTTTTGTCATTTTGACTTGAAATGATTTGATAAAAGTTAGGAATAACATAAAATGCATTGCCCCATTTAGGGATACATTAGCCTAAATCGGCACTTGTATATGATAAGCTCGAACCATTTAGTGCATTTAAGTGATTTTGACCCAAATTATGCATTTTAGCAAATTTCAAGTAAGATTGACAATTTCAACACAAATGTGTTAGGAATTGGATATCTACATTTTTTCCTTATTTGAGAAGGCATAGAGAGACATTCAAGTGAAGCAATGTCTTTTCAAAGAAAAGAGTTATCAAGAAAAAACTGAAAATGACCCCTGATGCCTCCTCAAGAAGTCATACTAGGATAAAAGAGAAGGATGGTGATCCAGGCAACAATTTAGGCAACAATTCGGGTGACAGTGCCACCTCAATTGATGACAGAACTTCTGGGAACCATAACTTTTGCACCGTAGCTCCAATTGACTCACCGTTTGAACCGTTGGAAAGATACGAATGAGGAGAATGTTGTGAAATGTCATTGAACTTTTCTCAATGAAGTTTGACCCCCCAAAAACCCAATGGAAGTGCCTCAAATTTCAATTTTAATAGTGCAGTCTAAAAATAGTAAGTTTCTAAAAATAGTAATTCCTTGAATTTTGTATTTTTTTAAATATTGGAAGTCATACCACTTCATCTACCTCAATATTGGTGACCTTCCACATCCTCCCCATGCTTTCAAATTGTGTATAAATCAAGAGGTAACCCAAAATGTGAAGACAGACATCTCTTCCCAGAGATAAGCATATATTTGTATTGCGATCTTGAGTAATACTACGTCTCTTCTTAGAGAATTCATTGTTACTATGTTATTTCTATGTTGTTGAGATATTTATCAACTAGAGCTTCTAAGTTTTGGATCAGATGGACTCTTGAAAAGAGAGAGAAAGTGAGATTAACTCATAGAACACATTACACCTAAATGAACTAATGCTTACATGTGTTGATTTCATCAATGATCAAAATATAATTAGAATAAAATGGGTCCCAAGGATAGGTGGAATGGGAAGGATACAATCCATAAATATAAGTGACATACTTTGAACACACCCAAAATTAGGGTGCAAGCTACTCGCTTCAGAACTGATCAATCCTGAGATAAGTTGCACACTAAAATATTACCAAAATGAGGGCAAAAGTCCATAGAGCTTGAAATTAGAAAAAAATGAGAATCGTGTCTCAAAAGATAGAAGAAATAATAATGTTCTCCATTAGAGCAGATTTGATCATGTAATAAATAATTTTGCCCTAGTAGGGATAAATTTGATCACTTATAAAGAATGGCTTGCCCTTGTAGGGCTGATTTAGATTTGTGAACCAGTTCAAATGTTGTGCCCTAACATGGGAAATTTGGTAATAAATAGCTCAAGGATATAACCTAATGTATAGATTAGAGATGAGCAGGCACAAACATAGATGTGATGGTGTAATAGCTACAAAAGCCACAAAAATCTAGGCATATAAGAATCCACAGAATGATGAAAGAGATGAAAATAAGAATGAAGATGGCCGAGCTGACTTGAGATACGTCATGTATCCAAGCATTTCCTACATAGTACAAATGGACCTCAACCCAATGTAGTTCACCCAAAAGTGAGAGAGAATGGAATGAGGGATGAAGAAAATTGACCAAGGTTTGATTAGACTCATGATGTATGCCAAGAGATGCACATCTAATCATAGATTTAGGTGTTAATCCTATTAAGCCAGGTTTATAATTGGTGGTCTTGAGAGTTGTTCATCAGAGCTATATTGACATTCAAACTTGAATCCAAAGCACAAAGTGCTTGCTATAGTAAAAAAAATTACGCATCATAAGTATGAGTAACTTATAATGACATGGCATTTCAATTGCACTGAACTTGTTCAACTTTGATTACCTATAACTGAGGATAATGATAAAAAATGACCAAGACCAGAGTTACAACTATTTACAATTAAACAAAAAATAAAGACAAATGTTGAGTTATGCAGCTAAAAGCTTCACTGAATATGCAAATGTGGAGGTTGTTGGGTTACACAGTAACCGACGTTGGTCAGCCTGCTAACATCGATCAGGGGTTGACCGAAAGCTACCGACATTAGTTAGGCATCGGCCAACGTCGGCCATCTCCAAACAGACAGAGACCAGCATTGGTCATCTGTGTATTTCTAGAACTATTCTAATTTTAGACGAACATTCAGTTTGTATGTAAAGACTAATTTTAGTCTTGAGTCTGCTTTTCTAATTATTGTTTGCTTGGGGTTCTATTTAAGAGACCCATGGGGATGTATTGTAATTAGTTGTAAGCAAGGTCAATTAGATCTACAAGGTGCAAGATCAATACAATCTGCTATAAGGTAGGCAAAACAACCTTGAGTTGATTGTCACTAGAAGTAGGCAACAACAACCATTGGGTTGATTGTCACTGGAGGGAACAACTCAGTGTTGAGTTGATTGTAATTGATTGACAGAGAGAACTCTTGAGGGAGAATTACTGTACACCCAAGAGGTGTGGGAAGAGTGAGATTTTTTTATTGTATTTCCTTCTGGAAGAGTTTAATATAGATTGTATTATTTCTCGTATCTCCTATTCTTTGTTGTTTCTGATTTCTAGTTACTTATTACTTTTGGTTTAATTTCATGTTTAGTTGCTTATACAAAAGTAATCAATTGAGATCTAAGGTACTCACAGGTGGTATTAGAGCGAGCTACAGGATCCTAACAGGTGGTATCAGAGCGGGGTTAGTGTTTTTTGATTACAGGTTCACTCTCAGGGGTTTCTAATTGAGTGGGAGTAAAGTAATGGCAGAAGAAAGTAAACTAAGAATGGAGAAATTCAATGGAAATAATTATCAATTATGGAGGATGCAGATAGAAGATTATCTGTATCAAAAAGATCTATATTTATCATTGGGTGGGGTTTTAAGTAAGCCCATAGATATGCAAGATAAAGAATGGAATGTTCTTGACAGAAAGGCTCTTGGATCCATAAGGTTAACATGGCATCATCTATGATTTCCAACTTATCACAGGCAAAGACAATGGTAGAGTTAATGGAATCTTTGGAAAATTTATATAAAAAACCCTCAGCTTCAAATAAGGTATTTCTTATGAAGCAATTATTTAATTTGCAAATGCAGGAAGGTGGATCGGTATATAGTCATCTTAGTGATTTCCATGGATTAGTAAATCAGTTAAATTCAGTCAAAATAGTTTTTGATGATGAAATTAAGGCTCTCTTAATCTTATGCTCTTTACCTAAAAGTTGAGATAGTCTGGTAATGGCAGTTAGTAATACTATGTCTGCTTCAAATATCTTGAAAGTTGATGATGTTGTTAGTGTAATCTTGAATGAAGAAATTCGCAAGAAAAGCACAAGGAAAACACCAGGTAATGCTTTAAGTGTTGAAAGCAGGGGAAAGCAAAGAGAGAAGGTCGAGCAAGGGAAATCAAGGTCAAAGATGGGAAGTAGATCCAAATCTAGAAATGGAAGTATCACCTGCTAGAATTGTGGAAAGAAAGGGCATGAAAGAAAGATTGTTGGTTGAAGAATAACAAAGAAAATCAATATGAAGGCAATAAGGAAGCAAATGATGCAGGTATTGTTGCATAGGATGCTCTTATATTTTCCTTGGATAAAGTAGAATCTTGGGTTTTAGATTTTGGTGCCTCTTTCCATGGAACCCCAAATATAAAATTTTTCAATGATTATCTCCATGGAGATTTTGGAAAAGATTATTTAGGGGATGGTGAGCCTTGTCAAATTGTTGGAAAAGGAAAAGTGCAGTTGAAATTGCAGAATGGCAACACATGGGTGTTGAAAGATGTCATGCATGTAACCATCCTGAAGAGGAATTTGATTTTTGCAGGAAAGTTGGGTGATGAGGGTTTCACAGTAACTCTCACAGCTGAATCTTGGAAAGTTTCCAAGGGTGCACTTGTATTAGCTAGAGGTAAGAAAGTAGGTACGCTTTATCTATCTACTTGTATTACTGATTCTCCTTCTATTTTATCTACTTTAGATGTAGATGCAAAGATGTGGCACTGTAGGCTTGGTCACATGAGTGAGAAGGGAATGCATGTTCTTAAGTCAAATGGTAAGCATTCAGATTTGAAAAGCATAGATCAAGATTTCTATAAGCATTGTATTTTTGGGAAATAGGAGAAAGTGAGGTTTCACAAAACTGAGTCAACAAAGAAGAAGCACAAGTTGGAGCTTGTTCATGTAGACGTGTGGGGACCAGTTCAAGTAGCTTCTATTGGAGGATCACAGTATTATGTTTCTGATGCCACAAGAAAGGTAAGGGTTTATTGCATAAAGAAGAAATCTAATGTTTTTGACACATTTAAGAAATGGAAAGTCTTGGTTTTCAATGAGAAGGTGATGGACAGTGATCAGCGCAAGAGGCTGAATAATTTTAAGCAGGGAAATGTTGATTTGGACAAGGTTATGTTCCAAAATGAGCTCATGGATAAAAATCATCACTCATAGGAAAACACAGATATCGACATCGATCAGGAAAAGACTGATGTCAATTAGGCAAGAACTGACATTGGTTAGGTGAAGACTGAAGTCAGTGATGTTGGGCAGGTGGAAATCGACGTCGATTAGGTGAGAATCAATGTCGATCAGGTCAGTCAAGTGGAACCAACATCGGTCAGGTGCAGACTGAGAGATGACCAAAATCGGTCACTATCAGAATGAAATTTGGGCAGACAACAAGCTATAAATGAGTCTCAAATGCCCATGAGGAGGTCTGTAAGGGTAAGTAAACCTCTAATTCATTATTCCCCTTATTTATACTATGTGTTGCTCATTGATGGTGGAGAACCAGAAAGTTTTGATGAGGCAATGCAGTTAGAATCTAGAAAATAGTGGGAAAATGGCATGAATGAGGAAATTGATTCCTTGGAAGAGAACTAAATGTGGGATTTGGTTGAGTTTCCAGCTGGAAAAAAAGCACTAAAAAATGAATGGATTTATAGGTTAAAGAAAGGAGAGAATGGACATGTGAGACATAAGGCCAGGTTATATGGTCTTGAGCAAGCTCCAAGACAATGGTATTTGAGGTTTGACAGGTTTATGACAGAGCATGGCTTTAGTCAATGTCAATGTGACCATTATGTTTATTTTACCAGATTGGATAATAGTAGCTACATTATCCTATTACTGTATATAGATGATATGCTTGTTGCAGGTTCATACATGCAGGGAATTGCTAAGCTAAAGGTAAAATTAGCTCAGACATTTGCCATGAAGGATTTAGGAGCAGTAAAGAAAATCCTTGGCATGAGTATTTCTAGAGACAGGGAAAACCATAGGTTGATTTTGTCTCAAGAGGATTATGTGAATAAGGTAGTGGAGAGGTTCAATTTATAGGATGCAAAATAGGTAAGCACACCTATGGCTGGATAGTTCAAGCTAAGCAAAGAACAGTGTCTTAAATCACATGATGAGGTTGAGTACATGGTATGTACTAGACCTGATATTGCCCAAGCAGTGGGAGTTGTCAGCAAGTTTATGGCCAATCCAAGAAAAAAGCACTGGAAAGTAGTTCAGTGGATTCTCAGATATCTGAGAGGGACTAGTGGTAGGCATTTATGCTATGCAGGGTCAAACACTTCTCTACATGGGTATGTAGATTCGGATATGGTAGGTGACTTGGATGGCAGGAGAAGCACCACAATATATGTGTTCACTGTTGGTGGAACAGTGGTTAGCTAGATTGTAGAAGGTTGTTGCCCTGTCTACTACAGAGGCAGAATACATTGCAGTCACAGAGGCTAGCAAGGAAATGATATGGATGACACGATTCATGGAAGAGTTGGAAAAGGAGCAAGAGAGTTGCAGATTGTACAGTGATAGTCAAAGTGCAATTCATTTGGCAAAGACTTCAGCATTTCATTCAAGAACCAAACATATACATCTTAGGTACCACTTCATTAGACAAGTATTGAAGGATGGCCAGTTGAAGCTGGAAAAGATCCATATGGATAAGAACCCTACTGATATGCTAACAAAGCCGGTAACAAAGGAGAAATTGAATCTTCATTCAAATTTTGTTGGTCTTCAAGATTGAACTTGAAGATGGAGATACAAGCCAGAAACAAGATTAGAGGATGTTGCTATATAGGTATAGGTGCAGCTATTTATCTCCAAGTGGGAGATTATTGAGTTGTGGAGCTAAAAGCTTCACTGAATATGCAAATGTGGAGGTTTTTGGGTTACACAGTAACTGACATCGATCAACCTACCAACATCGGTTAGGGGTCGACCAGAACCTGCCAACATCAGTTAGGCATCGACCGACATCGGCCATCTCTAGACAGACAGAGACTGGCATCGGTCATCTGTGCATTTCTAGAACTATTCTAATTTTAGACGAACAGTCAGTTTGCATGTAAAGACTAATTTTAGTCTTGAGTCCACTTTTCTAATTATTGTTTGCTTGGGGTTCTATTTAAGAGACCCATGGGAAGTAGGCAACAACAACCATTGGGTTGATTGTCACTGGAGGGAACAACTCAATGTTGAGTTGATTGTAATTGATTGAGAGAGAGAACTCTTGAGGGAGAATTATTGTACACCCAAGAGGTGTGGGAAGAGTGAGATTTCTTCATTGTATTTCCTTTTGAAAGAGTTTAATATAGATTGTATTGTTTCTTGTATCTCCTATTCTTTGTTGTTTCTGATTTCTAGTTACTTATTACTTTTGGTTTAAATTCATGTTTAGTTGCTTATACAAAAGTAATCAATTGAGCTCTAAGGTACTAACAGGTGGTATCAGAGCAAGCTACAAGATCCTAACAGACAAAGATAAAAACAAAACATAAATGAACCTAACTCAAAATCAACATATGAATAATTAAGATTCAAGTAGGAACACGAATGTTTAAAAAAAAGCAAGAACAAATTAATAACATGAGATCAATATATGAATAATTAAAATCCATGTGGACCATCAAGATGTTCTTGGAAAAAGAAACAGAAGAACAAGACCAAATAGGAAAATAAAAGACTAGGAAGAAACAAGAACAAATAGCCAAAGGAAAGAAAGAATTAAATAAAGTAGATAGATGGAAAAGCACAACAAAAACCCAATAAAAACAAAATAAACACACACAAATAAAAACCAAGTTAGTGCAGTTTAAAAATAATTGTTCGAGCATACATAGTAGAGGTTTTAAATTTTTACTCTAATGTAATGAGAACAAGGACACATAGTTGCTTCCAAATTATAAGGTAAATAACATAGAAGAAATGGGCGTAGAGAAGAAAAGGAAGTGGATGGCTGAGCTGACTCCAGATGTACAAGACAAGTGAACACTACCTATATAGTTCCATAGATGCATGGTCGAACATGAACTTCATGCTAAATCTAGTTCTCCTAAGAAGTAGGATAGAAGAAAAAGGTGATTACCAGAAAATATGATTAATGCTTTAGAATAAAAGGGGAGATGAGACAAATGAGAATGGTCTTGTAAAATGGCGAGCTAGTAGGACAAGATACTTGAAAAATGGCAAGAGATTGAAATGATTGCTTGTAAAACAACAAATCGACAAGATGGTTACTTGTAAAATAATAAGAGCGTGGAGATCAGAATGTACAAAAGTGTAAGACAATGTTTTTATTCTTTTGTGGATCATTTTAAACTGTTTTGGGGATAAAATATGTACAAGGGGAACTGACTAATTAAGGAGATGCTCATCTAAGAGTAGAAGTTCCAATAATAGCTAAGCTAGCTACAATGATCCATGCTCATAAATTGATGACAGTGAGAATCCTAATAAGGCAATAATTTATATCCAATACAATTAAAATAATAGAACAATATGCAGTGTGAGATAAATTCTAAATAACCATCTAGTAGGCAAAGATCATGAGCTGAAGATGTGTTCATGTTCACTTGTCTATAGAAGAAGCTACAATATGTTATGCCTATTGATCTGCTTTATAGAACTGGCATTGAATGTGATCATAATGCCTATGAGTCATAATCAAGATCAAAATTGGTCAAGAGATAAAAGTGAGTGAGTTATAATAGCCTAAGACATGAAAAGAATGTGGTTCTTGAAGAGAATGGTACAGAATGAATGGGGTTCAAAAGAGGATGGTACAAAATAAATATGGTCCAAAAGAGGACATACTAAGGTAGGATAAAATGTGTTTAGATTTGCAATGGTCCAAAGGCTTTCACTATCCAAAGTCATGAAATTAATATAGTTCTCAAAAGAATGGTTTAGGGTAGGTTAAAATAATATGATCCATAAAAGGATGGTCTAGGATATAATGGTAGGATAAAATACTTCAACACAAGTTTCCCCCAAATAAGGGGTCTTGTAGACAATGGTTCAAAGTTGTTCAAGTGTAGAACTTCTTAAGGTGCACAATCTTCATGGGTTCTAGAAGTTCTTGACCATTTGGAGTACCCAATTGATATGCCCCTGATCCATAGTTTGCCATGATAATATATGGTCCCAACCAATTAGGTTGGAACTTACCTTTTTTTTTGCATTCAACATTCATGTTCTTTTGGTTCTCTTTCAAGACCAAATCACCAATCTAACAATATTTAGGGAGAATGTGCTTGTTGTAACTTCTTCATAATCTATTCTAATAGGCTTACAAGTTTTTTAGGGCATCCAAATGCTTACGATCAAGAATTTCTAGTTATTTCAACCTTGAGACTTTGTATTCTTTGTCATCTTCAATATGTTCCAAAGATACTCGCAATGAAAGTAACTCAATCTCAATTGGGATAATAGATTATGTGCCATAAACAAGGGAGTATGGAGTGGCTCTTGTAGGTGTTTGATGACTAGTTTGATAAGCCCAAAGGGCAAGAAAGATTTGCAAGTGTTAATTATAGCCAGCATCATTGCCAATCTTCTTTAAAATGGTTACAATGGTCTTGTTTGATGTCTTGACTTGTCCATTACCTTACAAGTTATATGGTGTGGATTTCTTGTGTTTGATTTTGAATTTTGCACAAAGGTCTTTTACATTTGTTTACAAAAGATCTGCCATTATCAGATATAATATGAGTTGGAATGCCATATCAATAGATGATATGGTAATGAATGAATTTGGCTATCTACTTCTCGATGACATAAGTGAGATGAATGGCCTCAATCCACTTAGTAAAGTACTTGGTAGCAGTTAAAATGTCTTTATGGCCATCTAAAGATGTTGGGTTTATTTTTTTGATGAGATCGAGGCCCTAATTATAGAATGGCCATGGTGTTGTGATCGACTGTAGCGGTAAGGAAGGTGTGTGTATCAAATTTCCATGTTATTGATAAGGAACACACCTCCTCACATAATTACAAACATCTATCTCCATTTTTGGCCAATAATATCCTATTCTAAGGATATTTTTAGCTAAGACTACACTGTTGGTGTGGGCCCCACACATTCCTTCATGAACTTCTTTCAGCGCTAGCTTGGATTCTCCTAAAGATAAATAATGAAGTATCATTCCATCATAGCCTTTGTAATAAATCATGTTTACAAAGAGGGTATAACAGGCTAGATGATGAAATAATAGTTTCTATTGCTTGTTGGATAAGTCAAGTGGAAAAATGTGATCATGGAAGTAATTATAATAGTCATGATACTAAGGTAGTTCAGATGGGGGATTAGGACTAACAATGGCATATACCCTATCTGAATTTGGGATAATATGCATAGGTTGTAGAAGATTCTCAGTCAAAAATTGATACTCTTTATCACCTACATCAATTTGTATCATTGACCCAATTATTGCCATTACATTGATAGATCTATTGTTGGCCCTTGGTACTTGTTCAAACTACAGAGATTTAAAATGAACCTTAACATTATCCATGATTTGGTTGTAAGGAACAAGCTTTTCATCTCTAGTTTGATATTGATCAATGGTTTGATTGATGATCAATTAGGAATGACCATAGCTATTAAGTGTTGAATATCCCACTGAATCACAAGATGAAGTCCTACAATAAGTACCTCATACTTGGCCATATTGTTGGTATAATGAAAATTAATGGAATAAACTTAGGGAATCAAATCCCCTTGTGGTGTAATCAACAATATTTTGGCTTCATATCCATGATAAGTGAAGGAACCATCAAAATATATTTTCCATTGTTCAGGTTCATGCTGAACTTCTTCCACTATCATGATAGAATCATTTGGAAAGTCAAATCTGAGTGGTTGAGCGTCTATAATAGAAGCTTCTACAAGTGGATTAGAAACAACCTACGCCTTAATATATTTTTTATTTTGATACTCAACATCAAATTCACTTAGGATTATGACCCATTTTGCCATACATCCTATGAGAGCTGCCTTGGATAATAAAAACTTGAGAGGATCTACCTTAGTGATGACAATTATTTTTTTGTTCAACATATAATGTCACAACTTTTGGGAAGTGAAGACCATAGCTAAACACATCTTCTCAATAGGTGTATAATTATGTTTATAAGCCACTAGTGTGTAACTTAAATAATAGATTGCATGTTCTTTATCTTGATCATCATGTTGGGCCAAGAGTACCCCTAGTACATGCTCAGTTGTTGATATGTAAAGGAGCAGTGATTGTCCAGTTGTTGGCAGTCTTAAAACTAGAAGGTTGGCCAAATATGTCACGAGCTTCACAAATTCTAACTAACAGTATTCATCCCATTGAGATGTGACCCCTTTCTTCAAGAGATGGGTAAATGAGTGGGACTTATTTTCTAGTTGAAAAATGAAATTGCAAATTAGCTAGATCTTTCCTTGCAGGCTTCAGAGCTGTTTAAGATTTGAAGGTGAAGGCATTTCAACAATGGCCCTAACCTTAGTAGGTTTAACTTCAATCCTTATTTAACCTATAAATTTCCTTGAAGTTACACCAAAGACACTTTTTAGGATTCAAGTGGACTTTATATTCACAAAGCCTCCCAAAAATTCTTCATAGAATGTCAAGATGTCCATCATGTGTTCTTGATTTTACTAGTATGTCATTAACATAGTCCTCAATAATATTGTGCATTATGTCATGAAAGACGATAGTCATGGCATACTAATATGTGGCTCCAATGTTCTTCAAGCCAAATGCCATGACTTGGTAACAGAATGTTCCCCACATAGTGGTGAATGCAATCTTGTGTTGATATTCTTGGGCTATCTTGATCTGATTATATCCATAAAATCCATGCATGAGCAACAACATCTCATACCCAACAGTAAAATCAATGACCATGTCGATGTTGGGTAGAGAAAAATCATCTTTAGGGCATGTTTTATTCATATCTCTGAAATCGATACAAAGATGTATACCTTGTGGATTCTTACTAACTGTAACTATGTTGGATATCCATTTGGAATAATCCAACGTTCTAATGAAACATGCTCCTAATGAATTCTCCAATTTAGCTATAATTAAGAGGGCAATGTGTGGATACATCTTTCTTAATTTTTGCTTAACTGGTTTGGCATTTAGATGAACCGTAAGTCAATGCACTACCAAGTGTGTGTCTAAGTTTGGCATGTCTGAATATGCCCACACAAAAATGTCAATGAAATCCATCAAAATGGATATAATATGTTCACATTTTGCTTCAGTAAGGGAAGCTCCAAGATAAACAATTTTGGGATCATCGTATATTCCCAGGTTCACTTCAACTGATTTCTCTACAATAAGTGTGGATCCATCTTCAATAATAGTAGGCAAGGTGTGATCATGATCATCTTATTTTGATACATCTTTTTATTCCTCCCAAAGCTCTGGATAATGTGATGAATCAGAATCCACCATCTCAAGTAATGGCCAAGTAATAAAAACCTATAAAAAATCAAGAGTGAGACTCTCAAACATTTACAGTTGTTCTAAAGAGATTCTTGTACTGTCTATAGAGATAGGACTTGATGGACCTTCTACATCCTTAGGGGATGAGCAAACTTTCTCATCCAAGAGCGCTTGAAACAAGTTTTCACTTGAGGGCTTGTCTTTTTCTTTACTTTTTCCCTGATCAACGAACACCTCAAAGAGGTTTTTACCCAAAGATATCAATGTATTGTCTTTGTTATGACCAATAAATTTTGTTTGATCTCCAAAGTAGACAAAAGGATTTAATGAAAAATCAAATCTTGGTTTGTGATTGCCAATAGGCAATCTGTCTCTTAGGCCTATGTATTTTGTAATTGATTCTTCATTTTAAAACTCATCAAGATGTATGATTGAATTTTACTGGTCCTAATCAATGAGTTCATGATGGCAAAGGCATAAGGAACAATGAGTTTCTGATTTAGTAAGGTAATCTCTAATAGGACCTGGGGTCTTACTTTAGTAAGGGAAGCTCCAATAGGATAATGGGGTGTTATGGTCATAATGGCATTTTGATCAAATAAATCCAAGCCAACAAGCTCATCAAAAAGGCTATAATAGGATGCTACATCACTGTCAAGAGTCTTGGCATTTGTATATTCGAAAGAATTACTATTAAAATTCATGAGGTCACCCCCAGGAGGTATAAATTTAAGACTATGATTTAAATTAGGTAATCCAACTGATAAAGGTTATAGAATTCTTTAAGCTCATGGGCCAATGCTACTTCTTTTATAATCAAGATGGTCCATGATCTGATCAGGGATAAGATATTTTAGATTCTGAAAGCAATTAGTAATGTCATTAGAATACAACCAGTCTCCTTCTGTGAAAGCCTCTTGATCTTATTTTGGTAAAGTAGCAAGTACAAATATCACATGTGGTTTTCATTGATGTTTCTTCTGTTGCCAGATCAAGTTGGGTCCATTTGGGTTCTTTGAAGGTTTTAGCCTACCAAATGTTTTAGGAGACTTAGACAACTTTTCAACATGGAAGGCATCCTTTAGATGGTACATGGAAATGCCGACATCTTCTATCACAACCTATTTTGCAAGAGCTAAAGGAAATGGATCAGCCAAAGTGAAAGAGAAGTCAATTAGATTGATATAATTGGATGGAGGTGGATGTGAAACTATTGCTCTATTATTCTTTATGATGAATTCAAAACTTGGATAATAGTTATAATTGTGTAACTCAGCCTCTAGACGTTTGCAATACTGATAAGGTTGTTGATCGGTAGGAATAGTAACCTTGATCCCATCATGGGGAAACTTAAGGCACTGATGCAAGGTGGATGAAATGACTTGTACTTCATGGATCCAAGGATGACCAGGAATTATGTTATAAGGTATCTCAATATCCATAATATGAATTAATGTGTGGTGGGAAACAAACCCAATAATGTTCAACAAATGAATGGTACTAGAAGACTCCCTCTTAGCATTATCATAAGCCTTTATGGTGATCGTCTTTGGCTGGATGTCCTTCACAATGTAGCCCAATCTCTGTACCAATTTGAGCGAAATTATGTTCAACCCCGAACCAATGTCTATAATTACCCATTTGATCTTATGGCTTTCAATGATAACCTCAATGTATAGTGGGTTGTTATGGTTTAGACCTAGGGTGGACATATGTAAGCTAACATAATGAAGATAAATGTCTCACTAGTGTTTGGAACTGTTCAAGATTTATATCTTTGGGAATAGTTGATTATTGTAAAAGGTTGTTCAAAATAGTTTTATGGACTTCAAACATATGCAAGAGATCCAAAATGGAAATATGTGTAGGGGTTTTGCTCAATTGGTCTGATAGACTGTAAGGCTTCTCAACATTAGGACAAGATGGTTTGGATTTGGATAGCACAATATTAGGCTTTGGATCTGAAGGCACAATATTCACATTAGGTTCTATGGAAGAAGAGGGAAAAAGGTATCTAACTTGCGAGCGTTGATTTATGACTATGTAACCTAGAGGTGGAAAAGAGCCATTATAATCAGAAGATGAAGGTGAAAGGCCTTGGAGGGTGACTCGTAGGCGTCTAGTTATATTGGAGAAATTTTGAGTCAATGAGGATCTATTATAATTAGAATAAGGATGTTGTCTAGAAATAGTAGCCCATGAAACTGGAGTTGTAATAAAATTGCATAAACTCAATGTTGCGTTACTAGAGGGAGAGAGTGTTGGCCCTATAATATTGGGTCCTATAATACGAGGAGTACAAGATGGTTTCTGGGGTTTGATAGTAACAATGGTAATTTAGGTTGTAGAAATGCATCCCATGATGGTTTTATAGTCGTAAGGCATGTTGTTGTAACCCAAGTTGTAAGTGTGTGTATTATGATCCTGATTATGATCATGCTGATTACGATTTTAACCTTGATTCTGGTTATGATTTTTTCACTGATTCTATCCTTGGTTTTATTGATTGTTCCTTGGTGGTTGTTGATTATGTTGAGGAAATAGATCTTGGTAGATTCCTATATCCTGGTTAGTGCCTTGTGGGGCAAGCTTGATTTCAACTTCACCATTCTTGATCAAATATTTAATAAGGTCTTGCAATTGGATACAACAATAAGCTCTATGACCAACAACATGATGGAAGTTGCACCACTCATTTTCATTGTACTAATCTAGATTTGGTTGATCTAGAGGAAATGGCCTTAGTATCGGCTATACAATCAGGTTAGCTGCTATGAGCTTTTGGAAAACTATTTGAACAGGTTCTCCCAATTTGCTGAAGACTCTAAATTGATTATGAAATGTTCTCCATGGAGGTTATTTTTTCAAATTGGGTGGCGGAGCTAATTGTACATTTGGGGCCGATGTAGCCTATACCATTTGTACATGTCTTATTTCAGTCACAACATTCCCTACCACATTCTTGTTCTTGTTGAAACTCTTAGGTTTCTCTTGTGCAACCATTTGAACCAGTGATTGGGTTGGATTTGAAGTTTAACCCTACAAAAAAAAATTGTTAAGGCCTTTTTCATTAAGAGCCTTCTCAATATACACCCCTTTGTCTATGATCTCTTTAAATGAATTAGTGCAAGCAAGTCATAGATTGTGCATGACCTCAAGATGTAAGTTTCATGAAAATATGTCCACCAATTATTTGTCTGGGAAATTATGTTAAAAGCAACCCACTAGTGTTCTCCACTTCTGTAGATATGTAGTGAACCTTTCTCCATCATGTTGTTTGACTTTGCATAAGTCAATAATGGTTAATTTATGCTCAATGTTGTATGAGAAATGGTTGATGAACTTTTTAGATAAGTCATTCCAATTCATAACCGATCCCCTGGGTAACTTAAGTAACCAATCTAGAGCTTGTCCTAGTAAACTTTATGGAAAAAAATAAAATAAATAAACACTATTGTAAGCAACCTCTTGGCATAACACAAAGAATCCCTAAATGTGTTCACGATAGTCACCCTTTCATTTATATTTGTCAAATTTAGGTGCCTCAAAATGAGATGGAAAGGGGACTTGGAGAATAGACAAATCAAATGGATATGGACATATCTCATAAAATTTATACTTCTTGATTTTGTTGCCAGTCTCCAATCATGACACAATCTCCTTCATAGATTTCCACTCTTACATTTTGAGTGCATTCATGGGTGGAACATAATTCTTTTAGGGTGGTATGTGCCCCTGTTGTTGCTATTGGGGTGCTATGTGCCCCTTTTATTGCTATTAGGGTGATATGTGCCCCTGTCGTTACATGGATTTTGTAGGGATGTACACCCTATGATCTGTGACTTAGTTTTGGTTCACTCCTTGAGGCGAGTAGGTGAGTGCTTGATTCTTTTGAATCCATTGCCTTGAATTATACATGTTCTATTAATTTTGGGGAGTCTGTGGTCTATTTTCCATTGTGCATGTTGGTTGAGATGAGCTAGCCAAATTATTTTGTATAATCTCTTCAATGTGTACTGAATGTTTTGGTCTTTAGTTTTGCAAAGGAACAAGAGGTTCTTGATGATTACAAAATGTGTGTTCCATGTCTAGTGGAGCATGTTGCAAAACCTCTTGGGATCTAAGTTATTCTATTGAAACATTTTGAACCATCATTGTTATGTTCTCAACTAGAGTTTGTGTTGGTTCAACCACATTCCCTTGTTCCTTGGAAGCAATGTTATGGATTGAAGTATCAACTAAAGAGTCTATCAAATCTACGATAAGTTTGTCTACATATCATTGACTTATCTTCTTAATCTTGTTGACAAGATCTTGATCATTGGGTTTTGACTCTATAAGTATTTCCTTACCCTTGCTAGAAGAAGGTATGTTTGTGTATGAAAATTTCATGAAGGTTTGCTCTTGATGTTGCTATCATTATCTAACCAAAGTATGTAATTTATTCATAATAAAATCTAAGGGTAGTCTAACACCAAATTCTATCAACCTTAGAAGGGATTCATCCTTTTCCTCTTAGGGTTGATATTCTAAAAAGTCTTCCTTGGATCCTATAGTTATTGGAATGTCTTCAAAGAACATAGAATTGTCTTTACCATCATAATAATGCTCCTCCTCATAGCTAGGGCCATAAGATACTCCATTGTGAGTGTAAATTTGAGTCATGTCTAAAAGATGTGTTCTCTATGTTTGACTAGATTTTGAAATTTTTTTACAAAGGTTTAAACAAGGTATGTGTTTTTTATTTTTCTAAACAAGGTGACAAGGTACCAAAGAGACTATAATAAAAAAGAGGGTGGCATAGTACCACTAAAAATTAGAAGAATGGGTTCATGAAATTACCCAACCTTGGGTAAGGTTGAAATTGTATAAATTAGAAGAGGTTATGATAACTCAAAAACCTAAGTGTGAACTAGTACACCAAATCTAGGTTAAGAGATACATCAATACCATAAAATCTAGTTCAGCTTCAACAAATTTCTAATAGGAAACTAGAAGAAATCCCTTCAGAATAGGAAGGTGACAATGCGAACCAAGAAACTCAAGATGTGGAAAATGCAAGAATTCTTAAGTATAAAACTAAGACCAAATAGGCAGCACAACGCTACCACATGGTAATAGGAAGGTAGCATAAAATGTGCTTTTTAACTTAGAGTGTGAGTGATAAACTTGATGACCTAAGTTCACATTGATCAAATGATAATTATTCTATAAATGGCCTTCAATCCAAATGGAAAATTGAACACGAGTTAAATCAAGTCAAGTGCAAACGAGAAATTAAACCCAGTTTAACATGTTAACCTAGAACTTAGAAAGGTGCAATTAAAAATTTGAATTATAAATGAAGGACTTAAATATTTTAGAAAGTGTTTTAGACTCAAATGGGTAGCATAACTATGTTATTTAGACAAGACAAACCACAATGTTTGAGATGATAAATTGAACAAGGCAAAGATTGATTTGGATTTGACCAGCGTAATGCCTCTTTATTCAAGAAATGGTGGACAATGTGTTTGGTTATGATGTTGGTTTATAATCAATTTTTGACTCAAATCAAGGATAAAGTAAGCAAAGACTAAAAATACCAAAACACAACTAAGTATAATCATCCTTATCCCTAAACTGACAAAGTTGTTTTATATTGTTGAAATTTGTCTTTATACGTATACCTGTGAGGAAATTAAGTGTTTGTCCAAAATAAAAATGCATTAATTGTTAGGTTATTTTACACCTGACCTTCTCCCAAGAGACAATACAGTGACATGGACCTTTGGGCATGCCTTGCATCAACAATACTCTGTGGCAAGTGGGGTTGTCTAAAACTTACAATTTATGGCCATCTAGATGGTCCCAAGTGTGGCTAACACGAAGGATGTAACACATCAATTGGATACATGTAAATATATTGAGGTTTTTAAAATGATATCCCTAAGGTGGCCAAGAGTGTCCATAAGTTTCTATATATGCATGGTTCTCAATGACAAAGTGTGCCTTAGTGATCATGCATAGACCCTACTGTGTTTGCTTTGAGAGGCAAGGTGATGGATGTTGGTGATGTCTTGACCATGTTTGAGGGGTCATATGATGGGAGAATAATGCTTGGTATAATTTTATTTATGAAATGAATCCATTGGAATAGTCTTGTGAAGGTCTAGGTTATCATAGTCATCTTGGCAAAAATTCCTAAGTAAGCAGATTGATGATGTTAGCAGTCACAAGTGTGAAGGTGTCAGAAGAAAGTGGTCACATGGGCTTGTTCATATTTGTGCCTAGATCATTTTTTTCAAATTTTAGGTCTTGAAATGATGTATAAGTACAAAGTTGGTCTCCCAAGCAGATTTTACTAGTTTCCATACTTGGTCAAATTTGCATTAAAAAGTGACCGTTGGAATTCAAATATTTAAATTTACAAAGGAAAACCAGTCTACAATGTTTTGTTAATAACTTTTGATGATGGATGAATTTGATGGTTACTTGTGATCATGTTGACTCAATTATCTCTACTTGAAAGATACCAGTGGATGAGAATATTGATTCTACACCAGTGTTTCTTCTTGGACAAACCGATTATACTTCTTAGCATGTGTACATAGAAAGCTTGATCATAAAAAATGATTGTATTCCATTCCTATATGGATAGATTCATGCTCCCATTCATCCTATGTAGTACAATAAGTGGGATAACTCATGTGACAAGGTTCTTGGATGCTTATTATTGCATGTTTCCATGGATCTTACTTACCATGTGGAGTATACACTATGTCCCTACATTGTTTGGAGAATTCTTTAGTCAATTTTTAGAGTTCTTGCTGAGATTTAAATCATTCTTCCTCCTCATCTTTCTATTGTTTCTTTGGAGACTATTTTACTTTCTCCTCCTTCCATTTCTAGTGATGACACATTCCTAATGGACAATGGTCTTCATTCTATTGAGCCACCACTACGAGATGAGATTCTAAGAGACCTTAGTTATCATATTATATATTCTATATATGTTCCTATTTAGGATGTTTTTTTTTTAGAGCCATCACAAATTTGCACTTTGGAAGACTCTACAATTTCTAGTGAGAGAACACTTAAGAGCATCGACAACTCATCTCTTCTTGTGGATATTCATTTTATGGATCCATGTTCTTCATTTGTAGTCTCTTATTTAGTTTTGAGAGTTGTTAATCCATGCTCCACACTTTCCATGAACATTCTTTCAGTGAACGTTCCATGTCATTCTTCTGACATGTTCAACTTAGTGGCATTACCCTCAATTATTGTGCATGATCTTGTCAGACCTATGCCACACATTAGATTTAGAATATATTTTAAAATCTTTGTACTATTACCTTCATCTTTCATTATCAAATGGGAATAATTTCAATAGACTCATCATGTTCTTCCTCTTGTAAAGGGAAGAAATATTGGTTGATACAGATAAAGCTTCTTTAGTCTTCAGGTAGAAGATCTCATCATCGACCTTGGTCATTTTGTGAGCTCTACTATAGGTAGCTTTAACATCTTCGATAGGGACCTCTTAGTTCTTTATTTGTTATATACTTGGGTACCTCATTAGGGATTTATGTTGAGGCCCAATTCTATTACCCACCTAAGCTACGTTTAAGGGAGTTGTTGGTATAAGATTATTTTCACCATGTGGTTTTACCTACATGGTCTAGTTAGTTTGCTTAGGTGTCACTTATGTATTTAATAAAGGTCATTGGGGAAGATAATCTCACGTTCATGAGAATATGTGATCATTTATATCTTTTACATATATATATATATCATTCCTATGTACTTTTGGCTAATTAATCTAGAACTAACCAAGAATATTATTACATTTGAATGCTTTTATACATTGTGAAGTTTCTTACTCTCATGTGTTATTGATTTCGCATGTAATGAACTGTTACACCAAAACCTCGAGGCGTCAGTGAAGTCTTCCCATTAGGACCATAACATCCCACCACGCTTCTGAAGTTATAGACGCTAAGCTTGCTTTGCGCATGTACATGAGATCACCCCCATGTATGAGCCCCAACTGAACACTGCAATACTAGCGTACCCCACCTGCTCTGAGATTTGAACTTGGGTGGAGGCTCTGATACCACATGTAATGAACCACTACACCAAAACCTCGAGGCATCAGTGAAGTCCACCCACCAAGACCATAACATCGCTACTCCATATAGATTCACCTTCATGCATTCGATCCTATTTAGTTATCAATCCTCAAGTATGGCCCACTCCAACATTCCATTCATCCATGATGCCAATATATTGACACCTAGAATAATTACATCATGTTTAAGAACATATAAAAAACCATACATAGATCCCTAAAATAAAGGGCAAAGCCATTTAGAATAAGCAAATAGTGAATTATTTCAAGGTGATCTAAGTGGTGATGGTGAGGGGCAACGACAAGGTATTTTAGAGTATATCATATACCAAGAGGCCCATATCATACACCAAACCTACATTTAGGGTGATTTTTGGATTCACATGACCAGTGCCCATTGTAAAAGGGTCTATAACTTCCAAGGTGGCAACATATTTGGTTAGCCATTTTCAGTTGTCAAGGATGGACAAGGACGTTATGAGAGCTTATTTTATTACAACACGGCTCCACATCTTATTTGAAGATTGAATCAATGATGAAATTCCATTGATGTATGGATAAAACATTGAGGTTGTAGAGTCTATTTTATAGCTTCCATTCATCTATGATGCCAATATGTTGACACATTTATTATATTTAGTATCATACACTAGAGGGCCCATATTGTACATTAACATTAGATTTAACACAATTGTTTGGATTTACATCGCTCTCATAACAAAGGGGTTTGCAACTTATAGGGTAGTGATATATCCTCATTTTCCACCATTACCTCTACCATAAATATAAAATTATTGTTGTTTAACCTTTCGCACACAAACCCTGAGATGGAGTCAATTGTCATACTGATTGACACTCTCTCACTTACAAAAACCCCCTCTATGAAAACAAAATATTACATCCATTCCAATATAACTTGCACCTTTGAGACAACTACTAATTTTAATATGGATACATATATAAATAAATAAAATAAATTATTAGATCATTTAAACAATTTCCATAACAAAACTATAAAGCAATTCGATAAAAAAAACTTTTAACATTCATAAAGCCTTATATTATATCTCTATCAATACATTATGCCATATATAAATGATTGTATATAGTAACAATACATTGATCAAATGCTAACATCTCTATTATAATTGTGACATTCCCACAAAACCTAAATTTAATAGTTGTATGGTCATATTTAATATTTTAAAGTCTAAAATATAATCATTTTTAAAATAAAAAAATTATATTAAATAAAAAATAAAATTTTAAATAAATTATTAAAAATTATAATAAATATATAATTTTTTCTAATATTTATCTTTTTAACTCTGAATTATATTAGTATTTGAAGTATGATGTTAAATAGAAGACTATCATCCCAAAAAAATCATGACAAACAAAGTTGATCGCCAAATTTAGAACATGCCTTTTCAATTTAGACTTGAGAACAAAATCATATTTAAGTTGGCGATGTCACCAATGATGTATTGTTTTAAACTAATCAAAAATGAGATTGTAGAAAGACGTCACTAGTGACGTCACCAATGATGTATTGTTTTACACTGATAAAAAATGAGATTGTAGAAAGATGTCACCAATGATATATTGTTTTAAACTGATCAAAAATGAGATTGTAGAAAGACGTCACCAGTGACATCACCAATGATGTATTGTTTTAAACTGATCAAAAATGAGATTGTAGAAAGACGTCACCAATGACAATTTATACAACATATGAGACAAGGATGACTTTGACTACGTTGTATTGAATGCAATAATTTCTAATCTCCTTTCGTACTTCACTTGCGTGTCCTTTATTTTATAATTAATGTGTTTATTTATATATATAATTTTTTATACTTTCATCAAGTATGAAAAGAGTGAAATAATAAAGACCATGAAGGAAGAAAAACTTCCCTCTGGATGAACTTTGGGATATAATTTATTATAAAAAATATATATGATTTATATAGTCTTATCCTCCATTGCCTAGAGACCTGCCCTTGAACGATCAAATTTGAAGGGCTAGTCTAAATTTCAATGTGAAGGGTATACATTCAACTAACCTTTTCATGACGAAAATTGTATAATAAATAAACATTTCATAAAAATTAAGAATAATTTTTTAAAATAAATAATTATATTTAAATATTATAATTATCTCTCTCCAATAAATTACAAAATATATTATATATTAAGTCTGAACTCTATCAAATACGTAAATTGGTGTAAAAGGCGTTGTTTAGATAGCTATCAAGGTGCAATTTTCAAGAGATACAAAAGAAGGATGAGGTCGAGATTGTGCCCCAGACGAATTTGGCAGAATGGATACCCTTCAGTGCTTGACACTAAGCCAAAAAAACATTTTGTACACCTGATCCATGTAAAAAGCAAATTTTCAATAAAATAAAAACGTATTGTCATGTAGCCAAACTCTATCAAATAAGTATTGTAATATAGTCGTAGTCCATGGAGCATGTGTAGATGAATGTAACTACGGTAACATAAGTAATGAATTATTTTCCACAAGATATTTAAATTAGAGTATTCATACCTTAAATAGTTCTTTACCTTGGAAAGAATAAATCTCAATAATAATAAACATAGCTAAATAAATAAGTGCATTGACAAGATAAAAATAAAATATTAATTCAATAAATTAGCCTATTTTGGATTGTGTCAATATAATGAGATGATAAATCAATGGGGTTGATCTCCTTGAATTGGGTAATTGAGTATTGCAAGAATATTTTAAGGACATTAGGATAAATCACAAATGAAATATTATCTGATCATTATTTTGTGTATGGTGTTTTATTTGAGTTGCAATCACAATATGCAAACAACAATCATGCAAATGAATGTTCTTATATTCCCATCTATTCTAAAAGTGTGTGATAGTTTGAGGGTGTCCATGATTGCATATTCAAAAGTGGGTTGGACACTAATATTTGTGTAGAGACAGTGCTCATAGACATGTATGCAAAATGCAAGAATTTGGAGGACACAAGCAAAGTGTTTGATGAAATTTCTCAAAGAAATCTAGTATCATGGACTATAATGATTGTAGGATGTGCACAAAATGGGCATGGTAAAAAATACTTGAGTTTTTAGTTAGATATAACCGGTAGACATGATGTCAAACTCTATTACAATCACGAGTCTTCTTGCAACATGTGCAATATTGTCAGTTGCAATTATTGGAAAATAAGTTCATGGTTATTTGATTAAGAGTGTATATGAATTGATGTTTTTATGGAAAATGCCTTGGTGGACATGTACTGTAAATTATCTAGTATATATTTTGCATGACGAGTGTTTGGACAAGATTTCACTATGAAATGTGAGATCTGAGAATGTTACATTTGTAGGTTACACTTAGAACAAAATTTGTTTTGAGGTCTTTAGAAATTTTCATCAAATTCTTTAAGTAAGGATAAGTCCAAACTCCCTTGGAATGCAATGATATAAGCTTGTAGCCAAAATGGTTATGTTAATTAGGTTTTTCATCTCATGAGGTTGGGGTTTGAGAAGTAGTTCTTGGTGCCTATAGAATTTATAGCAATATAAAGCTAATAAAATATGCAACACAACATATTATTTAAATTAGAGCCTCAAAATTCTATGAACTATGTATTATTTTCAAACATATATGCAGATAATGGCAGATGAGTTGAAGCTAGAAAGTTAAGAATGATGATGAAACAAAAGAGAGTGAAAAACAAACCCAAGATGTATTTGGATTGAGATCAAGAAAAATGTTTCTTAATTCTTTGTAGGAGAAGTATAGAGTTGCAATCACAATATAGTTATCATTTGAAAATCTTGTGTGCAAAACCAATTAACTATTGAACATTTTATATGAAATTATTCAATTGGATCTAAAAATAGCCTTTGAAAATATCCTTTACATTCATTTTATATTGTATCTATAACAAAGTGAGTTAGAATCTTCAGGGATTGTGAAATGGAAGGGGATTTAGGATTGCATATTACCTAAATCTAATAAAATTATCGCATAAATAATAACAATCACACATTGTAGGTAAGATAGAGAGAAAATAAATTGGATGACTTATCTTTCTTTACTGCATGAGAATGAGAAGGGTTGGAAGAGTGTAGGAGGCCACCTATGATAACCAAAAGCAATAACATCTACACTTGGAGTTGAAAGTGAAACCTTAATTTTTTTAAATATCTTTGAAGAGTGTATTTTTATAATTCAAGTTGGCTGAGAATCATGTTCAGTAGTAAGTGATTACAAGTCACAAGGAAGAGCTCACCAATCTCAAAAGTCCGACCATGTTTTGGTAGCAAGGCATCAAGAATAGAGAGAAACAAAAATTGTAAGCCCCTTTCTACCACTTCACGTTAACATGCCATTATATCTTTGGAACTTGCCTTTAAAATGAGTTTTTCATCCATTCAATAGTGATAAAAATTATCAATAATCTCAATATGGCAGATAACTTAGTGAAATATTAGCATAGCCATGTGTAGGGAATGACATGATAATTACATGCAAAGGAGACATTATTTATTCTTCTTCTTATGTTTTTTTAATTTAAACCGATCTCTAAATCAATTTTGTTTGAAACTACAAAACATACACTGATAGACTGTATTAATGACCTTAACTATTTTCATTCTTAAAGTTAATGTGATTATGTGACGCTGTAGTGGTATAAGAAATGAGATGAAGAAAATGTATAAATATTTAATGTAATCATTTGATGAGAGGATTCACAAATTATAACCAACAAAAAATTTCTTTCCATTCAAATTTTGAAATTAACCCTCAAACACTGAGCCATCAAATCAATATGTGTATTGGGACTAGAATTTGGGGTATTTCATATAATTTAAGGGATTCATACCCTACATGTACTTGACTGATAGTGACATGGGGCTATAAATTATTTGATGGGCATTTTTTTAATATAATCCTTATTTTGTCATTTTTAATAAGTATTTACACTTATGCGATGTCAATGAATTTAAAAACTTCAAAAAATAATTGATGGTCTAATTTTAATTTACACTTATTTAATGGGATTAAATCCATTGGATGGGCTAGGATGGGCTCGATTTTGATCACTAGTGCCCCTATTATAGTGACCCTTACAAATTGTACCTCATGGATGGTCCATGATGAATTTGAATGATGGATACCATCACATTCCATATTGGTGACATGTGGCATGGCAATAAAAATAATGTCCACAAAGATGTGTTTACCCATCAGAGATCAAGACAAGGTATAGAAGGTGAGTGGTAATAATTTGTTTTTTGTCAAATTTTAATGCATATGAAAAGATGCAGAGGTTCGTTAGATGTGTTATTAATTCAAATTAATGCAATGAATAATGACATCTTATATATACATATATACATACATACGTACATAAATACATATGCTAGCCCTAGATTTAGGGAAACTATTGGATTTACATGACCATTAACCATTGTAAAGGAATCTACAATTTACAAGGTGGCAGCATATTCGATTAGACATTTTTTATTGTCAAGGGTGGATGAGGATGGCATGAGAGCTTATTTGATTATGGCAGGGCTTCACGTCTCATGTGCATATTGAATCAATGATGCAATGCTCCTGATGTTGGGATAAAACATTAAGGTCCTAGAGTGTATTTTGTAACTTCCATTCATTTACGATGCCAATATGTTGAAACCTTTATTATATATAGTATCATACACTAGAGTGCCCATATCATCCAACAATACTATATTTAACACAATTTTTTAGATTTATATGACCAACACCAATAACAAAGGGTTCTACAGCTTATAGGGTGGTGACATCTTTTATTGGCCATTTTCTATTTTCAAGGGTGGATTAGGAAATCATGAGAGTTGATTTGATTGCAACATGATTCCACATTTTATTTTTAACTCGAATCAAAGTTTCACTACCACTAATGCGGGGATAAGACATTGAGGTCTCATAGTTTATCATGTAGCTTTCATTCATCTAGGTTGCCAATATATGGACACCTATAATAATTAGATCAGATTTAAGAATATACAAAAACACCATACTCAAGCCCCTTGAAGAAAGAGTAAGCCCTTTTAGAACATGTACATAGTGAAATATTTCAAGGTGAGCTTAGCGATGATGATTGGGGGCAATGACAAGGTATTTCAAGTGATATTGTACATCATAAGGGCCATATCATACACCAACCCTAGGTTTAGGGTAGTTGTTTGATTTACATAAACAACATCCATTGTAAATGGGTCCATAGCTTACAAGGTGGTGACATATTTGATTGACATTTTTTATTATCAATGGTGGACGAGGACATCATGAGATCGTATTTGATTTTGACATGGATCCATGTCTCATGTATAGTTTGAATAAATGATGCAATGCCATTGATACTGGATTAAGGCATTGAGGTCCTAAAGACTATTTTATAGCTTCTATTCATCCATGATGACAATATATTGACACCTAGAGCAATTACATCAAGGTTTAGAACATATAGAAACACCATACTTAGACCCCTAAAATAAAGAGCAAGGCCATATATAACAAGCAAATAGTGAAATATTTCAAGTTGATATGAGCAGTGATGGTGAGGGGTAATAACAAGGTATTTTAAGGTATATCATACACCAAGGGGGCCATATCATACAAAAGACCTAGATTTAGGGAAATTTTTAGATTCACATGACCAATTCCCATTGTAAAAGGGTATGTATCTTCCAAGGTGGTGACATTTGATTAGACATTTTCTATTGTCAAAGGTGAACAAGGATGTTACGAGAGCTTATTTGATTACAACAAGGCTCCATAACTCATGTGCAGATCAAATCAACAATGCAATACCACTGTTACAAGGATTAAACATTGAGGTTGTAGAGTCTGTCTTGTAGCTTCCATTCATCCATGATGTTAATATGTTGACACTTTCATTATATTTAGTATCATACACCAAATGTATTTAGTATTATATTTAGTAGATTCTATCTAAAAGGTTAAATATTAGATAGATCATTAAAAACTATTGTAATGTCCCCTTTTTTGGTTCTCTTACTTTGTTGTTGGCACTGACTTTTTGGGTTTGTGTCAACATGTTCAGAGGGGTAAATTGATCCAAAACTCAAAAGTTCTGGTTGATGAAGATTGCAATAACACAGAAATAACATAATAACAATGAATTCTCTAAGAAGAGATGTCATATTACTTACAGATTGTAATACAAATATAGGCTTATCTCTGGGAAGAGATGTCTTGCCAAAACATATGATTATCTCTGAGAAGAGATGTCTGCCTTCCCCTTTTGGGTTACAATGCATTTATACATATTTTAGAAAACCACCTCGAGAGATTGCGTGGCTCAAGGAATTAACGGGTGACAATTTTTTTTCCTAGCATTAAAACCATACAACACTCGAGGACATACGTCCCAACATTAAAACAATACAATGCTCGAGGACATAATCGCTCAAGGACAAAACTATTACCGATAATACAAAATGAAAACAATACAAAATTTGAGGAATTACTGTCACCGAATGGTCCTCAAATTGTTGCCCTAATCATTCCTCCTTCCTTGAAAAGCAATGGTCCCCATTGCATCGCCGTTCCCCATCAGGTGTGGTAGTTGTGTTGTCAGGGCTATAACATTAGCCCTTTTGGATTCCTGTGGCTTGACCACCATGAAAACAAATTTCTTGGTACTAAGCAGAGAGACAAATGTGGAAGGTGGTACTTCTGATACCCTATAGCACCGTGTTCCAAGAGTGAGAGTGATCCGTCTAGTTCTTGATTTGTATATACCATGTCGATCATACATGAATGGCTGACCAAAGAGTACATCAAAAACATCTAGATTGACCACATCACATAAGACCTCATCTTGGAAAGGTTGTATTGCATATGAGATAAGACATTGGTGGGTGACATAGAGGTCTCTCCCTAGGCTCAACCATCCAATATTATATGGTTTTGGGTGAGGCTTCATGGACAGATTTAGGCTTTTCACAACATTAGTAGAGATTAAATTCTTTTGACTTTCGCTATCAAGAATGAAATGTAGAGGCTTACCTTTCACCCATAACTTAGAGTGAAACAACCTTTCCTTATCATCTAGCATCTTGTCGTGTGTCTGTGATGAAGCTACAATGGCTTCAAGATCAACATCTATAGTTTCTTCTTCAACCTCTTCAACTACAGGGTTTGTATGAGGTAGAGTAGTAGATGTTGTGGATGGTGACTTAGAAAGCAGTGATTTGATAGCTCGACATTCTTCTTTGGAGTGAGTTCCAGATTTGTGATAACCACACCACTTCCTGGTCTTAATTTCCTTTTGCTTCCAATTTTGGCCTCATGTTTGACCTTCATTATCACTTTTCCATTTTGAAGACTGATTTTTTATATCCATTCTTCCATGCTTCTGCTCAATCTTTACTGTGAACTTGTATGCCTCACTGATGGTTTCCAAATTGAAGAGATCCATTTCCCCCTGAATGTACCATTGTAGTCCACCATGATATTTGAGAGTTTTATGTTTCTCACTTTCTTCAATGCCCAGTCTTGTAAACAAAGAATGAAAAGTGTCTATGTAATCTTGTACAGATTGGTCCTTGCCTTGGCGAAGTTGTTTCCACTGTATGTATAGAACATCATACACGTCGATGGGATAGTATTCTTCTTTTACTGCTTTCGTAAAATCATCCCAGGTGGATTCCACCCCAAGGCTAATGATATTCATTCTGAACCTCTTTTTGTACACTTCCCACTAGTTTTTCACAGGCAATGATGATTTCAAAAGAGAAAAAGTGATCTTTTCTCCATCGGTGAACTTATTTATAGAGAACTAGGATGACAGTTGATCCAACCAATTTTCCACTACATTAGCATTGATTTTGCCTTCAAATGTGGGAATATAAAAATTTACCTAAACCTTCAAGGGTGTTGGGGCACTGAAAAGAAGCTCCCTCGATGAGGAGCCTGGATGTGTAGCCGCAGAGCCAGAATTTCCCATTGGAAGTGTTTGAAGAATTTGAGCAATTTATTGGAGCATCTGTGCTTGTTGCCACTGGAGGGCTTCATTCACCATTTCCTTGAAAGGATCAGATGTCTCAGTGTTGTTTTCCATTTGAGGTTGTTTGGGGCGTATAGGTGGAGCGTTTGGAAGCTCTGTCACTTCCCACCCAAGTTTCCTGTATCCTGACCTCATCCTTAGGAACATACACTCTCAAGACAAACCGCTTTGATACCACTAATCCAAAACTCAAAAGTTTTGGTTGACAAAGATTGCAATAGCATAGAAATAAAATAATAACAATGAAGTCTCTGAGAAGAGATGTCATATTACTTACAGATCACAATACAAATATAGGCTTATCTTTGGGAAGAGATGTCTTGCCAAAACATACGATTATCTCTGAGAAGAGATGTCCACCTTCCCCTTTTGGGTTACAATGCATTTATACATATTTTAGAAAACCACCTCAGGAGATTGCATGGCTCAAGGAATTAATGGGTGACGATTTTTTTTCCAGCTTTAAAACCATACAATGCTCGAGGACATATGTCCCAACATTAAAACAATAGAACGCTTGAGGACATAATTGCTCGAGGACAAAACTATCACCGACAATACAAAATGAAAACAATACAAAATTCAAGTAATTACTGTCACCAAATGGTCCTCAAATTGTTGCCCAGATCATAAATTGATGTTTCCAGTGAGCTCAAGAGGTTTAGAGGAATCATATGACGCTTTCAGATGTTATTTTTGGCTCTTAGTTTGGGCTCTAAGATTATTAGAAGGGGTGTCTATTTTTAGTAAGTCACCCAATCAGGGTTGTTTATCATCTTTCATCATCAGGATCACTCATGCGCAATCAATTTTTGGTTCCAATGCATTTCGGTCATTTTCATTATTGTGTGTAATATTGATCTATATTTAATTAATTTTACTAAGGTTATCATTTTAATTAAAATAACTATTCGATCACCTTAGTATTATAGTTCATTGAAAAGAGAATGAAAATATTTAAATGATGAGATGCTTAAAAGTGACTTTTAGTGCCAAAAATGTTTTAAAAATAAAATAAATCACATTTTGGAGTTTAAAGGTTTAATAAAGTGATTTTAAAAAGGAGTTTCTGGAAAGTTTCCTAAAAAGCTTATAAAAAGGGGAATAGAGAGCTCAATTGGTATGTTGAGTTTATTTTATTTCTCTGATTGAAACCCTTGAGGTTTTGGAGATCTAATTTGGTTCATCTCAATGTCTGGAGGATGAAAACCCTCTTAGGAAGATCAATTTCGATGGTGAAATATTCCTCCCTAATTGGTGATTAGCGAAGTCACTCATATTTTGCATCGGTACTTCAATGGTTATGGTATGAAATTAATGAAGACTTTTAAAAGTTAATTTTTAAGTTTTGTTGTTGTGATCAAAGTTTTGCTAGGAAAGTTATGTCTAGATTCCATGTTATGAAATAAGGGTTTTGCAGGGATTTATTTTGTCAGACAGATAGTTTAAATAATTTATAATATTTGTGAACAAATACAAATTGTTTGAGAATTTATGAAAAGTTTGATGAAGAGTTTGAAAGGGATGATGGAGGCATCCAAGTATGAGGCATAGTTAAATGAATGAACATGGTTTGATTAGCTAGAGGGACGTTGGAATAAACAAGGGTTGGCCGTGCCTTTTATGGTCACATATTTTGCATTGGAAATGTTGTGTGGGGCTTCGTTGAGGCATATATGGTACATTTTTAGGAAGTGTGGCACCATTTCCTACACTCATTTATGGAGTCCTTAGATCTAACCACCCCATTGGGAGGTGATTTGGAGCTATTCATAGGAGTTGCTATAGTAGGAGTGTTTAATTCTGATACTTTATACTTCTGCCCAGCCATTTCAAGGGTTATGGATCATCCATTGCATTGTATGTGGCATTTGAAAGGTTGGATATCTTGAGTTGTCAATATTTATTGTATTTCTAATTTATATTAGTGTTATCAATTGTTATCATATTAGTCTCCAATGATAATGAAGTGCTACTAAATTTTCATTTGTTATCCATATAATTTGATATGCGATGATGAATCTTTAATGATCTAAATATTGCAACAAGCTGTCTTGTAAGTCTCACACTCAAAAATTCACATTGGTAAGCATACTACAAAGTGTATGATGAATTGCCAGCTCACTAACATCAAAAAAATTGAGTTTGTTTCACAAAATCCAGATTAGGTATTTTACAACTCTGTGTGTGTGTGTGTGTGTGTGTGTGTGTGTGTGTGTGTGTGTGTGTGTGTGTGTGTGTGTGTGTGTGTGTGTGTGTGTGTGTGTGTGTGTGTGTGTGTGTGTGTGTGTGTGTGTGTGTGTGTGTGTGTGTGTGTGTGTGTTTATTTTTTCAATTATGAATTATATTAGTGTCTGAAGCACAATGTTGAATAAAACACTATCATCAAAAAATTATAACAAATAAAATCTACCGTCAAATTTAGAACATACCTTTTCAATCCAAAAACTTGAAAATAATGATCGAAATTGAACCCATCCCAACCCGTCTAAGAACTTCAAACACATCAAAGAAATGTAATTTAAAAATAAAACATCAAAAAATATCAAAACTTATAAAGTATTTGACCATATAAAAGTGTAAATATATTATAAAAATGACCATATAATGCATAAAGATTGCCTATTTTATTTTTATCATTGCATTTGAAGTTATGTTAATGTACACATATATGGAAGGCATTTTTTACATAACACTCCAGCTCAAAAAATAATAATTATAGGTGGTGTTAAATTTATATGTTGGTTTGTAACTATTTCACTTTCATCTTGAACCTTTATATTAATGTACACATCCTACAATAGTTTGTAATCAATGTTATTACTTTAGTTTGAACCTTGATTTTTTTACTTTAAGATGTGTAAATAGTTTGTAAGTAGTTTCAAACCTTATATATATTATTTTTAATTTTTAATCACTAAAAAATATGTCAATAAATATTTTATAATGAACAATAATCAAATTTTAAACTTTAATTACAAAATATACTCATATATAATCAATTTTGTAGTTTTACAACATCAAAATTTATATAAAATCAATACTAAATTTTTATATAAAAGTAACTCCAAAGTTAATAGAATCAAGGGCACTATGTGCCAAGCCTCTACGGATTGAGGATATAATTAAATTTATTACAAGTTTGAATTATTAGATGAAATATTGTTGGAGTGAAAGAACACTTAATTTTTTAGAAAGTTGTGCTTGTTTTTCATTTTTTTCCCGTTTCTCACCAAAATGAAAATTAAATATCATGATTGTATTGATGACATTAATAAAGTTGTTGTGAAAGTCAGAACAGATTTAGAAATTAATCACAAATTATTATTTGTTCAAAGGCCAAGATTATAGGTAAAATCATATGCAAAATCATTTGAAAGACAAAGTATTGTATTTCGATGCTTCTTATACAATATTATATGGATATTCACAAAATATGTTGATGGGATAATTTGATTCATAAAGCAAAGCAATATGCAATTATCAAAATGAAATAAACATAGGGTGAAGGTTTAGAGGTACAGGAAATTATGATGAAATTTGTTCAAGGATAGAATAAACTAGGGTGTTCAATGATTAGATATTGGAATTTAAAATATTTGTAATGCTAAAACAAAACTAAGTGCTTAATTTGAAATAAAATAGGTACTTTTATGGATTACTTTATAGAATGGCCAAAATTTGAATCTACGAACTATATTCAATCAATACCTATTTCTAATAGAAATTTTAGATTCTATCAAGCATGGATTGGAGTTTTGAAACAACCCCTTCAAGCAAAACTCAGGTTAAAGTTCTCCAAATCACTAATGTTTGCTCTGAGAGCATGTGAAAAAATTGGATCGACTATGATTTAAACCCACTTTGCTTATCCATTTCACAATGAATCTTTCAAACACTCTAGAAATGTCGACAAAAAATTGCAATGAATCTAAATCCAAGCAAATGAAACTCCTGCATTTTTTCTAGATGGTTATTGACAAATTTGGATGTCTTCTTAGCTAACAAATGGGACAGAGTACTTTCAACTAATGAGTTATTGATTTATTATTTCTTTAATTGGTTGAAGATCAAGCTAGACAAGTAGTAGCTAGTGGTGGAATCTATCCACTCTTAGCAGGTTTTTATGATAGGTTTCAAAGGAGCTAATACAGAGATTTAACACATGCACACATGCAATATATTTAACACACAATAATAGTCTATTGTATATTTCTCTGATTCTGATTAATTAAATCATTCCAAGATATTACATAAATATATAGGAACATTATTCCTAATTTATGGAGAATATCTCTCCACTATTTTCTCACACTTGAAATATTATAATTAATCACATTCCTATTTACGATATATTTTTATAATAATATAAACAAATATCTTAACAACCTATATCATAATATTATTATATAACAATATTTCGATTAACCAATTAGTAATTACTAACCGGTTACTATTTATCTTTCATTAAATACCAAAATTAACATGATGTAAAAGCTAATTCCTAACATTCTTCGCCATAGTTTTTACATGGTGCAAAAACATTCACACTCTCACTTGAAATGTGCTCACCCCTTGTAGCATGCCCTATTTGGCTCATGACCTTGATAAAGAGAGCCTCAATCCTCCTATGGTTTTATAGGTTCACCACAAACCTTGACATGAGTAGGAACACCATATACCTCTAAGAATTGGCATAAACAGGACTGTATGCCATCGCATACTCATAATTTTGCATATTACTGATGCAATCTTACTGCACATGACCACTATTATGCAAAAAAATACATCCTACATTTACTTTACATGACTACAATGGACGTATCAATGAGGATCATATCCATAAATAAGTAAAGTAGTCATGGAAACTCTACAGTAGTTTCTCTCCTAGCTGTTGCCAAAACACTATTCACCTTCTATGGTTTTTTCGATCTCTACCATAAACCGTTTCAAGATCCATGAACTGACTTACATTGGTACTTTTTGTCCTTTCACAATGTCTTCACATCAAGGAATCATGTTTGAAATTTGCACATAAATTATATATCTTGAACAGGCATATTATTTAGTTCTTATTCTGAATAATACACAATGAAAATGAAAAATACACCATACTATATATGCCACCAAATCATTGGCACGGTCCCATCATTGGCGACTAATGATAGGTCACTAAAAAACCTCCAATCTTCATGTATCCTCTAGCCTCCAGTACATGAAGCTCTTTACTTATCGGGTATGTCGATGTAGCTCAAGTGCATGGATTTTCTAAGAAAAATCACCCCACAATGTGGACGTCATGTATAAACGATAATGTGTCTGTAAGGCAAATGTTTTTTTTATTTTTACAATTTTTTTATTCTTGAGACTTTTGACTCTTAACAAAGACTCAACAAATTTATGGCTCATTTTTTAATGAGATTTTGACAAAAACTCTAACTCTTGACTCTTTAATAATAAAGAACTCAATTTGAAAAAGATATAATGAAACTTAAAGATTATTGATGAATTTTTGGCAAAAGACCCTTTAAATAAATGATGCTTTTATATTTTGATTTTTGAAAATAAAGAAACCAACTATAATGACTTGCTAAAAACTAATACTTAAAAAGATTTCACTATTTAATAATTGAACCTAAATGACATACAAAATGAATTGTATTGACCGATGCTTAAGAATGACTAAAAAAGACTTACACAAATATTTGCATAGAATGATGCTCTTTGGAAGATGTGTATGGCATGTCTATGTTGAAATGCATGAGACAATGGTTTGGATCCTTCTTTCTTTTCGGAGCTTTATGATTCTAATGCAACATATTCCATCACGATCTGTGGTGAGCTTGGCAAGTGATAAGGAAGAAAGAATACATAGACCACAGACATGGAACCATGAACCTTTCAAATATTCAAATCAAGCTTGCATAGTTTATTTTACTAAGGATATCTTCTACTTCCAGTGGGAAATAAAAGCCACACTGAACACCTAATTAAATAAAATATGACTTGAGCTAAGTTGTACAAATCATAACATATCAGACTACAATTATATAACCCATGGAAATTATTTGGTGGTGGCTTGAATGAGATTATTGACTATAAAATGGTGTGAACCGAGCATACAAGAATGAAATCGATCTAATCTAGATGCTTGGGTGTATGAATATTATTGTTCTAACTAATAATAGGAATGTATCTCACATAACACAATTAGAATTAATTGAAACCTCATCAATAGTGCACAAAATTAATGAGAAATGTAGATCTATGTATCAGGAACATGCATGTCCCCAGTGGATCAAGTCTCCTCAATGAGTAACCAAACAATACTGACTAATATGATCCATAGGTAGTTTGGTGTTTCTCCCTTTTTGCATATAGATGATCTATTCTAATAGTTTCACTCTTATGTAATATAACACTTATAGAAAATACAAATATAAGCTCTAAAATGTATAAAATAGAACTCAGAGTTTAAAGCTACGTTACATCTCTCTGCATCAATCAGGGCAATCATGAATGAGAGGGTTTCCCCATGAGTAATTATTAGACAAACATATTATCCCAACTTGCTTTGATACCACTGATAGGTTTTAGAGTTGCTAACATAGAGATTTAACACATGCACACCATAAATATATTTAACACACAATAATACTCTATTGTATATTTCTTCGATTCTAATTAATTAAATCATTCCAGGATATTACATAAATATATATGAACAGTATTCCTATATTTATGGAGAACATAACTCTATTATTTTCTCACACCCGAAATCCTATAATTAAGCACAATTTTATTTATGATATATTGTTATAACAATATAAACAATATATCTTAATAACCTATATCATAATATTATTATATAACAATATTCTAATTATCCAATTACTAATTACTAACCAATTTCTATTTACCTTTCGGTAAATACCAAAACTAACATGATGTAAAAGCTAATTTTTAACATTCCCCCCCATAGTTTTTACATGGTGTAAAAATATTAACACTCCCACCTACAGTATGTTCACCCCTTGTAGCATGCCTTATTTGGCTCATGACCTTGATAAAAAGAGCCTCACTCCTCCCATAGTTTTATAGGTTTACCATGAACCTTGACATGAATAAGAACACCATCTACCTATAATAATTAGCATGAATAGGACTGTATGCCACTGCATACTCATCATTATGCATACTACTAACACAATCTTGCTATACATGATCGCTATTATGTGAAAGAATGCATACTAAAATGGATGTGTCATTAAGGGTCATCTCCATAAACAAGTAAGGTAGTCATGAGATCTCTGCAATAGTTGTTCTCCTAACTGTTGCAAAAACACTATTCATCTCATATGGTTTTTTAGATCTCTACCACAAACCCTTTTAAGATCTATGAACTAACTTACATTGGTGCTTTCTATTCTTTCACAATGTCTTCACAGTAGGGAATCATGTTTGGAATTTGCAAACAAATTATATATCTTGAGCATGCATATTCTTATGTTCTTATTCTAAAAAATATATAGCAAAAATGAAAAACACACCATACTGTATATGCCACCAAGTCATTGGTACGGCCCCATCATTAGTGACTGACAAGAGGTCACGAAAAAACCTCCAACCTCCATATATCCTCCAGCCTTTAGTACATCAATCTCTTTACTTAGCTGGTATGTCGATGTAGTTCAGGTGCATGAATTTTCTAAGGACAATCCCCCCATAATGCAGAAGTTGTGTACAAGTGATAATGCGTTCGTAAGGCAAATTTTTTTATTTTTACAATTTTTTTATTTTTGAGACTTTTGACTCTTGACAAAGACTCAACAACTTTTAGACTCATTTTTTAATGACCTTTTGACAAAAACTCTAACTCTTGACTCTTCAAAAATAAAAATCCTAATTTGAAAAAGATCAAATGAAACTTAAATATTATTAACAAATTTTTGACAAAAGACCCTTTAAATAAATGATGCTTTTATATTTTGATTTTTGACAATAAAAAAAACAACTATAATTACTTGCTAAAAACTAATACTTAAAAAGACTTCATTATTTAATAATTGAACATAAATGACATACAAAATAGACTATATTGATCGATGCTTAAGAATGACTAAAAAAGACTTACATGAATCTTTGTATGAAATGATGCTCATTGGAAGATGTGTATGGCATGTCTATGTTGAAATGCATGATGGTTTGAATCCTTCTTTCTTTTTAGATATATGTGATTCTAATGCAACATATATCATCATGATCTGTGGTGAGCTTGACGAGTGACAAGGAAGAAATAATACACATACCGCAGACATAGAACCATGAACCTTTCAAATATTCAGATAAGATTTGTTTAGTTTATTTTGCCAAGGATATCTTCTACTTCTAGTGGGAAATAGAAGTTGTATTGAACACCTAGTTGAATGCTATACAACTTGAGCTGAGTTTTACAAATTGTAACATATCAGACTACAACTATATAACCCATGGAAATTGTTTGGTGGTGGCTTGAATGAGATTATCAACTAAAAAATGGTATGGTCTGAACATACAAGAATGAAATCGATCTGATCTGGATGCTTTGGTGTATGAAGATCATTGTTCTAACTAATAATGGAAATGTAGCACACATATCAAAATCAATTTTTTTTGAAACCTCATCAATAGTTTATAGAAGTAATGAGAAATGTAGATCTGCATATCGATAACATGCATATCCCCAATGGATCAAGTCTATCGATGAGTAACCAAACAATATCAAGTAAATATGATCCACATGTAGTTTCGTGTTTCTCCCTTTTTGCATATAGATGATATATTCTAATAGTTGCACTCTTATGTAATATCACACTTATAGAAAATACAAATCTAAGCTCTAAAATGTATAAAACAAAACTAAGAAATTAAGGCTACGATACATCTTTCTACATGATTTAGGGCAATCACAAACTAGAGGGTTGCCTTATGAGCAATTAATAAACAAGCATATTCTCCCAACCTGATCTAATACCACTGATAGGTTTCAGAGGAGCTAATACAAAGATTTAACACATGCACACCAGGAATATATTTAACACATAATAACTCTCTATTGTATATTTGTCTAATTTTGATTAATTAAATCATTCCAGGGATATATTACACAAATATATAGAAATATTATTCCTATATTTATAGAGAACATATGTCCACTATTTTCTCACACCCAAAATCCTATAATTAAGAACACTCCTATTTACGATATATTGTTATAACAATATAACTTAACAACCTATATCATAATATTATTATATAGAAATATTTCGATTAACCAATTACTAATTACTAACTAGTTATTATTTAATTTTCGGTATATACCAAAACTAACATGATGTAAAAGCTAATTCCTAACCTTTTATTTTTTCTTTGTTATTATTAGTATTTTAAATTTTAGTTCATGCTCTTTGTTTTCTTTTTTTCAATTATTCTCTTGCTTAGTTATTCATAGAATGGATTATGCTAAGAGGGTCACAAAGTCAAGCAACCTAAATGTGCACATGGAATTTTTTTACAATAGTTGAGTGAGTTTATTGCACAAATAAGAAAATATGCACCATAATCAATGTTTTTGGATCGACATAAAAAGGAAACATAGTAAAACCGTAACCACTGAATGAGAGTACTGATAGTAAACTCAAAACAAATATGTCCATCTCATTGTTAATCGAGTGTTTATTTTCTATTCATTATGTTGTTATTTTAGGTGGAACAAGATCATGGATCAAGATTAGTTGGGACATTATGTGTTGAGTATGTCTGGGTGGACATCATACTCTTTTTCCAAGATGAAGGGAATGATTGCTTGAGGAAGCACTGACTGTCAATACAAATAAGAATTATTTATCTCATCATCATTTTAGAATCTATTTAATTACTTTGTATTTTTTTTAAAAATACAAAGTACATATAATGGCAACCTTCGAAATCTCATCCACATGATCCTATAGAGTATAAGCCTATTGTCTCAATTCTAAAGAATAAACTAGAATGGTTATTATTTAAAAATTAATTCAAAGTTATTAGAAACAAAACATATTAAAGCTTATAAATAGGACCTAGTATATTTTAATATTATATTGTATACTTGCGGTTAAATAATTGAATAGGATTATTAGTTAGTCAAGTGGAATCTGAAAAAAGGTTTTATATATAATAATTTGGTAAAACCTCTTACAATATATTTAGTCATTGGTCAAATGATCAATTTCAACTATAGGACAATTGTTACAAGCATATTCTAAAAGAAAATAAGATACTTTCTCAACTTAAGGCACAAATTTATCAATAAAAATTTATAGACATAATATGTTTGGGATATTATATTTTCTTCACTATGTTTTGTAAGAGTTTTTACATAGGACAACTAAGTTAAAATAAGGAGGAACCACAATTACAAATGCCATGTGAATACAAATTTAACCAACAATAAATACCTTAATAATAAAATAATTATGATATATACTTTTTCCCTATGGCATACTTTTATTTATATTAGACATTATTAAAAATAAACCATCACTTATTTTATACACATTACTTTTAGAACTGGTAAAATTTATATGGCCTACCTAACACGTCTCTCTTTGACCATAATGACAACATTTGTCATAGATAAACTAAGCATGACTTATAGATCAAAGTATTTTGTAAGATGTGATGCCATTTATAGCCTTACAGCCAACATACTTTAAATAATTCTCAAATTAATTTTTTGTTTAATGCAAAATCTTTTAAATAGATATAGAGCCATTAAAAACATCATACCATTAAAAATTAAAACTCAGTGCTTGGAACGCTTTTAATTAAGTAGAGTATTATTTTATTGTCTCAGTTAAGTGACATGAAAGAAGAATAACAAATCTATAACTATCTTTGTTACCATAATGTGCTTCATAAGCCCATGAATGGATAAAACATAGAGTGAGGAACCATCTGTCAAGGATTAAAAAGTGATATATTGTTTAAACTCGGCCATAATTATCACTTACAATTGTATCTCAAACTCTTTTTCAACCCATAGGGAACAAAATTGGTTTATCTATAGGCAAAAAATTAATTACCAAAAGCTAACTACTGCATAATATTTTAGAGCACTTCCTTTAAATAGGCAAAGCAGTAGTGTGACTCGACAAGAGTATTACTAGTCAAACCTCCCTACACGAACTAAATACCATACCACTATTGTACCATACTCCCAGAGTTTATTTTATCTTACTACTAGCAAATAGTAAGGCACCATTTTTAACTGATAAAAATGATATGGAACACAAGGATCTATGAATAATACACTTTGGTTTATGTGTATTTCCCCTATTTTTTATGCAAAAAAACTTAAGAGTGGCTTTTTCAATACAAATCTATACGCTGAGCAAATTTTGTCTTAACTGGTCTAATATCATGCTAAGTTTGCAATACCCATCTTTACACATATAGTAACTGCTATAAGTTAAAGTAAAACTGATACTAAATTGACTTGAAGCATAAATTATCTGTAGCAAAGAAGAAGAGATGCTTACCTTTTATAAGTTTTTATAGGCCTCCACCAATTTCCAAAATTGAAAATCAATAAATCTACATCAAGCCACCTTTTGTTTGCATAATATATTTTATCTAGCTTAAGAGTGGGGTGAACTCTTTTAAGTACATTTTTAGGTGGACTCCCCTGTTGTACAATAAACGCTGACCGGTAGTATGCAATAGTGAAGTTAAAATAACTAAAACAGACACCCAAAAAGGGAATACACTTTGTAATCTTGTTTCCATTTATTTCATACATCAACTAAACCTTCGATAAGAAGGCCGATAAAAGACTCCCATTATGTTCTAGTCATGAAATCTCCAACAAACATAACACGCAAGCCTTGCAATCTTTTCATAATATTATATGACTTAAACCTGCTGCCACACCAAGTCTAGTCAAGATCACAAACATGACATTAGCTAAAATACTGCATCCAATAGAACTAAATTAAGACCAGCGCTCCTTAAAAACAAAATTAAATTGGAACTTTTTATTTTGTGACGTCATCAATGACGTATTGTATAAAACTGATTAGACGTCACCAGTAGTGACATTTTATCCAACATACAACCAAATACATTCACTACGTTGTATTGAATATGATATATCTGCTTTCGTACTTCAGTTGTGTGTCCTTTGTTTTGTTAATATATTTTTTTTGGTTGAATTGCAATTCAAAACCAAAAATCGTTGAATATGATAATTTTTATGGAGGTGCGGTCTCAGATCTCGTGGAGGTTTTTAATTTACTCGACGTAATAGGTTACTGAATTAAGTATTATTATTATATAATTAAAAAAATATTTTGAATTAATACAATCTTAATCATAAATTAAATGCGGTGAAAGAATGTCACTTCACAAATAAAATCACAGTAAACTTTTTAAAAAAATTTAAGACGACAAACCAATCCAAATGAAGGTCAACAATGACTAAAATCTTTGCTGTCAGGTTTCCATGGTCTAATTTATATATTCTTATCCTCCATTGCCCATTGCTGTCAGGTTTCCGTGTTCTGATTTCGTGTTTTAAGAAACGTAGCGAAACGGATAGCCAGCTAAAGTAGAGAAACCGAAGTTTAGCGGTTATTTATATGGAATGATATTGCAGTACAGTGTAAACCCTTGCTACTTACTGTTACTGTTATAATCCTCGCGGCTTTGGCTGCCCTGCTGTTGTTAATTGTAGACAACCGCAGAAAGGCAAAGAAGCAGCTAAATAATCGTGCACCACACCCTCCCTCATGGCCGATTATTGGGCATCTCTATCTGCTAAACGAGAAGCGCCCCATTCACCGAATTCTATCGTCGCTCTCAGAGAGCTACGGACCCATCATGCAGCTTCAACTTGGCTTCCGCCCTCTTCTGGTTATCTCCTCTTCTACTCTGGCAAAAGAATGTTTCACAACAAATGACAAAACCTTCGCTTCGCGGCCACGTCTGTCTGCAGGAAAGCATTTGGGATATGACTAAAAAATCTTTGCTTTTGCACCTTACGGTTCCTACTGGCGAAACCTTCGGAAGATGTGCACAATCCAGATCTTCTCTGCGAGCAGAATCGAATCCTTCAAACACGTCCGCCTAGAAGAAATTTTCAGTCTGGTTCGTTCGTTGTTTGACAGCTGCCAGCGAGAAGCCACTCCTGTGAATATGAAATCGAAGCTTTCTGATCTCGCATTCAATATCATTGTGCGCATGGTTGCCAACAAGAGATTCTCTCCATCTGTTCATTCCGAAGAGTTTCAAGAAGCGCATCACTTCAAGGAGATGATAAAAGAATCTTTTTTTTTAGTTGGAGCATTTGAGATTGGGGATTATCTGCCGTTTCTGAAGTGGCTTGATCTGCAGGGTTTCGTAGCCGCCATGAAAAAACTTCAGAAGAAAAGAAATGTCTTTTTGCAGAAATTGCTGGACGATCACCGTGAGAAGCGAGGGTTTCATGCGCAAGACTTAATTGATGTTCTTATCTCTTCAACAGAGAAACATGAAATTCTGTCTGATAGTAACGACGAAGTGGTGAAGGCCACCGCTCTTGTATGTTCTTCTATCCATTTCTCGCGCATTCCCAATCCTTTTATAATCTACTAATGAGAGTTTAAAATATTAAACAACTAATATGTATATGTGTTATAACGCATATGTGCATTTTTTCTTATGAAAGTTTGAATTGATAAAAGCATGGGAGTTTGAAATATTAAACAACTAAAGTGCATACATAATGCATACATGCACGTGCTATAGCACATACACGTTATGGCTCAATGAAAGCATCGAAGGGGGCATAATACAAAAAGAGAATGAATTAAAAGGTGGGGGGCATGTTTACTGACAATTTTATTATTACATTTATATTCCTTATACTTTATATTTATTTTAGTAAATATAAGAAATTAGGGCCACTTTGCATCTGATAGAGTCAGTCTCATAGTTGCACGCCTTACAATGTGGGAGATAATTTTTTAAAATCCAATATGCTTAGTACTTAAATATTTTTAGGGTTTCAGTATTAAACATAGGGATTTTGGGGCATAACTTTTATAATTGATGTCCATTTTATAGGCATAAATTTTAATTGAAGCCAAAGTGGTGTAATTAGGGTAACATAGGTCACATTGATGACCTACACACATCAAATGACCACTTTCTCATCACCAATCCCTCATCTCACAGGGTATGCAACTTATAAGGTAGCGACATAACCTCATTTTTCACCTTCACCTCCATCAAAAATATAAAATTATTACTGATTAACAATTCACACAAACGTTGAGATGGGGTTAATTATCATACATATTGACACTCTCTCACTTTACAAAAACCCACTTTATGAAAACAAAATATAACATCCATTTTAATGTAACTTGCACCTTTAGAACCACTGCTACTTTTACTATGGGTGCATGCATAATTTAAAATAAATAAATTATTATAACATTTAAACAAAATCCATAACAAAACTATAATCCAATTTGATAAATAAAACTTTTGGCACTCATAATGCCTCATGTTATATCTCTATTAATGCATTATGCCATATATAGATGATTGCATATAGCAATGCATTGATGAAATGCCCACATCTAGACTATGATTGTGACTTTCTCACATGGCCTAAATTTGATAATTGTATGGGTTTATTTATTATTTTTAGAAATAAAATACAATCAATTTTTTTAAGAGACTGTATTAGATAAAAGGTTAAATTTTAGATAGATTTTTAAAAGTTATAAATGACTTATCACTTCCCAATCGAGAAAAGGGCATATTTATGAGAGTTTTGATGAGTCATCAAACACAACCAATAACTCCTACACCAACTTCACAAAGACCATCATAACACCATGCCTACATATGTAAGAGAGAGTATGATATAACATTTTTCTGACCTTTTTTCTTGGATTGTAACTAACCTGTGACAAATTTGTAGTCATGATGAAATTCTCACATGTCCTTCTTGTCTCTCTATCTTTTAAATATTCTATAAATTTAGCCTTGAATGGAATTGTAAGGATCCTCCACTTGAGTATGACGAATCCATGCTCCTTTTGTAAGCCTTTTGAATCAATAAGAGATTATTATTTTCCTTCTTCCATGACTGAATTTAGTGTGTTTTCATGAGTAGTTGATGTTATTAAGTGATGAACTTGTTCTCCTTGGTTTGCTATCCTATTTGCTCACCTATATGCAGTTTGAAGTGTCTCTTGCAAGTTTTATTTAGTGCCATAGTGGATTCATTCAATGGTTATTAGTGGAGACATTTCTCCCTCTTAGTTATGCATTGGATTTGAAGCCTTTCTACAAAAAACATACAAGAAGACAATATTAGGAGTTGTGTAGTATGAATTCAGTCCTATTGTTTAATGGTGCACCTACAAATGAAAAGTTGAGTCAAGTTTTTTACAAACTTAGAATTACCCACATAATTTTCAGTCCATACTTATTTTTAGGTGAATTTTATTTGAAAGTGTGAGTTTTTTGAGCTCTATGCATTTATGTTATTCTTGAGCCTTGTAAAATTGATCCTATGTAGTTTCAGGGAGGTTGCATTTTTTCTTCTCTTTTACATACTTGTGTTGTTTTTATATATGTATTGATTGTATATGCACTCAATTATAAAATATTAACCTATGTAGTATCGGGGGAATTTGGTGACTATTACACAAATTGCTCATTTGGACACATTTTTGGTGGAGTCTAACATCTATCACATTGAGCGTGCATGGTTACTTATGGTCATGTCGATTCACTTATCTCTACTTGAGAGATACTGAGAGATGATGATAGTTAATTCTACACCAATGGTTCTTCTTGCATAGACCGACTATGCTTCTTAGTGTGTGTACATGGAACATTTGATTATGAAAATTGATCATATTCCATTCTTATTTGGATAGATTCATACTCATATTGATGCTACTCATTACAATAAGTAGGCTAACTCATGTGAGAAGGTTCTTAGATGCTTATTGTTGCATGTTTCCATAGATAATATTATTCACTCTCTTCAATTGATTTCATACAAAGCACTTATATAGGAGTACATAAGATATATATGGGGATATCAAAACCCCTATAAATTCTCATTGACTAACCTCCAAACTATATATAGAATATATTGTTAAAACAATATGTTCATATAACTAACAATCTTATTAGTAATAACTGATTACCAACTTACCCCGTATAATATTGTTATTATTCATAACAATAATATACCACACAACCCTAATTATGTAACATTATTTTAGCTAATAATATTTATATTATTTAAAGACTTAATAATGTGAACACTTTAACATTCACCCCATTATGAATATTATCAACCGCTAGTCTACACCCCTTTAATGTGAACATGGGAAAAACATCAATCCCATATTTGCACATGTACTCATGATTTGGTGATTTTCACAATACAATCACAAACCTTACTGATGGTTTTACATATGGCTTACCAACAACTAAAATAGATGGTTTTCAAGTGGCTTACCATAAACCACATCATGATGTGAGGTACAATTACTAGCTTTCTTCACTATCACTTTTTCAAAGAAGTTATACAGAAAGTTTTAGTTCACTTATTAAAAATCTGAATAGGTATACATCATCTATTATTATTTACACAAAACTAAAATGAAACTCACAATTGAAAATCAAAATTCCACTAAAGTAGAAGCGGCCGCTTTGTTAGTGGCTAACAAGAGGCTCTGAAACCTCCTACCTTTATTTCCTCTATCTTCTAATAGGTGAAGCTTCTTACTCAATGAATATGGTTTTGAAGATCAACCTTTGCATGTCATTTTTAATGACAAGACTCTTCCCCACAACTTGGTAATTGCATACAATTGATAATACATCTATTACAATAAAGGGTTTGATTAATGACATATCTAAAATAAGACCTTAAAACTCTTTTTGAATTTTAATATTGACATAAAACTGACTCTTAACAAAATATATTTGACACGATTGATTTGAACAATAATGACTTTTATAAAATCTAATGACTAAATAATGACTATATAAATTGGATTATATAATGACTATATAGACTATTATAAACATATGACTACTAAAAAATCAAAACTTAAACTATTAATACAAAACTCTAAGATTTCAATTCAAACCTAGAGCTCTTTGAATAAAAAAGACTCGATAATCCTAGATCGTACATATCAATAACTTAAATCCTAAAGACCTAAAAATACATCTAAATGAATGACATTGACATGTAGCTGACCTAGCATGATGGAGAATGTATAATGTAGAACATAGACTATTATTAATGTGCACAATTATACGTAAAGTTTTGATTGTTTAGTTGTAGATTCTCCTTTGATAAAATGACTAAGAACACGATTCTTTTGCATGATGGAGATAAATGTAAAATAATCAGAATTAATGCATTTCCATGTCAAGTAAGTGTGCACCTTGAATAAGCTCGTGGAAGAAACCCGACGGTAACACAAGTTGGAGATAAACTAAAGTGGTGGATTCAATGGACCATATGTTTCATCAAGGGTGAAAATTTTATTTTATTGTCATAACCGAATCAAAGTATCCTATGTTGAATTTGGAAATAGATCTACACTCAGAATACTTGCATGTGAGGAATGAGGCAAATGATAATTTGGCACATAGACTGGTCACAAAGATCATGATGAGTAAAGGATAATGTAATAGAACATGCAGAAAATGTATTAACATTCTTTCATCAATCCACCTCCGTTTAATGAACCATGACACTATAGTACATAGTTGTCATCGTCTATGTATCAACTACTAATTTGTAGCATATAGGTTGGTAGAAAGCATGATTTTGACATAAGGTTGTGCCTTGACAAGATATCTTCCAAAAGCTTGATATGATTGAAAATTACTCTCCTTGTTCTTGCTAATAAAATTAGGTGAGATTCTCCTCAAGAAAATGACTAGGCAAATATATATTATAGAGATTCAAACAAACTATGTCTCTGCTTTCACCTGAACTAAACAAAATTAGTAAACACTTAACAAAACTCAACTATCCTAATAGCCTATATAAAATTTATCTTCAAATTAGTCAGAGAAGATCGGGAGTGGCAATGGTATATGTTGTGATTTCTCGTATGAATAAATGATTTATCCATTATAGAGATCAACCTACTCTAATACTAGATATTGATTCTGATCAGAGTGCATATATAGAGAAAGTCAAATACATAGAAAATAAATTGAACACACTAATATTATTCACTCTATTCAATTCATTTCATATGAAACTATACAAAGCACTTATATAGGAGTGCATAAGCTATATATGGGGATCCCAAGATCCCTGTAAACTCTCATTGACTAACCTCCAAACTATATATGAAATATATTATTACAATAATATATTCATATAACTAATAATCTAATTAGAAATAACCAATTACTAACTTACCCCGTATAATATTGTTATTATTCATAACAATAATATACCACACAAACATGTTTATGTAATATTGTTTTAACTAACAATATTTACATTATTTAAAGACTTAACAATGTGAACACCTTAACACTTCATTACTATGTGGAGCATATAAACTGTCCCTACATTATTTGGAGAATTCTTTAGTCAATTTTAAGAGATCATGCTGAGATTTATATCACTCATCCTCCTCCCCATCTTCCTATTATCTCTTTGGAGACTATTGTACTCTCTCCTTCTATTTCTAATGATGGCACATTCTCAATGGACATTGTTCTTCCTTCTATTAAACTACCACTATAGGACAAGATTCTAGCAAACCTTAGTTTTCCTATTATAGATTATACATATGTTGCTATTTAGGATGTTTTTCTTCCATATCCATCATAGATTTCCACTTTCAAATACTCTACTATTTTCAGTGAGATTACACTTATTGAGAACATCGACGACTCATCTCTTCCTTTAGACATTCATTATACAGATTTGTGTGCTTCATTTGTATTCTCTTCTTCAATTTTGAGAGTTGTTAAGCCATGCTCCACACTTACCATGGACATTCTTTCAGTGAATGTTTCATATCATTCTTCTGACAAGTTCACCTTAGTGGCATTACCTTTAGTTCTCGTGTATGATCTTTTTAGGCCTATGCCACACATCAAATTTAGAACATATTCAGAGGTCTTTGTACTACTACCTTCATCTTTCATTATGGAATGGGTAAAATTTTAGTACACTCATCATATTCTTCCTCTTGCAAAGGGAAAAAACATTATTTGATATAGATGGAGCTTCTTCAATCTTCAAGTAAAGGATCTCATCATCGACCTTAATAAAATTTTAAGATCTACTATAGGTAGCTTCAACATATTTTATGGAGAATTATTATTTCTCTATTTCTTATGTACTTGGGTACCTCATCAGGACTTTATATTGGGAGCCAATTCAACTACCCACCTAAGCTACATTTAAGGGGCGTGTTGGTGTAGGATTTATTTTCCATGTGGTTTTTGTAAGAGATTTATGTGTTCACATTATTAATAGTTGATAGTCAAACAAAAATATTATTAGTTTCACAATGTTATGTCAATAGCTTAGGTGGTTACGTCTTTGTTAATTGAATTGTTAATATAACTCATATAGAGTCTTAGTTGGAGATAAATATGGAAATTTAGTGGTTAATTAAATCTCCTTATTTATAGGTTAGAGTTTCCTATATAATTGTGTAATGTCTTGAATAATTTAATTAAGTATGATTATTATTATTATTATTATTATTATTATTATTATTATTATTATTATTATTATTATTATTATTATTATTATTATTATTATTATTATTATTATGTGATCAAATTATTTTCTATTGTCTAGTGTTTGAGTCTCTCTTAAAACTCTAAGTATTCCCATTATCTAGTATCAGACTGGATTATTGTGTTGGATCAATAATTTGTTTGAAGGGACAGATCAGTTCATTATTATTATTGTCCAAGTCGATGAGATAATATATGGTTTGAATTTTTTTAAAATATAGATTAATATTTTTTTCATGTTTTATGCTTTCCTCTCTTTATGCAGACCCAGAGACATTCTATAAGTTTTTGAGAGCCCAATTTACACATATTATTTGAGTACCATCTTCCATGGCCTACTCCATCGATCTCCACCTTCAATCATATGATCCATGCAACAAATCTATTAAGACACAATAAGCCTATCATTATATTAGTTTATTTTCATTCATTGATTATCTCTTACTTAGTTTGTGAAATATGACCAATCTATCGATGATCTAGGAGTGCATATTAGACAACATCATAATCTATCTCAATGCATATCTCAACATTATCAAGCTACATATGATGTGCATATGATCAGATTTTGAATATTTATGTGGATCAATTCTACATTGAGTTTTATGTTTTGAACCTACATATCCTCTAAATGACGTGTATTTCTATCCACATGACCTACATATTTTATGACATTGAGAAAATACATATATACTATGTTGAGTCAGTTCAAGATTGACTACACTCAGAGTAGTCAAATTGGTCTTCAAACTGCCAATAGACTCTTGCCCTCCATTTGGCCATCCATCACTAGATGTTAACATCTCATCAAATATATCCAATGTGTTCTTCTTTGCCATGCCAATTTCATTCTTATTAATCCATGGATTCATAATACATCAAAATGCTTAGATCAAATCAAAGTCATGATTTGTGATGGTCAATAAGATAATAGTATTTACTTTTGTCATGAAAGGAATTATTTTTTCGGTCAAAGTGAATGCGTGTATAATTTCATTTAGAGATTAATTAGTAGTTATTATGTCTCTTAAAATCTTATCAAAATTTTATGTGTCATGTCATAAAATTTAGTTATCTTCGTTGTTTAGATTCTTAGTCAATAGTAAGAGTTTACTTGTTTTAGGTTTAGAGTTTTATTTTGAGTCTTGTGTGTACATTAATTTTATGTCATTGAGTCCAAAAATTCAAAAGTATCAAAAGTATTTTTTTATATTGATCAATGAGTCTTTATTAGTATTTAATCCAAAAGTCATCTTTATGTTAAAAGAGTCAAAGTCACATGTCAGAATTGTAATGGATGCACTTTTGGTATAAACCAACATTGAAAATATGCAAAATCAAGACGTCAAAAATTCAAAAGAATTTTGAAGCTGGATATGAGGTAGACACTAAACCAAAGGATGTTCAACCATAAAAATGTCAACATCTAACAACATTTCAATACATACGACATCTAAAGAAATAATCTAGTTATTTTTGGAGGTTAGTGGCAAAAGAGGTAGGAGGATTTTTATGCCTCTCATCAATCACCAACGATGGGGCCACATATATGTTTTGGTGGTGCATTTTATTTCAAGTTTTGTGTTTGATTTTAGTTGTGTGTCAATAAGAAGAAATGATATACTCTTGTCCACATTTGTAATAAGTGAGCTAAAAATTTCTTTGTATTTTCTATGAATGTGTGATAGTGAAGAGTGCTAATAATTATACTACACATCATGATGTCATTATTGATAAACCACTTGAAAACCATATTTTTGTAGTTATTGGTACACCAGTTAAAAACCATCATTAAGGTTTGTGGTTGTCCTGAGAAAATCACAAAATCATGAGCACAGGGGTAGATATAGGATTGATGTTTTCCCCATGTTCACTTTAAGGGGGTGTATACTAGGGATTAATAATGTTCACAAGTGGACGAATGTTAGATATTTATGTGTTCACATTATTAATAGTTGATAGTCAAATGTAAATATTGTTAATTAAACAATTTTATGTTAATAACTTAGGTGGTTAAGTCTATTTTAAGTGAGTTATTAATATAACTCATGTAGAGTCTTAGTTGGAGATAAATATGGAGATTTAGTGGTTAAGTAAATCTCTTTATTTATAGGTTAGAGTTTCCTATATATATTTGTAATGTCTCGAATGATTTAATTGAGTACGCATGAAAATATTATTATTGTGCAATCAAATTATTTTTTATTACAAACCATCTCTTAAAACTCTAAGTATTCCCATGAATTTTACCTACACGGTCTAGTTAGTTTGTTTCAGTGTTACTTAGGTATTTATTAAAGGTCATTGGGGAAGATAATCCCACATTCATGAGAATGTGTGATCATGTCTATCTTCCACATATATATATATATATATACCTTTCATATGTACTTTTGGTTAATTAATCTAGAACCAACCAAAAATGTTATTGCATTTGAATGATTTTACACATTGTGAAGTTTCTTCTTCTCATATGTTATTTATTTCACTACTCCACATAGATTCACCTTCGTGCGTGTGATCCTATCCAGTTATCAATCTTCAAGGGTAAGGCCATATAGAACAAGCAAATAGTGAAATATTTGAAGGTGATCTAAACAGTGATGGCGAGGGGTAATGACAAGGTATTTTAGTGGATATCTTACACCAAGGGGTCCATATCGTACACCAGACCTAGATTTAGGGAAATTTTTGGATTCACATGATCAGTGCCCATTGTAAAGGGTTTTGTAGCTTCCAAGGTGGTGACGTATTTGATTAGCCATTTTCTGTTGTCAAGGCTGGACAAGGATGTTATGAGAGCTTATTTTATTACAACATGGTTCCACGTCTCATGTGTAGATCGAATCAATGATGCAATGACATTGATGTAGGGATAAAACATTAAAGTTGTAGATTCTATTTGTAGCTTCCATTCATCTATGATGCTAATATATTGACACCTTTATTATATTTAGTATAATACACTAGAGGGCCTATATCATACATTGGTATTGGATTTAACACAATTGTTTGGATTTACATGGCTCCCACAACAAAGGGTTCTACAACTTATAGGGTAGCGACATAACTTCATTTTTCACTATCACCTTTACTAGAAATATAAAATTATTGTTGCTTAACCCTTCGTACACAAACGTTGAGATGTGGTCAACTATCATACTGATTGACACTCCCTCACTTTACAAAACCATGCTTTATAAAAACAAAATATTACATCTACCAATGTAACTTGCACCTTTGAAGCAACTGTTACTTTTACTATGCGTACATATACAATTTTTTAAAAATAAATTATTATATCATTTTAACAATTTCATAACAAAACTACAATGTAATTCGATATTGACACTCATAAAGCCCTGTGTTATATCTTTATCAATGCATTTTGCTATATATAGATGATTGCATATTGCAATACAAATATCTAAACTATGATTATAACATTCCCACAAAACCTAAAACTGATAATTATATAACCATATTTATTATTCTTAATCGTAAAATATAATTTTTTTTTAAGGAAACTATATTAAATAAAAGATAAAATTTTAGATAAATCATTAAAAACTATAAAAAAAATTAATATATTAATATATATAAATATATTTTTTCCTGGTTGACAATACTAGGTTAAAGTGCAATTTAAAACTAAAAATCGCTGAAGATGATAAATTCTTAAAATTTATAGAGGTGTGGTCAGAGTGGAGGTTTTTAATTTACTTGGCATAAAATATATCACTTATCGATTTCATCTCAAATCAATTAATTTATAAATAGTTGTAGGTTATTGAGTTAAGTATTATTATTATATAATTGAAAAAAATTAAATTTATAAAAATTATAAAACAATTTTAAAAAAAAATTGTAAATATTATTTTTGATTGAAAAATACATTTATATTAATAAAAATATATAATACAATCTTAACTATAAATTAAATCTGGTAAAAAATGTTACTTCACAAATAAAATCACTGTAAACTTAAAAAATTTAAGATGACAAACTAATCCAAAAGGAGGTCAACAATGACAACAAAATCTTTGCTGTCAGGTTTCCATGTTCTAATTTATATTTTCTTATCCTCCATTCCCCATTGCTGTCGGGATTTTGAATTGATTCAGGGAGAAGAATGTGCCCGGGCATGTCTCTGGCATTGAATGTGGTGACGCATACACTGGGGAGGCTGCTGCAGAGCTTTGAGTGGAGTAGTCCAGCGGGAACGAGTATAGACATGAGAGAGGGACCTGGACTCACAATGCCCAAAGCAGTTCCGTTGGAAGCCATTGTTAAACCTCGCCTTCCCGTGCATCTCTACTGAATATGTCACTGTGGGTCGTCCTGCGTTTTTATAAAATAGTGCACTGATATCTGCACACAATATGTTTTGAATGAAAATACAGATCTATTTGATGTTTTAATTAGCTGAATTTTCTATCAATAATTTTGTTGCTACGCCCATAGGCGTGCCTCTCAATGATCAAATTTGAAGAGCTAGTCTAAATTTCAATGTGAAGGATATATATTCAACCAACCTTTTCGTGATGAAAATTATATAAGTAAATTTTTCATAAAAATTAAAAATAGTTTTTTAAAATGAATAATTATATTTAAATGTTATGGTTATCTCTTTTGAATTAATTACAAAATATATTATACATTAAGTCTGAACTCTATCAAATAAGGATGGTGTAAAAGGTGTTGTCTACATATCCAACAAGGTACAATTTTCAGGAGATACAAAAAAAGGATGAGGTCGAAATTGTGCCCCAGAGGAATGTGGTGGAATGGATACCCTTCAGTTCTTGACATTAAGCCAAAGAAGCATTATGTTCACTTAATCCGTATAAAAAGCAAGATTTCAATTAAAAAAAACTTATTGTAATGTAACCAAACTCTATCAAATAAGTATTACAATATAATTGTAGTCCATGGAACATGTGTAAGTGAACGTAACTATGATAACATAAGTAATGAATTGTTTTTCATAAGATATTTAAATTAGAGTATTCATGCCTTAAATAATTTTTTACTTTGGAAAGATTAAATCTCAATCATAATAAACATAGTTAAATAAATAAGTGCATTGATAAGACAAAAATAAAATATTAATTCAATAAATTAGCTTCTTTTGGATTGTGTCAATGTAATGAGATGATAAATCAAAGGGGTTGATCTCCTTGAATTAGGTAATTAAGCATTGCAAGAATATTTCAAGGACATTAGGACAAATCACGAATGAAATATTATCTGAACATTATTTTGTGTATGGTGTTTTATCTGAGTTGCATTCACAATATGCAAACAACAACCATGCAAATGAATGTTCTTGCATTCCCCTTTATTCTACAAGTGTATGATAGTTTGAGGGTGTCCATGATTGCATATTCAGAAGTGGGTTGGACACTAATATTTGTGTAGAGATAGCTCTCATAGGTATGTATGCAAAATGCAAGAATTTGGAGGACACAAGCAAAGTGTTTGAGGAATTTCTCAAAGCAATCTAGTATCATGGAATACAATGATACTAGGCAAGTGCTAAAAAATACTTAGATTTTTTTGTTAGATGTAACTGGAAAACGTGATGCCAAACTCTTTTACAATCACGAGTCTTCTTCCAATATGTGCAACATTGTCAGTTGCAATTATTGGAAAAGAAGTTCTTGGTTATTTGATTAAGAGTGTATTTGAATTGATGTTTTTATGGAAAATGCCTTGATGGACTTGTACTTTAAATTATCTAGTATATATTTTGCATGACAAGTGTTTGGAAAAAATTTCACTATGAAATGTGAGATCTAAGAATGTTACATTTGTAGGTTACACTTAGAACAAAATTTGTTTTGAGGTCTTTAGAAATTTTCACCAAATTCAAGAAGTAAGGATAAGTCCAAACTCACTTGGAATGCAATGATATAAGCTTGTCGCCAAAATGGTTATGTTAATTAGGTTTTTCATCTCATGAGGCAGGGGTTTGAGGAGTATTGCTTGGTGCATATAGAATTTATAGCAATATAGAGATAGGAAAATATACAACACAACATATTATTTAAATTAGAGCCTCAAAATTCTATGAACTATGTACTATTTTTAAACATATATGTCGACAATGGAAGATAAGTTGAAGCTATAAAGTTAAGAATGATGATGAAATCGAAGAGAGTGAAAAACAACCCCAAGATGTATTTGGATTAAGATCAAGAAAAATGTTCATTGATTCCTTGTAGGAGAAGTATAGAGTTGCAATCATAATATAGTTGTCATTTGAAAATCTTGTGTGGAAAAACAATTAACTATTGAACATTTTATATGAAATTATTCAATTGGATTTGAAAATAGCCTATGAAAATATCCTTTTCATTCATTTTATATTGTATCTATAACAAAGTGAGTTAGAATCTTCAGGTATTGTGAAATGGAAGGGGATTTAGAATTGCATATTACCTAAACCTAATAAAATTATTGCATAAATAATAACAATCACACATTGTAGGTAAGAAAGAGAGAAAATGAATTGGACAACTTATCTTTCTTCATTTCAAGAGAATGAGAAGGGTTGGAAGAGTGTAGGAGGCCAACTATGATAACCAGAAGCAATAACATCTACACTTGGAGCTGAAAGTGGAACCTTAATTATTTTAAATATCTTTAAAGTGTTCACTTTTATAATTCAAGTTGGCTGAGAATCATGTTCAGTAGTAAGTGCTTACAAGTCACAAGGAAGAGCTCACCAATCTTAGAAGTCCGATCATGTTTTGGCAACAAGGCATCAAGAATAGAGAGAAACAAAAATTGTAAGCCACTTTCTACCACTTTCACGTTCACATGCCATTATATCTTTGGAACTTGCCTTTAAAATGATTTTGTCATCCATTCAATAGTGACAAAAATATCAATAATCCCAATATGGCATATAACTTAGTGAAATATTGGCATAGCCATGTGTAGGGAATGACATGATAATTACACGCAAAGGAGCCATTATTTATTCTTCTTCTTCTTCTTCTTATGTTTTATTAATTTAAACTCATCTCTAAATCATTTTTTTTTTGAAACTATAAAACATACACTGATAGACTATATTAATGACCTTAACTATTTTCCTTATTAAAGTCAGTGTGATTATTTGAGGCTATAGTCGTTCAAGAAATGAGATGAAGAAAATGTATAAATATTTAATGTAATCATTTGATGAGAGGATTCACAAATTGTAGACAGCAAAAATTTTCATTTCATTCAAATTTCAAAATTAACACTCAAACACTTAGCCATCAGATCAATATGTGTATTGGGATTGGAATTTGGGTATTTCATATAATTTAAGGGATTCATACCCTACACGTACTTGACTGATAGTGACATGGGGCTATAAGTTATTTGATGGCCATTTTTTAATATAATCTTTATTTTGTCATTTTTAATAAGTATTTATACTTATGCGATGTCAATTAATTTATAAACTTAAAAAAGAAATTGATGGTCTAATTTTAATTTACACTTATCTAATGGGTTTGAATCCATTGGATGGGCTCAATTTTGATCACTGGTGTCCATGTTAGAGTGACCCTTACAAACTGTACCTCATGGGTGGTCCATAATGAATTTGAATGATGAATACCATTGTATCCCATATTAGTGACATGTGGCATGGAAATCAAAATCATATCCACAAAATAAGGTAAGGTACAGAGATCAGAGATCAAGATAAGGTACAGAATGTGAGTGGTAATAATTTGTTTTGTGTCAAATTTTAATGCATATGAAAATATGAAAAGGTTCATTAGATGTGTTATTAAGTCAAATTAATGCAATGACTAATGACATCTTATACATACATACACTAGCCCTAGATTTAGGGCAACTATTGGATGCACATGACCAGTAACCATTGTAAAGGAATCTACAACTTACAAGGTGGTAGCATATTTGATTGGATAATTTCTATTGTCAATGGTGGATATGGAAGGCATGAGAGCTTATTTGATTGTGGTAGTGCTCCACGTCTCATGTGCATATTGAATAAACAATGCAATTCTCCTGATGTTGGGATAAAACATTAAGGTCCTAGAGTGTATTTTGTAGCTTCCATTCATTTGCGATGCCAATATGTTGACACCTTTATTATATATAGTATCATACACTAGAGGGCCCATATTATCCCAATATTGTATTTAACACAATTTTTTAGATTTACATGACCAACACCAATAATAAAGGGATCTACAGCTTATAGGGTGGCGATATCTTTTATTCGCCATTTTTTATTTTCAAAGGTGGATTAGGACATCATGAGAGTTGATTTGATTGCAACATGATTCCACATTTGATGTGCAACTCGAATCAAAGTTTCACTACCACTAATGCAGGGATAAGACATTGAGGTATGATAGTCTATCATGTAGCTTCCATTAATCTAGGTTGTCAATATATGGACACCTACAATAATTAGATCAGGTTTAAGAATAGACAAAAACACCATAGTCAGACCCCTTGAAGAAAGATTAATCCCTTTAGAACATGTAAATAGTGAAATATTTCAAGGTAAGCTTAGCGATGATGATGAGGGGCAATGACAAAGTATTTCAAGTGATATTTTACATCATGGGGGCCATATCTACACCAACCCCATATTTAGGGTAGTTGTTTGATTTACATGAACAACATCCATTATAAAGGGGTCCATAGCTTACAAGGTGGTGACATATTTGATTGACATTTTTTATTATCAAGGGTGGACGAGGACGTCATGAGAACTTATTTGATTTCATCATGGATCCATGTCTCATGTGTAGTTTCAATCAATGATGCAATGCCATTAATACTAAGATAAGACATTGAGGTCCCAAACATTGTCTTATAGCTTCCATTCATCCATGATGGCAATATATTGACACCTAGAGCAATTACATCAAGGTTAAGAACATATAGAAACACCATACTTAGACCCTTAAAATAAAGAACAAGGACATATGTAATAATAAAATAGTGAAATATTTCAAGGTGATCTAAGCAGTGATGGTGAGGGGTAATAACAAGGTATTTTAGGGGATATTGTGTACCAAGGGGCCCATATCATACAACAGACCAAGATTTAGGGCAATTTTTAGATTCAGATGACCAATGCCAATTGTAAAAGGGTCTGTAGCTTCCAAGGTGGTGACATATTTGATTAGATATTTTTTATTGTCAAAGGTGAACAAGGATGTTATGAGAGCTTATTTGATTGCAACAGGGCTCCATAATTCATGTGCAGATCTAATCAACAATGCAATCCCACTAATGCAGGGATAAAACATTGAGGTTGTAGAGTCTATCTTGTAGCTTCCATTCATCCATGATGATAATTTGTTGACACTTTCATTATATTTAGTATCATACACTAAATATATTTAGTAGATTCTATCTAAAATGCAAAATTTTAGATAGATCATTAAAAACTATTATAATGTCCCCTTTTTTGGTTCTCTCACTTTGTTATTGGCACTGACTTTTTGGGTTTGTGTCAACATGTTTAGAGGAGTAAATTGATGTTACCAGTGAGCTCAGGGGGTTTAGAGGAATCATATGATGCTTTCAGATGTTATTTTTGGCTTCCAATTTGGGCTCTAAGACTATTGGAGGGGTCGTCTATTTTTAGTAAGTCACCCAGTCAGGGCCATTTATCATCGAGATCATTCATGCATAATCAGTTTTTGATTTTGATGTATTTCAATCATTTTCATTATTGGGTGTAATATTGAGCTATATTTAATTAATTTTACTAAGATTGTCATTTTAATTAAAATAATTATTCGAGCACCTCTATATTTTAGCTCATTAGAAAGAGTATAAAAAGATTTAAACAATGAGATGCTTAAAAGTGACTTCTAGTGCCGAAAATATTTTAAAAATAAAATAAATCATTTTTTGGAGTTAAAAGGTTTAATAAAGTAATAAAGTGATTTTAAAAAGGAGTTTTTGGAAAGTTCCATAAATAGCTTATAAAAAAGGGAATAGATATCTCATTTGGTATGTTGAGTTTATTTTATTTCTCTGATTGAAACCCTTGTGGTCTTGGAAATTGAACTTGGTTCATCTCAGTGTCTAAAGGATGAAAACCCTTTTTAGAAGATCAGTTTCGATGGTGATAGATTCCTCCCTAATTGGTGATTGGCAGAGTCACTTAGATTTCGCATCGGTACTTCAATGGTTATGGTATGAAATTAATGAATACTTTGAAAATATAATTTTCAAGTTTTATTGTTGTGATTGATGTTTTGCCAGCAAAGTTATGTTTAGACACCATGTTATGAAATAAGGGTTTTGTAGGGATTTATTTTTTAGACAGATAGTTTAAATAATTATAATATTTGTGAATAAATACAAATTATTTGAGAATTTATGAAAATATTAATAAAGAGTTTGAAAGGGATGATGAAGGGAGGCATCCAATTATGAGGCAGAGTTAAATGAATGAACATGGTTTGATTTACTAGAGGGACATTGGAATAAACAAGGATGTTAATCATCACTTAATGCAGGGCAGTGTGTATTGTGTTTCTCTTATAGAGAGTAAATTTTATCGTGTATCTCATACAAAGATGTTAATCATCACTTACTGCAAATAATTTTGATCACTGTCTGACCAAATTTTAAGTAATTTTAAAGGAAATACCAGTGGTGTGATACTAGTAGCATGGTATGGCTTAAATTTAGGTACTTATTTATTGAGACTCGTGAATCAGAGATTTAATATATTAATTTTCAAATCATGAATGTGATTTAATTGTGTAAACTTTAATATTTTTTAATCACCATTTCTCCTCACTTACAATTAAAAAATATATAATTATTCTATAAATATACAATATATATAATAAAAATATAATGCATAAATTTTGCCTATTTTATTTTTATCATTGCATTTGAAGTTATGTTAATATACGCATATATGGAAGGCATTTTTTACACTAACAATCTAGCTCAAAAAAAAAGGTGGTGTTAAATTTATTTGTTAGTTTGCAACTATTTCACTTTCATCTTGAACCTTTATATTAATGTACACATCCTACAATAGTTTGTAATCAATGTTATTACTTTGGTTTGAACCTTGATTTATTACTTTAAGATGTGTAAATAGTTTGCAACTATTTTCAAACCTTATTTATATTATTTTAAATTTTTTATCACTAAAAAATATGTCAATAAATATTTTATAATGAACAATAACCAAATTTTAAACTTTAATTACAAAATATGCTCATATATAATCAGCGTTGTAGTCTTACGGCATCAAAATTTATATAAAATCAACGCTAAATTTTTATATAAAAGTAACTCCAAAGTTAATAGAATCAACGGTGCTATGCACCAAGCCTCTGTGGATTGAGGATAGATTTAGAAAACTATAGAAGGTGAATAGTGTTTTGGCAACAATTAGGAGAGAAACTACTATAGAGTTCCTGTGCCTACCTTACTTCTTTATGGATATGACCTTCACTGACATGTCCATTGTAGTCATGTAAAGTAAATGCAGGATGTATTCTTTCGCATAATAGTGGTCATGTGCAGTAAGATTGCATCAGTAGTATGCAAACTTATGAGTATGAGGTGGCATACAGTTATGTTCATACCAATTCCTAGAGGTAGATGGTGTTCCTACTCATGTCAAGGTTTGTGGTAAACCTCTAAAACCATGGGAGGAGTGAGGCTCTCTTTATCAAGGTCATGAGCCATATAGGGCATGCTACAAGGGGTGAGCATATTGCAAGTGAGAGTTTGAATGTTTTTGCACCATGTAAAAACTATAGTGAAGAATATTAGGAATTAGCTTTTACATCATGTCAATTTTGATATTTACTAAAAGATAAATAGTAACTGGTTAGTAATTACTAATTGATTAATCTAAATATTGTCATATAACAATATTATGATATAAGTTTTTAAGATATATTGTTTATATTTTTATAATAATATATCATAAATAGGATTGTGCTTAATTATAAGATTTAAAGTGTGAGAAAATAGTGGAGAGATATTCTCTATAAATTTAGGAATAATGTTCCTATATATTTGTGTAATATCCTAAAATGATTTAATTAATCAGAATCCGAGAAATATACAACAGAGTATTATTGTGTGTTAAATATATTTCATGTGTGCATGTGTTAAATCTCTATATTATCTCTTTTAAAACCTATTTTAAAAACCCGCTAAGAGTGAATAGATTCCACCACCAGTTACTACTTGTCTAGCTTGATCTTTAACCAATTAAAGCAATAATAAATCAATAACTCATTAGTTAAAATTACTTTATCCCATATGTTTGTTGAGTAGACATCCAAATTTATCAATAACCATCTAGAAAAAATGCAGGAGTTTCATTTGCTTGGATTTAGATTCGTTGCAATTTTTTATCCACATTTCTAGAGTGTTTGAAAGATTCATTATGAAATGGATAAGGAAAGTGGGTTTAAATCATAGTTGACCCAATTTTCTCACATGCTCTCAGAGAAAATGTTAGTGATTTGGAGAAATTTAGCCTAAGTTTTGCTTGAAGGGTATGTTTCAAAATTCCAATCCATGCTTGACAAAATCTAAAATTTCTATTAGAAATGGGTATTGACTAATTATAGTTCGTAGTCTCAAATTTTGGCCAATCCATAAAGTAATCCACAAAAGTACATATTTTATTTCAAATTAAGCACTTTAGTTTTGTTTTAGCATTACAAATATTTGAAATTCCAATATCTAATCATCAAACACCCTAGTTTATTCTATCTTTGAAAAAATTTCATCATAATTTCTTGCACCTCCAAACCTTCACCCTATGTTTATTTCATTTTACTAATTGCATATTGCTTTGCTTTATGAATCAAATTATCCCATCAACACATTTTGTGAATACCCAGATAATATTCTATAAGAAGCATTGAAACACAATACTTTCTCTTTCAAATGATATTGCATATGATTTTACCTACAATCTTGGCCTTTGAACAAATAAAAATTTATGATTAATTTCTAAATCTGTTCTGAATTTCACAACGACTTTATTAATGTCATCAATATGATCATGATATTTAATTTTCATTTTAGTGAGAAACGGAAAAAAAAGCACAACTATCTAAAAAATTGTGTTCTTTCACTCTAACAATATTTCGTCTAATAATTCAAACTTGTAATAAATTTAATTCTATCCTCAATCCGCAGAGGCTTGGCACATAGTGCCCTTGATTCTATTAACTTTAGAGTTCCTTTTATATAAAAATTTAGTGTTGATTTTATATAAATTTTGATGCTGTAAGACTATAACGCTGATTATATATGAGTATATTTTGTAATTAAAGTTTAAAATTTGATTATTGTTCATTATAAAATATTTATTGACATATTTTTTAGTGATTAAAAATTAAAAATAATATAAATAAGGTTTGAAACTAATTACAAACTATTTACACGTCTTAAAGTAATAAATCAAGGTTCAAACTAAAGTAATAACATTGATTACAAACTATTGTAGGATGTGTACATTAATATAAAGGTTCAAGATGAAGGTGAAATAGTTACAAACCAACATATAAATTTAACACCACCTAAAATTGTTTTTTTGGAGCTGGAGTGTTATGCAAAAAATGCCTTCCATATATGTGTACATTAACATAACTTCAAATGCAATGATAAAAATAAAATAGTCAAACTTTATGCATTATATTTTTATTATATATATATATTTTATTGTAAGTGAGGAGAAATGGTGATTAAAAAACATTAAAGTTTACACAATTAAATCACATTCACGATTTGAAAATTAATATGTTAAATCTCCGATTCACCAGTCTCAATAAATATGTACCTAAATTTCAGCCATACCATGATACTAGTATCACACCACTATTTCCTTTAAAATTACTTAACATTTGGTTAGACAGTGATCAAAATTATTTGCAGTAACTGATGATTAACATCTTTGTAAGAGATACGCGATAAAATTTACCCTCTGTAAGAGAAACACAATACCACATTACCTTCAATAATGATAAAGTAGACTTAGTGTCGCACTGTGGGCATTGGGTAGTGGGATTACATGAAGAAAACAAGTCACGAAGGATTAACCCATTATCCAATGGTGGCGATGGCCTTAAATAGAGGCATTCTTTTGCCATTTTTATAATATATTTACACTTCTATATGGTCAAATATTTTATAAGTTTTGATATTTTTTGATGTTTTATTTTTAAATTACATTTTTTTGACGTGTTTGAAGTTCTTAGATGGGTTGGGATGGGTTCAATTTCGATCATTATTTTTAAGTTTTTGAATTGAAAAGGTATGTTCTAAATTTGACGGTCGATTTTATTTGTCATGATTTTTTTGATGATTTTATTTGTCATGATTTTATTCAACATTGTGCTTCAAACACTAATATAATTCATAATTGAAAAAGTAAACACACACACACACAGACACACATAATAATAATAATAATTTTTTATAGTTGTAAAATCCCTAATTCAGATTTTGTGAAACAAACTCATTTTTTCTGATTTTAGTGAGCTAGCAATTCGTCAAACACTTTGTAGTATGCTTACCAATGTGAATTTTTGAGTGTGAGAATTACAAGACAGCTTGTTGCAATATTTAGATCATTACAGATTCATCATTGCATATCAAATTATATGGATAACAAATGAAAATTTAGTAGCACTTCATTATCATTGGAGACTAATATGATAACAAATGATAATGCTGATATAAATCAGAAATACAATAAATATTGACAATTCAAGATATCCAAATTTTTAAATGCCACATACAATGCAATGGATGATCCATAACCCTTGAAATGGTTGGGCAGAAGTATAAAGTTGTAGAATTAAACACTCCTACAGTAGCAACTTCTATGAACAACTCCAAATCACCCCCTAATGGGGTGGTTAGCTCCAAGGACTCCACAAATGAGTGTAGGAAATGGTGCCACACTTCCTAACAACGTACCATATATGCCTCAATGAAGCCCCACATAATGTTTCCAATGTGAAATATGTGACCATAAAAGGCAACGGCCAACCCTTGTTTATTCCAATGTCCCTCTAGCAAATCAAACCATGTTCATTCATTTAACTATGTCTCATACTTGGATGCCTCCTTTCATCATCCCTTTCAAACTCTTCATTAAGATTTTCATAAATTCTCAAATAATTTGTATTTGTTCACAAATATTATAAATTATTTAAACTATCTGTTTGACATAATAAATCCCTGCAAAACCCTTATTTCATAACATGGCATCTAGACATAACTTTCCTAGCAAAACTTCAAACACAACAACAAAACTTAAAAATTAACTTTTCAAAGTCTTCATTAATTTAATACCATAACCATTGAAGTACCGATGCAAAATCTGAGTGACTTCGTCAATCAACAATTAAGGAGGAATATTTCACCATCAAAATTGATCTTCCCAAGAGGGTTTTCATCCTCTAGACGCTGAGATGAACCAAGTTTGATTTCCAGAACTACAAGGGTTTCAATCATAGAAATAAAATAAACTCAACATACCAATTGAGCTCTCCATTCCCCTTTTTATAAGTTTTTTAGGGAACTTTCTAGACACTCCTTTTTAAAATCACTTTATTAAACCTTTTAACTCCAAAAAGTGATTTATTTTATTTTTAAAACATTTTTGGCACTGAAAGTCACTTTTAAACGTCTCATCATTTAAATATTTTCATGCCCAAATAATTATTTTAATTAAAATGATAACCTTAGTAAATTTAATTAAGTACAAATCAATATTACACCCAATAATAAAAATGACCAAACTGCATTGGAACCAAAAATTGATTGCGCATGAGTGATCTCGATGATGAAAGATGATAAATGACCTTGACTGGGTGACTTAATAAAAATAGACACCCCCTCGAATAATCTTAGAGCCCAAAATGGGAGCCAAAAATAACATATGAAAGCATTGTATGATTCCTCTAAACCTCTTGAGCTCACTGGTAACATCAATTTACCCCTCTGAACATGCTGACACAAACCCAAAAAATCAATGCCAACAACAAAGTAAGAGAACCAAAAAAGGGGACATTACAATAGTTTTTAATGATCTATCTAAAATTTTACCTTTTAGATAGAATATACTATATATATTTAGTGTATGATACTAAATATAATGAAAGTGTCAACATATTAGCATCATGGATGAATGGAAGCCACAAGATAGACTCTACAACCTCAATGTTTTATCCTTGCATTAGTGGCATTGCATTGTTGATATGATCTGCACATGAGTTATGGAGCCTTGTTGTAATCAAATAAGCTGTCGTAACATCTTTGTTCACCTTTGACAATAAAAAATGTCTAATCAAATATGTCACCACCTTGGAAGCTATAAACCCTTTTACAATGGGCATTGGTCATGTGAATCTAAAAATTGCCCTAAATCTAGGTCTTTTGTATGATATGGCCCCCTTGGTGTATGATATACCCTAAAATACCTTGTTATTACCCCTCACCATTGCTATTCAGTTCACCTTGAAATATTTCACTATTTGCTTATTTTATATGGCCTTGCTCTTTATTTTAGGGGTCTAAGTATGGTGTTTCTATATGTTCTTAACCCTGATGTAATTTCTCTAGGTGTCAATATATTGTCATCATGGATGAATGGAAGATATAAGATAGTCTTTGAGACCTCAATGTCTTATCCTAGTATCAATGGCATTGCATCATTGATTCAAACTACACATGAGACTTGGAGCCATGTAGAAATCAAATAAGTTCTCATGATGTCCTCATCCACCATTGATAATAAAATATGTCAATCAAATATATCACCACCTTGTAAGCTATGGACCCATTTACAATGAATATTTTTCATGTAAATCAAACAACTGCCCTAAATCTAGGGTTGGTGTAGGATATGGCCCCTATGATGTACAATATCACCTGAAATAACTTGTCATTGCCCCTCATCATCATTGCTAAGCTCACCTTTAAATATTTCACTATTTGCATGTTTTAAAAGGGCTTACTCTTTCTTCAAGGGGTTTGAGTATGGTGTTTTTATATATTCTTAAACCTGATCTAATTGTTATATGTGTCCATATATTGGCAACCTAGATAAATGAAAGCTACATGATAGACTATGAGACCTCAATGTCTTATCCCCGCATTAGTGGTAGTGAAACTTTGATTCAAGTTAAACATCAAATGTGGAATCATGTTGCAATCAAATCAACTCTCATGATATCCTAATCCACCCTTAAAAATAGAAAATGGCCAATGAAAGATGTCACCACCCTATAAGCTGTAGAACCCTTTGTTATTGGTGTTGGTCATGTTAATCTAAAAAATTGTGTTAAATATAGTATTGGTAGATGATATGGGCCCTCTAGTGTATGATACTATATATAATAAATGTGTCAACATAATAGCATCATAAATGAATGGAAGCTACAAAATACACTCTAGAACCTTAATGTTTTATCCCAACATCAGGAGCATTGCATCATTGATTCAATATGCACATGAGATGTGAAGTCCTACCATAATCAAATAAGCTCTCATGCCATCCTCATCCACCCTTGACAATAAAAAATGTCCAATCAAATATGTTGCCACCTTGCAAGTTGTAGATTCCTTTACAATGGTTACTGGTCATGTAAATCCAATAGTTGCCCTAAATCTAGGGCTAGTGTTTGTATTTATGTATGTATGCATTTATGTATGTATGCATAAGATGTCATTATTCATTGCATTAATTTGACTTAATAATACATCCAACAAACCTCTGCATCTTTTCCTATGCATTAAAATCTGACACAAAACAAATTATTACCACTCACCTTTTGTACCTCATCTTGATCTCTAATGGGTAAACACATCTTTGTGGACATGATTTTGATTGCCATACCACATGTCACCAATATGGAATGCGATGGTATTCATCATTCAAATTCATTATGGACCATCCATGAGGTACAATTTGTAAGGTTCACTCTAACAGGGGCACCAATGATCAAAATTGAGCCCATCCTAGCCCATCCAATGGATTCAATCCCATTAGATAAGTGTAAATTAAAATTAGACCATCAATTTTTTTTTTAAGTTTATAAATTAATTGACATCGCATAAGTATAAATACTTATTAAAAATGACAAAATAAGGATTATATTAAAAAATGCCCATCAAATAATTTATAGCCCCATGTCACTATCAGTCAAGTACATGTAGGGTATGAATCCATTAAATTATATGAAATACCCCAAATTCCAGTCCCAATACACATATTGATCTAATGGCTCAGTGTTTGAGGATTAATTTCAAAATTTGAATGGAATGAAATTTTTTGCTAGTTACAATTTGTGAATACTCTCATCAAATGATTACATTAAATATTTATACATTTTCTTCATCTCATTTCTTGTACCACTACAGCCTCACATAATCACATTAACTTTAAGAATGAAAATAGTTAAGGTCATTAATACAGTCTATCAATGTATGTTTCTTAGTTTCAAACAAAATTGATTTAGAGATGGGGTTAAATTTTTTAAAAAAAAGAAGAAGAATAAATAATGGTTCCTTTGCATGTAATTATCATGTCATTCCCTACACATGGCTATGCCAATATTTCACTAAATTGTCTGCCATATTGGGATTATTGATAATTTTTGTCACTATTGAATGGATGAAAAACTCATTTAAAGGGCAAGTTTCAAAGATATAATGGCATGTAAACCTGAAGTGGTAGAAAGGGGCTTACAATTTTTGTTTCTCTCTATTCTTGATGCCTTGCTACCAAAACATGGTCAGACTTCTGAGATTGGTGAGCTCTTCCTTGTGACTTGTAAGCACTTACTACCGAACATGATTCTCAACCAACTTGAATTATAAAAATGCACTCTTCAAAGATATTTCAAAAATTAAGGTTTCACTTTCAGCTCCAAGTGTAGATGTTATTTCTTTTGGTTATCATAGCTGGCCTCCTACACTCTTCCAACCCTTCTCATTCTCATGAAATGAAGAAACATAAGTCATCTAATTCATTCTCTCTCTATCTTACCTATAATGTGTGATTGTTATTATTTATGCAATAATTTTATTAGGTTTAGGTAATATGCAATCCTAAATCCCCTTCCATTTCATAATCCCTGAAGATTCTAACTCACTTTGTTATAGATACAATAGAAAATTAATGTAAAGGATATTTTCATAGGCTATTTTCAGATCCAATTGAATAATTTCATATAAAATGTTCAATAGTTAAATATTTTTGCATACAAGATTTTCAAATGACAACTATATTGTGATTGCGACTCTATACTTCTCCTACAAGGAATCAATGAACATTTTTCTTGATCTCAATCCAAATACATCTTGGGTTTGTTTTTCACTCTCTTCTATTTCATCATCATTCTTAACTTTCTAGCTTCAACTCATCTGCCATTGTCTACATATATGTTTGAAAATAATACATAGTTCATAGAATTTTGAGGCTCTAATTTAAATAATATGTTGTGTTGCATATTTTCCTAGCTCTGTATTGCTATAAATTCTATAGGCACCAAGCAATACTTCTCAAACCCAAACCTCATGAGATGAAAAACCTAATTAAAATAACCATTTTGGCTACAAGCTTATATCATTGCATTCCAAGTGAATTTAACCTTATCCTTACTTCTTGAATTTGGTGAAATTTTCTAAAGACCTCACAACAAATTTTGTTCTAAGTGTAACCTACAAATGTAACATTCTTAGATCTCACATTTCATAGTGCAATTTTGTCCAAACACTTGTCATGCAAAATATATACTAGATAATTTAGAGTACATATCCACCAAGGCATTTTCCATAAAAACATCAATTCAGATACACTCTTAATCAAATAACCATGAACTTCTTTTCCAATAATTGCAACTGACAATATTGCACATGTTGGAAGAAGACTCATGATTGTAACAGAGTTAAGCATCATGTCTACCAGTTACATCTAACAAAAAAACTCAAGTATTTTTTACCATGCCCATTTTGTGCAAACCCTACAATCATTGTAGTCCATGATACTAGATTTTTTTGAGAAATTTTGTCAAACACTTTGCTTGTGTCCTCCTAATTCTTGCATTTTGCATACATTTCTATGAGAGCTGTCTCTACACAAATATTAGTGTCCAACCCACTTCTAAATATGCAATCATGGACACCCTCAAACTATCACACACTTACCCTCAAGATATTATTTCATTCGTGATTTATCCTAATGTTCTTAAAATATTCTTGCAATACTCAATTACCTAATTCAAGAAGATCAACCCCCTTGATTTATCATCTCATTATATTGACACAATCCAAAAGAAGCTAATTTATTGAATTAATATTTTATTTTTGTCTTGTTAATGCACTTATTTATTTAGCTATGTTTATTATTATTGACATTTATTCTTTCCAAGGTAAAGAATTATTTAAGGCATGAATACTCTAATTTAAATATATTGTGGAAAACAATTCATTACTTATGTTACCATAGTTACATTCATCTACACATGCTTCATGGACTACAACTATATTACAATACTTATTTGATAAGAGTTTGGCTATATCACAATCAAATTTTTTTTTATTGAAATCTTGCTTTTTACATGGATTAGGTGTACAAAATGCTTTTTTGACTTAGTGTCAAGGAATGACGGGTATTCATTTTGCCAAATTCCTCTGGGGCACAATTTCGACCTCATCCTTTTTTTGTATTTCTTGGAAATTGCACCTTAATAGGTATCTAAACAGCACCTTTTACACCATCTTACTTATTTGACAGAGTTCAGACTTAATGTATAATATATTTTGTAATTGATTGGAGAGAGATAACTATAATATTTAAATATAATTATTTATTTTAAAAAATTATTCTTAATTTTTATGAAATGTTTATTTGTTATACAATTTTCATCATGGAAAGGTTAGTTGAATGTATACCCTTCACATTGAAATTTAGACTGGCCCTTCAAATTTGATCGTTCAAGGGCACGTCTCTGGGCGTAGCAGAAAATTTATTGATAGAAAATTCAGCTAATTTAAACATCAAACAGATCTGTACTTTCATTCAAAACACATTGTGTGCAGATATCAGTACACTATTTCCCAAAACGCAGGACGACCCGCAGTGACGCATTCAGTAGAGATGCAGGGGAAGGCGAGGTTTAACAATGGCTTCCAACGGAACTGCTTTGGGCATTGTGAGTCCAGGCCCCTCTCTCATGTCTATACTCGTTCCCGCTGGAATACTCCACTCAAAGCTCTGCAACAGCCTCCCCAGTGTATGCGTCACCACATTCAATGCCAGAGACATGCCCGGGCACATTCTTCTCCCTGAACCAAACGGAATCAATTCAAAATCCTGCCCTTTCACGTCAATCTCTTTCCCATTCTTCAAGAACCGTTCAGGATCGAACTCCGTCGGCCGCTCCCACACGGCCGGGTCCCTGTGAATTGCCCAGGCATTCACTAGCAGTAGGGTTCCGGAGGGGACACGATACCCTCCAACGGTGCAGGCGTCTGTAGCCTCATGAGGAACTAGGAGAGGTGCCGCTGGATATAACCTTAACGTTTCTTTCACAATTGCCTGAAGATATTTCAGCTTGTGCAGATCTGATTCCTCTATTAATCTGTCGCGTCCAATATGCGTGTCGAGCTCCTGCTGGGCTTTGCTCAAAATCTCCTGGTGTTGCAATAGAGCTGCCAGCGCCCACTCGAGGGTCACCGAGGATGTGTCTGTACCTGCGTTTATCATGCTCTGCAAAAATACAAAAAACAAAAAAATAAAAAATAAACAAACAGATCGTGTACTGCAAGTTAAAAATCTCTCATTAGCAGATTTTAAAAGGATTGGAAGTTGCGAGAGAAATGGATAGAACATACAAGGGCGGTGGCTTTCACCACTTCATCGTTACAATCAGATAGAATTTCATGTTTCTCTGTTGAAGAGATAAGAACATCAATTAAGTCTTGCGCACGAAACCCTCGCTTCTCACGGTGATCGTCCAGCAATTTCTGCAAAAAGATATTTCTTTTCTTCTGAAGTTTTATCATGGCGGCTACGAAACCCTGCAGATCAAGCCACTTCAGAAACGGCAGGTAGTTCCCAATCTCAAATGCTCCAACTAAAAAAGAGGACTCTTTTATCATCTCCTTGAAGTGATGCGCTTCTCGAAACTCTTCGGATTCAACAGCTCCAGAGAATCTCTTATTGGCAACCATGCGCACAATGATATTGAATGTGAGATCAGAAAGCTTCGATTTCATGTCCACTGGAGTGACATCTCGCTGGCAGCTCTCAAACAAGGAACGAACCAGAGCGGAAATTTCGTCTAGGCGGACGTGTTTGAAGGATTCGATTCTGCTCGCAGAGAAGATCTGGATTGTGCACATCTTCCGAAGGTTTCGCCAGTAGGAACCGTAAGGAGCCAAAGCAAAGATCTTGTAGTCATATCCCAAATGCTTTCCTGCAGACAGACGTGGCCGCGAAGCGAAGGTTTTGTCATTTGTTGTGAAACATTCTTTTGCCAGAGTAGAAGAGGAGATAACCAGAAGAGGGCGGAATCCAAATTGAAGCTGCATGATGGGTCCGTAGCTCTCTGAGAGCGACGATAGAATTCGGTGAACGGGGCGCTTCTTGTTTAGCAGATGAAGATGCCCAATAATCGGCCATGAGGGAGGGTGTGGTGCGCCATTGTTTACCTGCTTCTTTGCCTTTCTGTTGTTGTCTACAATAAACAACAGCAGGGCAGCCAAAGCCGCGAGGAGTATAACAGTAACTGCTTCCAACGCCATAATTCAGGTACCAAGGGTTTACACAGTACTGCACCACACCTCTATAAATTTATGTACTGCAATTTTTATTTTACACGTGAATTATACAACCAAGGAGATCAGAAATTATTGCATTCAATACAACATACGTGTCATCCTTATCTCATATGTTGTATAAAATGTCACTGGTGACGTCTTTCTACAATCTCATTTTTAATCAGTTTAAAACAATACATCATTGGTGACGTCACAAGTTAAATCACAAGTTAAATCTGATTTTGTTCTCAAGTCTAAATTGAAAAGGCATGTTCTAAATATGATCACACTTCAAATACTAATATAATTCAGAGTTAAAAAAGATAAATATTAGAAAAAATTATATATTTATTATAAAAAAAAATTTTATAGTTTTTAATGATTTTTTTAAAATTTTATTTTTTATTTAATATACTTTTATTTTTTTTTAAATGATTATATTTTATACTTAAAAATATTAAATATGACTATACAACTATTAAATTTAGGTTTTGTGGGAATTTCACAATTATAATATAAATGTTAGCATTTGATCAATACATTGTTATTATATACAATCATTTATATATGACATAATGTATTGATAGAGATATAACATAAGGCTTTATGAATGCTAAAAGTTTTTTTTATCGAATTGCTTTAGAGTTATGTTATGGAAATTGTTTAAATGATATAACTACTAATTTATATATATATATATATATATATATATAAAAATTAGTAGTTGTCTCAAAGATGCATGTTATATTGGAATGGATGTAATATTTTGTTTTTGTAAGGGAGGTTTTGTAAAGTGAGAGAGTGTCAATCAGTATGACAATTGACTCCATCTCAACGTTTGTGTGTGAAGGGTTAAACAACAATTATTTTATATTTATGGTAGAGGTGATGGTGGAAAATGAGGTTATATCATTACCCTATAAGTTGCAAACCCCTTTGTTATGGGAACGATGTAAATCCAAACAATTGTGTTAAATCTAATGTTAATGTACGATATGGGCCCTCTAGTGTATGATACTAAATATAATAAATGTGTTAACATATTGGCATCATAGATGAATAGAAGCTATAAAATAGACTCTACAACCTCAATGTTTTATCCTTACATCAATGGCATTGCATCATTGATTTAATCTGCACATGAGATGTGGAGCCCTGTTGTAATAAAATATGCTCTTGTAACATCCTTGTCCATCCTTAACAACTGAAAATGGCTAATCAAATATGTAACCACCTTGGAAGTTACAAACCCTTTTACAATGGCCACTGGTCATGTGAATCCAAAAATCACCCTAAATCTAGGTTTGGTTTATGATATGGGCCCCTTGGTGTATGATATACTCTAAAATACCTTGTCATTGCCCCTCACCATCACCACTTAGATCACCTTCAAATAATTCACTATTTGCTTATTCTATATGGCTTTGCCCTTTATTTTAGGGATCTAAGTATGGTTTTTTTATATGTTGTTAAATATGATGTAATTGTTCTAGGTGTCAATATATTAGCATCATGGATGAATGGAATGTTGGAGTGGACCATACTTGAGGATCAATAATTGAATAGGATCGAATGCATGAAGGTGAATCTATATGGAGTAGTGAAATCAATAACACATGAGAGAAAGAAACTTCACAATGTATAAAAACATTCAAATGTAATAATATTCCTAGTTGGTTCTTGATTAATTAGCTAAAAGTACATAGGAACAATATATATATATAGGTAGAAGATAAACATGATCACATATTCTCATGAACGTGAGATTATCTTCCCTAATGACCTTTATTAAACACCTATGTGATACCTAAACAAAATAACTAGACCATGTAGGTAAAACCACATGGTGAAAATAATCCTACACCAACACCTCCCTCAAACGTAGCTTAGGTGGGTAATAGAATTGGGTCCCAACACAAATCCCTAATGAGGTACCCAAGTACATAAAAAATAGAGAACTAAAAGGTCGCTATAGAAGATGTTAAAGCTATGTGTAGTAGAGCTCACAAAATGACCAAGGTCGATGATGAGATCCTCTACCCGAAGACTGAAGAAGTTGTATCTATATCAAACATATTTCTTCCCTTTGCAAGAGGAAGAACATGATGAGTTTTTTGGGACAACATATGACTATTTTGGTCCTGCACAGATCAAAATCCTCTCTCCCCTTTTTGAAAATTTGTCCTGAGCATTCAAATTCCTCATTTTTCAAGCTTCTTAGTTTCTATGAACTTTACAGGAAGAAATCTACAGACTCAACATGCTTGAAATTAACAGGTTCAAAGGGTTCAATGGCTTTAACAGTTAAATTCCTTCGAAGGAGCAAGTTTCCAAAACTTAGGCACTTCTTGGTTTGGTTCAGTGGTTTAACAAGTTCAACAGTTCCAAGGTTCAACACATGGGTTTTTCATCTTACACAGGTTTTCTAGTAAGTCTCAAAGTCGAGTAGAAGCTACCAAGTGTCGTCTGTCGGGACACTTTATATTTTATTTTTAAGAAGCAATGAAAGACACCATGTGTCCCTTGTAAAGCTTGTTGAAAGCCTCCAAGTGTCAAATTCTATAGTTCTTTCCTTTTGTTTCACTATTTTGAGTAAGGACCATGGTGGGCCCCAGCTGAATGGTTAAAATTAAGCAGAACGCTCCAAGTGTCACTATCCATGTGATTTTTAAAAGTAAATGAAATGTGCCATGTGTCACATTGTAACTCAGTGAAATGTGACAAGTGTCAGCGTCCACATTTTAAGCTTTTCATAAGTTTCAAAGCTTCTTTCAATAAGCTTCTCATAGAATCCCATGGAAATCACCAAGTGGCAACAACGAAAAGTTTGTAATATGTTTTTAAGAAGCTACGAAAGTTGCCACGTGTCCCTAGTAAACCCTGGTGGAAGCCGCCAAATGTCGACATCCGTAGCTTTTGAGTGAGGACCATGGTGAGCCCCAGGTAAGTCGTGAAAACAAGAAGAATGTGCCAAGTGTCTACATCTACGTGAATCCAAATGAGTCATGATTGTTTCTACAATGTTTCTAAAAACTCAGTGAAAGCTGCCAAGTGTCATCTTTCGTGAGACTCTCAAAAGGTAGCTAAAGTTTCTATAGTTTAAGCAGATGCTGCCAAGTGTCCTCAACTGTTAAGGGTGGAAGCCTCCATGTGGCACCTGTTGAGATCAGCAAAAAGTGCCACATGTCCCCATTCCCCTTTCAAAGCAACCAAAGCCAGACGGCTACTCAGTTGAGCCTGAAGGGTAGATACCCTTGCGGGAGGCACTTGACATTCAAAAAGGACCATTTATAAAGCCCGAGGGGACACCTTCCCTTCAGAGTGTTCCAAAGGCTTGATAAAGACAAAGAAAGGAGCTTTGAAAGACTTAGATGAATAGGAGCCTTCAGAGATCAAAGGTTCAACACAGTTCAGGTGACCATTGACGTCCCCGTGGGCGTCAAATTTAAGGTGATGGAATACTCGTTAATATTTAAATATGGCCAAAACTTGGAAAGTAAAACAAGCAACCGATGTTAAGCATGGAATATACTAAGAGGGGGGTGAATCAGTATATTATATATCTTATAAAACTTTCCCTTTATCAAATTCCACTTAATCAAACATTCAAGATATGAAATAAAACTCACACAAAAACATCACACAAGAGAGAGACACCAGATATAACGTGGAAACCCAATGTGGGAAAAACCATAGAGAATCAATCTCAAATATATTTGTGAGAACAAACCCATAGGAGCACCTTACCCCTTTGCCAAGTACAAACCTCAACTACAATTCATGAGCACCAACCCACAAGAGCTTCAAACCCCTTTGCCGAACACCAACCCAACACCTATTCGTGAGCACCAACCCATAGGAGCACCAACCCACAGGAGCACCAACCCCTTGGTGTATACCACACACCTATCTCTCAATGTTGCTATCTCAACAAATGATAGATCAACACAACATCTCCTTCCTCTCTCTCACTTTTGCTCTTCTAATCTAGATATAACAAATACAAATCATCTCTCACAATTGCTCTTCTAAGCTAGATATTACAATATCAAATCAACCTCTCTCAACCATATTACAAATGGCTACTCAAACCTTTATTTATAGCTTTCCAAATCACCTTTGGCCTTCCCCCTTTGTGACCCTTCAATCCTCATGGAAAATGGTGCCAATCTTGGATGACCCTTCATATTCAAGCCTTTGAAAAGTCATGTGGTGACCCTTCATGACCAAAAACATCCTTCCCACTTTTGTCCTTATCTTTGGTGACTTTTCGTATTCCTTAAAGTGTCCTTTCATGAGAAATTTGCCCTTACTCTTTTGTCTTCACTTGGTGACTCTTGGTATTCCTCAAAATGACTCTTCATAGAAAAATGCATCCCATCCTTCTTTTATCTTTATTCCGTGGCTCTTCAACTTCTCCATGGGCCCTTCTTTTGTCTCATATGCAACCAAAAATATATTCGTTAATATTAAATAAATATTAACTCATATTAGCCATGATATATTTATTACAAACAACATTAAATGCAATGGGGCCTTTATCACCAATAATACTAAACCTTTGACATCAATGACAATATTTCCAACAATCTCCCCCTTTGTCATTGATGGCAACCTCAATCCTGAAACTGCCACAACCTATCACTTGCACATCTTGTCATTGGAAAACATACAGTAACTCCCGCTTACTGTAGCAACCTGTACTTGTTCCCTATACCTATTTTCTGCACTTATACCTGTACCTATTATTCTCCCCCTTTGACATCAATGGCAAAGGGCCTAACTAGAGCTAATACTTAGCTCCCCCTCACTTGATGTTGAACATCAATGGCAGGAAGTAATAGAAATTACTCCCAACTCCTCTCACCAATCTTTGAATGTATCCTTTGATCGTGCCTTTGAAAAGATATCTGGCAATACATATGCATTGTTTCTTGTCCTTTGAGCATTTGCAGTCAACTCATTTGAATCTTTTATTCTAATCTCAAAACCTTCCACATGAAACTTTTAAGGTGTATTATTGATCACATATTTGACTTACACTCAATAGATTATGCTTACAAAACAGTCTTAGCTTTGGCTCTACTAATATCCAAACTTAAAATACCTTTTCTGGCTATCTTGGCAGTGGTTTTATCTTCGAATTTCACTATGCCACCATTGATCTTCTTTACTCTTATCTCTTGTCATATGCCTCGAACATCTGCTAACAATGAACCATGGCTGATCTTTATTTCTTACATGCAAAGCTGTTTTCACCAACATAGAATCTTTAGGTTGTTTCTTCTACCATGAACATGTCTAAACCTTCTTCCTGATGAATGGAACTTTGAAACTCTAATCCTTATTCATTGAATCTGCATGAGTATTCTTTTCCTTCTTTTTGAAACTGTTAGCTTTTTTTCAACATTCTAATTTATTATGACCATAATCATTTGAAACACTGCATATGCAAGAATCATTCTAATAGCCTTAAACCATAATACTGATGCAAAATTTTCTTCAAAAATATATTCCCTCAAAAGATATACAAAATAGTTTGCCAAATCACCTTCTTGTCATGCAACATAACCAAGACCCAATAGCATCCACCATGCTTCAATTTTTAAAAGTGTCTCCTTGAAGCCTAGAAGAGACACCCCACACAATAGGGTTCTATAAATAAATCTCAGGAGATTCCCACATCTCCTCTGTTTCTTCCTTGATCTTCTTGTGTTTTTCTTTTAGAATCCGTTTAAGCATGTCTAACATTTTTGACTTACTAACCTTATCATTTATGATGTTTTTCTTTTTCTCAACTTTTGCAACTATCTTATCTTGACAAAGCTCATGCTCAAATGTAACAAGAGATTCTACACAATCCTTCTTATCTGATTATTTATCTGCTATAGCAAGTAATTCATTTTCATTCTTGAACTCAACCTGATCAACCTTTACTATTTTAGGCCTCCAAACCTGAATTTGTCTTTTCTCATATTTTCTAGGGTCTCTGTAACCTTTGACATACTTTGAATATCTCTTTACTTTATTTTGGCATAATCTAGCAATATGTCCAACCTCATGACAACAAAAGCAAACAATATTTCTCATACCTTTTTCTTGAATGTGACTGAGATCTCCCTTTGACTGATTGCTTATCCTCATACAATCTCTTGCCCTATGACCAACATGATGACAAACAAAACAACGTCTACGAAAAGAATTTGAAAACTTGAAAGCATTGGGCTACCTGATTGGCTTCTTTGATTTGCCTACAAAACCTACATCCTTCTTTCCTTGGACTTATATTTCATGATCTTTCTCAACCTTGATTATAAGCTTCTCATGATTATCCTTTAAAGAACCTAACTTATCCTTCAAATGATTACACTCTTCTTCTTTTGATGTTAAAATTGAAGTTGCAACCCGTAACTGATTCTTAAGATCCTAAATAGATATCTTATTTTCTTTTACTTCTATAGCCAACATAGAATCCAAGATACACACCTTTTCCTTAATAGCCTCAACCATAGATTTTAACTCTTGATTCTCCTTCTTTAGCTACTTGACCATCTTATGCTTTTCTTTGATCTACCTTCAAGCTATTAAACCTTTTCTGAAGGAACCTACTCTGATACCAATTGTTAAGCATGGAATATACTGAGAGGGGGGGTGAATCAGTGTATTATATATCTTATAAAACTTTCCCTTTATCAAATTCCACTTAATCAAACATTCAAGATATGCAATAAAACTCACATAAAAACATCACACAAGAGAGAGACACCAGATATAACGTGAAAACCAAATGTGGGAAAAACCACAGAGAATCAATCTCAAATATATTCATGAGAACAAACCCACAAGAGCACCATACCCCTTTGCCAAGTAAAAACCTCAGCTACAATTTGTGAGCACCAACCCACAGGAGCTTCAAACCCCTTTGCCGAGCACCAACCCAGCACCTATTTGTGAGCACCAACCCATAGGAGCACCAACCCCTTTGTGTATACCACACACCTATCTCTCAATGTTGCTATCTCAACAAATGATAGATCAATACAACATCTCCTTCCTCTCTCTCTCACTTTTGCTCTTCTAATCTAGATATAACAAATACAAATCATCTCTCACAATTGCTCTTCTAAGCTAGATATTACAATATCAAATCAACCTCTCTCAACCATATTACAAATGGCTACTTAAACCTTTATTTATAGCTTTCCAAATGACCTTTGGCCTTCCCCCTTTGTGACCCTTCAATCCTCATGGAAAATGGTGCCAATCTTGGATGACCCTTCATATTCAAGCCTTTGAAAAGTCATGTGGTGACCCTTCATGACCAAAAACATCCTTCCCACTTTTGTCCTTATCTTTGGTGACTTTTCGTATTCCTTAAAGTGTCCCTTTATGAGAAATTCACCCTTACTCTTTTGTCTTCACTTGGTGACTCTTGGTATTCTCCAAAATGACTCTTCATGGGAAAATGTGTCCCATCCTTCTTTTGTCTTAATTCCATGGCTCTTCGACTTCTCTATGGGTCCTTCTTTTATCTCATATGCAACCAAAAATATATTTGTTAATATTAAATAAATATTAACTCATATTAGCCATGATATATTTATTACAAACAACATTAAATGCAATGGGGCCTTTATCACCAATAATACTAAACCTTTGACATCAATGACAATATTTCCAATAACCAGCTAAAAAGAGAGATCAAGAGCCCTAATTGCTATAAGGAAGAGAAAAAATACAAAATATCAAGAATATCTACAGGGGAGTTATTTCCAGTAGGTGAAACAGTGGATCGAGTGAACTCCTGAGCACGACAAATCAAATATGTGGCATGTTTTTCTTCCATGAAGTAAAGGCAAAGAGATAGCTATGTAGACACCAGGAAAAGGACCAGGCAATCCATACTGAAGAAGAGACATATTAGATGAAGTAGCATGCCATAGTTAAGGTAGCTTCCCTATTCTAGCATGGCTCTCTTTGACAAAACTAAAAATGCATTTAAGGCATTAAATGCAGCATGGGCTGCTCCATGGAACAAAGTGCCAAGCCTTTCTTGGCCTCTATATATTGTAGTCTCTTGTGTCATTAGAAGGGATATCTCTTCATTATCAAAAGTAAAACTCTGCCCAAATTGAAAGGCATTACTGAGACATTGAGCTCAGATTGTTCATCATATTTTTTTGTTTGAATTAGAAAGCAAGTTACTTTCAGACTTTGTGTTGTTATAGCTTGTATCATTTTAGGAGATTGTTCTTATGTCTATTTCCTGAGTGTATTCTTGTTTATTCAAATTAACAAGCAGAGCTAGTGGAAGTGATAAGGAAGATTCCTGAAGCCAATTACTTTCAGACTTTGTGTTGTCATAGTTGTCTTTAGTGTGTGTTTTCTTTCTATTCTTATGTAAAGGATCTTGGGACGACTTTGTGCCCTCATTATCCTTCGTATTTTGTTTCTATGTAAAGGACCTTGGGATGACTTTATGCCCCCCATTGTCCTTCGTATCTCACTCTTGGGTAGTCAAGGTGGAGACTTTGTGCTACATCTCAGTCTACTGGTTACTATGCCCTTGGTTACCAGTTACTTATCACTACCTGAAAGAACTCCTACTATTCCCTGTAAGATCACTTCTGAAAGAAGAGAAGTGCCTTTAGTGTCTTCACCAAGATTTTCTCTTCTGTTTGTGAATGTCATAACTAAAAAAAGAGAGATGGATGGTGTTATCCTACCCCTGAGTGTTATTTTTTTCATATATATAGTATATAGCTCCTCATAATTATTAGGGAACCTCTTCTTGATGAGAGGAGAGATTTGTCCCCTATTGATGTAGTAAACCTACACACCTGGCTGACCAATCTGCCTATGCTATGGTTGAAGAGACCTATTTTGCTCACCAATTAGCTAGTCAAAAAAATATTCACCAATAGATTTTGGTGACTTCGTTGGGGATGAACGTGTAGTCTGAAGCCTCAAGTTTCAGATTGAAGCAGTCCCTACCCTTATCCATTATAGACTCTAGCGACTCCATTCTGTGCCTTACCCATTATGATTATAGCCTTACCATCTCCCTCCACCTCCATGCCAACTAGGATAAAATGCGCAGTTTGAAGCCTCAAGCTTCAAGCTGAAATAGGGACAGTTCTTTCCCATTTTTGTCCTACAATCTGGCAACTCCACACTATACCAAAAGCCAGAGTGCCTAAAGTGTTATTGATCCTATTTTTGAGTTGGTGCAGTAAGGTAATTTTGACTTGTTCTCTCCCCAACTTCAAGTCCAAAGATCTAGGAGTGTTCCTCTTACCCATACTAGGACACCAACACAAGGCAGAGTTTCCTTTTCTACTGTCAGCAGAGCTTTGCCTATCCACACGTTGCCTAGATTTATTATCCCTCTTTTTCATAATCCCATCATGGCAATTCAAGGCCCCTAGGGTAACTCATTTGGCCCACTCAATCTTACTCCACCCCTGCATGAACTCCCATACAACTCAAGAAAAAATTTCCCTAAATTCTTTGGTGATGGGAGAGTTCACCCTGATGAACACATTACAGCCTGTGGCATAATAAGGGTGGAATTTGAAGACGTGGCAGTCAAGTTTTTTATGAAAACACTACAAGGTGTTGCTCTAGACTAGTTCTACCATCTACAAGCTCAGTCAGTGACTGATTGGGACACACTCAAAGCCAAGTTTGAAGCTGAGTTTAAGCTTGTAGAAGATGCACATGCTTTACTGTCCCAGATCACATAGATGAAGAAGGAACCTCATGAACCCATGAGAGATTTCATAGCAAAGTTTGACAAGCTCAGGAATCGGGTTCTTGCCATTACTTGGCCAACTCTTGAAAACCTCAAATGCTTCTTCATCAACTCACAGCTACCTGAAGTGAGTTTTCTGCTAAGACGTGCTGGCCACATAGACCTTGAGGCTGCTTAAGACTTGGCTAGTGAGGTAGAAGATGACCTTATCTTGGAAAGAAAGATAAGGAGAGATCTAAACAAAAGTAAATCCTCTTCATCTTCTAAATACTCCCCTTCAGCCACCACTGATCCAATGGTGCAAAAGCTAGCAAATGAATTATTGGCCCTCAAAAAGTAAATGGCATAAGGGATGTCCTCTACTCCTTCATACAGAGATGCACCAAGGAGGACATTCCCAAATCAGTCATATCAAGGCCATGCTACTAGGAACCAAGGGCAAGCAAATAGTCTTCCTCCCCTATCAAAAACAACCTTACCATTGAAGCACCTCCAACCAACGCAGCGGTTGGTTATCTTGAAGCTGAATCAGATTTCTCATTCTAGCGTGAGTCGAATCCTAAAGATGATGATAATCTCTTCACTGATAAAGAAGAAGAATTAGCTGGTGACTCAAATATTAGTTTCCTAAATTATCAGGATGAAACCAGAAGTGAAGGTAATGTAGCTGAGGGATCATATGATGTATTCACCCAGTCCAATAATCAATCAACTCAACCAACTGATAAGGAGAAAGTAGAGGAGCAACCTCAACCAGTAATTTCAATTGCTAAGCAAGGAACCACTCTACCTTTTTAGCTAAAGGACCTGGTGATTGTGAGAAAGGTAAGTACACCAAACATCTGTATGCCTTCCACTTCAAATTAGTAGTCCAGTCTTCCCCCTCCCAAAACCCAAAAGGATGAACTCTCATCCTTTATGCCTAGTTCATTTATAGTATTTGATATAATTGACCATATAAAGAAAACCAAAATTTAAATGTCTGAATTTGAATTTCTACAATCCAACCTCAAGCAATTAGATAAATTGGTTCAATGTATTAAAAACTAAGCCATCCCTATAGGACAAGTAGTTCTGAGGGTGACTCGTGACTCCCCTAAGAATACTCCTACCAGGAACAACCTTGTCATTACTCTTCCTGCTGCTCCTGGTAGGACTGAACCTTTCTATGTCTCATTACTGATAAATAGACATTAGCTAAACAACTACATTATTGATTCTAGATCCTCAGACAATGTTATGCCTACCAAAGTTGTAGAATCCCTTGGTCTCACACTGACCAAGACATTTGGTAGATGCTTCTCCATGGAGAACAAGCAAGTACCTTTGCTGGGATAAATCAAGGATGCTCAATTTATATTTGTAGCCTTCCCAGATAAAAGAATCAAGATGACTGTCTTGGTGGCTGATGTCCCAGCTTCATATGGCATCCTTCTTAGATGAAACTTCTGTAAAGATGTGGGAGGTGAATTGAGCATGAACTTATTTGAAGCAAGGATTCCAATCAAGGGTGTTATGAAGAAGTTGCTCCCTGAAAAGGAAGCAAAATATGTGGTTACCCAGACCTCGGCACCTGAAGCTCAAATTTTATTTGAGTCTTCAGGCATGGGTAACTACTTTCTATCCATGGATGAAGTTCATAAGGCATCTGATGAAGCCCCTACAAGTGACAACCTGGAAATGCATTCGGTTGAAACAGCAAGAGAATTGGTGTAGTGCAATACCAATGCAGAAGGATCCCCACCTTTGAATGAAGAAGAATCCAAAGGAAAAGTAGTATCTAATGAGGTATGGATTCTTGAATTTGATGGCAGTTACTCCTCTACCAGTTCAGGAGCTGAAGTTGTGTTGATATCTCCTCAAGGAGATATTTTTCCTTCGTCATACAAGTTGCAGTTCAATAATACCAATAACACAGCTGAGTATGAATCTTTCTTACTCAGATTGAAGGTAGCTCAGGACAAAGGCATCAAACTTCTTCATGCCAAAGGGGATGCTAAACTGGTGGTTTGTTAGGTGAGAAACCTGTATCAAACCAAGAATGAAAGATTGCACCACTACCGCAATCTAGTCTGGGACCAAATTGAAAACTTTGATGCTTTCAGCATCTCTGCCATTCTTAGAGAATTCAATGACCAAGCTAATGCATTGGTTGTTTCAACTACTCTCTTGGTCCCCCACCCAGAATTCCAAGGAGATAGGTACACTATTAAGCTAGTCTTTTGACCAAGTGTGCCTGATAATGCCAATCATTGGCAAGTGTTTAACAATGACAACCAAATCATTGCCTTCTTAGAGCAAAAGGACAGCTTTGAATAGTTACATTTTAAAGGTAGTGAACCTCAAAAGCTTGAACCAGCCCCTAAATCAAGTTCAAGTATGGATGGAGAGTTCCTACAGCTGAAAGGGAATAAAATTTTCAAAAGCCTAGTTTCCCTTGAGAAATTGTTTGACAAACATGACAAATTCGTCAAACAGCAGCAAACAGATTCAAGATCTTCTCAGGAGTTTGATCAAGTAAATCTAGGTACCAAGGAAGATCCCAAGATGGTGAACATTGGGAAATGTTGTACTCTTGAGGAGAGGTTCAAGTTCGCTACTTTTCTCAACCAGTACATGGACGTCTTAGCTTAGTCCTATGATGACCTGAAGTCACTCAGGCCTGATGAAATTTGACATGACATTCCTCTCAAGGCTGATTTGGCACTTTACAGGTAAAAGTCCAAGCAGTATAATCTAAAGATATCAGGTACCATTTTGTCTAAGATACAAAAAATGCTAAATTATAGGATAATCTTCCCAATCCATCATTCCACATGGATTGCAAATATAGTACCCGTAAGGAAGAAGAATGGCAAAATTGACCTCTGTGTGGATTTTAAAAATTTAAATCAGTAATCCTTAAAGGATAACTATCCTTTGCCAATCATGGATCAAGTGCTTCAAATAGTGATAGGTTCAGAGATGTTATCAATGCTAGATAGCTTTTCAGAATATAATCAAGTTTAAGTTGGTGAGGCGGACTAGCATAAGACTACCTTCACCACACCTTGGGGCACGTTTGCATATAAAAGGATGCCTTTTAGTTTGATAAATGCTGGCACCACCTTCCAAAGAGCAATGGACCTTGCCTTTAAGGATGAGATGGGTAAGTTCATCATAGTTTATCTTGATGACTTGACCATCTTTTCTAAGCATCACCCAGATCATGTGCATCACTTGCAACAAGTGCTGGAATGCTTTTGTCAGAATGGCATTTCCTTAAACCCCAAGAAGTCAATTTTTGGATTAACAGAGGGGAAACTTCTCAGACACAGTGTTCAAAGGAGGCATAAAGATTGACTCAGATAGAGTCAAATCTATCTAAGAGTTTATCTTGCCCACAAGTAAGACTGTTGTTCACTCTTTCTTTACAAAGGTGAATTTCATATGAAGGTTCATCCTCAAGTTTGCTAAGAAGACTAGACACATTGGAAACATGATGAAGGGAAAGGCCACATTTAGCTAGACTGAAGAGGGCAAGCTAGCCTTTGAGGATATCAAGACTGCCATTGCCCATGCCCTAATTCTGGTTTGTCCAGATTATAATAAAGATTTCACCATGTATAGTTATGCTTCTGAACACATGCTTTTAGCAATTTTAGTTCAACAAAACCAAGAAGGTGTGGAATTTCCTATTTCCTTCATGAGTTGTCCACTCAAATTTCATGAGCTGAAGTACTCGAACATAGAGAAACATGCTTATGCAGTGGTGAAGGTAGTAAAGCATTTCTGCTTCTACATCTTAAATTCACACACTAGTGCTTTGGTAACTGACACCACAGTCAAATCCATACTAACTCAGCAGAAGTTTGGGATGAAAAAAGGTAATTGGATTGCAAAGATCTAAGATTTTGATCTGGTCATCAAGCCAACAAAGCTGGTATGGGGAAAAGGCTTATGCCAATTGATTGTTGATAATAAGCCAAAAGGAATAGAGCATGAAGAATCAGAAGAAGAAGAAGAAGACATGCCAACAGTCATCTTTGTCTCCACTATGAATGAGTGGTATTCAGGTATTGCTCATTTTCTTACTTATGGTGAGTGTCTTGCTCACCTATCTTATAAATAAAGGAGGACCCTCAAGTTGAAAGTTGCCAGTTTTGTCCTTGAGGACAATAGCCTATACAAGAGGAGCCTTGATGGAGTATTCTTTTGCTGCATAGATAAAGAGCAATAGAACCAACTTCTGAAGTCCTTCCATAATTCATCCTATGGAGGACATTTCTCTACTCCTATGACTGCCCATAAGATTCTGTGAGCCAAGTATTACTAGCCAACTCTCTTTGAAGATGCATATAAGTGGGTAAGGAAATGTGAACTATGCCAAGAGTTTATTGGGAGACCCAAGTTAGCTGCCCTGCCTCTCAAGAAAGTGGTCATAGAGGAGCCATTCCAGCAATGAGGAATTGATTTCATTGGTGCTGTAAACCCATTTTCTAGTGCTGGACATGATTATGTCCTTACAGCCACAGACTACTTCACCAAGTGGGTGGAAGCAATTCCAACCAAACATGCTACTTCAGAAGTAGTGTGCAATTTCCTCAAAGAGAACATCATTTCCAAGTTTGGGGTCCCAACCAAGATTGTCAATGACAATTTAGCTTGTTTCACTTCTCGAGAGATTACTTAGTTCTATTTTTACTATGGGATCACCCTCTCTCATTCTTCTGATTACTTTCCACAAGGGGATGGACAAGCTAAATTAAACAACAAGAACTTGGTGATAATCATCAAGAAGCTGGTAGATGACAACCAAAGGACATGGCATAAAGCATTGGTCGATGTTTTATGGGTAGACAAGATTACACCAAAAAGGGCAATTGGTATGTCTCCTTTCCAACTTATTTATGGAATCAATGCTGAGATATAATCACCTTGGAATTGCCAGCATTGAAATTGGCTAAGGCAATTGAAGATCAGACATATGAAAGCTCCATTGATAAGAGGATCATGTGCCTAACTAAGCTAGATGAGCAGAGAAACATGGTGGTGGACTGAATTGCTGCCCATCAAGTTTTGGTGAAGAAGATCTTTGACTAGAAAGTAAAGAACCGTGATTTCTAGATTGTAGATCAAGTCCTCCTATGGGATAAGAGGAGAGAACCAAAGGGAATGCATGGAAAGTTTGACTCCCTATGGAGGGGCCCTTTTACTATTCATTAGCTCAATGGTGAAAATGGTTTTTTGTTGAGGTATCAAAATGACACACCCTTTTCTCTGCCTCATAATGGGCAGCATCTGAAGCATTTCAACTCTTGAAGTATCAGATAAGCTCATATGTACATATATATATTTGTATAGTCTTTGTTTATTCTTTGTGTCATTCATTTTCTTTTTTTTTTTGAGCCTTTCTTTTTTGGGTAGCATGACTCCGTGGCCCAATGGCATACTTCAAGGCACTGGAGATTCTGGTTTCTACTCCCCTCAGCTATTCCAAGTTTTTAACTGAAGGAAGTTCCCCAACTAAAGCCAACTGTTGTCCCCAAAAAATGTCACTCATTTTTTGGACAACATATGATTGTTTTGGTCCTACATAGATCAAAATCCTCTCTCCCCTTTTTGAAAATTTGTCTTAAGCATTCAAATTCCTCATTTTTCAAGCTTCTCAGTTTCTACAGACTTTGCAAGAAGAAATCTACAGACTCAACATGCTTGAAATTAACAGATTCAAAGGGTTCAATGGCTTTAATAGTTAAATTCCTTTGAAGGAGCAAGTTTTTAACACTTAGGCACTTCCTGGAATGGTTCAGTGGTTTAACAAGTTCAATGTGCAAGGTTTTCATCTTGCACAGGTTTTCTAGTAAGTCTCGAAGTCGAGCAGAAGCTGCCAAGTGTCATCTGTCAAGACACTTTATAGTTTATTTTCAAGAAGCAGTGGAAGATGCCACGTGTCCCTTGTAAAGCTTATCAAAAGCCTTTAAGTGTCAAAATCCACAGTTCCTTCCTTTCATTTCACTATTTTAAGTAAGGACCGTGGTGGGCCCTGGGTGAATGGTTAAAATTAAGCAGAATGATTGTTAAAAGTAAATAGAATGTGCCATGTGTCACATTGTAACTCAGTGAAATTTGACAAGTGTCAGTGTCTGCATTTTAAGCTTTTCATAAGTTTAAAAGCTTTTTTTAATAAGCTTCTCATATAATCCCATGGAAATTGCCAAGTGGAAATAGTGGAAAGTTTTTAATATGTTTTTAAGAAGCTATGAAAGTTGCCACGTGTCCCTGGTAAAACTCGATGGAAGCCACCAAGTGTCGACATTCACAGATTTTGAGTGAGGATCGTGGTGAGCCTCAGGTAAGTCATAAAAACAAGTGGAATGCACCAAGTGTCTACATCCATGTGAATCCAAATGAGTCTCGATTATTTCTACACTATTTCTAAAAAGTCGGTGGAAGCCACCAAGTGTCATCTTCTGCGGGACTCTCAAAAGGTAGCTAAAGTTTCTATAGTTTAAGCGGATGCTACCAAGTGTCCTCACTTGTTAAGGGTGGAAGCCTCCATGTGGCACCTATTGAGATCAGTAGAAAGTGCCACCTATCCCCGTTCCCCTTTCGAAGTAACCAAAGCCCGAAGGCTATTCGGTTGAGCCCGAAGGGTAGGTACCCTTGTGGGAGGCACTTGACATTAAAAAAGGACCATTTATAAAGACCAAAGGGACACCTTCCCTTCAGAGTGTTTCAGAGCCTTGATAAAGACATAAAAAGGAGCTTTGAAAGACTTAGATGAATAGGAGCCTTCAAAGATCCAAGGTTCAACATGGTTCAAGTGACCAGTGACGTCCCCATGGGCATCAAATTTAAGGTGATGGAATACCTGTTAATATTTAAATATGGCATGAAACTTGGAAAGTAAAACAAGCAATTGGTTAAAAAGAGAGCTCGAGAGCCCTAATTGCTACAAAGAAGAGAAAACAATACAAAAGATCATGAATATCTATAGGGGAGTTATTTCCATTAGGTGAAAGAGTGGATCAAACAAACTCCTGACCATGACAAATCAAGGATGCGGCCTATTTTTCTTCCATGAAGTAAAGGCAAAGAGATAGCTATGCAGACACTAAGCAAAGGACCAGGCAGTCCATACTAAGGAAGAAACATATTAGATGAAGTAGCATGCCATAGTTAAGGTAGCCACCCTATTCTAGCATGGCTCTCCTTGACAAAACTGAAAATGCATTCAAGGCATTGAATGTAGTATGGGCTGCTCCATGGAACAAAGTGCCAAGCCTTTCTTGGCCTTTATATATTGTAGTCTCTTGTGTCATTAGAAGGGAGATGTCTTTATTATCAGAAGCAAAACTCTGCCCAAATTGAAAGGCATTACTGAGACTTTGAGCTCAAATTGTTCATCATATTTCTTTGTTTGAATCAGAAAGCAAGTTACTTTCAGACTTTGTGCTGTTATAGCTTGTATCATTCTAGGAGATTGTTCTTATGTCTATTTCCTAAGTTTATTCTTGTTTATTCAAATTAACATGTAGAGCTAGTGGAAGTGATAAGGAAGATGTCTTGAAGCCAGTTACTTTTAGACTTTGTGCTGTCATAGTTGTCTTCAGTGTGTGTTTTCTTTCTGTTCTTGTGTAAAGGATCTTGGGATGACTTTGTGCCCTCATTATTCTTCATATTTTATTTCTATGTAAAAGACCTTGGGATGACTTTGTGCCCCCCATTGTCCTTCGTATCTCACTCTTGGGTAGTCGAGGTGGATAATTTGTGCTACATCTCAGTCTGTTGGTTACTACGCCCTTGGTTACCAATTACTTATCACTACCTGAAAGAAATCATGTTGTTTCCTGTAAGATCACTTCTGAAATAAGAGAAGTGCCTTCAGTGTCTTCACCAAGATTTTCTCCTCTATTTGTGAACATCATCTCTGAGAAAAGAGAGATGGATGGTGTTATCCTACCCCCGAGTGTTATTTTCTGCATATATATATAGTATATAGCTCCTCATAGTTATTAGCGAACCTCCCCTTGATGAGAGGAGAGATTTGTCCCCTGTTGATGTAGTAAACCTGCACACCTGGCCAACTAATCTCCCTATGTTGTGGTTGAAGAGACCTATTTTGCTCACCAGTTAGCTAGTCGACAAAATATTCACCCAACATTGAGTATAGTGAAAGTCTTGGTCATTAAACGTACGTGTCTCATATGATGGATAAAATATCACTAGTGACATCTTTCTCGATGTCCTTTTTATTTAGTTTTATACAATACATCATTGGTGACATCACAAAATGAAAAGTTCCAATTTTAAGTTCCAATTTAATTTTGTTTTTAAGGAGTGCTAGTCTTTATTTTAAAGTTCCAATTTTATCAGATGTCTCTGAAGAGACCTTTATTTCAAAGTTAAGATTATTTATTCATTTAATATTTTTATAATGAAAAGTTGTAAGATTTTATTTGACAAGAATAATTTAATTATATATATTTCAAACGTATTGTTAAATAAAATATTATTTTTCATTTTTAATCATTAAAAAATATGTTAACTATTATTAGTTCTAAAAGGTATATTAAAGCATTCAATTTATTTTAACCGTTAATTAAATTATGTTAGTTAGAGCAATCATAATGTATTATTTTTCATACATAGAAAAAATTATATTTTTCCAAAAGTTGAGTTGCATAATTGTTAACAAAAAATAGGAAAAAAATATTTATTTTTGTTTTCATTGGCTGAGATCATTTACATATTATTACAGGGAAGATTGTTGACATAATTAATAGTACATGTTTATCAACATCACTGCCAATGAGATTAAATGAAAGTAATTACAGTGGGTGCAAAACAAGGACACATCAATAATGAGGCTTTTAATGCTTGTGACAAAACTAATAAGCACGCTATTTCCACCAAACGAAAGGTAAATGGTAGTTGGTCAACTATCAATGTATTTAAAATGTTGTTTTCATGAGTGTTTCAAATTACTAAAAAGAATTTATATGGCTGGGACAAAAAAATTGTTGGGTGAGCCTGATAATTACACTTTCATACTATTTTTCTAGGATTTCTAAAAACCACTTATATTTTAATAATTTGATCGGGCATGACCTCTAGATTAAAAAAATTTCACCTGCAAGGGCATGTATTTCTACTTTATCAGTCAATTTAGCAACATCTTTAGGGTTATGTCAGCCTTTAGTTACAGTATTTGAAAATTATTTATTATCTATCGCATGCACTAGTACATTGAAAGCACCACTAAGAAGCAATCAGTATGGTTGACTCTCTCCACTTCTTTTTCATTATTTAAATGCCACTAGATAAGTGGGTGAGATTGTGAAGTATCGAAGCGCTCTCCACTCCATTACATTTTTTTAATTTTAAATTTACTATTACCAAGGTTACGATGGCACTTTTGTAATCGTACTCTTTCTTTTCTCATGTGATCATATGATCAACGTAAATGGGATAATTTTTTTTGAGAGACAAAGAAGGTAGTTGGTCATATTATTGCCAAAATGAGACCATCTTAATTATGTTTTATGTACACCTTGTTTGACAAAGCAACATAATGAATTCATCTTTATTGCTTTCATTACAAGTTATGGTTATTTTTGACCATATTTATTTGTAGAGCCTATTACTTCTAGTCAGTTCAGTGCTACAATCAATTGTGTCATGAATGGCTACAGTTCAAATTTTGGTTGACATTTTCAGTGGAAAATGGGTTTATGATAAGACTTACCCTTTTTACTCTACCTCTGCCTACCATTTTGTGGAACATGGCTTCTGTTGTCAGAATAATGGCCACCAAGATTAAGGTTACATAAAATGGAGATGGAAACCTATGACTTATGACATGCCAAGGTATATCTAAATATTTGGGTGTGCAATTGACTTCCTTGTAAGGGTTAAATTTAGAAAAAGCATTATCCCTGTTTGGAACCTTTTGCTTTTCTATTCGTTAAGTTTTTATATGTTTATCCCATTTTGGCTTATTTAATTTTGCATCTTCTCATGCCTTGTTTCATTCTATTGGATGTAGTATTTTAGCTAATGTCATGTTTGTGATCCTAACTAGACTTAGTGTGGCAGCAAGTTTAAGTCATCTGATATTATGAAAAGATTGCAAGGCTTGCATGTTGTGTTTGTTAGATATTTCATGACTAGAACCCAATGGGAGTCTCTTATCGGCCTTTTTATCGAAGGTGTAGCTAATAAGTAGTTAGTGTATGAGATAAAGAAAAACAAGATTACAAAGTGTATTCCCTTTTTGGGTGTCTAATTTAGTTCTTTTAACTTCACTATTGCATACTATCGCTCAACTTTTCTTGTACAAAGGGTAGTCCACTTAAAAACGTACCTAAAAGAGGTCACTCCATGATCTTGTTCCACCTAAAATAACAACATAATTAATAGAAAATAAACACTCGATTAATAATGAGATGGATATATTTGATTTGAGTTTACCATCAATACTCTTATTCAGTGGTTAAGGTTTTACTATGTTTTCTTTTTTATGTCGATCGAAAAACATCAATTATGGTGCATATTTTCTTATTTGTGTGATAAACTCACTCAACTGTTGTAAAAAAATTCCATGTGCACATTTAGGTTGCTTGACTTTGCACCCCTCTTAACATAAGCCATTCCATGAATAACTAAGCAAGAGAATAATTCAAAAAAATAAATCAAAGAGTATGAACTATAATTTAAAAAACTAGTAATAGAAAAGAAAAAATAAAAACCTGCTAAGAGTGGAGATTCCACCACTAACTACTACTTGTCTAGCTTGATCTTCAACTAGTTAGAACAATAATAAATTAATAACTCACTAGCTAGAAGTAGTATGTCCCATCTGTTCGCTGAGAAGACATCCAAATTTGTTCATAACCATCTATAAAAAATGTAGGAATTTCATTTGCTTAGATTTAGATTCATTGCAATTTTTTGTCCACATTTCTAGAGTGTTTGAAAGATTCATTGTGAAATGGATAAGCAAAGTGGGTTTAAATAATAGTCAATCCAATTTTTTCACATGTTCTCACAGCAAATGTTAGTGATTTGGAGAAATTTAACTTAAGTCTTGCTTGAAGGGGATGTTTCAAAATTCCAATCCATGCTTGACAGAATCTAAAATTTCTATTAGAAATGGGTAGTGGATGAGTATAGTTCATAGATTCAAATTTTGGCCAATCCATTAAGTAATCAATAAAAGTACCTATTTTATTTCAAATTAAGAACTTAGTTTTATTTTAGATTACAAATATTTTAAATTCCAATATCTAATCATCAAACACCTTAGTTTATTCTATCATTGAACAAATTTTATCATAATTCCCTGCACCTCCAAACCTTCATCCTATGTTTATTTTATTTTATTTTGCTAATTGTAAGTTGTTCTACTTTATGAATCAAATTATCCCATCAATACATTTTGTGAATACCTAGATAATATTGTATAAGAAGCAGCAAAATATAATACTTTCTCTTTCAAATGATTTTGCATATGATTTTACCTACATTCTTGGCCTTTAAACAAATAACAATTTGTGATTAATTTTCTAATTTCAAAACTTTATTAATATCATCAATATGATCATGGTACGTAATTTTCATTTTGGTGAGAGACAAAAAAAACAATATGAAAAACAAGCACAACTATCTAAAAAATTAAGTATTCTTTCACTCCAACAATATTTCATCTAATGATTGAAACTTGTAATAAATTTTATTATTTACTCAACCCGTAGGTGTTTGGCGCATAATGCCTTTGTTTCTATTAACTTTGAAGTTACATTTATATTAAAATTTGGTGTTAATTTTAAAAAATTTAAGGTTTCACTTTCAGCTCTAAGTGTAGATGTTATTACTTCTAGTTATCATAGTTGGCCTCCTAGACTCTTCCAACCCTTCTCATTCCCATGAAATAAGGAAAGATAAGTCATCCAATTCATTCTCTTTCTATTTTACCTACAATGTGTGATTTTTATTATTTATGCAATAATTTTATTAAGTTTAGGTAATATGCAATCCCAAATCCCTTTCCATTTCACAATTCTTGAAGATTCTAACTCAATTTGTTATAGATATAATAGAAAATGAATGTAAATGATATTTTCATAGGCTATTTTGAAATCTAATTGAATAATTTCAAATAAAATGTTCAATAGTTAATTGTTTTTCCATGTAATATTTTCAAATGGCAACTATACTATGATTGCAACTCTATACTTCTCCTATAAAGAATCAATGAACATTTTTCTTGATATCAATCCAACTACATCTTGGGTTTGTTTTTCACTTTCTTCTATTTCATCATCATTCTTAACTTTCTAGCTTCAACTCATTTGCCACTGTCCACATATATGTTTAAAAATAGTACATAGTTCATAGAATTTTGAGGCTCTAATTAAAATAATATGTTGTGTTGCATATTTTCCTAGCTCTATATTGCTATAAATTCTATAGCTGCCAAGCAATACTCGTCAAACCGCATCCTCATGAGATGAAAAACCTAATTAACATAACCATTTTGGTGCAAGCTTATATCATTGCATTCCAAGTGAGTTTGGACTTATCCTTACTTCTTGAATTTGGTGAAATTTTTTGAAGGCCTCAAAACAAATTTTGTTCTAAGTGTAACCTACAAATGTAGTATTCGTAGATCTCACGTTTCATAGTGAAATTTTGTCCAAACACTTGTCATGTAAAATATATACTAGATAATTTAGAGTACATGTCCACCAAGGCATTTTTCATAAAAACATCTATTCAAATACACTCTTAATCAAATAACCATGAACTTATTTTCCAATAATTACAACTAACAATGTTGCACATGTTAGAAGAAGACTCGTGATTGTAACAGTGTTTGGCATCATGTCTACAAGTTACATCTAACAAAAAAATCCAAGTATTTTTTAGCATGCCCATTATGTGCAAACCCTACAATCATGGTAGTCCATGATACTAGATTTCTTTGAGAAATTTTATCAAACACTTTGCTTGTGTCCTCCAATTTCTTGAATTTTGCATACATGTCTATGAGAGTTGTCTCTACACAAATATTAGTGTCCAACCCACTTCTGAATATGCAATCATGGACACCCTCAAACTATCACACACTTTTATAATGAAGGGGAATGTAAGAACATTTGTTTGCATGGTTGTTGTTTGCATATTGTGATTGCAACTCAGACAAAACACCATACACAAAATAATATTTAGATAATATTTCATTCATGATTTGTTCTAATGTCCTTAAAATATTCTTGCAATGCTTAATTACCTAATTCAAGGAGATCAACCCCTTTGATTTATCATCTCATTACTTTGACACAATCCAAAATAGTCTAATTTATTGAATTAATATTTTATGTTTGTCTTGTCAATGCACTTATTTATTTAACTATGTTTATTATTATTGAGATTTATTATTTCCAAGATAAAGAACTATTTAAGGTATGAATACTCTATTTTAAATATCTTATGGAAAACATTTCATTAGTTATGTTACCGTAGTTACATTCAACTACACATGCTCCATGGACTATAACTATATTACAATATTTATTTGATAGAGTTTGGCTACATCACAATACATTTTTTTGATTGATTTTTTTCATTTTACATGGATTACGTATGCAGAATGTTTCTTTGGCCTTGTACCTTAGTGGATATCTAAACAATGCCTTTTACACAATTCTTACTTATTTGATAAAATTCAAACTTAATATATAATATATTTTATAATTGATTGGATAGAAATACCATAACATTTAAATATAACTATTCATTTTTAAAAACTATTCTTAATTTTTATAAAATGTTTACTTGTTATAGAATTTTCATCATGAAAAAATTGGTTGAATATATACCGTTCACATTGAAATTTAGACTGGCCCTTCAAATTTGATCATTGAGGGGCACTCTGGGCATAGCAAAAAAATTATTGATAAAAAATTTAGCTAATTTAAACATCAAATAGATCTGTATTTTCATTCAAAACATATTGTGTGCAGATATCTAGTTTTGCCAATAAGAACCATAAGGAGCCAAAGCAAAGATTTTGTAGTAATATCCCAAATGCTTTCCTGTAGACAGACGTGGCCATGAAGCCAAGGTTTTGTCATTTTTTGTGAAACATTATTTTTCAAGAGTAGAAAAGGAGATAACCAGAAGAGGGTGGAAGCCAAGTGGAAGCTACATGATGGGTCTATAGCTCTTTGAGAGAGATGATAGAATTTGGTGAATGGGGTGCTTCTTGTTTAGTAGATGAAGATGCCCAATAATCAACCATGAGGGAGGGTGTGGTGCACCATTATTTACCTACTTTTTTGCCTTTATTTTCACAAACGTTGAGTTTCATAATTGTTAACAAAAAATAGGAAAAAAATATTTATTTTTGTTTTCATTCGTTGAGATCATTTACATATTATTACAAGGCAAATTGTTGACATAATGAATAGTACCCATTTATCAACATCACTGCCAATGAGAATATATGAAAGTAATTACAGTGGGTACAAAGCAAGGACACATCAATAATGAGGCTTTTAATGCCTATCGATGAGACTAATAAGCATGATATTTCGATTGAACGAAAGGTACATGGTAGCTAAGCAATTGTCAATGTAATTAAAATGTTATTTTCATGAGTGTTTCAAATTAATTAAAGAATTTATATGGTTGGGACAAGAAAATTGGTGGGTAAGCCTGATAATTACACTTTCATACTATTTTTTTTTAAGATTTCAAAAAAACACTTATATTTTAATAATTCGATCGGGCATGACCTCTAGATTATAATTTTTTCAACTGTAAGGGCATGGATTTCTATTTTGGTAGTCAATTTAGTAACATCCCTAGGGTTATGTTGGCCTTTAGTTATACTAGTTAAAAATTATTTATTATATATTGCATGCACTAGTACATTGAAAGCACCATTGAGAAGCAACCACCATGGTTGACTCTCTCCACTCCTTTTTCATTATTTAAATGCCACTAGATAAGTGGGTGAGATTGTGAGGTATCGTAGTGCTCTCCACTCCATTCCATTTTTTTTAATTTTAAATTTAGTGTTACCAAGGTTACCATGGCACTTGTGTAGTCATACTTTTTCTTTTCTCATGTGATCGTATGATCAATGTGAATGGGAGAATTTTTTTTTGAGAGTCAAGGAAGGTAGTTGGTCATATTATCACCAAAATGGGACCATCGTAATTATGTTTTATGTCCACCTTGTTTGACAAAGGAACATAATGAATTCATCTTTATTGCTTTCATTACAAGTCATGGTTATTTTCGACCACATTTATTTGCAGATCATATTGCTTCTAGTGAGTTCAGTGCTACAATAAATAGTGTCATGAATGGCTATAATTCAAATTCTAGTTGTGACATTTTCAGTGGAAAATGGGTTTATGATAAGACTTACCCTATGTACACTGCCTCTGCCTGCCCTTTTGTGGAACGTGGCTTTCGTTGTCAGAACAATGGCTGCCAAGATCAAGGTTACACAAAATGGAGATGGAAACCTATGAATTGTGACATGCCATGGTATATCTAAATATTTGGGTGTGCAATTGACTTCTTTGTAAGTGTCAAATTTGGAAAAAGCATTATCCTTGTTTACCTTTTGCTTTTATATTTGTAAAGTTTTTATATGTTTACCTCGTGTTGTCTTATTTAATTTTGCATCTTCTCATGCCTTGTTTAGTTCTATTAGATGTAGTATTTTAGCTAATGTCATGTTTGTGATCTTGACTAGACTTGGTGTGGCAGCAAGTTTAAGTCATCTGATATTATGAAAATATTATAAGATTTGTGTGTTGTGTTTGTTGGAGATTTCATGACTAGAACAAAATGAGAGTCTCTTATCCTCCATCTTATCAAAGATGTAGCTAATAAGTGGTTAGTACATGAAATAAATGAAAATAATATTACAAAGTGTATTCCCTTTTTGGGTGTCTGATTTAGTTCTTTTAACTTCACTATTGCATACTACTAGTTAGCTTTTCTTGTGCAATAGGGCAGTCCACCTAAAAAGGTACCTAAAAGAGTTCACTCCACTCTTAAGTTGGATAAAATAGATTATGCAAACAAAAGGTGGATTGATACAAATTTATTGATTTTCAATTCTATAAATTGGTGTATGCCTACAAAAAATTATAAAAGGTAAGCATCTCTTCTTCCTTGCTATAGATAATTTATGCTTCAGTTACTTTAGCTTATAGATTTGTATTGAAAAAACCACTCTTAGGTTTTTTTGCATAAAAAATAGGGGAAATACACATAAACCAAAGTGTATTATTCATAGATCCTTGTGTTCCATATCATTTTTATTAGTTGAAAATGGTGCCTTACGATTTGCTAGTAGTAAGATAAAATAAACTCTAGGAGTATGGTGCAATAGTGGTATGGTATTTAGTTCCTATAGAGAGGTTTGACTAGCAATACTCTTGTCGAGTCATGCTATTGCTTTGCCTATTTAAAGGAAGTGCTCTAAATATTATGCAGTAGTTAGCTTTTAGTAAATTATTTTTTACCTATAGATAAACCAGTTTTGTTCTTTATGGGTTGAAAAAGAGTTTGAGATACAGTTGTAAGTGATAATTATGGTTGAGTTTAAACAGTATATCATTTTTTAATCATTGACAGATGGCTCCTCACTCTATGTTTTATTCATTCATGGGCTTATGAAGCACATTATGGTAACAAAGACAGTTGTAGATTTGTTATTCTTCTTTCGTGTCACTTAACTAAGTCAATAAAATAATAATCTACTTAATTATAAGCTTTTCTAGCATTGAGTTTTAATTTTTAATGGTATGATGTTTTTAATGGCTTTATATCTATTTTAAAAGCTTTTGCATTAAACAAAAATTTAATTTGATAATTATTTAAGGTATGTTGGCTATAAGGCTGCAAATGGCATCACATCTTACAAAATACTTTGATCTATAAGTCATGTTTATTTTATCTATGACAAATGTTGTCATTATGATCAAAGAGAGACGTGTTAGGTAGGCCATATAAATTTTACCAGTTCTAAAAGTAATGTGTATAAAATAAGTGATGCTTTATTTTTAATAATGTCTAATATAAATAGAAGTATGTCATAGGGAAAAAAGTATATATTATAATTATTTTATTATTAAGGTATTTATTGTTATTTAATTTTGTATTCACATGGAATTTGTAATTGTGGTTCCTCCTTATTTTAACTTAGTTGTCCTATGTAAAAACTCTGACAAAACATAACAAAAAAAATATAATATCCCAAATATATTATGGATATAAATTTTTATTGATAAATTTGTGCTTTAAGTTGAGAAAGTATCTTATTTTCTTTTGGAATATGTGTGTAACAATTGTCCTATAGTTGAAATTGATCATTTGACCAATGAATAAATATATTGTAAGAGGTTTTACCAACTTATTATATATAAAACCTTTTGTCAAATTCCACTTGACTAACTATTAATCCCATTTAATTATTTAACTACAAGCATACAATATAATATTAAAATGTACTAGGTCCTATTTGTAAGCTTTAATCTATTTTGTTTCTTATAACTTTAAATTAGTTTATAAATAATAACCATTCTAGTTTATTCTTTAGAATTGAGACAGTAGGCTTATACTCTGTAGGATCATGTGGATGAGATTTCGAAGGTTACCATTACATAAACTTTGTATTTTTTAACAAAATACAAAGTACTTAAATAGATTCTAAAATGATGATGAGATAAATAATTCTTATTTGTATTGATAGCCAGTGCTTCCTCAAGCAATCATTCCCTTCATCTTGGAAAAAGAGTATGATGTCCACCCAGACATACTCAACACATAATGTCCCAATTAATCTTTATACATGATCTTGTTCCACCTAAAATAACAACATAATGATAGAAAATAAACACTCAATTAACAATGAGATGGATATATTTGATTTGAGTTTACTATCAGTACTCTTATTCAGTGGTTAAGGTTTTACTATGTTTTCTTTTTATGTCAATCCAAAAACATTGATTGTGGTGCATATTTTCTTATTTGTGCAATAAAATCACTCAACTATTGTAAAAAATATCCATGTGTACATTTAGGTTGCTTGGCATTGTGCCCCTCTTAGCATAATCCATTCCATGAATAACTAAGCAAGAGAATAATTCAAAAAAAGAAAACAAAGAGCATGAACTAAATTTAAAAATACTAGTAATAACAAAGAAAAAATAAAATTTTAGGAATTAGCTTTTACATCTTGTTACTTTTGGTATATACCAAAAGTTAAATAGTAACTGGTTAGTAATTACTAATTGGTTAATCAGAATATTGTTATATAATAATATTACGATATAGTTTGTTAAGTTATATTCTTTATATTGTTATAACAATATATCATAAATAAGATTGTTCTTAATTATACAATTTTGGGTGTGAGAAAATAATGGAGAGATGTTCTCCATAAATATAGGAATAATATTCATATATATTTGTGTAATATATTCCTGGAATGATTTAATTAATCAAAATCAGACAAATATACAATAGACAATTATTGTGTGTTAAATATATTTTTGGTGTGCATGTGTTAAATCTCTGTATTAGCTCCTCTAAAACCTATAAGTGGTATTAGATCAGGTTAGGAGAATATGTTTGTTTAGTAATTACTCATAAAGCAACCCTCTGGTTCATGATTGCTCTAATTCATGCAGAGAGATGTAACGTAGCCTTAATTTCATAGTTCTACTTTACACAGCCTTAATTTGTAGCCTTAATTTGTAGGGAGATACACAAAACTACCTATGGATCATATTTACTCAGTATTGTCTAGTTACTCATCAAGGAGACTTGATCCACTGGGTATAAGCATGTTATTGATGTGAAGATCTACATTTCTCATTACTTTTATGCACTATTGATGAGGTTTCAATTAATTTTGATTGTGTTATGTGTGTTACATTCTCATTATTAGTTGGAACAATGATCTTTATACACCAAAGCATCCAGATCAAATCAATTTCATTCTTGTATGTTCAGACTGCACCATTTTATTGTTGATAATCTCATTCAAGCCACCACCAAACAATTTTCATGGGTTATACAGTTACAGTCTAATATTTTATGATTTGTACAACTCAACTCAGGTCGTATGGCATTCAACTTTGTTCAGTATGACTTATATTTCCCACTGGAAGCAGAAGATATCCTTGGTGAAATAAACTATGTAAACCTTATCTAAATATTTGAAAGGTTCATGGTTCCATGTCTGTAGTCTATGTATTATTTCTTCCTTGTCACTCGTCAAGTTCACCACAGATCATGATGATATATGTTACATTAGAATCAAAAAGCTCCAAAAAGAAGGAAGGATTTGAACCGTTCTCTCATGCATTTCAATGCAAACATGCCATACATGTCTTCCAATGAGAATCATTTCATACAAAGATTTATGTAAGTCTTTTTAAGTCATTCTTAAGCATCAATCAATATAGTCTATTGTGTATCTCATTTAGGTTCAATTATTAAACAAACAAGTCTTCTTAAGTATTAGTTTTTATCAAGTCATTATAGTTGGTTTTTTTATTGTCAAAAATCAAAATATAAAAGCATCATTTATTTAAAGGGTCTTTTGCCAGAAATTTGTTAATAATCTTTAAGTTTTATTTGGTCTTTTTCAAATTAGGTTCTGTATTATTGAAGAGTCAAGAGTTAGAGTTTTTGTCAAAAGGTCATGAGTTGAAAAGTTGTTGAGTCTTTGTCAAGAGTCAAAAGTCTCGAATAAAAAAATTATTAAAAAAAAAAAAAAATTGCCTTGCAAATGCATTATCACTTGTACATGACATCAACATTGTGGGGGGGGATTTTCCTTTGAAAATTCATGCACCTGAGCTACATAGACATACCATCTAAGTAAAGAGCTTCATTTACTAGAGGTTGGAGGATACATGGAGGTTGCAAGTTTTTTAGTGACCTCTTGTCAGTCACTAATGATGGGGACATACTAATGATTTGGTGGCATATATAGTATGGTGTGTTTTTTATTTCTGCTATATGTTTTTCAGAATAAGAATGAAAGAATATGCATGTTCAAGATATGTGATTTATGTGCAAATTCAAAACATGATTCCCTCATGTGAAGACATTGTGAAAGGACAAAAAGCATCAATGTAAGTTAGTTCATGGATCTTAAAAGGGTTTGTGATAGAGATCCAAAAAACCACATGAGGTGAACAGTGTCTTGGCAATAGTTAGGAGAGAAACTATTACAAAGATCTCTTGACTACCTTATTTATGGAGATGACCCTTAATGACATGTTCATCATAATCAGGTAAAGTAAATGCAAGATGTATTCCTTCATATAACAATGGTCATGTGTAGCAAGATTACATTAGTAGTATGCAGACTTATGAGTATGCAATGGCATACAGTCTTATTCATGCTAATTCTTGGAGGTAGATGGTGTTCTTATTCATGTTAAGGTTAATGGTAAACTTGTAAAACCATGGGAGGGGTGAGGCTCTCTTTATCAAGTTCATGAGCCAAATAAGGCATACTACAAGGGGTGAACATACTACAAGTGAGAGTGTTAATGTTTTTTACACCATGTAAAAACTATGGGGGGTAATGTTAAGAATTAGCTTTTACATCATGTTAGTTTTGGTATTTACTAAAAGTTAAATAGAAACTTGTTAGTAATTAGAAATTGATTAATCAGAGTATTGCTATATAATAATATTACAATATAGGTTGTTAAGATATATTGTTATAACAATATATCATAAATAATATTGTGCTTAATTATATGATTTTAGGTGTGAGAAAATAGTAGAGAGATGTTCTCCATAAATATAGGAATATGTTCCTATATATTTGTGTAATATCCTGGAATGATTTAATTAATTAGAATCAGAGAAATATACAATAGAGTATTATTGTGTGTTAAATATATTTCTAGTGTGCATGTGTTAAATCTCTATATTAGCTCCTTCAAAACCTATCGATGGTATCAGAGTAGGTTGGGATAATTTTTTATGTTTAATAATTACTCATGGGGCAACCCTCTCATTCATGATTGCCCTGATTCATGTAGAGAGATGTAACGTAGTGTTAATTTCTTAGTTCTATTTTTTACATTTTAGAGCTTAGATTTGTATTTTCTATGAGTGTTACTCATCGATGAGACTTGATCCATTGGGGACACACATGTTCTTGATACATAGATCTACATTTCTCATTACTTTTGTGCACTATTGATAAGGTTTCAATTAATTTTGATTGTGCTTTGTGTGCTACATTCCCATTATTAGTTAGAATAATAATCTTCATACATCAAAGCATCCAGATTAGATTGATTTCATTCTTGTATGCTCAGCTTGTACCATTTTATAATCAATAATCTCATTCAAGCCACCATCAAACAATTTCCATGATTTATATAATTGGAGTTTGATATGTTACGATTTGTATAGCTTAGCTCAAGTCATATAGTATTTAACTAGGTGTTTAATGTGACTTTCATTTCCCACCGGAAGCAAAAGACATCCTCAAAAAAATAAACTATGCAAACTTGATCTGAATATTTGAAAGGTTCATGGTTCCATGTATGTGGTTTGTGTATTCTCTTCCTTGTCACTCGTCAAGCTCAACACAAATCTTGATGATATATGTTGTATTGGAATCATAACAATCTAGAAAGAAAGAAGGATTTGAACCATTCTCTCATGCATTTCAACGCAGACATGCCATACACGTCTTTCAAAGAACATCATTCCATGCAAAGATTTGTATAAGTCTTTTTTAGTCATTCTTAAGCGTTGGTCAATATAGTCCATTTTGTATGTCATTTAGGTTCAATTATAAAATAGTGAAGTTTTTTTAAGTATTCATTTTTATCAAGTCATTATAGTTGGTTTCTTTATTTTCAAAAATCAAAATATAAAAGCATCATTTATTTAAGGGGTCTTTTGCCAAAAATTCATCAATAATCTTTAAGTTTCATTAGGTCTTTTTCATATTGAGTTCTTTATTATTGAAGAGTCAAGAGTTAGATTTTTTGTCAAAAAGTCATTAAAAATGAACCAAAAAGTTGTTGAATCTTTGTCAAGAGTCAAAAGTCTCAAGAATAAAAAAATTGTAAAAATATAAAAACATTTGCCTTACAAATGCATTATCCCTTGTACACAATGTTTGTATAGTGGGGTGATTTGTCTTAAAAAATCCATGCACCTGAGCTATATCAACATATCAACTAAGTAAAGAGCTTCATGTACTAGAGGCTAGAGGATACATAGAGATTGGAGGTTTTTCATGGACCTTTCATCAGTCACCAATGATGGGGCTACACCAATGATTTGGTGGCATATATAGTATGGTGTGTTTTTTATTTTCATTATGTATTATTCAGAATAAGAATAGAAGAATATGCCTATTCAAGATATACACTTTGTGTACAAATTCTAAACATGACTCCCTGATGTGAAGACATTGTGAAAGGACAGAAAGCACCAATGTAATTCAATTCATGGATCTTGAAAGGGTTTGTGGTAGAGATCTAGAAAACCATAGAAGGTGAATAGTTTTTTGACAACAATTAAGAGAGCAGCTACTATAAATTTCCTTCGAATGCCTTACTTCTTTATGGAGATAACCCTCAATGACACATCTGTTGTAATCATGTAAAGTAAATTCAGGATGCATTTTTTTATATAATAGTGGTCATCTGTAGTAAGATTGTATCAGTTGTATGAATACTTATGAGTATGTGGTGGCATATAGTCTTATTCATGCCAATTCTTAGAGGTATATGGTGTTCTTTTTCATTTCAAAGTTTGTGGTAAACTTGTAAAACCATGGGAGGAGTGAGGCTTTGTTTATCAAGGTCATGAGCCCAATAGGGCATGCTACAAGGGATGAGCATACTGCATGTAAGAGTGTGAATTTTTTTGCACCATGTAAAAACTATGGCAAGGAATGTTAGGAATTAGCTTTTACATCATGTTAATTTTGGTATTTATAGAAAGATAAATAGTAACAGGATAGTAATTAGTTATTGGTTAATTGAAATATTATTATATAATAATATTACGATATAGGTTGTTAAGATATATTGTTTATATTGTTATAATAATATATCATAAATAAGATTGTGCTTAATTATAGGATTTTGAGTGTGAGAAAATAGTGGAGAGATGTTCTCCATAAATTTAGGAATAATGTTCCTATATATTTGTGTAATATCCTAGAATGATTTAATTCATCAAAATCAGAGAAATATACAACAGACTATTATTGTGTGTTAAATATATTTCATGTGAACATGTGTTAAATCTATGTATTAGTTCCTCTGAAACCTATCATAAAAACCCACTAAGAATGAATAGATTCCCCCCCTTGCTACTATTTATCTAGCTTGATCTTCAACCAATTAGAGCAATAATAAATCAATAACTCATTAGTTGGAATTACTCTGTCCAAGTTGTTTGCTGAAAAGACATCCAAATTTGTAAATAACCATCTACAAAAAATGCAGGAGTTTCATTTTCTTGGATTTAGATTTGTTTCAATTTTGTATCCACATTTCTAGAGTGTTTGAAAGATTCATTGTGAAATGGACAAGCAAAGTGGGTTTAAATCATAGTCGATCCAATTTTTTCGCAGCTTTCAGAGCAAATGTTAGTGATTTGGAGCACTTTAACTTGAGTTTTGCTTGAAGGGAATGTTTCAAATTCTAATCCATGCTTGACAGAATCTAAAATTTCTATTAGAAATGGGTATCGACTGAATATAGTTCATAGATTCAAATTTTGGCCAATCCATAAATTAATCAACAAACGTACCTATTTTATTTCAAATTAAGCACTTAGTTTTATTTTAGCAGTACAAATATTTGAAATTCCAATATCTAATCATCGAACACCCTAGTTTATTCTATCCTTGAACAAATATCATCATAATTCCCTGCACCTCCAAACCTTCACCCTATGTTTATTTTATTTTGCTAATTACATATTGCTTTGCTTTATGAATCAAATTATCCCATCAACAAATTTTCTGAATACCCATATAATATTGTATAAGAAGCATCAAAATACAATACTTTCTCTTTCAAATGATTTTGCATATGATTTTACCTACAATCTTGGCCTTTGAACAAATAAAAATTTATGATTAATATCTAAATCTATTTTGACTTTCACAACTTTATTAATGTCATCAATACGATCATGATATTTAATTTTCATTTTGGTGAGAAATGAAAAAAAAAGTACAACTATCTAAATAATTAAGTGTTCTTTCACTCCAACAATATTTTGTCTAATAATTCAAACTTATAATAAATTTAATTCTATCCTCAATCCACAAAGGCTTGGCGCATAGCACCCTTGGTTCTATTAACTTTAGAATTATTTTTATATAAAAATTTAATGTTGATTCTATATAAATTTTGATGCTGTAAGACTACAAAGCTGATTATATATAAACATATTGTGTAATTAAAGTTTAAACTTTGATTATTATTTATTATAAAACATTTAGTGACATTATTTAATGATTAAAAATTAAAAATAATATAAATAAGGTTTGAAACTAGTTACAAACTATTTACACATCTTAAAGTAATAAATCAAGGTTCAAGATGAAAGTGAAATAGTTGCAAACCAACATATAAATTTAGCACCACCTAAAATTGTTTTTTTTTTTTTTTTTTTGAGCCGAAGTGTTACGTAAAAAATGCCTTCCATATATGCGTACATTAACATAACTTCAAATGCAATGATAAAAATAAAATAGGCAAAATTTATTCATTATATTTTTTAATTGTAAGTGAGGAGAAATGGTGATTAAAAAACATTACAGTTTACACGTTTAAATCACATTCACGATTTGAAAATTACTATGTTAAATCTATGATTCGCCAGTCTCAATAAATAAGTACCTAAATTTAAGCCATACCATGATACCACTAGTATTTCCTTTAAAATTACTTAAATTTTGGTCAAACAGTGATCAAAATTATTTGCAGTCAGAGAAACACAATACGGACTCATTTCTACAGACTTTGCAGGAAAGAAACAAGTTCCCCACTTAGGCAATTTCAATTGGTCAGTTCAATCCCAAAGCTTGAAGGGTAAGTACCTTTACGGAGGGCAAATGGAACAAAAGGATATCTTTTAGAAGGATTTTCTACAGCAAAATTTTACAAGTAAAATCCTTCAGACATTTTGTCCAAAGGAATGATCAAAGGCCTACCAGAGAGCCCGAAGGACAAGTGCCCTTGCAAAGGGCACTTAGGAGTCAAATGGACCTTTGTGACTTTTCTGAAAGGCAATTTTGGATATCAAACAGCCCTTGTGGAAGGCAGGCGATGAGTAAAATGGATCGTTGCAAAAGGCCAAAAGGGTAAGGTTTTCTTCGAAAAAGTGAACAAGGTAGAAAAGTTAGAATTCCTTCGAGAAGATTTTCTATGGAAAAAGACAAGGTGAATTCCTTCAGACAAAATGTCTGAAGGAATTGAAGCTAAAGGAACCTAAAGAACCTCGAAGCACAGGTACCCTTGCGAGGGACTCTCAGCCAAAGCTGAAGGGATTCCTCCCCTTCGAGAAGGATCAAACAAGAAAGCTGAAGGAATTGCCAAGGAGGGTGATAGGCTTGAAGGCATCAAAATTAAACATCGTGAACTAGTCATTGGGATCTAGACGTTTGATGATGTCCCCACAGACGTCAAATTTGGGGCAATAAACTAGTTATTGGTTTTCAAATGGTGACAGGTGTGAAAACGTCAACATTACAGAAATGAAATAGTCGTTGATCTTTAAAGGCTTGAGCACAGACCTGAATGCATTCAAAGGCCTTAAGGCCAAAAGGAAGAACCACTGAGAGAAGAGCCAAAGGAGCCAGTAAAGCTAAGAAGGTAGCCCTGAGAGCTCAAATTCTAGGAAAAGACAAAACTAAGAAGAGACAAAGTTGGGTAAGGACAAAAGTCAAGAGTGAACTCAGTGACTAGCTAAAGAGGGAGCTAAAAGAGCTATCAAAAAGGGAAAAGATAGCTCAGGATCTCAAATTGTAGTAGGAAAGAGGGAAGACTAGAAATATCTATGTAGGAGTTATTTTTGGTAGGTGGAATCGTCGACTAGGCAGATATTTGAGCTTGCAAACATTAAAGGCGTGACCTATTTTTATCCCATGAAGTAAAGGCAAAGTGGATAACTACATAGATTTTTGGTGATAGAATAGATGACCCATGCCCAGGAGAAGACATTTGAGATGAATTGATGCACCACAGTTTAGGGAGCCACCCTATTCCAACATGGTCCTTTGACAAAACTAAAAATGCATTTTCAAGGCATTGAATGCAACATGGGCCACTCCATGGAACAAAGTTCCAAGCCTTTCTTGGATCTATATATTGTATTCTCTTAATTTACATAAGGGAGATCTCTTTGTTATAGAAGCAAAACTCTATCAAAATTGAAAGGTGATTATTGAGACTTTGGGCTCAGATTGTTGATCATATTTCTTTGTTTGAATGAGAAAGCAGGTTACTTTCAGAGTTTATGCTGTTATAGCTTATGTCATTTAGGGGATTGTTATTATGTCTTTTTCCTGAATGTGTTCTTGTCCATTTTAACGAAATAAGTAGAACTAGTGGAAGTAATCAGGAAGGTGTCCTGAAGCCAACTGTGGAAGAGTTTGTGCTACTACAATTGCCTTTAGTGTGTTTGTCTATTTTTTGTTTCTATGTAAAGGACCTTGGGATGACTTTGTGCCCTCATTATCCTTTGTATCTCACTCTTGGGCAGTTAAGGTGGAGGCTTTGTGCTACACTTCATTCTACTAGTTATTATGCCCCCTTGTTACTAGTTACGTGTTACCTATTAGAAAGAACTCCTACTGCAAGACCGCTTCTGAAAGAAGAGAAGTGCCTTCAGTGTTTTCACCTAGATTTCTCCTTTGTTTTTGAACACCATCTCCAAAAAAAGAGAGATAGATGGTGTGATCCTACCCTTGAGTGTTATTTTCTGCATATATATATATATATATATATATATATATATATATATATATATATATATATATATATATATATATATATAGCATTGTATAGTTATAGGGAACCTCTCCTTAATGAGAGGAGATATTTGTCCCCTTTTGATGTGGTAAACCTGCACACTTGCCCAACCAATCTCCTTATGTTGTGGTTGAAGAGACCTATTTTACCCATCAATTAGTTGGTGACAAAATATTCACCCAATAGTTTTTGATGACTCTGATGGGGACACAACAATTTTGTGCAATTTGAAGCCTTAAGCTTCAGATTGAAGAGTCTCTTGTGTTTTATCCATTATCATTATAGCCTTATCCATTTTCATTATATTATCTGGTCTGTGAAACCAAAGCTTCTAAGGAAGAGCGTGTAGTTTGAAGCCACAAGCTTTAAGCTGAAGCAGGGCTAATTCTTTTCCATTTTTTCTACAATCTGGCAACTTCACGCTATACAAGAATCTAGAGAGCCCATGGTGTTGTTGACCCTATTTTTGAGTTGGTGCAGCATGGAAATCTTAATTTGTTTCGTCCACAACTTCAAGTTCAACAAACTAGGAATCTTCCTCCTACCAATACCAAGTCACCACTACAAGGTAGAGCTTCTTTCTCTGTTGTTAGCAGAGCTTTGCCTATACATACTCCACCCAGATTTATTATCCCCACTTTTCATAATCAAATCATGGTGGTTCAAGGCCCCTGGGGTAACTCTTTTGGCCCACTCAATTTAACTCCACCTCTACATGAGCTACTATGCAGTTCAAGGAAGAATATATTGATGAACATATTGCAGCCTTTAGCATAGCCTATGGTGTGATAGGTGTGGAGTACGAAGACATAGCAGTTAGGCTATTTATATAGACATTAAAAGGTGCTACTACAGACTGGTTCTACCATCTACAAGATCAATCAGTGACTAACTGGGACACTCTCAAAGCCAAGTTTGAAGCAAGGTTCAAGCCTGCAGAAGATGCGCATGCCCTACTGGCCCAGCTCACACAGATGAAGAAGGAGCCTCATGAGCCTATGAGGGATTTCATAGCAAAGTTTGACAAGCTGAGGAACAAGATTCCTGTAATTGCTCAACTAATAGCTAATAATCTCAAATGCTTCTTCATCAACTCTTAGCTACCTAAAATGAGTTTCTTGTTGGGACGGGCTGGCCACATAGACCTTGCTGCTGCTCAAGATTTGGCCACTAAGGTGGAAGATGACCTTATCTTGGCAGGAAAGATAAGGAGAGATCCTAATAGAGGAAAATCTTCTTCATCTTCTGAATATCCATCTACAGGCACCATGGATCAAATGGTGCAAAAGTTGGCAAATGAATTACTAGCCTTGAAAAGACAAATGGCCCAAGGTATGTCTGTTCCTCTTAATCAAGATATGCCAAGGAGGACATTTTAGAATTAGTCATATCAAGGAAATATTGTTGGGAATCAAGGGTAGCCAAATATTCTTCCTCCCCCATAGAGGAACCTTGCCCTTGAAGCACCTCTAACCAATTCAGCAGTTGGATATCTTAAAGTAGAATCAAATTTCTCCTTCCAGCCTGAGTTGAACCTAGAAAATAATGCTAATCTTTTCACAAAGGGAGAAGAAGAATTAGCTCACGACTCTAACATTGATTTCCTGAATTACAAGGATGAACCCAAAAGCAAAGGTAAAGTAGTTGAGGAATCATACGATGTGTTCACCTAGTCCAAGAATCAGTCAACCCAACAAGCTAATAAAGAAAAAATAGAGGAGCGAGCTCAGCCTACAATTTCAATTGCCAAGCAAGGAACTTCTCTGCTTTTCCAGCTAAAGGACCCAATGATTGCTAAAAAAGTAAGTACTCCAAGTATGCCTTCACCTTCAACTTCGATTTCATAGATCAGTCCTCCCCCCCTAAAAACCAAAAAGATGAATTGCCTTTCCCTGTTCCCAATCCATTTTAGTCATTTGACATAGTCGACCATGTCAAGAAGACCAAAATTCAAATGACTGAGTTTGAATGTTTACAATCCAACCCTGAGTAGTTAGATAGGTTGGTTGAGTGTGTGAGGAATAAATTTGTCCCTGTAGGGCAAGATGTTAAGAAGGTAACTCATGATCCCCCAAGAAAAATGTCTATCCCAAACAATCTTGTCATTACTCCTCTTGTTGCCCCTGGGAAAATAGAGTCTTTCTATGTTTCCCTATTGATAAACGGTCGCAAGCTGAGTAATTGCATCATTGATTCTAGAGCTTCAGATAATGTCATGCCTACTAAAGTAGTAGAATTTATTGGTCTCACACTGACCAAGACATTTGGGAGATATTTCTCCATGGAGAACAAACAAGTGCCACTACTGGAACAAATCAAGGATGCCCAATTTGCATTTGTAGTATTCTCGGACAAAAGGATCAAGATGACAGTCCTGGTGGCTGATGTCCCAGCCTCATACAACATTATTCTTGGGAGAAATTTTTTCAAAGATGTTGGGGGTGATTTAAGCATGGACCTATCTTAAGCAAGGATCCTGATCAAAGGCATCATGTAGAGGTTACTCCCTAAAAAGGAGGCAAAATATGTTGTCACTCAAACATCAGCGCCTGAATCTCAAATTCTATTTGAGTCTTTAGGCAGGGGTAATTACTTCTTGACCACAGAGAATGTTCATGTTTTTGCAGATGAAAGTCCTGTAGGTGGCGATCCAAAAATATATTTAAATAAGACATCAGAAGAATTGGTTGGGTGCAGTATAGATGAAAAAGGATCTTCCCTCTCTAATGAAGAAAAATTTGATAAAAGGTCAATTTTTGATGATGTTTGGATCCAAGAATTTGATGGTAGCAATTCTCCTACCAGTGTTGGAGCTGGGACTATGTTGATATCTCCACAAGGAGATATTTTTCCTTCATACAAGTTGCAATTCAGCGACACTAACAACACTGTCGAGTATGAATATCTATTACTCAGGTTGAAAGCTGCTCAAAATAGAGGTGTCAAACTCTTTCATGCTAAAGGTGATGTTGAACTGATGGTTTGTCCGGAGTTTGATGCTGACAATCAAATCATGTGCTTCACTAGACCAGAAGAGCAATAAGCTATGGTAGTGGACCATACTACTTCATGCCAAAATTTAGGAAAAGGAACTCTTCACCAAGAGAGAAAGGATCTATGGTTTTCAGATTAGAGATCACATCTTGCCATGGGGCAAGAAGAGAGAACCAAAATGAGTGCATAGAAAATGTGATTCCTGGTGGAGAGTTTCATTCACCCATCACTGATTCTAGGGAGAAAATGGTTTCTTACTATTTTATCAGGATGTAACACCATTTTCATTGTCTCATAATGGATAGCATCTGAAGCACTTCAAATCCTGAAGTATCAGATAAGATTATGTTGTACATATGTATATTTGTATAGTCTTTAGTTCTATTTTGTGATTTTCATTTTCATTTTTTTTTTCATTTTTGGTGCCTTTCTTTTTTTTGGTTAGCATGACTCCATAGCCCAATGGCATACTTGAAGGCACCAGAGATTCTGGTTTCTACTCCCCTCAACTGTTTCAAAATTTCAACTAAAAGAAGTTCCCCAACTGGAGCCAACTGTTGTTCCCAAAATCTGTCACTCATTTTTGGGACAACATATGAACTATTTTGGTCCTGTAGGCCAAAATTATCTTCTCCTTTCTCAAAAAATAGTTTTGAGTATTCAAATTCTCCATTATTCAAGCTTTTTCAGATTTTTACGAACTCTGTAGGCTTGAAACTATGAACACTATAGGCTTATTTCTATGGACTCTACTGGCTTGAAACTATAGACTCTATAGGTTGGGTTCTATGGACTCTGTAGGCTGAGTTATATGGACTCATTTCTATGTACTTTGCAGGCTCATTTCTACAAACTCTTCAGATATGTTTCTATGGACTCCATAGGCTAGATTCTACAGACTCTTTCAAAGCTCGAGAGACTTAGAGAAAACTACAGACTCTGTAGGTTGGTTTCTTGTTTCTACAGACTCATTTCTATGGAGTTTATAGGAAAGAAACAAGTTCCCCACTTAGGCAATTTCAATTGGTCGGTTCAATCCCAAAGCTTGAAGGGTAAGTACCCTTGCAGAGGGCAAATGGAATAAAAGGATATCTTTCAGAGGGATTTTCCATGACAAAATTTTACAAGTAAAATCCTTCAGATATTTTTTTCGAAGGAATGATCAAAGGCCCACCAGAGAGCTTGAAGGACAAGTGCCCTTACGGAGGGCACTTAGGAGCCAAATGGACCTTTGCAACTTTTCTAAAAGGCAATTTTGGAGATCAAACAGCCCTTGCAAAAGGCAGGTGATGAGCAAAATGGACCATTGCAAAAGGCTAAAAGGGTAAGGTTTTCTTTAGAAAAGTGAACAAGGAAAAAAAGTTGGAATCCCTTTAGGAAGATTTTCCATGGAAAAAGATAAGGTGAATTCCTTCGAACAAAATGTCCAAAGGAATTGACGCTGAAGGAACCTGAAGACCGCCTGAAGAACCCTAAAGGGTAGGTACCCTTGCGAGGGACTCTCAACCAAAGCTGAAGGGATTACTCCCCTTCGAGAAAGATCAAACAATAAAGTTGAAGGAATTTCCAAGGAGGGTGATGGGCCTGAAGGCGTCAAAATTAAGCATCATGAACTAGTTGTTGGGATCCAGACATCTGATGATGTCCTTGCAGACCTCAAATTTGGGTCAATAAATTAGATGTTGGCTTTCAAATGGAGATGGGTGTGTGAACATCAACTTTATGACAATGAAATAGCTGTTGATCTTTTAAGTCTTGAGCGTGGACCTGAATGCATTCAGAGGCCTTAAGGCCAAAAGGAAGAACTGCTAAGAGAAGAGCCAAAGGAGCCAGCAAAGCTGGGAAGGTAGCCCCGAGAGCTCAAATTCTAGGAAAAGACAAACCCAGGAAGAGACAAAGTTGTGTAAGGACAAAAATCAAGAGTGAACTTAGTGACCAGCTAAAGAGGGAGCTAAAAGAGCCAACAGAAGGGAAAAGATAGCCTGAGAGCTCAAATTACAGCTAGAAAGAGGGAAGACTATAAATATCTATGTAGGAGTTATTTTTGGTAGGTGGAATCATCGACCAAGTAGATATTTGAGCTTGCAAACATTAAAGGCACAGCCTATTTTTCTCCCATGAAGTAAAGGTAAAGTGGACAGTTGTGCATATATTTGGTGATAGACCATATGACCCAGGTCTAAGAGAAGACATTTGAGATGAATTGACATGCCACAGTTTAGGCAGCTGCCCTATTCCAGCATGGTCCTTTGACAAAACTAAAAATCCATTCAAGGCATTGCATGCAACATGGGCCACTCCATGGAACAAAGTGCCAAGCCTTTTTTGGCTACTATATATTGTATTCTCTTACTTTACACAAGGGAGATCTCTCTGTTATAAAAGCAAAATCTACCAAAATTGAAAGGCGATTACTGAGACTTTGGGCTCAGATTGTTGATCATATTTTTTTGTTTGAATGAGAAATCAAGTTACTTTTAGAGTTTGTGCTATTATAGGTTGTGTCATTTAAGGGATTATTCTTATGTCTTTTTACTGAATGTGTTCTTGTCCATTTTAATGAAATAAGTAGAACTAGTGTAAGTAATCAGGAAGGTGTCTTGAAGCCAACTGTGGGAGACTTTGTGCTACTACAATTGCCTTTAGTGTGTTTGTCTATTTTCTATTTCTATGTAAAGGACCTTGGGATGACTTTGTGCCTTCATTTTCATTTGCATCTCACTCTTGGGAAGTTGAGGTGGAGACTTTGTGCTACACTTCATTCTGCTGGTTACTACGCCCCCTTCTTACCAGTTACTTTTTACCTATCAGAAAGAACTCTTGTTGTTAACTACAAGACCAATTTTGAAAGAAGAGAAGTGCCTTCAGTGTTTTCACCTAGATTTATCCTTTGTTTTTGAACATCATCTTTGAAAAAAGAGAGATGGATGGTGTGATCCTAACCCTGAGTGTTATTTTCTACATATATATATAATATATAGTGCCGTATAGTTATAGGGAACCTCCCCTTGATGAGAGGAGAGATTTGTCCCCTTTTGATGTGGTAAACCTACACACTTGGCTGACCAATATCCTTATGTTGTGGTTGAAGAGACCTATTTTTCCCATCAGTTAGCTGGTGACAAAATATTCACCTAACACAATCAACACATTTAAGTGTGTATACAATCAACACATATATAACCAGAAATGCAACCCCCCTGAAACTACAGAGGATCAATTTTACAAGGCTTGAGAATAACATATATATGTAGAGCTTGAAAAATCTCACACTTTAAAAAAAATACACCTAAAAAGGAGTTATAAGCTAAAAAGTATGTGGGTAATTATGGGTTTGCAAAAAACTTGACTCAACTTTTCATTGAAAACTTAACTCAACTTTTCATTGAAAACTTAAGCCCCCTTGGGTTTGTTATAACCATGGGCTAATGGTGATTCCAATCAAATGAATCATGCAATTTGAGTAAGGTTCTCTTGAGATATACAATGATGGTACAACTTATGTTGTTTGTTGTTTCACTTCATCATCATGTCTCTAAACCTAGTTGCCATTGGGTGTAGAAGGTACAGTCACATGTGGCATGTGTAATAAACCAATAGGTCATCATAGAAATCCAAGGCAAAAAACCACATGAAATAGCAATTTGTTGAGGAGATCCAAGTTACAAATGGGTACATTGAGAGGCCAAAGTATCAGGGCATGGTTTGTGCAAAGGTAAAATATAAATAAACCAAAAATCCAAATGAAGACTACAAAACCTACCAAAATGCCAAACCTAAACAAAAACCTCATATCTACAAAAAATGGTGTATTTTCCTCCAAAAGTAGAAAAAACTCACTCAATTTTTGGAAAAGCCCAATAAAACCCAGTATAGTTTTTACTCTTATACCACCATATAGTATGGAATGCTTGAAATCTAAAAAATTGCCTTAAAACCCTCTAAAATGGTAAAAAATGGTCTGTCATGAAATTAGATCGTGTTTATATTTGACCCTAGTGTTTTGACACCTTCTAAATCTAATGAAACTATTATTTTTTATTTGGAGACCCCAGTGGTACATATCTACACAAATATTCTAGAAACCTCACCAAACCCTTCAAAACAACTAAGATCATGAAAAACACTAAGATGAAGCTAGAATCCAAGTGAGATCATAAAAAAAATTGATGGCATTCATCTACTATCACTGCTCTAATACCATGTCAAAGTACCCCACACTTTAGAGTCAATAACTGAATAAGATCAAATGCATGAAGTTAAATCTATATGGAGTAGTGACAATAACACATGAGAGGAAAAAACTTCACAATGTGCAAAAGCATTCAAATGCAATAACATTCCTAGTTGGTTATAGAATAATTAGCCAAAATCATATAGAAAAGGTACATATATAGGTGGAAGATAGACATAATCACACATTCTAATGAATGTGGGATTATCTTCCCCAATGACCTTTATTAAACACCTAAGTGACACCTATATAAGCTAACTAGACTATGTAGGTAAAACCACATGGTGAAAAAAAGCCCAAATGAACATGGAAGCTAAAATATAGTCTCTAGGACTTCAATGTCTTATCCCAACATCAGTGGTATTGCATTGTTGATTCAAACTACACATGAGACATGGAGCCATTCCATAATCAAATAATATTTCATGATGTCCTTGTGCACCCTTGATAATTAAAAACGTCCAATCAAATATACCACCACCTTGTAAGCTATGGACCCCTTTGCAAGGGATGTTGTTCATGTAAATCCAACAACTATCCTAAATTTTGGGCTAGTATACGATATGGTCCCCTTATTATTTGATATCACTTGAAATACCTTATCATTACCACTCACTATCACTGCTAATCTCACCTTGATATATTTCACTATTTTCATGTTCTATATGGCCTTGTCCATTATTTAAGGGATCTGAGTATGGTGAATCTATATATTCTTAAAATTGATCTAATTGATATAGGTGTCAATATATTGGCAACATGGATGAATGGAAGATACAAGATAGACTCTATAACCTTAATGTCTTATCCCTGCATTAGTGATAGTGAAAATTTGATTCAAGTTGTACATTAGATGTGGAACGGTGTCCTAATCAAATCAACTCTCATGACATCTTCATCCACCCTTTAAAACAGAAAATGGCCAATAAAATATGCCACCACCCTATAAGTTGCAAAACCTTTGCTATTGGTGTTGGTCATGTAAATATAAACAATTATATTAAATACAATATTGATGGATGATATGGCCCCTCTAGTGTACAATACTAGATATAATAAAGATGTCAACATATTCACATCACAGATGAATGGAAGCTACAAAATACACTCTAAGACCTTAATATTTTATCCCAACATCATCAACATTCCATCATTGATTCAATATGCACATGAGATGTGAAGCCCTACCACAATCAAATAAGCTCTCATGTTGTCCTCATCCACCCTTGATAATGGAAAATGTCAAATCAAATATGTCACCATCTTGTAAGTTGTAGATCCCTTTGCAATGGTTATTGGTCATGTAAATCAAATAGTTTCCCTAAATCTAGCGTTGGTGTACAATATTGGCTCCCTAGTGTACAATATCACCTGAAGTACCTTATCATTGTAGTGAAACATTAAGAGACCAAGTTATTTATTTGATGGAAACATGTTTCTATTTAAATGGAATAAAAAATGTATTATTTCAAAAAATCCCTTGCGAAATACATATAGTAAAAAATAAGAAATCTTGTTATAAAAATTGAATGCCTTGAATTACAATAAGTATATATTATATCTAACTCTCCTCCAAATATACCATTTCTATACACTAAGGAATTTTAGGAACTAGGTGAAAATAGACTAATATTAAAAATTATATAGAAGATGAGTTTTGATAGAATATTAACTTTCACATTATGTTGAAGATGAACCTTATTTAGGTTCACTTTAGGATAATTTAACTTATCCCAAGTCTATCTTTTAAGTGTGCATTTTTTATTATAAGAAATTTATTTTATCCTAGTTTTATAGGGTGTCACACCTTTTTTGGCTTCTTATAGAGCATTTTGGAGTTATATTCACATGTAACTCCCCCCACACTTGTCACACACATCCCCCTCATGCATAACAGGATTAGGGGCATTTTACACACACATTAAGGTTGTGTAACTAACTATTTTTTTCTTCTAGCTCTATTTATTAATCCTTCCTCTCTCATACTTCACCATCTTGTTCATGTTTATCTTGATATGCCTGTAATGTCTTAACACCATTCTTCTTTCTCTTTCTCTTAGCTCCTATTTGAGATTGTACTTAGACGTCAATGCTTAGAAAGCATTCTAATAGATGTGGGGTTTTTCTCTGTTTGATTATTTCCCCATTTGATAATTTTTGTCTCTTGCACTATATGGTTTGGTTCTTGTAGGGTAATATTGTTTCATTTTTGCATTCATTATTTACTTATGTTTAATGTTATCTTATGATCTTGGTATAAATCCTAATATGGTATTAGATCTATAAGATTTTAATGTTGATCTTTAAGAGTTTTATACGGTTATTAGGTGGAAAAGAAGCATTTTTTGTATACTGTTAGTTTTATCACCATTTGAATGCATAATTTTATGTGTAATGACTATGAATATTTCACTCCATGGCATGAGTTGTAGGTTTTGGCCTCATAAATAAACATGTGGTGGAATAGTAGTGAGTGGAAGGGGTATTTACCTCAGATGGTTTAGATATGAATGAATTGTAACACTCAATTTAAGGTCTATTTGAGGTGGATGGACTGATCTAAACCGAGGTGAATCTGATCAAAAAGATAAAATGAGGTAAAGATATGGAAAAAAAGAAGGGGATTTATGATTGACTTGAAGATTAAACCTTCCAAGCTAACTAACTATCCTAGGCTAGGCATGTGTCATGAACCAATGTTTGTTGTGGGTTAGTTGTAAGCACGAAACACAACTAAACACAATATATAACCTACAAAAATAGTTGTAGAATAACTCACTGATTACAATCAAATATGTTGTTAGTACTAGATTTCTATGCATATCCAATGTCACTAACTAGTAATTATGATCTATAACCATAAAATTAATTAATACTAATGGAATGTTCTATATAACCACTACAAATAAAATACATACACAACCTACTATAGGTTTGAAAACTTAATGGAAATTATTTAACAAAACACAAAAAATTGGAAGAGACAACACATTCATACAAATTGACAAACCAGTTTTAGAACTTTATTCACTTGATTAATTGTTAAATTCTCCCCACTTTACAATGAGTAAAATACATGTATATATAACTTTGGATAGGGTCACCTCATCTTCAAAGTTTATCCAATTTTATAAGGTATAAAATAATATCAGCTCTTAATTTACCATGCAAACTATGTGTGATGTATAATATTAATAAATAAAATAGTCTAAATTTAGCTTTATAGTTCCTATATACTTGTATATTAATAATCCTATCAAAATTAGACTTTAATGGTCGCTTTATTGAGTCTGAGTAGACCTATTATTTGAGACTGCACTTGAACTAGTCTAGACTGTAGTTGGGAATATTTGATTGGAAGTATTGAAAGCAAAGGATGCTAAAATGGAACTTGTCATGGATGGGCTTTTCATTAATGCAATGATTAGATTACTTAAATATGTTACTATAATTGGTCTTGACTAAACTTGTAAAGGAATTTTAATAAAAGGAAGTGTTATGAATACATGACCCATTGGAGTATAAAATGTAGTATATATAGGAGAAAAATATTTAATTGTTGAAGTCCAAGCTTATGAAGATGAAGCTCCCACATGGTCAACCAACCGATCTACTCCTTTATATTTTTTTATTCATTCATACATGCAACAAAATTTAGCTCTATGGATCCAATATTGATAATCGACAATTTAAACAATAATAATAGTTTGTCCATCAATTTCATGTCTAACACCATAAAATCCCTAAAGGAAAAATTCAATGCTTATTTCTTTGCTCCTTTTTACTTAGCAAAAGTGATCAATTGGATCACTACTTTTGAAGACTATGCTTTCAACTTTTGGCTTGAAACTATTAGCAGCAATCTAAAGCAAATTATCAAAAAATGGCCTAGTTACTAACTACCCAAGTGGTATATATATGTCATTAATGCACATATCTCCAAATTTTGGGATGGAATTTTGATATTGGCTCATTAATTATTGAACTAACTCTTACATCTATTTATTCCATTCCATTAGATGAGCCCTCATATTTGTCACAAAATTATGTGCCAAAGTGATGTCTGAAAGTTGTAGTAGATCGAGATGTTGATATGTTTTTATCTTATCTCCTTGCTAATGAAGTGAAATTTGACATCCAATATCTTTATATATTCATAAAAACTCCCCACATTTCCCTACTATGGTTGTGACTCCACCTTGATTAATGTATAGAATATAAAATGTTATAAAGGGTCTTAGCAAAACTCTTTACATTATTCAATGTGTCTTTTGGGGGCTCTATTCTACCTTATGAGTCTAATATTTTATTGGTTCATTATATGCCATGGAACATATTTTTAGGAATCCTCTAGTAGCATAAACCATAGAAATAGGGTCCTCTTACATTTAATCTTCCTCTCCAAACCTAGCTTCCCTCTCCTTTGTCATTGAGAAGAGCTTTTCTTCTCTTATAAACTCAATTGGCTTACTTTATGTCATTATTGTTCTCCTCCTCACTTTTTTCAATTTATTTGAGGTTTCATAAAATTTTATACTTAAATTAAATTCCTTAGTGATAACCATGTTTTTTTTGGTCAACTCTCCACTTGCATTTGTTGTATCCATATAGGACTCACTAGTAAGTCCTGAGAAGATGTCTGAGTGGACCACTGCATGGTAAGGGGTGAGGAGATTTGGGATGGAGGCATGAGGATGGAAGGAGATGAAGTAATTTGTGGATGCAGCATGAGGATAGAGGGATCTATTGAGGGAGTATAACTAAGAGATGTGGATGGTGACGGGAAATATGGGATAACCATATTCTCTTTAGACATCTTGGTCTTTGGAGGAGTCTTGATCACATATGTTATGAGGTTAAAAGACTCATAGATTGAGACTATCGGTGACTCTATTTTAACACCTTGTGTTATTTACAACCCTAATTGGGTAGAAATTTCTTCATGTAAAGGGATTATGGAAAAAATTGGTTGAGACACTAAAGTTTCAAAATGTGGGCTAGCCAGTGTGGTTTTTAATCTAGGTGCATCAAAAATAAGTTGAGTAACAACAACAAATGTTATTCCTTACAGGAATTGTATAATGGGTGTATAGGTGATAGTCATAGAGTTAGTGGTGGAAGTAGTAATGATACTTACCAAAGAATCCAAAGCTGAAGTACTTACAAGAGTAGAGACATTAAAAATACCAGTGGAATCCAATGAAGTAGTGGAAATTGGAGGGATGATTGGAGTAATTGTAATAACAAATGAAATAGAGGAGGAAGTTACCTATGTTAAATCCTATGAGATGATCATATGGAGGACAACTAGAGAAGATGATGTAATCACTGAAGTGTCAACTATTGTGCATGTTTAGTCCACACCCGTATCCACAAAAGGAGCTTGGTCTTCTTTTCCATTCTACACTTGTTATATATTATTAGTATAAAAAGGACCATGGCTTGAATTCTCACAAGTAAACTTTAGAGGCACATTTTGGGAAATATCAAATGTAGCTTCTCCTTTTGGGTTGTATTCACAGTTTTCCTCTACATCCACTTCTTTGGCAGACTCATCTAAATGTTCTTCTAATAAATATTCCTCCATATAGTCATTTTTTGTGTTAAAGTAAGGAATGTCTGGTGATAAATCTGAGTAAGGGGTGGGCATCTCTTCTTATTATGTGATCCTATGGGTTTTCATAATGGTAGGAGAATACCTTATTACATAATTTATCATGTGTGGAGTAATTGAGATAGTTTTGATATGTACTAGAGGAGGAGAAAGTAAATTACTAACCACTAGAACCTAAGGTGGTGGATTTGTGGTAATTGTTATGTAAAAACAAAGATGACTTTAGGTACTAAGGGTATATCTTTTTCTAGAGCCTATTTTCCTATCTTTTAGCTTTGGAACATTCTTTAAGAACCTTACTTTAAATTGTTCATCAATTTATCCCTTTATTTCCTCATATACCTAGGGTTTCTCAACTTGTTGAGGGGATTTTCCCTCTTTCTCTATTTTGATTGAATCATCCCTTGTATTGGATGGATCATATTATATCATCTCAATGATACTCATTGACATCTCAACATTCTTCATCCGTATGTAGACCTATGAATCATCTCAAGATTCAAAATGATTAAATCATACTGTTACTCATAATGTCCATAATTTTTATTGAACTATCTTTGAAACCTATTTATATGTTGTATTATTACACTCCTATGGTACCAATATCTGAATTCAGTCAGTTTAAACTTCAAATAACCTCTCTGTTTTGAAGTCTTGGTTAATTAGTCCCCATTTTGGAACTATTTTCTCCCAATGTTGAAGGGTGTCTTATGACACTTGGCTAATCTATCCCTTCTCAAATTTTCATCAACACTATTAGATAGTTGATAAGTTATCACCTAATTGGCTAGTTTTTTAGGCACATGCCTAGGTAGATAAAAAGGGGCCACTAGTGTAGCTTCAACTCTAATTATTGTATGGTCTGGATAGAACCAATAGTCACCTAATAACTTGAGTGATCTATTAATCTCTGTAGATAGTCTTGGTATTGGTTTTCCATTTATTTCCTTATAAACCATGGGATAGAAGGTGTTTTTAATATTTTGCATGTGATACCTATATTTGTAGATATGAACATTATCAAAGTCATCACATATCCTTTTTTATCCTTTTAGTTCCCAAGGAGTGGTCTCGATAGGGCTGACAGTCTTGTATATGGCAACTACCAAATACAAAATCATGTAAAAGTTAGTATATGCGTAGTCATGCATGACCCTTTGGGTTTTTTAATTAAAAATTATGATTTACCCCAATGGGGGAACACCCTTGCCTAGGGACCCAAACCTCATCCACATGAGTTATAGATGGGGCTCTGTGTTGCCTATTCAACAAGGCCATGGAAATTCTGACACTGGGTTTGAATTAGGCAATTGGGACCTTATTCTTCATATAAAATTTATTAGGATTCTAATCCCATCTTATTAAGGTACCACTAACACTATTTTTTGAACCATTCATTTATTTTTTTCTTATAATATCTTCAACTGGTCACTTTTTTACATTGAATGCTTATGAACACAATTAAAAATCCTCATCTATTCATGGCACATCTATGATTGGATTCTTAAATAGGAGTTCTACTTTGGTCACCAACAATTCATGGTTGTGCAAGGGATTCCAAAGATAGACTCTAACTTTTGTGACCTTATTTATCTTCTCCATTGATATGTGATAAAACCAAAAACTTATTAGTTGCCACCTCTATTTGCCTTAACCACTTTTATTTTAGATGTAATAAAGAAGTTATTGAGAATCACTGCGATCTCAATTATAATGATGAGAATGCTATCCTCTATGTATAATTATGGCATGTTGGTCTCCATGAAGAAATCAAGAGTTTCCTCTTTAAAACCATCAATTGGGTCATGTTATCCATCTAATTTTGTGACATTTCTTCCAATGAAGCCCTAATATGAATCATAAAGTTTTGACACAAATTTTTGTCAAGCATAGTCATGAGCATGACATTAAGAGTAGACTTATCTTTACCCTAGTGTCAATCCCATTCAGTTTCTTATCTATCTTAGTGAATTTTTCCATGTAATTCTTAATGTTATGCTACAAAAGGTCATCTTTAAGCTTGGCCTAATAGACCTCAGTGAGTGAAGTGAAAAATGAATTTAATGCATTTTTAACATTTTTCACAATATTTTTTTGGACTTTGACCTTTTGCTTCTTTCTCCAATATTATTAATTTATTCTTCATACCCTAGACTACTTTTTCTATGAACTTATTAGTGGTTTTCCCACAAATTTAAGGTCTTCTTATAGTTCCTCTCCACTGATATATTAATTTAATGCTCTTACCACATCTTTGATTTGCCTTTTAATCTTCTTTGTTAAGGAGAATAACTCCTCAATCTCACAAAGAGTAGGTATGCCATCTTAGATGAATTTTCTTGTGGTTATCTTCTTCAATTTCCCTGTGACATTTTCAAATCTCAATTTGACCTCAAGATGATCATGAGTGATGATATCAGGCCTCTATGATTTTACAAGTTACATGTTTTAAATCCATTAACCTTGAGAATCATCACTTCTATCTTGTTGAAATGGTGTTGGATGTTGAAGTATTCATAGTTGCCTCTAATTGTTGTGATATTAGAGAAACAAACCTTATAGAAGTCATATTGGCTATGTTGGGAACCATAATGGAATTTTTTAGAATATGATATGTAGTCACAAACAAGACTTGGACTAGTGGTACTAGTGGAACATGAGGAGGTGTCCTAGGAATATTAAGAACCTGGGTTGTCACAATGACCACTGCACTTGTTTAAATAATAGGTTTAGTAGTAGGGATAGTTGAAACCAATGAAGGGGGAGTGGAAAAATTAGCATTAAAATATGAACAGGTTACTAGAATACTAATATGGATATTGGTTATTAATTGGGTTGAAGTAGCCATAATGATAAACTCAGATGTTTGAAAATTTGGTTTAGAAGTATTTCCCATGGTTCGAGTGTTATGGTTGGGCTACAATATAGTGGCTTGATAAATATCGTTTTATGTAATCCCAAGTCATATAAAATCATTTATAGAAACAAGAGGTCTAATTTGACTAGTTCCACTATAAAAAAAGGTAAATAAAAGGTGAATCCACATTCAAAGAAGTATAAACTAGGTTTTTAGTCACATAATTTAGAAGTAGATGAAATAGGAGCATGCCTCATAACTTGTCTAGGTGTTGCCACTGTAGAAGTTATTGAAGTTAATGTTAGAGGAAGTCCTTGTAGTAGATTTTTCTTTGAACATGGATCTATTTATTATGGCTCCTCCTTCTCTTGGGTAAATCCTGCATTAGTCTTTTTTTCAATACATTGAGACTATGATTTTCTAACTTCTAGTCTCTGAGGTAGCATGAGTAACCATGTTTCTTGTAACTTTACTTTTAATTTTGTAATATATATTAGATTCATATAATTAATATCATTTAGGTGTGAATTTTGGTGATAAATCACACTGAACTTCCCTCATAGCAATTGCATATGCTTGATCACTCCTCCATATGTGTCCCAATGTCTAAGCATTTGGTCATCTAACTTGAATGAAGGCTTATGTGCTTCTAATTTCTAAATAGAAGGCCAAGTTTTTTTAAATGTTTTTTTAATTTTTAGTGGTGTGGGTAGCCATGACCTCTAACTTATTTTCTTGAAAATTCATCTCAATATAATGAAAAATAATAATTTTATCTCCTACTCATCCAATTTTTAGATACATAGTACGGTATTTTGAGTGGTAGCATCAAAATACCCTTAGTTATTGTCATTGTGTACAAAGAATAGTACTCATAGGGCTGAATTGATTTGATGGAATTCCTCATTTCCTATGAGAGTATGGGCATTGGATGTTCATTTATGTCGATGTAAATATGAGGGTAAAAGAAATTTTAGATCTATTCCATGTACTCTTGGAAATGGTACACATAATTTGTTGTACTGGACATGAATAGGGAAATGAAAGAATTCAACCATTTTAGGAAGCTTTTGTGTTGAAATTTGACTATGGTATAACATGAACCTAAAAGATATGACGTTATTATATGACAATGATACAAAAAATTTGGTGATTTTACATAAATTTTACAATAAGGTCACAATGAATCCACCTCTTCCAACTAGATAAATGTGATTGGGTTATCATATGGAATAAATTGGGTAATGTGGACACAATGGAAGTCAACAAGTGATTGAATATTTTAGAAACAAATGTGTGAGAATATGTTCTTAGTTTTTCTATTTTGTGTCTTCAACAAGACTTATTGAACTAAGGCCTCACCAAAGCAAACTACTCTATGGAAAAGATGAAAGCAAAAACTAAACTATAAAATTAAATATAAGTAAAATAAATAAATTTAATTACTCTAATCCAAAATTAATCCTAATCTAAAAAATTAAAATCAACCCAAAAGCAATGGGAATGGCACAATTGATAAGTAGGGATTTAGGTATTGTCTATACACTAGGAGTGAGAGTTCATTTCTTTGCAAATATTTTAGTCTGAATGCATTGTTTCCCACCATCTAAGAAATATGATATTAACCTATCCATAGTGGATCCAATTTTTCATGTTTGAATTTATTCTCATGGGATTCATCTCATACTAAGACAAATTCCAAAATTTTGAAAGATTTTACTTTTGCCCTTTTATTGAACCATCTCTTATCTATGTCTTGATATTTTCTAAAATTTTGTTGGGCTTCATCTCATGTATCTTTCATTTGAAGGATGTTGAGAAATATTGATTTCACTCAGTCGTCTCCTCCCATTATTCATGCATGAGTTGATAAGTGGGAAACTTCAATTTGATGGGGACTTTTGGCTCTTGTCCATAAATTAATATAAATGGATAAGATTTTAATGCTTGTATACATTATGCCCTTAGCCTATAGCTTGTATTGAGACATGTGAGCTGAATTGTGGCTATCATAATATTTAATTGAAGCATATGATCATTTATATAGGTTTGTATTAGTAATATTTTTGGCCTAAGTTGTTTCTAGAGCATAATTAGGGCATATATAGGAGGTATTGGTTAGTATTTTATCATCATATTGTGAATTATATTCATATTATATGGTTGTGGAGTTTTTCCCCTTGAATTGGATAATAATTTAGTCATATCTTATGTTCTATTTCAATCATATTGTGATCTGATTCTATTCTAGTTGTGAATTAATTTCATTACAAGTGGAATCGGGGCTTTGATTTGGGACAAAGGGTGGGCGAAACCCTAATTTTGGAGAATCACCTATATTTTGAAATGCATTTCAAAAGTTTCTATAGTCATTTAGTGGAGTTGGGGAATCATTCAAGGACACTACAATCAAAAAAATTATGGAATGGTAATTATTTTTGAGTTAATTATTGTATTTTTATGGGTTTTTTATAATTTTGCTCTACAAGCCACATTTTAAGGGTTTTTATAATTTATTTACATTTTCAAAAATCTTGAAAAAATATAATGGAGGTCTATTATTTGATTTTTTTTACTTGAGGAAAACATAGGTTAGAAACCTCTTAGTCAAAGTTCCATCAAAGGTGAAAATAAAATAAGGCATTATCAAGCCTTTTTATGGCAGGATAATAAAATAGGGGCCAAGACACTGCTAACAAAGAGGAGATGGAGTCAATAATTGAAATTAATGGATATTTTGTTCCAGATTTTTTTAATGGATTATAAGGTGATCCAGCTTGAGTATAGTGTGTAAAACATATAGTATGATATAGTGAAAATCAATCACCAATTGGATGAGGTTGAACAAAGACTCAATAAAATTTTGAGTATTTAAATGAATTCACAAAATCAATCATAATTCATTATTACTCAAACCAACCATTGTAGATATTTTTTTTAACCCAATACAATCCCTATTATAACTCATATTCTTCCTTTTGGTAGTTCCAATTTGGGACCATATTCTGATTGGAATTGAGTAATTCATTTGATATCATTGGCTTTATGCTTAAAATAAGAAGGGTTTCAATGTCAAGTGGTCAACTTTTATTGGTAAATTACAGTTACACTATTGTAATAGTGTGCCAGAGAATTACTTTAACCAATTAGAAAAGGAACATAAAACAAGATCTATCGGTGATTATTTTGCAACAAATCCATAATCTATCTTACAGGTGGAGACAATCACAATTGAAAATTTTAATGAAATATTTATTGGCAAGCTCAAGGATCACAACAGCCCGAGGTGTATATGTTTAATTTGGGTTCTATCTCTAAGGATATTATCATCTCATGTAGATCAAATTAAAATGCATTAGTTACTAAAAGGTATCCATTCACAAGTATAAAATATATGATCACTCCAACATAATCATTCCCTTATCCTACTAGACTAACTCCTCAATAAACTGAAGAGAATAGATCGAAAGGGTTATGTATTTAAAACTATGATAGCAAGTATAGTCAAGGACATAACTATGTAAAAAATAAATTTTTCTATGTATAAGGTGCCAATGAAATTAAATTTTAAAGAATTGGCATGGGAGGTTGATGATGAACCAAGGGAGGATTCATAAAAACCCCAACCAGCTATTTTTAACCATGAACTTTGTGGCATTATCACTCCACAAACCCTTGAGATAGTGGGTTTTCTAAAAAAATAGAATGCGGCAGTATTGATTGACTCGAACAATACTCACAATTTCATCAAAAATAAAATGGTTGTGTTTGAACTATTTTTGTATCCAGCTCTAGAGTTTAGATCATGATTATCAATAGTGGCATAATTAGTTGTTCCAAGAAATGACATAGTATTAAACTCTCCATTAGAGATAATCTACTAGATAGCCTTATGTTTTTATTCCTATGGGTGGAAAAGACATTATGTTTGGAATCCAATGGTTAAGTACCTTGGGCATGATTGAGATGAATTTACAAGAGATATTAATGTGTTTCCATTATGAGGGCATGAAATTTGAACTACATGGGTTATGTACAAAGTCACCACAATTGATGAGTTCTCAATAGAAGCATAATATTATAAAAAGCAAATCAAATGGGTTTGTGGCTCAATTATTTTCATTAGAGGAACAACCATGAAAGGGGTCTACACCACCTAATATATAGGCTATTATGGGGGAGAATTCAGTAGTTTGTAGTGATATGTGAAAAGTACTTCCTACCAAAATATATCATTATCACACCTTTCATCTAGTGCCAAGATGCCAACCACCCAATATCAAGCTTTACAGGTACCCATACGTCTAAAAGAGTAAGATTTAGAAGATGGTACAAGATATATTGGAAGCATATATTATCCATCATATTCAGAGTGCTCATTCCTCTCTAATGGTGATGGTGCATAACAATGATGACACCTACCACATGTATCTTAACTATAGGGAACCCAATAAGTACACCATCAATTATAAGTTACCTATTCATATAATTAATCATTTACTCTATGAATTACATGGTGTCTTTTATTTTACAAATCTTTATCTTCATTTTAGGTATCATCAGATCAGAATTAAAGATGACTATATTCATAAGATAATTTTCAGAACCCATGAGGGACATTATGAAATTTTCATGATTAATTTTGGCCTCACTAATGCACCATCTACATTTAAAAGTCTAATGAACTAAAAAAAATGACCATATCTACATAAATTTGTTTTTTAATTCTTTGATGATATTTTAATATACATCAAAACATGGGAAAAACACTTTCATCATGTGAACCAAGTTTTGAAAGTTCTTGAATAACACCAAATTTATGCCAAGCCTTTTAAATGCACTTTTGGAGTCAAGAAGATTGAGTATTTAGGCCACATTGTTTTACATTAGGTAAATAAGGTGTATCAACACAAGATCAAGGTTATGGTAGAATGGAATATGCCTAAAACCCTTCGAGGATTATTCAAGCTTAGAATTCACTACATCATTTTGTAAAACATTATGATAACATAGTAGCACTACTCACTAACTTATTGGAAAATTAATCCTTTCATTAGAATGAGGCAACCACCCAAGAATTTTAGAATCACAAGGAGGCCATGTGCACCACCCCAATTCTTGCTACTCTAGACCTATTTAAAATTTCATTGTGGAATGTGATGCTTCAATGTATGGCATCAGAGTAGTACTAGTGAAAGAAGGATGACCCATTTCATTTGAGAGTTGCCAACTCAGGATAAGAATTTGTTAAATCCTATTTATGAGAATGAAATGATGGAAATCCTTCACATAGTAAAAAAATTTATATAATATCTGATGAAAATGCACTTTAAATTGAAGACAAAACCTAGTAGTCTAAAATACATATTGGAATAGAGGTTGTAATTACAAGAACAAAAAAAATGGGTTACTAAGATGTTGGGATATGTCTTTGATATTGTATAAAAGGTATAGAGATGGATTATAAAGATGGTTTGATCAAGCATTAATCATGAAAAACATAAAAATTAATTAATCTAGGCCAACCTATTCAATGGGGTTTACAAATGATAGTACGAAGTAATTAAAAGAAAGCACATATGCCTATTACCTTCCTAAAAGCATTACACCATTAAAAAGTGCCTACAAGCATGTTTTTCCCCTTGATTTGGAGTTCTTTTCGTTATCAACAATGGATGCTAAGCTCTTCCATCATCTCAAGATCACAATGTATAATCTAGGCTCATGATGCGAAATCAATCTATGCCTATCAAATGAAGCTATCCTATCGCAAAAAAAGAATTTATCAAACTACACAAATGAATTTTGGAGAGAATATTGCATTATAATTTTACATAATTTAAGCTTTAAAATGTGAGTGAGATGCCTCTTATTTATAGATTTTCTAAATTGATCAGGGTCAACCATGACCATCCATTTCAAGATCAAGATGTGTGGCCATGAATTAATCTAATTACGTAATAAAAACCATAAATGTCCTCATAATGATTTGGGAGGAAGAGGCATTAAAGAGGTATGGTAAGCCATAAACTTGATATTTGTTGTATTTATGGCTTATGGATGCCACCCCTAAAATGACCTCATTTAATGATGCAGTAAATAGGAATCAATTCCCAATAAAGAAATATTCAATTTGCTCTATGGAATTCTTACTTAAGCTCATAATTTAGTTTAATTTACCTAAGTAAGATTAATTGGTTTTAGTTCAATTCTTTTGAAATTGGTGCACAATTAATCAAATAGGTTAGAAAGTCATATTACTAGATTGCAATTTGACTCAAGAGGAATTAAAGGCAATGTTGGTTACATATAGACCATCATCCTATTTAGTATTTTAACGACGCAAAATAATACAAGCACGTGATGTGTGCATATGAATTAGAAGAAAAGAGTGATCCATAGTACCAAAATGTGTTTTCATCATTTTGACTTGAAATGATTTGAGAAAAATTAGGAATCAAATAAAATTTATTACCCCATTTAGGGATACATTAGCCTAACTCAACACTTGTATATGACAAGCTCGAACCATTTAGTGTGTTTAAGGATTTTGGCCCAAATTGTACATTTTAGCAAATTTCAAGTAAGATTTATAATTTTAACATAAATGTGTTAGGAATTGGATGTCTACATTTTTCCACTTTTTGAGAAGGCGTAGTAAAACATTCAAGTGAAGCAACATCTTTTCAAAGAAAAGAGTTTTCAAGAAGAAATTGGAAATGACTCTTGATTCCCCCTCAATAAGACATACTAGGATGAAAGAGAAGGTTGGAATCTCTAAAAGAGAGAGAAAGTGAGATTAACTTGTGGAATAGATTACACCCAAATGAACTAATGCTTGCACATGTTGATTCCATCAATGATCAAAATATAATTAGAATAAAATGGGCCCCAAGGATGGGGGATTGGGAAGGATATAATCCAAAAATAGAAGCAACATACTTTGAAAACACCCAAAACTAGGATGCAACCTATGCATTTTACAACTGATCAATTTTGAGACAAGTTGCACACTAAAATATTGTTAGAATGAGGGCAAAAGTCCACAGAGTTTGGAATTAGAATAAAAGTAGAATCGTGTCTCCAAAGATATAATAAATAATAATATGCTCCATTAGAGTGGATTTGATCATGTAATAAATAATTTTGCCCTAGTAGGGTTTATTTTGATCACTAATAAGGAATAACTTATGCCTGTAGGGCTAATTTAGATTTGATAACTGGTTCAAATGTTGTGCCCCAAAATGGGCAATTTGATAAGCAATAACTCAAGGATATAACCTAATGCATAGATTAAAGATGAGTTGGTGAAAACATAGATATGATTGTGTAATAGTTGTAAAAGCCATAAAAGACCAGGCATATGAGGATGCACAAAGTAATGAAAGAGATGAAAAGAAGAATAAAGATGGTCTAGCTAACCTGAGATACGTCATGTATCCAAGTGCTACCTACATAGTCCAAATGGACCTCAAGCCAATGTAGTTCACCCAAAAGCGTGAGATAATGGAATGAGGGATGAGTAAAATTGATGGTTAGATCAAGCATTAGTCATGAAAAACACAAAGAATGCATAAAGAACTAAAAATATGCTTATTACCTTCCCAAGAGTGTTCCACCATATAAAAATGGCTCTAAGTGTATTTTTCCCCTTGATTTCGAGTTCTTGTCTTTATCAATAATGTGTAGAGATGGATTACAAAGATTGTTAGATCAAGCATTAATCATGAAAAACACAAAGAATACATAAAAAAACTAACAATTTAGGCCAACCTATTCAACAGGGTTTACAAATAACAATAAGATTCAATTGAAAGAAAGCACATATACCTATTACCTTCCCAAGAGCATTCCACCATCCAAAAGCAGCTCTAAGCATGTTTTTCAGCAATGAATGATAAGATCCTCCATCATCTCAAGATCACTATGTATAATCTAGGCTCATGATGTGAAATTAATGTATGCCTATGAAATGAAGCTATCCTATTGCAAATAAAGCCTTTATCAAACTAAATAAATAACTTGTGGAGAGAATCTTGCATTATAAGTTTACACAATTTAAGCTTTAAAATGTGAGTGAGAGGCCTCCTATTTATAAATTTTCCAAATTAATCAGGATCAACCATGACCGTCCATCTCAATATCAAGATATGTGGCCATGAATTAATTTGATTATGTAATTAAAATCCATAAATATCCTCATAATGATTTGGGAGGAAGGGGCATTAAAGAGGCATGGTAAGCCATAATCTTGATATTTGTTGCATTTATGGCTTATGGATGCCACCCCAAAAATGACCTCACTTAATGATGTAGTTAATAGGAATCAATTTACAATAAATAAATATTCAATTTACTCCATGGAATTCTTACTTAAGCTCATAATTTGGTTTAATTTGCTTAAGCAAGATTAATCAATTTTAGTGCAATTCTTTTGAAATTAGTGTACAATTAATCAAACTGGTCAGAAAGTCATATTAATGGATCATAATTTAACTCAAAAGGAATTAGAAAGCGTGTTAGGTAGTATAGACCATCATCCTATTTAATATTTTATCAACACAAAATAACATAGGCATATGTCGTGTCCTTATGAATTAGAATAAAAGATTGATACAAAGTACCAAAATGCATTTTTGTCATTTTGACTCGAAATGATTTGAAAAAATTTAGGAATCACATAAAATTCATTGCCCCATTTAGGGATACATTAGCCTAAATCAGCACTTGTATATAATAAGTTCAAACCATTTAGCATGTTTAAGTGATTTTGGCCCAAATTATGCATTTTAATAAATTTTGAGTAATATTGACAATTTCAACACAAAAGTGTTAGAAATTGGATGTCTACATTTTTCCCCTATTTGAGAAGGCATAGTGAGACATTCAGGCAAAGTAACCTCTTTTCAAATAGAATATTTTTCAAGAAGAAAATGGAAATGGCCCCTAATGCCCCCTCGAGAGGACATACTAGGATGAAATAGAAGGATGGACTCTCAAAAAGATAGAGAAAGTGAGATTAACCCATGGAAAAAATTACACCCAAATGAGCTAATACTTACACGTGTTGATTCCATCAATGATCAAAATATAATTAGAATAAAATGGGCCTTAAGGATGGGGGTAATGGGAAGGATAAAATCCAAAAATAGAAGAGACACACTTTGAACACACCCAAAACTAGGGTGCAAGCTATGTGCTTCAGAACTAATCAATCCTGAGACATGTTGCACACTAAAATATTGCCAAAATGAGGGCAAAAGTCCACTAATTTTAGAATTATAAGAAAAGGTTAATCATGTCTCTAAAGATAGAATAAATAATAATGTGCTCCATTAGAGTGGATTTGATCATGTAATAAACAATTTTGCCCCAGTTTGGTTGATTTTGATCACTAATAAGGAATGACTTGCCCCTGTAGAGATGATTTAGATTTGTGAACCGGTTCAAATGTTGTGCCCCAGCATGGGTAATTTGGTAATAAAAAGATCAAGTATATAACCTAATACATAGATTAAATATGATCAGATGTAAACATAGATGTGATGGTGTAATGATTTCAAAAGCGACAAAAAAATAGGAATATAAGGAAGCACAAAGTGATGAAAGAGATAAAAAGAAGAGTGAAGATGGTCCAACTAACCCAAGATACATCATGTATCCAAGTGTTTCCTACATAGTCCAAATGGACCTTCAGCCAATTTAGTTCACCTAGAATGGGGAGAGAATGGAATGAGAGATGAAGAACACTGACCAGGGTTTGATTAGACTCATTATGTATACCAAAAGATGCACATCTAAGTATAGAACCAGGTGCTAATCCTATTGAGCCTAGTATATAATTGGTGATCTTGAGAGTTGTACATCACAGTTGTATTGACATTGAGACTTGCATCCAAAGCACAAAGTGTTTTCTATATCAAAATAAATTAGGTATCATAAGTATGAATAAATTATAATGACATGTCATTTTGATTGCGCTGAGTCAGTTCAAATGTGAATACCTATAACCAATGATAGTGGTAAAAAAATGACCAAGACAAAAGTTATAATTATTTACATTTAAAAAAAATATAAGGATTAAAACAAAACATAAATGAACTTAACTCAAAATCAAGATATGAATGATCAAGATTCAAGTAGGAACAATAATATTTAAAAATAAAGAAAGAACAACTTAATAACATGAGATCAAGATATGAATAATCAAGATCCATGTGAACCATCAAGATGTACTTGGAAAAAGAAACAAAAGAGTAAGACCAAATAGGAATACAAAAGACTAAGAAGTAACAAGAAGAAAAAACCAAAGGAAATAAAGAAATAATAAAATGAAGGCAATTAATAAGAATCAAGCATTACAAAGATGTAAAGATGGATTACAAAGATGCAGTTAATAAGAATCAATTTCCAATAAATAAATACTCAATTTTCTCCATGGAATTCTTACTTAAGCTCATAATTTGGTTTAATTTTTTTAAGTAAGATTAATCAATTTTAGTGCAATTCTTTGGAAATTGGTGCACAATTAATCAAACTAATCAGAAAGTCATATCACTGGGTCATAATTTGAATTAGGAAGAATTAGAAGGTGATGTTAGTTGCATATGAACAATCATCCTATTTAAGATTTTGTCAACACAAAATAACACAGACACATGATGTGTGCTTATGAATTAGAAGAAAATACTGATCCAAAGTATCAAAATGCATTTTTATCATTTTGACTCGAAATGATTTGATAAAAGTTAGGAATAACATAAAATACATTTCCCCATTTAGGGATACATTAGCCTAAATCGGCACTTGTATATGATAAGCTCAAACCATTTAGTGCATTTAAGTGATTTTCACCCAAATTATGCATTTTAGCAAATTTCAAGTAAGATTGACAATTTCAACACAAATGTGTTAGGAATTGGATATCTAAATTTTTCCCTTGTTTAAGAAGGCATAGCGAGACATTTAGGCAAAGAAACATATTTTCAAAGAAAAGAGTTATCAAGAAAAAACTAGAAATGACCCTTGATGCCCCCTCGAGAAGACATACTAGGATAAAAGAGAAAGATGGACTCTTGAAAGGAGAGAAATCGAGATTAACTCATGGAACATATTACACCCAAATGAACTATTGCTTGCATGTGTTGATTTCATCAATGATCAAAATATAATTAGAATAAAATGGGCCCCAAGGATAGGGGGAATGGGAAGGATACAATCCATAAATATAAGTGACATACTTTGAACACACCCAAAACTAGGGTGCAAGCTACTCGCTTTAGAATTGATCAATCTTGAGATAAGTTGCACACTAAAATATTACCAAAATGAGGGAAAAAGTCCATCAAACTTGGAATTAAAAAAAAAAAGAATCATATCTTAAAAGATAGAAGAAATAATAATGTGTTCCATTAGAGTAGATTTGATCATGTAATAAATAATTTTTCCCTAGTAGGGATAAATTTGATCACTTATAAGGAATGGTTTGACCTTGTAGGGCTGATTTAGATTTGTGAACCAGTTTAAATGGTGTGCCCCAACATGGGCAATTTGATAAGCAATAGCTCAAGGATATAACCTAATGCATAGATTAGAGATGAGCGGGCACAAACATAGATGCAATGGTGTAATGGTTGCAAAAGCCACAAAAATCTAGGCATATAAGGATCCACAAAGCAATGAAAGAGATGAAAATAAGAATGAAGATGACCAAGCTGACTTGAGATACATTATGTATCTAAGCGTTGCCTACATAGTCCAAATGGACGTCAAGCCAATGTAGTTCACCCAGAAGTGGGAGAGAATGGAATGAGGGATGAAGAAAATTTACCAAGGCTTGATTAGACTCATGATATATGCTAGGAGATGCACATATAATCATAGCATCAGGTGTTAATCCTATTAATCCTAGTTTATAATTGGTGGTCTTGAGAGTTGTTCATCATATTTGTATTGACGTTGAAACTTGAATCCAAAGCACAAAGTGCTTGCTATAGCAAAATAAATTAGGCATCATAAGTATGAGTAACTTATAATGACATGGAATTTCATTTATACTAAACCTATTCAAATGTGAATACCTAAAACTAAGGATAATGGTAAAAAAATGACCAAGACAAGAGTTACAACTATTTACAATTAAACAAAGACAAAGATGAAAACAAAACATAAATGAACCTAACTCAAAATTGAGATATTAATAATTAAGATTCAATTAGGAACAATAATGTTTTAAAAAAATCAAGAAAAACTTAATAACATGAGATCAATATATGAATAATCAAGATCCATGTGGACCATCAAGATGTTATTAAAAAAAGAAATAGAAGAATAAGACCAAATAGGAAAACAAAACACCAGGAAGAAACAAGAAGAAATAGCCAAAGGAAAGAAATAATTAAATAAAATAAATAGATGGAAAAGCACAACAAAACACCAATAAAAATAAAATAAAAATACACAAACAAAAGCCAAGTTAGTGCAGTTTAAAAATAATTGTTCAAACATGCATAGTAGATGTGTTACTTTTTACAACAATGTAGTGATAAAAAGGACACAAAGTTTCTTCCAAATTATAATGGAAATAACATAAAATAAATGGGGAAAGAGAATAAAAGGAAGCGAATGGCCGAGCTGACTCCAGATGTACAAGACAAGTGGACACTACCTACATAGTTTCATAGATGCATGGTCCAACATGAACTTCATGCCAAATGTAGTTCTCCCAAGAAGTAAGATAGAAGAAAAAGGTGATGACCAAAAAAAATGGTTAATATTTTAGAAGAAAAGGGGAGATGGGGAAAATGAGAATGGTCTTATAAAATAGCGAGTCAGTAGGACAAGATACTTGAGAAATGGAAAAGCTTGAAATGATTGCTTGTAAAATAGCAAGTTAGTAGGATGGTTACTTGCAAAATAGTAAGAGTGTGGAGATCAGAATGTATAAAAGTGTAAGACAATATTGTTATTTTTTGGATAATTTTCAAATGTTTTGGTGTTTTTGCGATAAAATATTTATAAGGGGAACTGACTAATCAAGGAGATGCTCATCCAAGAGTAGAAGTTCCAATAATAACTAAGCTAGTTGCAATGATCCATGCTCGCAAATTGGTAAGAGTGAGAATCCTAATAAGGCAATAATTTATACCTAATAGAATCAAAATAATAGAACAATATGCAGCCTGAGATAAAATTTGAGGAACTATCTAGTAGGCAAAGATCCCGAGTTGAAGATGTGTTCATGTTCACTTATCTATAAAAGAAGCTGCAATATGTTATGTCTATTGATATACTTTGTATAACTAGCATTAAATGTGATCATAATGCCTATGAGTCATAATCAAGATCATAATTGGTCAAGGGATAAAATTGAGTGAGTTCTAACAGCCTAAGACATGAAAAGAATGTGGTTATCAAATAGAATGATCCAGAATGAATGGGGTTCAAAATAGAATGGTACAGAATGAATATGGTCCAAAAGAGGATGTACTAAGGTAGGATAATATGTGTTTATATTTCCAATGGTCCAAATGATTTCATTGTCTAAAGTCATGAAATTAATATGGTTCTCAAAAGAATGGTTCAGGGTAGGTCAAAATAATATGGTCCATAAAAGGATGGTCTAAGATATAATGGTAGGATAAAATACTTCAGCACAGGTTTCCCCCAAGTAAGGGGTCTTGTAGACAATAGTTCAAAGTTATTCAAGTGTATAACCTCTTAAGGTTCACAATATTGATGGGTTTTGGAAGTTCTTGACCATTTAGAGTACCGAATCGATATGCCCTTGATCCATAGTTTGCCATGATAATATATGGTCCCAATCAATTAGGTTGGAACTTACCTTTTTTCTTGCATTAAGTGTTCATGTTCTTTTGGTTCTCTTTCAAGACCAAATCACCAATCTCAAAATATCGAGGGAGAGTGTGCTTGTTGTAACTTATTCACAATCTATTCTGATAGGCTTGTAAGTTTTTTAGGGCATTCAAATGCTTATGATCAAGAATTTCTAGTTCTTTCAACCTCGAGACTCTATATTTTGTCATCTTAAATATGTTCCAAAGATACTTGCAATAAAATCAACTCGATCTCAATTGGGATAATAGATTATGTGCCATAAACAAGGGAGTATGGAGTGGCTCTTGTAGTTTTTTTATGATTGTTTTGATAAGCCCAAAGTGCAAGAAAGATTTTCAAGTGTTAATTATGACCAGCATCATTGCCAATCTTCTTTAAAATGGTTACAATGGTCTTGTTTGATGCCTCGACATGTCCATTACCTTCCAAGTTATATGGTGTGGATTTCTTGTGTTTGATTTTGAATTTTGTAAAAAGGTCTATTACATCTGTTTACAAAAGATCTACCATTATTAGATATAATATGAGCTAGAATGGCATATCAATAGATGATATGGTAGTGAATTAATTTGGCTATCTACTTCTTGATGACATAAGTGAGAGGAATGTCCTCTATCCACTTAATAAAGTACTTGGTAGAAGTTAAAATGTCTTTGTTTCCATCTAAAGATGTTGGGCATTTTTTTAATGAGATCAAGGCCCTAAGTAGAAAATGGCCATGGTGTTGTGATCAACTGTAGTGATAAGGAAGGTGTGTGCATCAAATTTCCATGTTTTTGATAAGGAACACACCTCCTAACATAATTGCAAACATCTATCTCTATTTTTGGTCAAAAATATCCTATTCTAAGGAGATGTTTAGCTAAGACTACACTGTTGGTGTGGGCCTGACACATTCCTTCATAAACTTTTTTTAGTGCTAACTTGGATTCTCCTAAAGATAAACAATGAAGTAGCATTCCATCATAGCCTTTGTAATAAATCATGTTTCCAAAGAGGGTATAACAAGCTAGACGGTGAAGGAATATTTTATGTTGGTTGTTGGATAAGTCAAGTGGAAAAACATGATCATGGAAGTAATTATAATAGTCCTAATACCAAAGTAGTTCAGATGGGGGATTAGGACTAATAATGGCATATACCCTATCTAAATCTGGGATATAGGCTATAAAATATTCTCAATCAAAAATTGATACTCTTTAGCACCTCCACCAATCTGTATCATTAACCCAATTATTGCCATCACATCGATAGATCTATTGTTTGCCCTTGGTACTTATTTAAACTACAGAGATTTAAAATGAACCTTAACATTATCCATGATTTGTTTGTAAGGAATAAGCTTGTCATCTCTAGTTTTATATTTATCAATGGTTTGACTGATGATCAATTGGGAATCACCATAGACTATTAAGTGTTGAGTATCCCACTAAATTACAAGATGAAGTCCTAAAATAAGTACCTCAGACTTGGCCACATTGTTGGTATAATGAAAATTAATGTGAAAAGTTTTGGGAATCAAATCCCCTTGTGGTGTATGTTGACCAAATTTTGCCTGCAGGTAAAATTTTTGGTCCCTTTCCTCCCTTGCTGTTCATGTCAGTTATATTACAGGTTGTTCAAGTTCAGCATTCTCCATTTCATGGTCTGGTTCATTTTCAAGTTCAATTTCTTTGTGCAAAAGTTCAATTTCCAGTTCAGTTTCTTGGTTCAATAATGATTGAACGAAACCTTTGAACCAAATTTTGTGGTTCAATGGGCTTGGTTCAAGTTCAAAGGGTCCATTGTTTAGTTCAAGTATCCAAATGAAAAAACACATTGAACCTTCGTACCTTTGAACCATTGAACCATTTTTGGTTCAATAGACGTGGTTCAATGTACTTGGTTCGATAGGTTCAGTTTAGCAACTTGGTTTAAAGCATCAGGTGTGGCCTTAGAAATCTGGCATGCTTGGTTGAACCTTTGAACCATTGAACCATTTTTGGTTCAACGGCCTGGTTCAAAGGTATGCTCCAAGCTAGAAGGGCAGTCAATAGTTCAAAGTACTCTTTAAAGGGCAGACACTTCAAAGACTTTTCAAAGGGATAGGTGCCGAGAAATTTTCAAAGCAGAAGAAGTGCCTGAGAGGATGCCACGTGGACCCAATGACATTTTAGCAGGACCCGATGATGTCCCGATGGACGTCAAATTTAGCAGGATGTTTTAGCTGTTGGATCTCAAGTGATGACACTCGAGACGTCATCAATTTCAAAAGGATGGAGTGTTTGTTAGTTTTCAAAGCTCGACGGCTAGATGAGCATCAATTTTAGCAGAAGGATGGTTTTTGTTTCCAACTGAGAAAATATTGCCAGGGAACCCAGAATGTAGTAACCTACCAAAAGTTCACCCCTGGGGGGCCGAACAAGCTAGATGGAGACAAATTCAATAAAAGACAAGAAGACATGTATGGAATAATAAAAAAATTAAGTCCAAGTGGCACCAATTTGAAGAGGTGACTCCAGTAGGTGAAATAGTCCCTTAGAATTGACCATGAGAAGACGCAGTAGCTAAGAAATGTAACCTGTTTCTTCATTTTACATTTAATGGGTGGACAAATCGCATTTTGCCATTAAAAATGCAAACTTGGAGTAGGCAAAGCACATGACTCATTAATATTTTGAGTGGTTTGTTTCTTTTCATGAATAGGCGTGATAGGCCACTTATAAGAAAAGAGTGCCAAATGAGCCTCTTCGACTTTCCATATATATTCGATACTTGTCAGTTTTGTAATCATCTTTTTCACAATTTTGTAAGGCGTAGCCCTGCTAAAATTTCTACCTGAATCTATAAAGATAGTTTTACCTCTTCTTGGATGGATATTATATGTATGTTCTGAGTGTTTGAGTTGTGTCTAGTCATTGTCTTTTGATGCTCTCACAGGTTCAGCACCAACACACCAGTTATCCACAAGGTGCCATTGTCTGCAGCTAACAGGAGAAGAGTTCCATTTGGAGATATAGAATAGAGGAAGTCATTTATAGTATGTGTTTCATAGCATCTTGGTGAGTCCCTGTTCTTGTGTTTTCATAAGAACCTCCCTACCATTTTCTTGTAGCTTGGTTTCCTTGCCGAGTCTGAGTGTATGTTTGTTGTTTTTATTTGATTCTAAGAGTAGGTGTGAGAAGGTCACCTTGTTTTGGTGTATCACCTCCTTAGAGTAGTTTGTTTTTCTATATTTTTCTTCCCTTTTCATCCCCCCCAATTTATATATATATATATATATATATATATATATATATATATATATATATATATATATATATATACCGGTATGTATTTGCACTCCTTGAAACAAACATGATACATCAGAGGGAACTAGCCCATACCTAGAGACTCTCCTCTCCTGCTTCACTATCCCACAGGTGAGAGAGGAGTTTCCATGTTGCGGGGAGAGGGCAAGAACTTGTTTTCCTGCCACTGGGTGCATTTTCTAGTGTCAACAGTTTTGGCACGCCTAGTGGGACACACAGTTTGATAACGTAGTAAGATATCAGGATTGATGTTGGTCTTGCTACAAAAAATTTCAAGTTTTCCAGCATATGGTGACTCCAATGGTAAGAGCTTCATTTTTCATATTAAAACCAGTGTCTTAACTTTCTATGCCTAAGGTCACCACAAGGACTGCTTCAAGAAAGGTTCCTTTTGAATTCGTTGAATTACATTTCAATTCTGTTAAAAGATTAAGATTTGAGAAAACCCACCCTTATCCAACAAGCAATCCTCCTAGACCTGTTATAAGAGACACAGTCAATATAGAACCTCAGTTAAGTCCCATCCCAGCTATGGCATTACCCTTTGCAGCCTTTCATGGTGAAAGCCCCTTAAACCTCCCACAATATGACTCAATCCTAGGAGTAGTGCTAAAAAGTGTGCCTTCTTTTGATGGATTTGGGCCCATTACAGTTGTCGAGCACATTAGGAACATTTCTAATCTCGCCAATATTCATAATATCATAAAGGAAAATGTCACAGTCAAATTGTTGGCTTTGTCTCTTAAGGGCAAGGCTCTTGAATGGTACAGGACTTTGCCTGTGAATTCAATCCATTCCTAGAATGAACTGGGTATTCAGCTAATAGACCATTTTGGGGAAAAGAGTGACGACCTCTCGCTTGTTGAGTAGCTAATGACCATACAGAGGGCTCTGCATGAATATATGCAGGACTTTAACACATGGTTTCAAAATACCTGGCAGAGAATTCCCATCTTGGTAAGGCTAACTCCCAGCTACACTTTTTTATACTATTTAAAAGCATTAAACAGCAACGTTGCAGTCGTGATACAATCTATGGGAGGGCATATACTACCTGATGCTTATGACATAGCCATAGCAATAGAGAATTGTTTAATACAAGTAGGTAAAATAGCCCCTAGACCCCACATGCCAATTTTCCTAGAAATACCAACTCTAATTCAAGCCCCTGCTCCCACATTGGCTCCTTTGCCTACCATCAAAAAACTAGTTGCTGCCCCATCAAATGAATTTCATGAGGTTAAGAGTATGTTGCAGATCATGACCAACGAACTCATTACCATTAAAAGGCAGCAAGCTCAAGGCAACAGACCAAACCAAGGGTACCAAAATTATGGTCAAGCCCCTAGACCCCTTTTTCAGAATTATAATCAAGGTTAGGGGCAGCTCACTACAACCAAGCCATTTCAAAATTACAACACTGGTCCCTCCTCATCATCTAAGGCCATGGTGCTTGCTCAGAACAATCTTGTACAAGAACATCCAGGCTGTTTAACCATGGGATACAGCCAAGAGTAGGCTCTTCACACAAACGAGATGATAAGTTATTTCTAGAATACATAAAATTAGGCTGCTGCTCATTCCCAATTTTTTGAGGCTCCAGCTCAACCTAGCACGAGTAGCAATCAGGCCCAGCTAGATTTTGCTCTTATGAATCATGAAGAGGGTGAGTTTTGTGTAATCAACCATGGGGGCACTACAGGCAATCAGGCTAATTGTATTACAGCCAATACAAGATTTAAGAGGAGAGTAGTGGAAGAGGTGCAAGCTACCACTCAGAAAGTAGCTGCACCTCTTCCATCACACTCATTTCAAAGGGCCCCAATTTCCAAACAGCCACTTGCACCTTCAGTGCCTCAGCCTACAGCTCCAGTTGGGATCAGGCCAAAAGAAAATGTGAAGGGAGGCAGTCCCCAAGTCAATATAGTGGACCAGATGAAGAAGTTGCATGTGAGCATCTCTTTATGGGATTCATTATCTCTTCCAGGGTAGAAGGACGTATTGAAGAAAGAATTACGTGAGCTGGATTAGCAAGCTACTCTAGCAAACAATGATAATGTCTTGATGACAAATGGGCAGCCTTCCACTCCAAGAGAGGTAAAGAAAGAAGAGAAGACTCCCCATTTCTATGTATCCTTGATCATTAGGGACTTCTTGGTACACAACTGCATAATTGACAGCGGGGCTAGTACATCAGTGATGCCTAAGTGCATTGCTAATAAGATGGGATTGAAGTATGAAGAAATAAAAAAAGGGGTCCTACAGCTAGATGGGACACCTGCAAAAATAGTCAAAATTTTGAAGGGTTTAGACTTGACATTGCATGCTTGCCCAACCTTCTCAATTCCCCATGATATAGTAGTAGCAGATATTCCTCCATTTTTTGCAATTTGCCTGTCTAGGGACTTCACATCCAAAATAGGTGGCTATCTAGCAGTGAATTGGTGATACCTAGTTTTCAGAACCAAGTATGGGACCAAGGTGAAAATTGAGTCTGAGCCACTCTACAAGGACCATCTAGAACCATACACTCCCAAGGTAGTGAATGTCAGTTACACAATCATTGACCTAGAAAAGTCCCAGACAGACCAAGCTCCGTCCTTTGCTCTTGAAGGAGTCACAGACACACTCTTAGATGAGTGGGGAAATGATAACTTTGAACATGATCCATACAATTTTATAGAGACAGACCTTGGAGTCTATTGCATGCACGAAGAGGGCACCTTCATGTCGAATTTGATGAAGGTAGAACAAGCAGACCTTGGCCTATGGCAGCTATATTTTGACAGATCCATAAGTAAGCTAGGCACTGGAGGTGGGGCGATACTAGTCTCCCCTTCAAAGGAGAGGTACTTTTTAGCCTTTCGATTCCATTTCTCTTGCACAAGTAATGTTGCAGAATATGAGTCTTTGATCCATGGGCTGGAATGTGCAAAAAAAAGAGGGATTAAGGAGTTACAGGTCTTGGGGGATAGCGAGCTGATTGTGAATCAGGTGAGGGGCCAAAATCTAACAAAGAACTCCTTGCTGAAGTCTTACAAGCATAGGGTCTGGGACTTGATGGAAGATTTCCTTGCTTTCAACATTGCTTCGATTCCCAGGGAGCAGAATAAACATGCAAACAGGCTGGTGGAAATTGGCACTCAGTTTGATGTTTCAAGAGAAATAAGTTGAGATTGTGGTTTGCACCACTTGAAAGTGGTAGTTTGACCCTCTGTCCTAGACAAAATTATAGATTGGCAAGTTTTTGAAAGTGACCAGCAAATAGCTCTCTTCCTCCAGGAAGAAGCTGAGTTTGTAATACACAATCAAGCAAAATTGCAACAACAATATGGAGATCAAATTGTCTAGTTGAAGAATAATAAACTCCCTAAAGGTCTGGTCACGCTTGAAAGCATTTTCAATGGAGATGACCAGCTGAGAAATGACAAAGCATGCATCACGACCAAAGAGGAGAATTACAAAAAAGTTGAAATCTTCAAGGAGAAGCTGCTGGTGCTTGGCAAGGTCTGCACATTTCAAGAAAAGTGAGCTTTCATTCTGCTATGTCAAGAGTTCACTGATGTGTTTGCATGGGATTACAGTGAATTGAAGGGCTTCGACCCAAGACTTGCTCAGCACACCATTGAATTAGAGGAAGGTGCCAAACCAGTCACACAAAAGCAAAGGCATGTCAATCCTACAATTGAGCCCCTCATGCAAAGAGAGTTGGCCAAATTAATTGAGTCCAAAATTATATTTCCAATCAAACATTCCTCATGGCTAGCCAACCTTGTTCTGGTTAGAAAGAAAAATGGGGAGATCACGCTGTGTGTCGACTTTAGAGACCTTAATAAAGTCTCTCTAAAGGATCATTATCCCCTTCCAAGCATGGAGCGGATTCTTTAAAAAGAAACTGGTAGTGAGCATTTCTCTCTCCTAAATGTCTATTTAGGTTATAATCAGATTTTGGTGTAAGGCTGTGACTAGTATAAAATAGCCTTGACCACCAAATGGGGCACATTTGCCTACAAGAAGATGCCATTTGGGCTATCCAATGCTACTGCTACCTTTCAATGAGCCATGGACATGGCTTTTGGCGGCTTGATAAATAACAATGTGCTGGTATATCTTGATGATATAACGGTATTCTCCAAGGAAGCGAGCCAGCACATAAAACACCTCAGGTAGATTTTGAGAGGTGCAGAGAATTTGGCATCTCTCTTAATCCAAAGAAATGTGTGTTTGTTGTTCATGAGGGGAACTTCTTGGCTATATCATGTCTAAGGAAGGCTTGTCCATTGACCCTAAGAGAGTTCGCTCCATTCTGTAGATACCCCTACCAAAGCACAAAAAAGGCCTGCAGAATTTCTTTGGCAAGATAAATTTTATTTAGAGGTTCATTATGAATTTTGCTGAGATAGTTAAGCCCTTGACCTCTATGTTGAGAAAAGGTGAAGAATTCAAGTGGCTAGTGCAAATAAAGGATAGCTTTGAAGCCATCAAGCAGGCTTTAGCCCAGGCACCTGCTCTAACCAGCCCCGACTTTAGTAAAGACTTTAACCTCTATACATTCAATAATGAAGAAGTGATATCTGCCATGCTTACCCAAGCAAATGGCAAAGACCTCGAGTAGCCACTCACCTTCTTCAGCCAAAGATTAGAGGATTTTGAAGTCAAGTACACATATGTAGAAAAGTAAGTCTTGGCAGTAGTGCAAAGCCTAAAAAAATTTAGGTATATGCTGTCTAACAACAGGATTCATCTTATGGTCCCACATCCTGGCGTCAAGGATTTCTTGACCAATCAAGATTTAAATGAGAAAAGGTCGAGATGGATCACCAAAGTGATGGAGTACGATATAGACATTAAAATCACCAAGTTGGTGAGGGGCAGGGGCCTATGTGAATAGTTGGCTACAGGTTTCAAACAAAAGGGAAAAAAATAGCTTGATAATCCATGATGCAGCCACTGCAGAAGAACTGGCTATCCTAAAGGATTGGATGCTGGACATGAAGCATTTCCTTCTCACAAGTGAGTGTCCACAGGGTCTTGATAAGGCCAGAAGAAGGTATTTTAAACTCTAGTCCCTTCCTTATGTTCTGGTTGATGAAGTATTATTTAGGAAGGATCTCTCTAGGGTTCTTCTAAGATGCATTGACCCTAATCAGGCTGATAGGATACTGGCTGAGTTTCATGATGGGCCAACTGGTGGTCATTTTGCTCCTAGAGCTATAGCAGCAAAGATAATGAGAGATGGCTATTTCTGGCCTGCTCTTTTCAAGGACACCCATGCCTGGGTGAGAAAGTGCCAGAAGTGTGCACTTTTTGATGGAAAATAGTGATTGGCTGCCATGCCTCTACAGCCCATTCAAGTTGAGAAACCATTCATGCAGTGGGGCCTGGATTCTATAGGGATGATCAATCCTCCCTCCAATGCTCGGCACAAGTGGGTACTGACTGCCACAGATTATTTCACCAGGTGGGTGGAGGCCATTGCTTTGAAGGAGGTGAATGAGAGCACAGTCCTAGAGTTCTATGAAGATCTGGTAACAAGATTTAGGGTCCCAGCGACCATAATCTCAAATAATGCCTTGGTTTTTTTGGGAATCAAAACTAGTGAATGGGTGTTGAAGTATGGCATATACCTCAGCACTTCATCAAACTATTATCTGTAGGGGAATGGGTTGGCTGAGTCCACCAACAAAAATTTGATCAGAATCATAAACAGGACTATGGAAGAGAATCAGAGGACTTAGCATGCCAAGCTAAAGACAACTCTATGGGCCGACCGAATTACTCCAAAGAGGGCAATCAAAAATTCTCCATATATGCTCATATATGGAAGGGAGGCTAGGCTTCCCATCTCACTGGAATTGCTAGCATTGGACCTCTCCCATCAACTACAACTAGAAGAAGGAACTAGCATGGAGGTCAGGCTATGTGAGCTAATGGAGCTCCAAGAGGTAAGGGATCGAGCTATGGCTTCTCTGACAAGTCACCAATAGCAAGTAAAAAGGCACTTTGACAAGAAATCCTTGTCAAGAGATTTTTTTGAAGGAGACATTGTCCTGAAATGGGACGAAGATCGAGCTAAGCCTAGAAAACATGCAAAATTCGATGCCCTATGGAGCGGTCCTTACATGATTACTCAGTGTAAGCAGCATAATGTGTTTCAACTTTCCAGGCTGGATGGTGAAGAACTATGTATCCCAATAAATGGGATACATATGAAGCATTGCTACTTATTTTTTTTGGGGTTTACCTATACATATTTTTCCCTTGTTTCTTTTCTATTTTTCCCTAAGTGTTGTTGCACAGTAGTAGTTTTCTTAGTCTTGTGTGTGCTGTCATTTTGTGGAGGTAGATCTGTGTGGCTGGTCCTAAGTTTTGACAAAGCTTTTGCTAGTTTTCAAAGTTATCATCCAACTTCATGCCCAATGGATTGCAAGGCAACTAGTCTCTAAGCATAGTAGGCATGCTTCCCTTGGGAGTCACCAATTTGTTGACCAAATTTTGCCTGCAGGTAAAATTTTTGGTCCCCTTCCTCCCTTGTTGTTCATGCCAGTGATATTGCAGGTTGTTCAGGTTCAGCATTCTCCGTTTCATTGCCTGGTTCATTTTTAAGTTCAGTTTCTTAGTGCAAAGGTTCAATTTCCAGTTCGGTTTCTTGGTTCAATAATGATTGAACTGAACCTTTGAACCAAATTTTGTGGTTCAACGGGCTTGGTTCAAGTTCAAAGGGTCCATTGTTTAATTTAAGTATCCAAATGAAAAAACACATTGAACCTTCATACCTTTGAACCGTTGAACCATTTTTGGTTCAACAGACATGGTTCAACATACTTGGTTTGACGGGTTCAGTTTAGCAACTTGGTTTAAAGCGTCGGGCGTGGCCTTAGAAATTTGGCACGCTTGGTTGAACCTTTAAACTGTTGAACTATTTTTGGTTCAATGGCCCGGTTCAAAGGTATGCTCCAAGATAAAAGGGCAGTCAGCAGTTCAAATTACTCTTTGAAGGGTAGACACTTCAAATACTTTTCAAAGGAACAAGTGCCGAGAAATTTTCAAAGCAGAAGAAGTGCCTGAGAGGATGCCACGTAGACCCGATGACATTTTAGCAGGACCCAACGACATCTCGATGGACGTCAAATTTAGTGAGACATTTTAGCCATTAGATCTCAATTGATGATGCTTGAGAAGCTAGCAATTTCAAGAGGATGAAGTGTCTGTTGGTTTTCAAAGCTTGACGGTTGAATGAGCATCAGTTTTAGCAGAAGGATGGTTTTTATTTCCAATTGAGAAAATATTGCCAGGGAACCCAGAATGCAGTAACCTACCAAAATTTCACCCCTGGGGGGCCAAACAATCCAGATGGAGACAAATTTAATAAAAGACAAGAAGACACACATGGAATAAGCAAATAGTTAAGTCCAAGTGGTGCCAATTTGAAGATGTGACTCTAGTAGGTGAAAAAGTCCCTTCGAATTGACCATGAGAAGATGCAGTAGCTAAGAAATGTAACCGATTTCTTCATTTTACATTTAATGGGTGGACAAACCGCATTTTGCCATTAAAAATGTAGACTTTAAGTAGGCAAAGCACATGGCTCATTAATATTTTGAGTAGCTTGTTTCTTTTCATGAACAGGCGTGATAGGCCACTTATAAGAAAAGAGTGCCAAATGAGCCTCTTGGACTTTCCATATGTATTCGATACTTGTCATTTTTGTAATCATCTTTTTCACAATTTTTGTAAGGTATAGCCTTGCTAAAATTTCTACCTGAATCTATAAAGATAGTTTTACCTCTTCTTGGATGGATATTATGTGTATGTTTTGAGTGTTTGAGTTGTGTCTAGTCATTGTCTTTTGATGCTCTCACAGGTTCAACACCAACACACCAGTTATCCACAAGGTGCCATTATCTACAACTGACAAGAGAAGAGTTCCAATTGGAGATATAGAATAGATAAAGTCATTTACAGTATGTGTTTTATAGCATCTTGGTGAGTCATTGTTCCTGTGTTTTCATAAGAACCTCCCTGCCATTTTCTTGTAGCCTGGTTTCCCTGCCGAGTCTGAGTGTATGTTTGTTTTCTTTGTTCGATTCTGAGAGTAGGTGTGAGAAGGTCACCTTGTTTTGGTGTATCACCTCCTTAGAGTAGTTTGTTTTCTTGTATTTTTCTTTCCTTTTCATCCCCCAAGTTTATATATATATATATATATATATATATATATATATATATATATATATATATATATATATATATATATATATATATATATATATATATATATACCAGTATGTATTTGCACTCACTGAAACAACCATGATACATCAGAGGGAACTAGCCCATACCTAGAGACTCTCCTCTCCTACTTCACCATCCCACAGGTGAGAGAGGAGTTTCCATGTTGCGGGGAGAGGGCAGGAACTTGTTTTCCTACCACTGGGTGCACTTTCTAGCATCAACAGTGTAATCAAAAATATTTTGTCTCCATATCCATGAGAAGTGAAGGAACCATCAAAATATAGTTTCCATTGTTCAAGTTCATGCTAAACTTCTTCCACTATCATGATAGAATCATCTAGAAAGTCAAATCTGAGTAGTTGATTGTCTATAATAGAAGCTTATACAAGTGGATCAGCAATAACCTGCCCCTTAATAAATTTTTTATTTTGATACTCAACATCAAATTCACTTGGGAGTATGACCCATTTTTACATACATCTTATGAGAGTTTCTTTGGATAATAAAAACTTGAGAGGATCCACCTTAGTGATGACAATTATTTTGTTGTTCAATCTATAATGTCACAACTTTTGGGAAGTGAAGACCATAGATAAACACACCTTCTCAATAGGTGTATAAACATGTTCAAAAGCCATTGGTGTGTAGCTTAAATAATATATTGCATGTTCTTTATCTTGATCATCATGTTGGGCCAATATTACCCCCAGTGCATGCTCAGTTGTTGATATGTAAAAGAGAGATGATTATCTTGGTGTTGGCAATCTTAAAACTAGAAGATTGGCCAAATATGTCATGAGCTTCATAAATGTTAACTAACAATCTTCATCCCATTGAAATTTGACCCCTTTCTTCAAGAGATGGGTAAATGGGTGGCACTTATTTACCAATTAAAAAATGAAATTATAGATTGATTAGATCTTTTCTTACAGGTTTTAGAGTTGTTTAAGATTTGAAGGTGGACGCATTTCAGTAATGGCCCTAACCTTAATAGTTTTAACTTCAATCCTTCTTTAAGATATAATGAAACCTAGAAATTTCCTTGAAGTTACTCCAAAGACAAACTTCTTAGGATTCAGGTGGACTTTATATTCATGAAGCCTCTCAAATATTCTTCATAAAATGTCAGGATGTGTAGCATGTGTTCTTGATTTTACTAGTATGTCATTAACATAGTCCTCAATAATATTGTGCATCATGTCATGAAGATGATAGTCATGGCATACTAATATGTGGCTCTAATTCTCTTCAAGCCAAATGGCATGACTTGGTAATAGAATGTTCCCCACATAGTGGTGAATGCAATCTTGTGTTGATCTTTTTAGGCTATCTTGATCTGATGGTATCCATAAAATCCATCCATGAGTGACAACATCTCATACCCAGTAGTAGAATCAATGATCATGTCAATGTTGGGTAGAGAAAAATCATCTTTAGGGCATGTTTTATTCATATCTTTGAAATTATTACAAAGACGTATACCCTGTGGCTTCTTACTAACTGTAACTATGTTGGATATCCATTTGGAATAGTCCAGTGGTCTAATGAAACCTACTCCTAATGACTTCTCCAATTTAGCTATAATTAAAAGGGCGATGTGTGGATACATCTTTCTTAATTTTTGATTAATTGGTTTCACATCTCGATGAACCATAAGTCGATGCACTACCAAGTGTGTGTCTAAGCCTAGCATTTCTAAATATGCCCATGCAAAAATGTCAATGAAATCCATCAAAATGGATATAATATGTTCATATTCTGCTTCAGTAAGGGAAGCTCCAAGATAAATAATTTTGGGATCATCATATGTTACCAAGTTCACTTCAACTGAGTTCTCTACAAGAAGTGTGGATCCATCTTCAATAATATTAGGCAAGGTGTGATCATGATCATCTTCGTTTGCTACATCTTATTTGTATTCCTTCCAAAGCTCTGGATAATGTGACAAATCAGAATCCACCATCTCAAGTATTGGCCAAGTAACAAAAACCTCCAAAAACTCAAGATTGAGACTCTCAAACATTTACAACTGTTTTGAAGAGATTCTCATATTGTCTATAGAGCTAGGACTCGATGGAACTTCTACATCCTTAGGGGATGAGCAAACTTTCTCATCCAAGAGTGCTTGAACTTGAGGGCCTGTATTTGTCTTTACTTTTTCCCTGATCAACAATCACCTCAAAGAGGTTTTTACCTGAAGATATTAATGTCTTATCTTTGTTATGACCAAAAACATTTGTTTGATATCCAAAGTAGACAAAAGGATCCAATGAAAAAATTAAATCCTAGTTTGTGATCACCAATAGGCAATCTATCTCTTACACCCATGTATTATACAGTTGGTTCTTCATTATAAAACTCATCAAGATGTATGATTGAATTTTACTAGTCCCAATCAATGAGTTTAGGATGACAGAGGCATAAGGAAAAATGAGGTTATGGTTCAATAAGGGAAGCTGCAACAGGACCTAGGGTCTGGCTTTAGTAAAGGAAGATTTAATAGGATAATGAAGTGTTATGGTCATAATGTCATTTTGATCAAATAAATCTAAGCTAGCAAGCTCATCAAAAAGGCTATAATGGAATGATACATCACTATGAAGAGTCTCATCATTAGAAGATTCAAAGAATCACTATTAAAAGTCATGAGATCATCCCCAGGAGGTATAAATTTGAGACCATGATTTAAATTAGGTACTCCAATTGATAAAGGTTCCAGAATTATTTAGGCTCATGGGCCAATGCTACTTCTTGTATAATCAAGATGCTCCATGATCTGATCAGGGATAGGATATTTTGGATTCTAAAAGCAATAAGTAATGTCATCATAATATAGCCAATCTCCTTCTGTGAAAGCCTCTCGATCTTATTTTGGTAAAGTGGCAAGTACAAATACCACATGTGGTTTTCATTGATGTTTCTTCTATTAACAGATCAAGTTGGGTCCATTTAGGTTCTTTGAAGGTTTCGTCTTACCAAATGTTTTAGGAGACTTAGACAACTTTTCAACATGGAAGGCATCCTTAATCTGGTACATGGAAATGCCCACATCTTATATCACATTTACCTATTTTGAAAGAGCTATAGGAAATGGATCAGCCAAAGTGAAAGTGAGGTCACTTAGATTGATATAATTGGATGGAGGTGGATTTGAAACTATTTCTTTGTTATTCTTTATGATGAATTAAAAACTTGGATAATAGTTATAATTGCGTAACTCAACCTCTAGATGTTTGTAATACTGATAAGGTTGTTGATCGGTGGGAATAATAACCTTAATCCCATCATGGGGAAACTTAAGGCACTGATGCAAGGTGGATGAAATGACTTATAATTCATGGATACAAGGATGACCAAGAAGTATGTTATAAGGCAGCTCAATATCTATAATATGAATCAATGTGTGGTGGGAAACAAACCCAACAATGATCGACAAATTAATGGTGATATAAGACTCCCTCTTAGTGTTTTCATAAGCCTTTATGGTGACCATCTTTGGCTGGATGTCCTTCATAGTGTAGTCCAATATATGTACCGATTTGAGGGGAATTATGTTCAACCTTGAACCATTATCTATAATAACCTGCTTTATCTTATGGCTTTCAATGATAACCTCAATGTATAGTGGGTTTTTATGGTTCAGACCTAGGGTGGACATATCTTTTTGATCAAATGTAAGCTAACAAAATGCAGACAAATGTCTCACTAGTATTTGGAACTATTCAATATTTATATATTTGGGAATAGTCGATTCTTGTAAAATGTTGTTCAAAATATTTTTATGGACTTCAAACATATGCAAAAGATCCAAAATGGATATCTGTGGAGGGGTTTTACTCAGTTGGTCTAATAGACTATAAGGCTTCTCAACATTAGGACAAGATGGTTTGGATTTGGCTAGCACAATATTAGGCTTTGGATCCAAAGGCACAATATTCACATTAGGTTCTATGGAAGAAGAGGGCAAAAGGCATCTAACTCACGAGCATTGATTTATGACTCAATAACCTAGAGGAGGCAAAGAGCCATTATAATCAGAAGATGAAGGCAAAAGGCCATGGAGGGTGACTCACAAGAGTTTAGTTGCATTGGAGAAATTTTGAGTCAATGAGGATCCATTTTAATTAGAAGAAGGATGATGTCTAGAAATAGTAACCCATGAAACTAAAGTTGTAATAAAATTGAATGAACTCAATGTGGGATTACTAGAGGGAGAGAGTGTTGGCCCTATAATATTGGGTCCTATAATATGAGGAGTATGAGATGGTTTCTAGGGTTTGATAGTAATAATGGTAATATAGGTTGTATAAATGCAACACATGATGTTGTTATAATCGTAAGGCATGTTGTTGTAACCCAAGTTGTAAGTGTGGGTATTATGATCCTAATTACAATCATGTTGATAACGATTTTAACCTTGATTCTAGTTATGATTTTTCAACTAATTCTATCCTTGGTTCTATTGATTTTTCCTTGGTGGTTGTTGATTAGGTTGAAGAAATATATCTTGATGGATTCCTATATCCTAGTTAGTGCCTTGTGGGGTAAGCTTAATCTCAACTTCACCATTCTTGATCAAATATTTAATAAAGTGTCACAATTGGATGCAATGATAAGCTTTGTGACCAACAACATGATGGAATTTTCACCACTCATTTTCCTTGTATCAATCTAGCTTTGGTTGATATAGAGGAAATGGCCTTGGTATCGGCCATACAATCAGGTGAGCTGTTATGAACTTTTGGAATACTATTTGAACAGGTTCTCCCAATTTGCTAAAGACTCTAAATTGATTATGAAATGTCCTCCATGGAGGTTATCTTTTCAAATTGGGTGGTGGAGCTAATAACACATTTGGGGCCAGTGGGGATTGTACCATTTATACATGTCTTTTTTTAGTCAAAACATTCCCTACCACATTCTTGTTCTTGTTGAAACTCTTAGGTTTCTCTTGTGCAACCATTTGAACTAGTGATTGGGTTTGATTTGCAATTTAACCCTACAAAAAAATATTGATAAGGCCTTTTACAATAAAATCCTTCTCAATCTGCACCCCTTTGTCTATGATCTCTTCAAATGAATTAGTGAAAGCAAGCCATAGATTGTGCGTGACCTCAAGATGTAAGTTTTGTGAAAATATGTCCACCAATTATTTGTCTAGAAAATTATGTTGAAATCAACCCATAGTTCTCTCCACCTCTATAGATATATAGTGAAGCTTTCTCCATCACATTGCTTGGCTTTGCATAATTCAATAATGGTCAATTCATGTTCAATGTTGTATGAGAAATGGTTGACAAACTTTTTAGATAAGTCATTCCAATTCATAACCGAACCCCTACGTAACTTAAGTAACCAATCTAGAGCTTGTCCCACTAAACTTTGCATAAAATAAATAAAGTAAATAAACACTATTGTAAGCAACCTCTTGGCATAACACAAAGAACCCCTAAATGTATTCACAATGGTCACCCTTTCCTTTATATTTTTCAAATCTAGGTCCTCAAAATGAAATGGAAAGGGGACTTGGAGAATAGACAAATCAAATGGACATGGACATATCTCATAAAATTTATACTTCTTGATATTGTTGTCAATCTCCAATCATGACACAATCTCCTTCATAGAGTTCCACTCTTACATGTTTAGTGCATTCATGGGTGGAACATAATATTGTTAGGGTGGTATGTGCCCTTTTTGTTACTATTGGGGTGGTATGTGCCCCTATTGTTGCATGGATTTTTTAGGGATGTATACCCTATGATCTGTGACTTGGTTTTGGTTCGCTCTTTGAGTTGAGTAGGTGAGTGGTTGATTCCTTGGAATCCATTGCCTTGAATTATACATGTTTTATTGATTTTGGGGAGTCTGTGGTCTATTTCCAATGTGTGCATTGGTTAAGATAAACTAGCCAAATTATTTTGTACAATTTATTCAATGTGTACTAAATGTTTTGGTCTTTGGTTTTGAAAAGGAACAAGAGGTTCTTGATGATTAAAAATGTGTGTTCCATGTCTAGTGGAGTGTGTTGCAGAACCTCTTGGGATATAAGGTGTTCTATTTAAACATTTTGATCCATCATTGTTATGTTCTCAACTAGAGTTTATGTTGGTTCAACCACATTCCCTTGTTCCTTGGAAGCATCATTATGGATTGAAGTAGCAACTAAAGATTCTATCAAGTCTATGATAAGTTGGTCTACATATCATTGACTTATCTTCTTAATCTTGTTGACAAAATCTTGATCATTGGGTTTTGACTCTATAAGTATTTCCTTACCCTTGCTAGAAGAAGATATGTTTGTTTGTGAAAATTTCATGAAGGTTTGTTCTTGATGTTGCTATCATTATCTAACCAAAGTATGTAATTTATTCATAAGAAAATCCAAGGTTAGTCTAGCACCAGATTCTATCAACCTTAGAAGGGATTCATCCTTGTCCTCTTGGGGTTGATATTCTAAAAAGTCTTCCTTGGATCATATAGTTATTGGAATGTCTTCAAAGACCATAGAATTATCTTGACCATCATAATAATGATCCTCCTCATAGCTAGGGCCATAAGATACTCCATTGCCAGTGTACATTTGAGTAGATTTTGAAAATGTTTTACAAACATTTAAACAAGGTATGTGGTTTTCATTTTTCTAAACAAGGTGACAAGGTATCAAAGAGACTATAATAAAAAAAGAGGGTGGCATAATACCACTCACAATTAGAAGAACAATTCATGAAATTACTCAACCTTGGGTAGGGTTAAAATTGTATAAATTAGAAGAGGTTATGATAACTCAACAACCTAAGTGTGAACTAGTACACCAAATGTAGGTTAAGAGATACATCAATGCCATAAAATCTAGTTCAACTTCAATGAGTTTTTCTATTAGGAAACTAGAAGAAAGCCCTTCAAAATAGGAAGGTGACAATGTGAACCAAGAAACTCAAGATGTGGAAAATGCAAGAATTCCTAAGCATAAAACTAAGACCAAATAGGCAGCACAACGTTGCCATATGGTAATAAGAAGGTAGCATAAAATGTGTTTTTGAACTTAGAGTGTGAGCGATGCACTTGATGACCTAAGTTCACAACAATCAAATGATAATTAGTCTATAAATGGCCTTCAATCCAAATGGGAAATTGAACCTGAGTTAACTCAAGTCAAGTGCAAATGGAAAATTTAACCCAGTTTAACATGTTAACCTAGAACTTAGAAAAGTGAAATTCCAAATTTGAATTATCAATGGACTTAAGTGTTTTAGACTAAAATGGGCAGCATAACTGTGTTATTTAGACAAGACAAAACACAATGTTTGAGATGACAAATTGAACAAGGCAAAGATTGATTTGGATTTGACCAGCGTAATGCCTCTTTATGCAAGAAATGGTGGATAATGTGTTTGGTTATGACGTTGGTTTAAAATAATTTTTTGACTCAAATCAAGGATAATGTAAGCAAAGACTAAAAAGACCAAAATACAACTAAGTATAATCATCCTTATCCCTAAACTAACAAAGTTGCTTTATATTATTGAAATTTGTCTTTATACGTACACTTGGGAGGAAATTAAGTGTTCATCCAAAATAAAAATGCATTAATTGGTAGGGTATTTTACACCTGACCTTCTCCAAAAAGACAATATAGTGACATGGACCTTTGGGCACACCCTGCATCAACAATACTCTGTGGCAAGTGGGGTTGTTTAAAACTTATAATTTATGACCATCTAGATGGTCCCTAGTGTGCCTAACACAAAAGATGTAACACATCAATTAGATTCATGTAAATCCATTAAGGTGTTTTAAATTATGTAGCTAAGGTGGTAAAGAGTGTCCATGATTTGTTACATATTCATGGTTCTCAATGACAAAGTGTGACTTAGTGATCTTGCATAGACCCTACCATGTTTGCTTTGACAGACAAGGTGATGGATGTTGGTGATTTGTTGACCATGTTTGAGGGGTCATATGATGGATGAATAACACTTGGTATAATATTTTTTATGAAATTAATCCATTGGAATAGTCTTGTGAAGGTCTAGGTTATCCTAGTCATCTTGGAAAAACATCCTAAGTAAGCAGATTGATGATGTTAGCATTCACAAGTGTGAAGGTGTCAAAAGAAAGTGGTCACATGGGTTTGTTCATATTTGTGACTAGATCATGTGTTTCAAATTTTAGGTCTTGAGATGATGTTTAAGTACAAATTTTTTCTCCCAATAATATTTCACTACTTTCCATACTTGGTCAAATTTACATTAAAAAGTGACCATTGGAATTCAAATATTTGAATTTACAAAGGAAAAATAGTTTGCAAAGTTTTGTTAATATCTTTTGATGATGGATGAATTTTATGGTGGTATAAAAATAAAAGTGGTAGATAACTTCATGAGAAATATATGAAAAATTATTTGGATGTTTTAATAGTCATACACTTGCATTTATTGTGGTCTAAAGTTGACTGAGGGTTTGACTTTCTTCTACAAGTGACCCGAGAAGGATGTTTGAGTTTTTATTGATGGTGTTTGGATGTTAAAAGGTGAATTATCTATTAGAGAGTGTTTTAGACTCCCTAATGATAATTTTTATGGATTTTGGAGGTTTTACCAATCCATATTCAATATGAATAATTGCCTACAAGTTGACTTTTTATTCGTTCATGGTGTTTTCATGTACAAGGAAAATGATTGGTAGGTTTTACATATGCAGATGTGTGTAGTGATAAATGTATTCACTTGAGTATATATTAGGGTTCATATGGTGAGGACATATGTGCTTTTAAGTGGTCTTATGTTCCAATTTTTTCTCAGTGAAGTGTTAAAAGGATGAATAGGTCTCCATGGACCTATAAGGGCTTCTTAGGCCTAATTGAAAGATGTTATTTCTTAAGTGTGATATATCAAATCTATGAATGACCTTTGTAGGTGAAATTAATCTTATTATAAGTGTGATATAATCCTTAATATTTAACATATGTCTTATATCCAACCAAGAAGATGGTGATCATGAGGGCTCTATAAAGAGCATAAACAAATATGAAGGTTTCTAGGGTGGACAAGCAAAGAAAAGAGAAGTATGAGAGTGATTGGTAGATGGATTGAAGATCAGATCAGTGTAAGTAATATGTGTGTGACCTATAGGTCATATTTATTATGTTATAATAATTTTCTTAAAAGGTTGAATATTTAGGATGAGTGAAGAGGTGTAGAGTGATCCAAAAGGTTGTTTTGGATCCATTGCTTATGTGTGAAGGATCAAAGAAGCTTGAAGGGTTGAAGAGAGTTTCTATTCACTATTTATCCATCATATTTAAATCAAATTAGAGCTCTAGAAGTGTTGATATCATAAGGTGTTATGTTGGTGCTCAACATCTAGGACAAGTGGGTGCTTGTTCATTCTCAGAGGTTGGTTCTCCTTGTGAAGTGGGTGTTTCACTAAAGTCTCTTATTTGTAAATATATTATAAGATTATAGTCCAATTATTTGTATACTTTAGAGTGGGTCTTATCCTCCATGAAGGTTTCCCACATAATCCATGTGTATGTGTGTTGATCTTGCATAGTTTCCTTTATTCTTTGCAATAACTAGTTTATGTGCTACATGAATGCCTTTATTGAGTGGCTAAGAGTTTGAAGTTTTGGAATTATAATTGAGTTGATTGCATCACTGATTCATCCCCCTCTCAATGATTTTACCTCTAAAAATTAGCATTAGATCCATACCTTATTTTCATTTCTACCACTTGAAGGTGATCATAGTTATAATGGATGACAAAGAGGTTGAGATATATCTTCAAGGTGAACTAATATGTTCCTTATCAAAGATAAAATGTCTAGAGGAACAGAGTGAAAGATTGAATAACAAGAAAGGAAGTAAAACTTTAGATTGGACTTACTCAATATATTATGAGATTAATGCAATCATTAATGGTGTGAATACACAAATAGATAAACTAACAGCAATAGTCAAAAATTTACAAGACATGATGGATAAAGGCATGAATCAAAGATTGGATCATTTGGAAGGTAAAGATATGACATATATAGATGTGTTTATATCTAAGGACAAGTAGAATCTTAGCTCTAATAAAGAACTTAAAGATGAAAATTCTTATTTTTTTTATGGTCAAGTAAAAGGAATGTCCAACATGAATAAATATAGTTATTTTTTCAATACGTATTGTTATACTTGTAATCAATATGGTCATAAATATAGGGATTGTACTTTCTCTTCAAAGAATATAAATGGGGTTCTATGCTACAACTTCAACCAACATGGACATATAGCTAAGTAATGCAAGAAGGCCTATTGTAAAAAGGACATACAAGTCATTGACACCATCAAATGGTTCAAGAATGACAAATTCAAGATTGAAGAAAAGAAGAAGCAAAATTCAGGTAGTGCACCAAAGGAAGATTCAATGTTTGTTCAAATTGACGTACGTACTCAAGAGGATGAAAACAAGAAATTTTACATAGACAGTGGATGCTCAAGTCATGTGATAGGAGACACGAGAAAATTTATCTCTCTCAAAAAACACAATTCATGTTCAATGAGATTTGGTGACAACAATTCATCTAACATAGTTGGTAAAGGGTCTGTAAGTTTGGATAATGGTCATACTAGAACTGAAAATGTTTTATATGTAAAATGTTTGAAACACAATTTTATAAGTGTTAGCCAAATGTGTGAGCAAGGAATTTTTTTAAATTTTCATGATCAATGATGTGAAGTGATAAGAGCCAATTTTGGAAAATTAGTTACAGATATTCACACAAGGAAGATAAAAACTTGTTTGCGATCCATAAATCCAAAAGGGAGGAGTGTTTCATGAATCAATTATAGGAAAGTTGGATTTGGAATAAAATACTTGAACATCCAAATTTTGACAATTTGGTGAGGATTAGTTCAAAAGGATTAGTGAGGCATATGACTAAAATCAATAAGATTCCTCAAACTCTTTACAAGGCATGCCTTTATGGGAAACAGACCAAGAAAATATACAAATATAATGAGAATTTGTTAGAGGTACAATCACTAAGAGGGGTAGTGAATCAATGATCCCAAATAATCCAAATTAGATTTTGATCTTTCCAAATACTTAATTAATTACTAGAAACATTCATTAAATATACACAACATTCACATTAATGAGCAAGAGAAACAATGCAAGATCAATCACATAACATATGACATACATGAGAAACCCTCTTGGGGGAGAAAACCCATTAGAACCTACAATTAGAATAATATATTATAATAAAAATATCCAATTTAGACCATCTACAAATGATCAAGGAACTACAATCCTTATTTAGTGAGACTATAATCCCACAAGGTGTAGTTGCACCTATCGAGTTGAGCTATAATAACAACCAGACCTTTTAGCAAGTTAAACCTTGCAAGGAGGCTACAACCACCTTAAATGCTGAGCTATCACAATAATGCCTATGAATACATCTACCTCTAAATTGATATCAACAACACCTGATGATGGACCTCTGCTTATCACACTTTAACTTCACTCACACTCAAATAGCAACCGCACTATTCTGCCAACATAATTATGGCCAATAGGTCATACAGATAATCCTCAATATGTTATGCTCTTTAATTCATCCTCAGGGCACTCTAACCCTCATTTTCTCCATAAAACACACACAAAATTTTCTCTCCAATTGCCGCTTAGTCTTTCACACAAAGTCTAAAACTAATCATCTTTAGTTCCACTATTTATATAGCAATCTTGATAATCAATACCTTAGTCAGAAATTAGGCATGCCTTATCCCTTAAATAAATTATCTCATAGCTCAAAAACAATCTTCATAGGTTGGCCATAGCATCTATGGGTCACCCTTAAGTAGCTACACCTTTTAATAAGGCCCTTGTAGCTCTTATAGGTCTCATGGAGACCTATTCACCCATTTAGCACATCATCAAACAAAAAAAGAATATAGGACCACTTTAAATTACATGGGTCCACTCCTTGTGTCCCCTTTGACATCCTCAAATTATCATAGTCTACTCTGCTAACCTATATGTATGCTCAAACAACTCAAATAGAGACCTTATACATAGGAACACCATTACCAAACACACAATCAACTTTGAAAGCATTGTTCATACTTACGATAGATTAATTACACCTCCAAAATACTCATAGATGATTCTCATATAGTATAAAACACTTCATAATAGCCAATTCACCTTGAAAAATAGAAATATCATCCATATAAGCTCAATTACTCTTTTTGGGTCACTTGCAGAACAAGCACGAAACCACAATCAACTTTGAATCTCAATATCTTTGTCTACACACAATTTAAGATATTTAAATCCATATTTCCAGATGTACCTTAGAGTCTTATACATATTTTATTTTTACTACATGAGCAAATTCATCCTGGATTGAAAGTTATAGCCCAAAAACCAGACACTAATTTTTCTTTTGCAAATTCAAATATTCAAATACAAATGATCACAGTTAACCTTAAAACACAATGTTTGCAATCTCAAAAATTTGACTACATACGCTCTATCAATATCTTTGAAATTTTCCTTGCTTTAGTCATGCTAAACAATTATTACTTTGACCTCTTGACTTTATCACACACTATTGATCTCAATCAGTATGAACATCTACTCATCATTGATCCTGAAAGAAGCTTCATATTTATCTTTGCTTGTCATTAAAATTTAGACGCTTGTCCTCATCATGTAGCATCATATCATCTTGGACCACACACACTCTGTTTATCTTTTGAGACTTGTTCAATCTTTACCTTGCTAAATATTTATCACATTGGCATGTTTGAGTGTACGTGCATAGTAGATCTTCACTATATAAAATCCCATGAGTTGTTGGATATCCACTAGGTTCAAATCTTTAACATCATGCAAATTGACTAAGTATGGGGACCAACTGTAATATGACTGGAAAGCCTACTTTGGACTACAATAACTTCTTCTATGTTGCTTAGATGCATGATCTCAAATTTGGACCTCATGATCACCTTTCAAAGGATAATCCATCCATATAACAAATAACTCATGTAACCTTCATGTGTGTAGGATATAATAACATTAAAATTCCTTCTCAAAATCTTCTATCATAGAGCCAACTATGCTTAGAATTTATTTGGGAAACCAAATTTACTCCTACATAACTTTTGTCTTGATTTGATGCATGATTTTAAATTCAGTGCAAATAAACTAGGCTCAAAATTGAACAAACCCATATGATCACCTTCTCTTGAAACATCCACATGTGCGATATATGCCACCATAAAAATTCCTACTCGGATCTTTCTTTCCTTATGCAAATTTAGCTAACTATGGGAAAACACTATGAAAATTCTTGAGAGCCCAAGTTTGCATATACATATCTTTTGATGTGCTTTAGTGCATGACCTAAAAATTAATGCATAAAAACTAGGAACAAAAATAAATATACAAATATGATCACTTTATCCTAACACCTTCACTTGTGTGAATGTTGACCTCATTAACATACTTACTCAGCTCTACTTGAACCCTTTGTAGATTTGGCTAAGTATGGGAAAATAGTGAATTTTGTCTAAGTAACCAACTTTGCATCCTCATATATTTGATCACACTTTGATGCATGACCTAAGATCTGGTACATAATAACTAGGTAATAATGTGATCATAACCATATGATCAACTCCCCTTGACTCACTTCCACATGGTAATGGTGATGTCATCAAATTGCCTACTCAGATATTTTGCCACTAGACAAATCTTGCCAAAATGGCCACAATGAAGAACTAGATGAATACCACTCATGCACACAAGCTCCAATAATCTCCCCCTTTTTCATTTATGTCAACAACCATCATATATAGAAATATATAGCTCACCTTCTCTCTCTTCAAATAACTCCTACAACAGGAACTTTCTTCCCAATAGGAACTTTCTCCCCCTTTGACATAATGACAAAGTGGGCCCACACTAATCTTTAGGACCTAAAAATATTATCAAATAGGAAATTACCATCTTATAAAGCAAACTCCCCCTTGCCTTGAACCTACTGCTTGTATTGACAACTTCCTCTTGTTCCATGCCAACACTCTCTTCAATCAAGCAGTGTAACAAATGAAGAAAGAACACACAAAACCAAAAAAATCTAATGGAACACATAAGGAAATATTGAGAGGTACTCCCCCTAATAAATCTAAGAAATTTCACCTTCTAAGCATCTTCAAATCTCCACACACCATGAACAATCACATATGCTTACTAGCCTTCTCTCTCTAACTACCATAAGGACCACCAATAGAACTTCATGCCACTTACCAAATAGGAAACATGCACTAAACCAACTTGAAAAGTTTCCTTGAAAAAAACATACCCTTCTCTTGTGGAGAAATAGATCAAAAGGCATTGTTCTTCAAACTAGGCTTGTCTAGCCTCCTTATAGCCCTACCTGGAACTTGTATAGCCCATAATTTTAAGTACACACATCTTCAAAACCTAAAACTCCATATATGGAGCACTCTCATATGCCCTGTCAATCACACAAATTTTCATCACAAAGATCATCCTTCCCCACATAATTCCTTCACAAACCTACTATCCAGTTAGGCCTCCATCTTGATAAAAACTTGAATAACTTGAGAAACACAAACATTCAAATCTATATGAATCTTTATTTTAACCACCCATTTGGCCCATTCAACATATTAATAAGTCTTAGAACTCAGCTCATAAGGTAGACCACTTTTATAGTAGATCCCAAAACCCTAGAATCTTAAAACAAACAAAGTCAACACAACACCTTCTAGTCAATGTCCACCTTTGAAACTTCTTATACACCTAGAGACACCCATCACACACTTTTGGACCAAAAAATGAGCCTTTATACCTTTAGGAACCTTGACTTTTTTTAGATCACAAAACCACTTGGACCATGCTAGAATAAGGTTAATAGACCTTTCTATGCAAAAAGATAATCTTGATAAAACACAATTCCTCCTTTGCCATCTGAGAACCTTCAATCTAACCCTAAAGACTATTCCAACAAAAAAAACACTATAGCAACACTTATTTCTCCACTTGAAAGTAGTCTCTTAAGAAGCATAGATAAAGACACCCTTTATACCTAATTCTCTAAAATAAAAATCAACTCCTCATATTCCTTCTCCTCCTTTATCAATTGATACTTAAAGTTCTTCTTCTTTGGCTTAGGAGAAATAACTTCCTCGTCCACTATAAAATTCTCATTTTTTTATGATTGAATTGATAATACATGGAGACAACACAAATTCATTACATACCTTCTTATTTGAAGGATCCATCTTGCAGTCTGGAACCTCATTACTAGGCACAAATAATTGATGTTCTTTGCATGATATATTTTAAAAAATAATAGGAGGATATTCACTTGGATCCATACACACCTCAGGACTAGCCTCAATCATCACCTTGGTCTTCTTCTTGAGCTTGATCTTTTTATTTTCAACATGAGCAGACAATGAGACATCTTGGTACTCTTCAACTTTTGAAACATTCTCCACCATAGCAAACATGTTACTTGGAATTTCAATCTCATCATGACTTACACTTGTCAACTTTGGCTTCTATGTGTTAAATTGCCTTCTTATTCAAACTGTAGGAGCCTGATTAAATCTATTATGTCTTGTAGGCCTTTACTTTTAAAACCTAGCAAAGTGACCTCTCTATTCACAATTGTAGCACACCATATCTTTTACAAGAAACTTGAAATTCATAGAAACAAAACAACTTCCCCTTTTTAAATAAGACTCACCTTATATAATCTTATATGGACAATGGTTTGCAAAGTGTCCCACATCAAGACAGTTAAAGCACTTGATTCTATTCACACCTTTTGACTGATAACCCCCATCATAGTCCCATGTAAATTCATTTCTAACAAGTCTCTTTCACTCTCTATCCCTATGACCAAATTGATTACATGTACAATAGTAACTATTAAATCTTGCATACCTCATAGCATTTGGCTATCTAATCTTATTTATCTTTATCTTGTCAGCATCTTAAGTCTTTATTTGATGATTTTTCTTCAAAGTATGTTTGTCCTAGTTCACATTAGTCTTCATCTTGTCTTGAGTAGCATTATTTTGTTCTTCTTCATATCCAAGATCAATTCTATCACTATCATGTTTTAGACCACTCAAAATGTTATCTAGATCACATGAGCTTTTTTAAAATATCACAAATGACTTCACCTTACTATATGTCTTCTCTAACTCATATTTCAAAGACTTATTTTTAGAAACATACCTTGAACATTCTTCTTCTTTAGCTCTTATACTTTTAGACATAGCTTCCAACTTAGAATCAAGAAACATGACAACACTTTCATTCTCCCTTGAGTCTTCAAATAATCTTTCCTCAAATATATCAAACTACTCCTCATAGTCTTTGAACTTATATTTCATTTTCTTAATAATCTTCTTATCAATCTTCAGTTCTTCAAGAGCATTCATCAGAATAGTCTCACAGTCTACCTCATCTTCATCATTATCTAAATCACTTCAAGTAGACACCTTCTAATGTGAGCAAAATCCTTCATTATCCATAAATAGAGATTCATCTTTAGTAGAACCATCATCTTTATGATCATATTTTGAGTCACTGTCTTCATTCTCATCTAATGAGTTGTAATTTTCTTTGGTGTAGAGACTCTTCTCATTTTTGAATAACTGCTTCTTATTGTTAGACTTTTTGAATCCTTTCTTCCTGTATGTCTTCTAATCTTCATCTTGGCCTTTACCATGCTCTTCATCATCATTCTTCTCATGCTTATGAGGGAACTTTTGAGCAAAATGTCCTATCTCTCCATAGTTGAAACATTTTAAGGGTAGTTTACCCTCATACTTCCCTAAGCCAGTGTTCAATTTCCTAGTAATGAAAGCAATTAGTTCATCCTCATCAATATAATATATGTCATCCTCTTTGGATTTATTACCTTGAAACTTCTTCTTAGGCTTCATCTCTATCTTGAATGCAACTTCCTTCTTTAGTGTTATATCATCATTTATTCTCATGTCATATGCAGTAAGGGTGGCAAGCAATCGATCCATCTTCAATTGAGTAAGATCATGACTCTCTTCTATAGTAGATACTTTTAGATCAAACTTGAGAGATAGAGACCTCAATACATTTTGGACTATAGTTGCCTCTTCAAGATTCTCTCTAAGACCTCTGATGATGTTCACAGTCTCATCAACTCTCTATAGAAAATACGTCATAGAATCTTCCTCCTTCATCTTGAGACTTTCAAATTACCTTATGTGGGTTTGTAGCTTAGTAAGATTGACCTTTGAATCTCCTTTAAAAATGATCTTAATTTTGTCTCATATCTCTTTAGCAGAAGTACAATGGATTACCTTGGTGTATTTAGTCTTTGAAAGACCAAAAGTGATAGCATTCATCACCTTGGAATTGTTCTCAAATAACTTCTTGTATGTAACACTATATGGAGGAATAAAAGGAACAACATAACCATCCAGAACATATTTCCATACATCAAACCCTAGGGACATAATATATGTCCTCATCCTTGCTCTCCAAAAAGCATAATTGGATCCATTGAACATTGGTGCTTATTTAGTAGTGAAACCTCCTTGATGACTACCCATATTGTACCTTGGATCACCTTCAAGTTGTTACGTCTTTACCAAATGACTTGATCTGGTACCAATTATTAGTGGTACAATCACTGAGAGGGGGGGTGAATCAATGAGCCCTAATAATCTAGCTTAAATTCTGATCTTTGTAAAAACTTAATCATTTACTACAAGAATTCATGAAGCATACACAACATTCACATCAATGAGCAAGAGAGACAATGCAAGATCAATTACGTAACACATGACATACATAGGAAACCCTCTTGGGGGAGAAACCCCACTGGAACTTGAAAATGGACTTTATCCTATAATAATAAGATCTAATTTAGACCATCGATAAATGATCAATGGACTACAATCCCTATTTAGTGAGACTACAATCCCATAAGGTGCATCCACACCCATCTAGTTGAGCTGTAACAAATAGATCTTTTAGCAAGTTAAACCTTGCAAGAAGGCTACAACCACTTTATATGTTGAGTTGCCACAACAACACCTATGAATACATCCACCTCTAAACTAATATCAATAACATCTTATGATGGACCTTTGCTTATCACACTTCACCTTCACTCACACTCAAATAATAAGTGAACTATTCTACCAACATAATTATGACCAACAAGTCATATAGATAGTCCTCAATTTATTCTAATCTTCAATTCATCCTCATGGCACTCTACCCCTCCTTTTCTCCATAAAACACACTCACAAGTCTCTCTCCAATTGCTCCTTAGTTTCTCACACAAAATCTATAACCCATCATATTTGGTTTCACTATTTATAGAGCAGTCTTGATAATCACTACCTTGGTCAGCCATTAGGCATGCCTTAGCCCTTAAGGAAACTATCTCATAGCTAAAAATTAATCTTCATAGGTCAGCCATAACATCTATGGGTCACCTGTAAGTATGCTCACTTCAGTTGAAATTAAGTTTGATGATGAAGTTAGAGCTTTGCTAATATTATGTTCTTTGGCTGATAGTTAAAATAGTTTGGTTATGGTTGTGAGTAATGCAGTCCATACTAAGGTAAGCTTGAATTTTGAGGAGATGTGAAGTAAAATCACTAGTGAATCATCGTCAGGTAATGATTTATCCATTGATACTAGAGGGAGGCAAAAAGATAAGAGAAAAAGCAACCAAAAAAAGTTAAAAGGTAGATCTAAGTCCATATCTAAATCCAAAATGATATGCTGACATTGTGGGAAGAGTGGACACTCAAAAAAGGATTGTTGATCACCTAGGGATAAGAATGCCAACAAGGAGGAAATGAAGGCAAATGTGACATCGGGTAAATCATGTCACGATGCCTTAATTATTTCTATGGATAGTTTTTTTGAGTCTTAAGTATTAGATTCAAAGGCTTCTTTTCATGCCACTCCACATGGGAATTATTTTATTGATTATGTTCAAGAGAATATAGGACATGTATATCTTAGTGAAGATGAACCATGTGAGATAGTAGGGAAAGGTTATGTTTAGGTTAAGATGCATAATGGAACACATGAATCCTTAAGGATGTTAGACACATGCCTATGTTGAGATGTAATTTGGTTTTAGTGGGGCAATTGGGTAGTGAGGGATGTTCAGTATTGTTTACTATAGATTCTTGGAAAGTTACCAAAGGTGCTCTTATGATCTTGAGAGGTAATAAAATTGGTACTTTATATTTGAATAGTAGTGTTGATTCTATTGATTTAGTTTTTGTAGATGGAGGTGTAGTTATGTGGCACTATAGGCTTGGTGATATGAGCCATAAGGGCATGCAAATCTTAAAAGATACGTTACCTAGATTGAAAGATCTAGATCTAGACTTTTGTGAGAATTATGTATATAGGAAATAGAAGTGGGTTAAGTTCCTGAAGGTTGGACCAACAAAGAAAGATCACAAGTTATATTTGGTACACTCAGATGTATGGGGACCAGCTCAGGTATCTTCTATTGGTGGATCCAATTATTATGTTACTTTTATTGATGATGCAACTAGGAAAGTTTGGGTTTATTACATCAAAAATAAATCTGATGTATTTAACACTTTTAAGAAGTGGAAAGCCTTAGTTGAGAATGAAATAGGTCTCAATTTGAAATGTCTCAGATCAAATAATGGAGGTGAGTATTGTAGTAATGATTTCTTTAGTTATTGTTCTAACAATACAATACATAGGCAAAAGATGGTTCCAAGAACTCCATAGTGTAATGGGGTATCTGAAAGGATAACATAATAATAATGGATTGTGCTAGAAGTATGAGGTTACATGTAGGGTTGTCTTTGCAGTTTTGGGCAAAAGAAGTTAGCACAATAGTATATCTGATTAGTAGAGGACCTTTTATACCTTTGGAAAGAGGCATTCTTGAACTAGCTTAGTCTAGTAAGAATGGTGATTATTCTTTTCTTAGAGTCTTTGGATGTGAGGCTTTTGCTCTCATTAAGAAAGAGGAGAGGACCAATCTAGAGGCTATATCAGAGAAATGCACATTTGTTGTTTATGGTGAGGATGAATTTGGTTTCCATTTATGGACCATTAAAGATAGGAAAATATTTTGGTCTAGAGATGTAGTCTTTAATGAAAAAGTCATGCATAAGGATCAGTTACAGGAACAAGAACATGAACAAAAAAAGTACATAATATTGGATAACATTACGGATGGCAAATTATCTAAGGATTTAGTTTAAGAACCTTCTACACAATAACCCCAAACTCCTATGGTAAGAAGATCTTCTAGGGTAAGAACACCTGAATGTTTTTCTCCTTCTTTAAATTATTTGTTACTCACTGACAATGGAGAGCCAGAGTGTTATGAGGAAGCAATATAGGTAGATGCCAAGTTGAAATGGGAACAAGCCATGGATGAGGAGCATAGATCTCTCATGGAGAACCAAACATAGGGTTTGGTTAGGCTACCGAAGGGCAAGAGTGCATTGCCAAACAAGAGGATCTTCAGGATCAAAGAAGAGGATGAAGGGAGAAAATAGTATAAGGCTAGGATGGTGGTCGAGGGGTTTGCACAAAATTAGGGATTGATTTTGATGAGATTTTCTCTCCTATTGTAAAAATAACTTCTATTATGATTGTTCTTGGTTTAGTTATAGTTTAGGATTTTCACTTAGAATAGTTAGATGTGAAAACTGTTTTTCTTCATGGTGATTTGGATGAAGAGTTGTATATGAAGCAACCACATGGATATGAGGTCAAATGGAAGGAGAACTTTGTGTGCATATTAAAAAAGAGCTTGTATGGCTTGAAATAAGCTCCACAAAAATGGTATAATAAATTTGATTATTTTATGTTGGAGAAATAATATCAAGGGTGTCATTCCAACCATTGCATATACATCAAACAAAGTAGAGGAAGATGGTTTTATCCCAATCAAATTATGTGAAGAAAATATTGGAAAAGTTTAGCATGTTGGATGCTAAATCAGTTAGTACTCCTTCAGTTGGCTACTTTAGATTATAAAAGGAGCAGTATCCCAAGATGGAAGTTGAAAAGCTTAGGATGTCCAAGGTACCTTACTAATAGACAGTTGGTATCTTGATGTATGCCATGGTTTGTACTAAGCTAGATATTGCCTACGTAGTGAGAGTTGTGAGCAAGTATAGGAGTGATCCAGGTTATGAGCATTGGTAGGTAGTGAAATGGATTCTTTGATATTTAAGAGAAACCATTGATTTTACATTATCTTATGGTAGATCAGATACCACTTTGCATGGTTATGTGGACTCGTATATGGTAAGGGATATTGATAACATGAGAAGTATGACAGGATATATATTTATTATTAAAGATACAACTATTAGTTGTATTTTTAACATATAAAAGGTTGTGGCTTTATCAACCACAAAGGTAGATTATGTTATGCCATGCAGGCTAGCAAGGAGATGATTTGGTTACAAGAGTTGTTTCAAGAGTTGAGGCATGAGCAGGAAGTTGGGAGAATACATAGTGATAATTAGAGTGTTATTAATATGGCAAAGAACTCCCCTTTCCACTCGAGGATAAAACACATTCAGTTACATTATCACTTCATCAGGATAGCTCTGAAGGAGAACTTGGTGAAGATAGAAAAGATACATACTAGCCAAAATCCTATAGATATGATGACCAAGGTGGTCACATTAGACAAGTCGAGACTATGTTCATATTTGGTTGACCTTAGTGGTCATGGAGTAGTGATAGATTTTATTCAAGAGAAACGGTCTCCAATTGGGAGATTGTTGAGTGTGGAGCCCTTTGGGGCTATCACATGGCCATAGGAATATAATTTTGGGGGTCTAAAGATCTCTAAGGATGTAGGGGGTGTAATTTTCATGTTCTCCACATGTGAGTGGAATATTCCTTATATTCCTAATTTCTATGTATTCCATATTTTATGGAATTAGTTGTTAGATATTTATTTCCATGTGACTTCCTCTTTTGTTGGAAGTGGGTCTATCTTCCTTATTTTTAGGGAGATTAGTTATTTCTTGGAATATGTTATACATTCCTTTTTACATAGAGTTGGTTGAGATCACATTTTTTTTGGGAAAATTATGCCCTTAGATAGTGGACAGATGAATATGTTGTGTTCTTCCTTGGGAGAGCTTTTGGATAAGCTTGATGAGGTGGAAGAGGGTTGTCACATGTTGGATAATGCTTATCTTGGATTAGCATTGCACATTTCTACTCCTTTTGTGGATTTTCTTCATTTTAATATATATACAAGGTGTGGTGTGGCCTTTAGAGGTTGATGGTTTATTTGCAGGGTGTGGCTTTGAGGATCAGAGTTAAAGTGCAGGTGTTTTTCAAAGTGCAAATGTTCATTACAAGTAATGGTTTAACATCTTGTGAAATATAGCATTATGGAGGTGCAGGTGAAAATGTAGCATTTTGTGCAGCATTTTCTACAAGAGATTTTTCTATCTATGTGAGAGTTCATTGTAGTCTTGGTATTTAGATCACTATTTTTATTTAAGAACTTTCATTGGTGGATATAGCCCACATTGGGTGAACCACATTAGATCTGTGTTATTTATGTTACTATCTTGTTCTCTCATTTATGCTTTCATAATAATGGTGAATTAAGGAATGTTTTCATGATGCATGTTATTGCATAGCTTTAGATCTAGTTTATGGTAATAGTAAATTTGGTTTAGAAGTGTTTTATTCCTCACATGGTTCTTATTTAGATGCTTGACATTTTATGCATATGACATTTGATGTTAGACTATTTTGTGCCAAGTCTTATCACAGACCATTTTTGGAGAAACAAATCCATACTTTCGAGACCAAGTTTGAACCATTTGTCCTTTGGACATAGATTTTTGGAGCTTTCATCATTTATGTAGATATGTCTAGCTACACCTATGGTGGAGTCATGTATAATCCAACTTATGATAGAATGGCTACACAGAATGACTTTTATGGCTTTAGTCAAGACCCCAATGATGATAATATGGTTTATGAGATAGATCTCTATCCACCTCATAATAATCATTCATGGGAACAAAGTTATGAACCAAATCACGATCCAACTCAAGACCTTAATTGGTATGAAGAGGCTTATAAAGAGGAATTTGAAGACTCAACTACAGATAATGTTGTTTGGGATATAAATCCATATCCTCTTTATAATAATCAGTACATAGAATAAAGTTATGAATCATCTTATGATCCAACTCAAGATTGGGATGATATGGTTTATGAGGAGGACTTAGATACATTAGATTGTGTGAGAAATAAAGCTCTATAATGCCCCATTACCATTTTAGGACCTCATCCTTTGGCTTGTGAAAGTGATTAGGCTCCACAATGCCATACCATTTCTATACCAAGACCTCATCCTTTGGCTTGTGTGAGCAATCAAGCTCCAAAATTCCCCTTCATCATTTTAGGACCTTATACTTTAGCTTGTGTGAACAATCAAGCCCTATACCACCCTGTTGTTACCATCTTAGGACTTCATCCTTTAGCTTATGAGATAAATCAAGCTCCATAATGCCCTACCATTATCCAACTGTAGGCCATTCCTTATCTAGTACTAATCCAATCAAAACCTCAAATAAACCAATCCTTCAAAGACCAATCTATATTCTAAATTGGTATTTTCCAACTCATTGGAAACCAAGACTAAAAGAACCAACCAATCCAAGATGCTTTTGTTAAACCAACCATTTGTGATAAGTCAACTGTGATGAATCACCTTTTAATCCTATACCTATTATTGAGAAGTCTCACTCTGACAAGCCAATCTTTGATGAGTCACTTCTTAATGATTATAACTAACTTTGGACAAATCATTACCTTGACCATATGCCTATTTTTTAAGAGCCTTCTACTGACAAGCTAGTCTTTGAGGAGTTATCTCTTGACCTTTTTACCATTATGGAGGAGTTTCACTTTAACAAGCTAGTCTTTATGGAACCCACCATGCCATCACAAGCCATTACTTGTCTAATAACAAACATTCAACAAGACATCATTATAATAGAGTACCCATCAGATGAAGAATTAGAGTTAGATTTAGGTTATATTCTTGGACCAACATCAAATTTAGCATCAAAACTAGAATCAACATAGAATCAGATTCAGAAGAATAATATGCTCATGGTTGTCACCACATTGGTTTTGCATGCCTCACAGATCAATTTAAATACATTTATGATCCTTTTATGATTTTTGAAGATGATTAATTTAGCATCGACACAAGTTCTCCTAGTATCTTCTATGAGGATTTTGATGCCAAACTCTATTCCATTACAATTCCACATGCCATTATCATCAACCAATATAGCCATATTATTGACATTCCATCTCCCACAAGTACCGATTGGAACTGATAAATCACACTTTGTTGAACTACATCCATGGTGACATAGTAGTTGAAGAAGAGCACTCTTCTAGTAAAACCTTTTTTAAGGCACTAAGGGACAAGCAAAGTTCAAACTCAACATCTTTTAGTGAAACTTTTTCAAAAGTGCTAGAAGAAAATCAAAGTCAAAATCTCATGCTCATTAGTGAAACCTTCTCAGAGGTGCTATGGGAAAATCAAAACAACTTCATTGGTGAAAACCTCATCGAGGTGCCAATAGCTGAGCACAAAAGTTATTCACTACTTAATCAAGAACATATCAAAGATAACATCAAAATAACTTCCTATCTACATTCTAATCAGATGGTATCTACTCTTAGGCCCAAATAATAGAATAATTTTGGGGTCATATCAAGAGAATATTCATCAGTGTTCAGCCTTGCCACATCCAAAGTTATGTCAAATCTGACATCAATAACATTATGTGTGATTTAAAGTCTCGATCTTAATTTGTTTCCCAACCACTACACATTCCATTATCATCCACCATTCCATTTCAAAATCAAACCTACCATCCATTATTTATCCTTATTTACCATCCATTGTTGCACTTTCCTTTACAAAGGCTATAAAGATACTTTGTCTTGATGTTTGAAGGAATTGGATCAATGACCAATGAATATCACAACAATATTCTTGGCATCCAAATCTATAGGTAATTTTTGATAGAATAACTATTTAGATGAGGTGTGGGCTAGCAATTAACATGATTGACTATTCTATTTGTATCATTTGTTGATTAGGATGTGCATCTACACTTCAATAGGAACAATAGAATAATAAAACCAACAACCATTGCCTAGGCCAAAAACATGTACCATGTTGTTTTCATTTGCCATTTCAAATTTCCATATCCATTTACCCTTATCGTGTACCCAGCCATTTACCCCATCACTTAGGGGCAAACCTCTTACCATTTTATCTAATCTATCAAAAACTATCATTGTCCTTAGCAAGACCATTCTGTCCAACCATTCCATTCCTATCTAGACCAAAGCCTATTTTAAGCCATCTTATCCAATCCTATTTTGATCTTGGTTACTTTGGTTATTCTCACACTTTTTATGAGGGGATTCTAATCAATTTTCAAATCTTATCAAATCTATGTTTCAATGACAATTTATGAAAGTAGTGTGGCAATTGATCTGGCAAGATATCTTTCATTTTCCATCTTATATCAAAGTTGGTTTATGTGAGCCTAATTATAACAGACTATGGGCAAATTAGTGTTTCACTAGTCTTCCTACTAATTATAATCCCTTGTGGACAATTAGTATCACTGATATATGTCATTATGCCCTAGTTATAACCACCTATGGGAAAAGTAGGGGCAACATTTGTTTATCATGTATTACTACATCACCTTGCCATTGTTGTTTTCATTTGACCGGCCATTTACCAGATTTGAGAACTTGTTGGGATCTAGTTGGTTTTTCCCTACCTTTTGTGTGGATGGAATTATTGTGATGCGAGTTTATTTTAGGATTATGTAGGTCATGCTCAATTCATGTTGAGGTCACCTCAGTCCCCCTTTCTATATGCTCTAACTATTTTACGAGTAACCTAAGCCAAATGTTCTCGCTATTTTATTAGTAGGTATCTTTTCATTCTCTAATGAGTTAAGATACCTTAAAAATCCAAAAAATATTCATAACATTTAAAAAATATGAAAACATTTATCTTGTCTAAGCCTAGTCAATTATCCTTAATCTACCTTACTAGGGCATGGTCATTGTTAGGATGCTTTCTTTTGATTTTGTTTTTAGGATTTTTATTTGTTTGTTTATTTCAACTTGTTTATTTTTTTGTTTGTTCACTTGCCTATTTGTTTTCTTTCAACACTATTGCCTTGATTCAGTCTATATGTGTTCATTGGGTGATTCCTTGTGCACATTATTCTTGAGTCCATCCATATTCATACGTCAACATTATCATAATGGTTTTTATCATTGGTGCATTATTTTCAAGTGTTTATTGGATCGAGAGTCATTCCTTACGCATATTTTAGCCAAGTCTTCATGGTGTTCTATCATGATGCCTATCGCACATGCTACACCAAAAATCAACTTCAACAAGGTCTACAATCAATGGAGCCACAAAAGTCTCTCCTCGGCACCTTGGAAAATCCTTCCATCCTTCATCAAATCAGCCCATTGACCATTATAGTTGTAATATTGCTAATAAGGATGAGCTTCTCCTCATTGGTAGGTATAACTAAATCTTTTCCAATGATCGCATCTTATTCTTCTATCCATCCCTTTCATCACTTTGTACATCTTCATATGCCTAGTTATTTGTGGCTTCTTTAGTCATTAGACCATCACATTTATGATTGCACCTACTCATAGTTAATCTATGTTCCAAGTTATATCATTGAGTTATGCTTGCTAATCAGCCCTAACTGGGGCACAGTCATCTTTATCCAATTTAGGTCCTCTTAATGATTATAACCATCTATAGGCAAATCATTATTTTTGACTTTTATTTTTTATTGTAATTGCCTTTGTGCAAATCATTACTTTTTAAATTAATGCATGCAAACATTTTCTCATTTAGATAAATCTCAACCATGGGTTAATTCCACCTTTCTTCTTTTCAAGGGACCGTCCATCAACAAATGTGATGGCCACTCCCTTGAGGGGCATCATCTTAGGCTTCCCAAACACCATTTAGAGCTTTGTTCTTCAACCATCATCTTCGTTTTGGGTATACATGCCATCTCTCATTATTTGAGAAGTCATTACTATGCCTATGGTTTTCAACATCTTTCCAAATAGGGGCAAACTATAGACACCTAAATCTGCCCACCGATAACCTCAAACCAAGCTTTTTGACTAATTTACACTAAAATGCATAATTTGGCCTAAAAACACTAAAACACATTAAAAGATTTGAAATTGACATATTCAAATGCCAATTTTAGCCAGGGTATCCCTAACGATGGTAATGCATTTTATGGTCTAGTTAACTTTGATCAGATCATTTTAAGTCAAAATATTAATTTTGCACCTGGGTGCTCTAGATTGATCTTTTCTATAAAATATCTTACACAAGACACGTACCTTTGTTATTTTGTGTTGAAAAAATCCTAAATGGGATAATGGATCCAATGTATTTGACATCACATTCTAATTCTAATCCAATCAAATTTTGGGCCAATAACAAGACATTCTAACCAATTTGAATAATTTGTGCACAAAGAGCCAAGGTTTACATCAAAGTGCTTAATCATGATTAAGGGATAATTAAACTAAATCATGACACTAATTAAGAATTCCATGTAAATTTTTTAATAATTTATCTTTGAAAATGAATATTGAATATCTACATCATCAGGTGACATCATTTTTCAAGAAGACATCCCTAGGCCATAAATGCATAAAATGTCAAGGTTAACCCCTCCCATGCCTCATTAAGACCCTCCATGCTTATTCAATCCCCTCTATCCCAAATAATGATGAGCCTATTTATAAATTTTAATTACATAATCTAATTAATCCTTAGCCACACATCTCTATCTTGAGATGGATGGTTCAGGTTGATTTTGACCATTTTGCAAAGTCTATAAATAGGAGGCCTTGCCTATTGAATAAAAAGATCCCATATGCCAAATTTATAATGCTGAATTGATTCAAAATCTTCATGCAAATTAGTGTTATAATGCCCAAATATTTATCCAAGCCAAAGCCAAACATGGTGCCCAAGAGAGATGGAGGTAGCCACACTCCATTGATGCAGGCTTCATAAGCACAAACTAAGCAAGCCACTACAACAAGCATTTTGGAGCATCTAAGGAAGGTGAAGGAAGGTTTCTTTTGAATTTTAGTTGTGCTTTCCATTCTATTTTGTTAACTAAGCTCTCCCTTTGAGATAGCTCAAGGTATTAGTTTAGTGTGTTTTTGATTGATTTGTTTTGTTCACAATATCAATGTTGTCAAATGATATAAATTTATATTATTTAAAAAAATTTAAACTTTCCTAAATCTAACAACACATAATTATCAATGTAACTATATTTTATACCTATTAGCTTTTGACCATAAATAAGATAGATAAAAACATAATAAGTATTATTATTAAGCAATCATTAGCATGAGATATATTTACAAATTAAACTATTTATATGGTGAGAATATCAAAATAAAATGGTGTTATTATTTTATGTTTTCTTAAAAATAAACTTGAATCTTACAAGGTAACTGCACAAAGTTGGGGGACAAAAATGGGCTTACCCATGGACATGTTTTTCTTGAAAATTGAGAAATCTAAACTTCTGTAGATAATTTGAGATGGTTACACTCAAAATTGGAGGATGGTGTAAGAACATAAATTGTATTATTTTGAGTCTAATTTTTAAAACACTATTTTTTTAAAATAATGGTTAAGCATATGTAGGTCAAACATCTAAAATTTAAAGAGTAACTCTTATTTTATAAGGAAAACAGAGTAGATAGTCATTTGTACAATACAATATTTTTATAGCAAAGTTTAGTATTTTTAAAACTCTTTTGTGTAAATTTACATAAGATCATCTAGTTTGTGACCTATATTTTATTTTAAAAAATTAATGAATATATTTTGTTTTATTAATTTTACAAGCAAATAGATCCTAAAATTTGACAAAAAATAAATAGATGGTCCTACGATCTCCATAACTACCTCAAATATATATATATATATATATATATATATATATATATATATATATTTAAATACATATATAATTAGGCCTATTTTGTGACCATATTTTTTTCTTTCATAATTGGATTAACTAAAAAAAATACCTAAACATATATAGGCATGTATATTTACGGCATGTAGTGGTCTAAAAAGCCATAGTTAGAAATCAACATAGATACAAACTTTAAAATAGTCAAAAAAAATTAAAAATAATATATTTGGAAGGAGTAGGTCATTCTCATCATTTTGGTAATAATATTATGAATTATTTCATTGAAATTCATAGTGTATTTGGCAATGGAAGTTTAATTTTATTATTTTCTACCAAAGATCTCAGATTCGGATGTGTGTTGATAGGTCCAAGCCTTTGGCTTGATAATCGAATCTATTTCCAAGTCAAAAGGATTGGTTTTTAAATTCAAACAAACTATAATGCATACATGTTACTTTAACATTACAAAAAAAAGAAATTATTAGAAGGGGTAGAAGGCAAATGTGTAGGATTTTGAAACATTAAATAATTAAAGTGTGTATGCGTTATAATGTGTATGCACATCAATGTGTATATGTTTTAGTATGTATGCATTATGACTCAATTAAATCATTGAGGGGGGTAGAATGCAAAAAGGAGATGAATCAAAAGGTTACTAAAATAAATGTTAAGTATAAGTTGATGTTTATATTGTTACCAATAAAAATGTCAACTTATAATTTAAATTTATTTTAGTTAATATAATAAATTAGGGCCAATCTACATATGATATATTTGGTCTCATAGTAGCACACATTATTATTTGGAAGATAGTTTTTCAAAATCCAATCTGTTTAGTACTTAGGTATTTTTATGGATTTAATATATAACCTAGAGATTTTATGGCATAACTTTTGTAACTGATGTCCATTTTGGGTAAACATATAGTCATTTTAAAGGTTTTTGTTCCTTTTGGATTGCTTGTTGGCATTTTTAGAAGTCTTAGGTTTGTTAAAATTGAATTTTACAAACCACTCACTTTTAATTTAGTCTAAAGTGGTGTGATTGAATAGGTCACATTGATAAACTATGCACATCAAATAACCACTTTGTGTTAATTTTAATTGTTTATCATCCCTCCCTCATCACTAATCACTTCTTCCTTATCTATCATCATCCATAATCACTCCCTCCTCATCCTTAATATTACCTAATCACTCTTTCATTGACCCTCACCATCCCTCATCATTTCTAATCACTCCATCATCCCTAATCACTCCCTCATTGACCCTCACCATCCCTCATCATCCTTAATCACTCCTTTATCATTCTTCATCATCCCTAATCATTCCCTCTTCATCCATCATAATCCATAATCACTCCTTCCTCATCCCTAATCACTTCCTCATTAACCCTCACCATCCCTCATCATCCTTAATCAATCCCTCATCATCCCCAATCACTCCCTCATTGACCTTCACCATCCCTCATCATCCCTAATGAATTCTTCACCATCCCTCATCATCCTTCTCACTGTCTCATTGTCCATCCTCATCCTTAAACACTCCCTCCAATACCTTAATGGTAGATGCAATGGCTTCCCAATTGTGCTTGATTAGATTTTGTTTCAATTCCAAATTTTAATCACTCCAATGAGGCCCAAATAAATTCCTCTTTCACTCATCCTCTTTCACTCCAATAAGGAACTCAGAGATATAATCTGATTGTCTTGTGGGATTATAAGATCTATATAGTGATCCATGCCCAAACTATGGAGAAAGTGTGTATCCAAATCCCTAGGCTAAAATAAATAGGCATGAAAACAAGTAAAGGGTGGGATGAAATTGTATTATTTATACATATATTAGGATTTGGGCATCTATGAATCCCAATCCTAGAGTCAAGAACACATATTTAAATCTATATAGATAGGGGTGATTGGAGATTACTTGAGAATTCAAATCCCAACCCCACATTTGAATTCTTATTTTCTCTATAAGTCATTAAGAGTATGTCCATAGTAGATTAGATTTACATATAGATAGATAGTCAGTCACTAATCTGGTAAAGTGTGTTCTAATCTAGTAATTAGTAGATTGTGTTTCTCAACCCAACTTGATATATACCTAAATCAATCTATACCCAAATTGATATATGAAGGGAATGAATGGCATACGCCTTAATCTAGTGTATTGGGAAAGGGATAATTAGATCTTGGGTATGGCCTGATGGACCCTAAAGTCCAAACTAAGGCCATGTATTATTCTAAGTATACCCTGGTACCTAATATAATATATCAAAGGATATCATAAGAATGGGGGATTTACCATAGATATATGGGGGGAACCATTCTAAAGGCCCTAACCTGATCTCAAACTTTCCCTACCTGATAAGGTAATGAAATTTTTCCCTACCTAATTCATCTATGATAAAGAGTAAGGAAAGGGAATCTTTCCTTCTTGATATCTAGCTTTGCTTCACCTAATATCACATCAAAACAATATTTTATTCTCAATAGATAGTAAGGGAGTAAGAAATATCTATTAAGGGAAGTTTGTCCTCCCAATATTTAGCTTTGTTTTGCTTTTGGATTAATGTATAGCTATCAAGGGAAGCTTTCTTTTAGATAGATGTATTTGTTCTTACCCTACCTACTTAGATATGCCCTACTCGATAAGTTAAGGGAAGCTTTATTCCCAATATATAGATTTTTTCTTATCCTACTTACTTTCCCTTTCTATAATATATTCTTAGCTATCAAGAGAAATTTTCTTCCTGATATATAGCTTACATATATTCTTTTCCTACGTACGTAGATTCTATTATTGACAAGGGAAACTTGCTTCCTAAGAGATAGAATGAGAAATAAATTTTTGAATCATGTTATGTATCTAATATATATATACCATTGAGTATGCCCTACCTATATTACCTACTTGAGTAAACCCTACCTACTTTAGTTACTAAAGTATACCCTACCCGATTGAACATCTTATCTATATCTTGATCTTAAGTATGCCTTTCTTAATTGTTTGAGCCATATCTTGACCTTGATTATGTCCTACCTACCTTATTATAATTTATTATGCCCTACCTACTATACCTACTTGAGTATTACCTACCTACATATCCTTCCTACTTGAGTATGCCCTACCTACTTTAGTATTCCCTAATCGATAAAATACACAAGCCATATCTTGATATTGAATACCTATATATAATATTCATTATATATATCTTACCTGACCATATATTTAATACTCAATACCTAATAGAATACCCAAGCCATATCTTGAAAGGAAAGGGGGCATTCTAGCCTATATACATAAATAAGTGACTAGGGATGATCAGGCACAAGCAAAAATCCATTACACCCACCATAAAGGTATTGGAGGGAATGATTAGGGATGAGGAGGGATGAAGAAATATTTATCAGGGATAATTATGGATGATAAGGGTCAATGAGGGAGTGATTAAGGATGAGGAGGGATGAGGAGGGAGTGATCAAGGATGATGAGGGATGATTAGAGATGATGAGGGATTGACTAGTGATGATGAGGGTCAATAAAGGAGTGATTAGGGACGATGAGGTCAAATGAGGGAGTGATTAAGGATGATGACAAATAATGATTTGTTTTTGCATCATATCTATATATAAGGGGTAATATCTATTATCTATGTGACCTTATCCACCCATTTGTGCAAGATCGATTTGTTCCATTCCTTCCTATTGAATGGGCACTAAAACACATAATTAATATAAGAGGGCATTTATTGAGCTGTATATTGAAAGGAGAAGGGGAATTATTTTCTATAGTGACTAGGGATGATCAGGCACAAGTAGAAAACCACTACACTGACCATAAAGGTATTAGAGGGAGTGATAAGGGATGAGGAAAGAGTGATTAGGGTTGATGAAAGACAATGAATGTTACTAGGGGAGTGATTAGGTATGAGGATGGAATGATTAGGGATGATGAGGTTTGATGAGGTAGTGATTAGGGATAATGATGGCCAATGAGGGAGTGATTAAGGATGATGAGAGGTGATTAAAAAGTCTTGTGTTATATCTATATATATAGGGGTAATATCTATTATTTGGGTGACCTTCTCTACTCCATGTGTGTAAGATTGATTCCTTCCATTCCTTCCTATTGAATGGGCATTGAAACACATGCTTCAAATTTGTTTCATTCCTTCTTAACCATGAACATCTATTTTAGTGCCCATTCAAGAGGAATGAATGGAAAAAAATTAATCTTACACACATGGGATAGATAAGGTCACTTAGATAATAGATATTACCCTTATATATAGATATAGTGTAAGACTTTTTCATCATCCCTCATCATCCTTAATCACTCCTTCTCATTGTCCCTAATCACTTCCTCATTTACCCTCATCATCCCCAGTTAATCCCTCATCATCCCTAATCACTCCCTCCTCATCCCTAATCACTCCCTTAGTGACACTCATTGTACTTCATCATCCCTAATCACTCTTTCCTCATCCTTAATCACTCCCTTTAATACCTTCATGGTGGTGGTAGTGGCTTTCTGCTTATGCTCAGTCATTCTTAGTCTATCCTTTCTTTATACAGGTTTAAATTCCCCCTCTCCTTTCAATATATGGCTCAATCAATTCCCCCTCGTTTAAAGCATGTGTTTTAGTGCCCATTCAATAAGAAGGAATTTAATGAATTAGTATTGCACATATGAGGTAGAAAAAATCACCTAGGTAATAGATATTACCCATATATATAGATGTAATGCAATAGTTTTTCATTATCACTCTTCATCCTTAATCACTCCCTTATCAGCCCTCATTATCCTTAATCACTCCCTCATCGACCCTCATCATCACTAGTCACTCCCTCATCATCCCTAATCACTCCCTTCGCATCCCTCATCATCACTAATCATTTCCTCATTGACCCTCATCATCCTTAATAAATCTTTCCTCATCCCTCCTTATCCTTAATCACTCCCTCCAACACCATTATGGTGGGTGTAGTGGATTTCTACTTGTGCCTAATCATCCCTAGTCACTCTTTTCTCTATATAGGTTAGAATGTCCCTTCTCCCTTCTCCTTTCAAGATATAGCTTGTCTATTCAGTTAGTTATTAAATTAGGTATAGAGTATTAAAGATATGGTCAGAGAAGATGTATACAATCATGATTAGATACGGGTATTCAAATTCAACATATGGCTTGGGTATTTTATCAAGTAGGGCATAATAAAGTAAGTAGGGAAATAAGGATAAATATGTAGGGCATACTCAAGTACAAGAAGGTAGGTAGGGTATAGTCAAGATCAAGATATGGCTTAGGTATTTAGGTAGGGCATACTGAAGATCAAGATATGGCTCAGATATTCAATTAGGTAGGGCATACTCAATTAGGTAAAGTAGGTAGGGCATAATCAATGGTATATATCTATTACATATGTAACATGATTCAAAACTTCATTTCTTATTATATTTATCGAGAAGTAAGCTTCCCTTGCCAAAAATAAAAGCTAAATAGGTAGTTCATAGCTAAGTAGGTAGGGAAAGAATATATGTAAGTTACAAATTAAGAAGCAAGATTCCCTTGATATCTAAGAATCTATTCTAGATATGGCAAGTAGGTAGGACAAGAATAAATTTATATTAGGAAACGAGCTTCCCTTGCCTTATCAAGTAGGGCACAACTAAGTAGGTAGGGTAAGAACAAAGATATTATCAAAAAGATAGATTCCATTGATAGATATGTCTTAATCCAAAAGAAAAGAAAAGCTAGATATCAATAAGGAAAACTTCTATTGATAGTTATAAGTATCCCCTCCCTGATACACTAGATTAAGGCATATGCCCTTCATTCCTTTCATAGATCAAGTTAGGTATAGATCAAGTTGGGTATACCAACTACTAGATTGAAATGCACTCTACCATATTAGTTATAGCCTATCTATATATTCAGAAATATGGTCTACTATGTACATACTCTCAATGACATATAGATAAAATGAGAAGTCAACTATATAATTGGGATTAAAATTCTTAACTAGTTTTCATTCGTGTTATCTATATAGATATAAATTTGGATTCTCAACTTTGGGATTGGGATTATTATATGCCCAAATTCCAATCTTTTTATGTAAGTAATACAATTTAAACCCACCCTTTTCTTGATTTCCTACCTATTTATTTCGGCTTGGGGCTCTTAATACACACTCTCTCCATGGTCTAGGCATGAATCACCATATAGATATTTGAATCTTACCAAATAATAGAAAAATATCTCTAATTTCCTTATTTGAGTGAAAGAAGAGTTTCTTTAGGACTTATTTGAGTGAGTAAAAGTTGGAGTTGGAATAAAAACCAATCAGGTACAAGTGGGAAGCTACTACACCCACCATTAATGTATTAAAGGGAGCAGTAAAAGATGATGAAGGGTGAGGAGAAACTAAGCAAGGATGATGAGGGAGTCATTAGAGATGATGAGGAATGGTGAGGGTCAATGAAGGAGTAATTAGCAATGATAAGGGAGTGCTTAGGGATGATGATGGATGGTGAGGGTTAATGAGGGAGTGATTAGGGATGAGGAAGTGATTAGGAATGAGGAGGGATGATGAAGCAGTGATTATGAATGATGAGGGATGGAAATGGTTACTGAAGGAGTGATTAGGGATGATGAGGGAGTGATTAGATATGATGATGGATGGTGAGGGTCAATGAGAGAGTGATTAGGGATAATGAGCGATGAGGAGGGAGTGATTATAGATGATTGGGGATGATGAAGCAATGATTAGGGATGATGAGGGATAGTGAAAGTTAATGAGGGAGTGATTAGGGATAATGAGAGAGTGATTAGAGATGATGAAGGATGGTAAGGATCAATGAGGGGGTGATTAGGGATGATAATGGATGAGGAGAGAGTAATTAGTGATAATGAGGGATGAGGATAAAGTCATAAGGGATGATGAGTAAGTAGTTTGATTTGTGCATGTCATCAATGTGACCTATGTTACCCCACTCACACCACTTTGGCTTGAATTCAAATTTATTAGTTTGTAGACTTTAATTTTGAAAATCTAATACTCTTAAAAATGCCAAGAAATAATCTATAAGGCATAAAAACCTTAAAAATGACTATATGTTCACATAAAATGGACATCAATTACAAAATTTATGTCTTGGAATCACTAGGTTCAATACTAAAACCCTAAAAATGTCTAATTACTAATCATATTAGATTTTAAAAACTATCTCCCACATCGTAAGGCATGAAATTATGAGATTAATTCTATTAGATGCAGAGTGACCCTAATTTCTTATATTTATTAAATTAAATTTGAAACATAAGGAATATAAATGTAATAATATAAATGCCAGTAAACTTTCACTTTCACCTTATAATTCATCCACTTTTTGTATTCTACCCATTCAATGTTTTCATTGAGCCATAATGTGTACATGTTATAACATGTGCATGTTATTGCACATACATGTTATAACATGTACGTATTTTAGTTGCTTAATATTTCAAACTCCCACACTTTTTCAAAATCAAAATTTTATAAAAAAATATGCATACGCATTATAATGCATACACACTTTAGTTGTTTAATATTTCAAACTCCTGCACTTTTGTCAATTCAAAATTTCATAATAAAAATGCATATGTATTATAGGCTTAGTATTTACTGAACCTAAAAGGCATAACATGTACACGTTATTACTATAACACATACATGTTATGCTAAAATGTCCATGAAATTATCCCCCAACTCTGTGCACTTACCCTAAAATCATTTAAAACAACTCTTAATTATTATTTGTTGCAATAAAAATGCACTATAATTAATACGAATAAATGGCTAAAACAAAATTTTAAAAGATATGCAATTTTATAAGTTTTATTATCTTTGGTTAAACTTGGGCTTCACTATCCCACTAAATAAGAAAAATAAATTATCAAACTTGCTCTCATAGATGATGAGCTCATATATATATATATATATATATATATATATATATATATATATATATATATATATATATATATATATATATATATGCATTTCATATTGAAGATCAAGGCAAAGTACAAAATGGTGAGAGGTAATAATTTTTGTGTGTGAGATTTTAAAGTGTATAAAAAGATGCAGAGGTTCATTAGATGTGGTATTAAGTCAAATTAATGCAATAACTAATGCCAAATTGAATATATATATATATATATATATATATATATATATATATATATATATATATATATATATATATATATATTCAATTTGGCATTAGTTATTGCATTAATTTGACTTAATACCACATCTAATGAACCTCTGCATCCTTTTATACACTTTAAAATCTCACACACAAAAATTATTACCTCTCACCATTTTGTACTTTGCCTTGATCTTCAATATGAAATGCAATGGTATTCATCATTAAAATTCATTTTGGACCATCCATGATGTATAGTTTTCAAGTGTCACTCTAACAAGGGCACTAGTGATCAAAATTGAGCCCATCCTAACCCATCCTAGCTCGTCCAAGGGCTTCAATCTCATTAGATAAGTGTAAATTAAAATTAGTCTGTCAAAAAAATTTGAAGTGTATAAATTACTTGACATCACAGAAGTGTAAATACTTATTAAAAATGACAAAATAAGGGTTGTATTAAAAATTTCCATTAAATAATTAATAGCTCCATGTCACTATTAGTCAAGTACATGTAAGGTATGAATCCCTTAAACTATATGAAATACTCCAAATTCCAATCCCAATGCACATATTGATCTGATGGCTACAATTAGTAAATCTGAGTGCTAAGTGTTTGAAGGTTAATTTCAAAATTTTAATGAAATGAATTATTTTACAAGCTACAATTAGTGAATCCTCTCATTAAAAGACTACATTAAATATTTATACATTTTCTTCATCTCATTTCTTGTACCACTATGACCTCACATAATCAGATTAACTTTAAGAATGAAAATAGTTAAGGACATTAATACAGTCTATTAGTGTATGTTTTGTAGTTTAAAAAAATGATTTAGAGATGGGTTCAAATTAAAATAACATAAGAATCAGATGAAATAATGACTCCTCTACATGCAATTATCATGTGATTCCCTACACTTGGCCATGCCAATATTTCACTAAGTTGTTGGCCATATGAGGATTATTTATAACTTTTGTCACTATTGAGTAGATGACAAACACATTTTAAAGGTAACTTCCAAAGATGTAGTGGCACCTGAACATGAGGTGGTAGAAAGGGGCTTTCAATTTTTATTTCTCTCCATTCTCAATGCCTTACTAACACAACATGGTCAAACTTCTGAGATCGATGAGCTCTTCTTTGTGACTTGTAAGCACTTACTACCGAACATGATTCTCAACCAAATTGAATTATAAAAATGCACTCTTCAAAGATATTTAAAAATTTTAAGGTTTCACTTCCAATTCCATGTGCAGATGTTACTGCTTTTGGGTATTATAGCTTGCCTCCTGAACTCTTCCAACTCTTCTCATTCTCATGAAAGGAAGAAAGATAAGTCATCCAAATTATTTTCTCTATCTATCTTCCCTACAATGTGTGATTGTTATTATTTATTACAATAATTTTATTAAGTTTAGGTAGTATACAATCCCAAATCCCCTTCCATTTCATAATCCCTAAAGATTATAACTCACTTTTTTATAGATAGAATAGACAATGAATGTAAAGGATATTTTCATACACTAGTTTCAAATCCAATTGAATAATTTCATATAAAATTTTCACTAGTTAATTGTTGTTCCACACAAGATTTTCAAATGATAACTATATTGTGATTGCAACTCTATACTTCTCCTATAAGGAATCAATGCAATTTTTTATTGATCTCAATCCAACTACATCTTGAGTTTATTTTTCACTCTCTTATATTTCATCATCATTATTAACTTTCTAGCTTCAACTCATCTGCTATTGTCCACATAGATGTTTGAAAATAGTACATAGTTCATAGAATTTTGAGGCTCTAAGTTAAATAATATGTTATGTTGCATATTTTCCTAGCTCTATATTTCTATAAATTCTATAGGCACCAAACAATGATCCTCAAACCCCAACCTCATGAGATGAAAAACCTAATTAAGTTAACTATTTTGGAAACAAGCTTATATCATTGTGTTCCAAGTGAGTTTGGACTTTCCCTTACTTCTTGAATTTGGTGAAAATTTCTCAAGGCCTCAAAACAAATTTTGTTCTTAGTGTAACCTAAAAATGTAGCATTCTTAGATCTCACATTTCATAGTGAAATTTTGTCCAGACACTTGCCATGCAAAACATATACCAAATAATTTAGAATACATGTCCACTAAGACATTTTCCATAAAAACATCAAATTTAAATACACTCAATCAAATAACCATGAACTTTTCCAATAAGTGCAACTAACAATGTTGTACACATTAGAAGAAGACTCGTGATTGTAATAGAGTTTGGTATCGTGTCTATCAGTTGCATCCAACAAAAAAAATCCAAGTGTATTTCAACATGCCCATTCTATGCAAACCTTGCAATCATTTTTGTTCATGACACTATATTTCTTTGAGAAATTTTGTCAAACACTTTGCTTGTGTCCTCCAAATTCTTGCAGTTTGCATACATGTTTATGAGAGCTATCTCTACACAAATATTAGTTTCCAACCCACTTCTGATTATGCAATCATGGACACCCTTAAACTATCACACACTATTAGAATGAAGAGGAATGTAAGAACATTCATTTGCATGGTTATTGTTTGCTTATTGTGATTGTAACTCAAACAAAACACCATACACAAAACAATGTTCAGATAATATTTCATTCATAGACTTGTCCTAATGTCTTTAAAATATTTTCGCAATACTTAGTTTCCTCATTCAAGAAAACCAACCCCCTTGATTTATCATCTCATTGCATTGACACAATCTAAAAGAGGTTAATTTATTGAATCAATATTTTGTTTTGGTCTTGTGGATACACTTATTTATTTAACTATGTTTATTATTATTGTGATTTATTCTTTCTAAGGTAAAGAACAACATAAAACATGAACACTCTATTTTAAATATTTTGTAGATAATAATTCGTTATTTATGTTACTATAGTTAGAGTCATCAACACATGTTTGAAAAATCTAGAAAACAAAATGGATCATGCAATTAAAATTTTTCTTTGCACTTATTCTTTTTATTTAATTTATGAAATATTATACTCATTTATTGGCATGACTAAAAGTGCATCACAATATTTGTTTGATAAAGTTTAAACTTAATATATAATTATATTAATGTATCCTATAATTGATTAGAAAGAGACAATCGAAATACTCAAAATATAACTATTAATTTTAAAAACTATTCTTAATTTTTATAAAATATTCTTAATTTTTATAAAATATTCATTTAATATATACCCTCCACATTGAAATTTACAGTGGCCCTTAAAATTTGATCACTGAGAGGCAGTAGTAAAAAAAATTATTGAATATCAATGCACTATTAAATTAAAATCGCAGGAGGACCCACAGTGACATATTCAGTAGAGATGCAGGGGAAGGCGAGGTTTAACAATGGCTTCCAACGGAACTGCTTTGGGCGTTGTGAGTCCAGGCCCCTCTCTCATGTCAATACTAGTTCCCGCTGGAATACTCTGCAGCAGCCTCCCCAGTGTATGCGTCACCACATTCAATGCCAGAGACATGCCCGGGCACATTCTTCTCCCTGAACCAAACGGAATCAATTCAAAATCCTGCCCTTTCACGTCAATCTCTTTCCCGTTCTTCAAGAACCGTTCAGGATCGAATTCCGTCGGCCGCTCCCACACGGCCGGGTCCCTGTGAATTGCCCACGCATTCACCAGGAGTAGGGTTCCGGCGGGGACACGATACCCTCCAACGGTGCAGGCGTCTGTAGCCTCATGAGGAAGTAGGAGAGGTGCCGCTGGATATAACCTTAACGTTTCTTTCACAATTGCCTGAAGATATTTAAGCTTGTGCAGATCTGATTCCTCTATTAATCGGTCTCGTCCAATATGTGTGTCGAGCTCCTGCTGGGCTTTGCTCAAAATCTCCTGGTGTTGCAATAGAGCTGCCAGCGCCCACTCGAGGGTCGTCGAGGATGTGTCTGTACCTGCGTTTATCATGCTCTGCAAAAATGAAAAAAAAAAACAGATCGTGTACTGCAAGTTAAAAATCTCTCATTAGTAGATTATAAAAGGATTGGGAATTGCGAGAGAAATGGATAGAAGAACATACAAGAGCGGTGGCCTTCACCACTTCGTCGTTACTATCAGACAGAATTTCATGTTTCTCTGTTGAAGAGATAAGAACAACAATTAAGTCTTGCACATGAAACCCTCGCTTCTCACGGTGATCGTCCAGCAATTTCTGCAAAAAGACATTTCTTTTCTTCTGAAGTTTTTTCATGGCGGCTACGAAACCCTGCAGATCAAGCCAATTCAGAAACGGCAGGTAATCCCCAATCTCAAATGCTCCACCTAAAAACAAAGATTCTTTTATCATCTCCTTGAAGTGATGCGCTTCTTGAAACTCTTCGGAATGAACAGATGGAGAGAATTTCTTGTTGGCAATCATGCGCACAATGATATTGAATGTGAGATCAGAAAGCTTCGATTTCATATTCACAGGAGTGGCTTCTCGCTGGCAGCTGTCAAACAACGAACGAACCAGATTGAAAATTTCGTCTAGGCGGACGTCTTTGAAGGATTCGATTCTGCTCGCAGAGAAGATCTGGATTGTGCACATCTTCCGAAGGTTTCGCCAGTAGGAACCGTAAGGAGCCATAGTAAAGATTTTGTAGTCATATCCCAAATGCTTTCCTGCAGACAGACGTGGCCGCGAAGCGAAGGTTTTGTCGTTTGTTGTGAAACATTCTTTTGCCAGAGTAGAAGAGGAGATAACCAGAAGAGGGCGGAAGCCAAGTTGAAGCTGCATGATGGGTCCGTAGCTCTCTGAGAGCGACGATAGAATTCGGTGAATGGGGCGCTTCTCGTTTAGCAGATGAAGATGCCCAATAATCGGCCATGAGGGAGGGTGTGGTGCACGATTATTTAGCTGCTTCTTTGCCTTTCTGCGGTTGTCTACAATAAACAACAGCAAGGCAGCCAAAGCCGCGAGGATTATAACAGTAACTGCTTCCAACGCCATAATTCAGGTAGCAAGGGTTTACACTGTACTGCAATATCATTCCATATAAATAACCACTAAACTTAGATTTCTCTGCTTTAGTTTGTCAGTTTTACTGTGATTTTATTAGAAATTGTATTCAATAAAACGTTCTGGGTCATTGAACGTACGTGTCCTACTTTTATCTCATATGTGGGATAAAATGTCACTGGTGACGTCTTCTCGATGTCCTTTTTAATACGTCGTTAAATGCCACTGAGAATCAACCACGATGGTTGACTCTCTCCACTCCTTTTTCATTATTTAAATGCCACTAGATAACGGGGTGAGATTGTGAGGTATCAGATCGCTCTCCACTCCATTCCATTTTTTTAAATTTTAAATTTAATGTTACGAAGGTTATCATGGCACTTGTGCAATCGTCCTCTTTCTTTTTTCATGTGATCATATGATCAATGTGAATGGGAGAATTTTTTCTGGGAGTCAAGGAGGGCAGTTGGTCATATTATCACTAAAATGGGACCATCGTAATTATGTTTTATGTCCATTTTTTATGACAAAACAATATAATGAATTCATTTTTATTGTTTTTATTACAAGTCATGGTTATTTTCGACTACATTTATCTGCAAAGCCTATTGCTTCTAGTCAGTTCAATTCTACAATCAATAGTGTCATCAATGGCTACAATTCAAATTCTAGTTGTGACATTTTCAATGGAAAATGGGTTTATGATAAGACTTATACTTTGTACACTGTCTCTGCCTACCCTTTTGTGGAACGTGGCTTCCATTTTTAGAACAATCGCTCCCAAGATCAAGGTTACATGAAATGGAGATGGAAACCTATGAGTTGTGACATACCAAGGTATATCTAAATATTTGGGTGTGCAATTGCTTCCTCGTAATTGTCAAATTTGGAAAAAACATTATCCATATTTGGAACCTTCTAATTTTCTATTCGTAAAGTTTTTATATGTTTATCCTATTTTGTCTTATTTAATTTTGCATCTTCTCATGCCTTGTTTAGTTCTATTGGATGCAGTATTTTAGCTAATGTCATGTTTGTGATCTTAACTAGACTTGGTGTGGCAGTAGGTTTAAGTCATTTGATATTATGAAAAGATTGCAAGGCTTGTGTGTTGATTTTGTTGGAGATTCCCTGACCAGAACACAATGGGAGTCTCTTATCTACCTTCTTATGGAAGGTGTAGCTAATAAGCGGTCAGTGTATGAAATAAACATAAACAAGATTACAAAGTGTATTCCCTTTTTGGGTGTCTGACTTAGTTCTTTTAACTTCACTACTGCCTACTACCGGTCAATTTTTCTTGTACAACAAGGCAGTCCACCTAAAAATGCACCTAAAAGAGTTCACTCCACTCTTAAGCTAGATAAAATAGATTATGCAAACAAAAGGTGGCTTGATGCAGATTTATTGGTTTTCAATTCTAGACATTGGTGGATGCCTACAAAAAATTGTAAAAGGTAAGCATCTCTTCTTCCTTGCTATAGATAATTTCTACTTCAAGTCAATTTAGTATCATTTTTACTTTAACTTCTAGCAGTTACTCTATGTGTAAAGGTGGGTATTGCAAAGTTAGCATGATATCAGGCTGATTAAGACAAAAATTGCTCAGCTTATAGATTTGTATTGAAAGAGCCACTCTTAGGTTTTTTTGCATTAAAAATAGGGGAAATACACATAAACCAAAGTGTATTATTCATAGATCCTTGTGTTCCATATCGTTTTTATCAGCTGAAATGGTGCCTTACTATTTTCTTGTAGTAAGATAAAATAAACTCTAGGAGTATGGTGCAATAGTGGTATGGTGTTTCGTTCCTATAGGGAGGTTTGAATAGTAATACTCTTTTCAAGTCACACTATTGCTTTACCTATTTAAAGGAAGTTCTCTAAAATATTACGTAGTAGTTAGCTTTTGGTAAACTATTTTATGCCTATAGATAAACCAGTTTTGTTCTCTATGGGTTGAAAAAGAGTTTGAGATATAATTGTAAGTGATAATTATGGTTGAGTTTAAATAGTATATCATTTTTTTAATATTGATAGATGGATCCTCACTCTATGTTTTATTCATTCATGGGCCTATGAAGTGCAATATGGTAACAAAGACAGTTGTAAATTTGTTATTCTTCTTTTGTGTCACTTAACTGAGTCAATAAAATAATATTGTAGTTAATTAAAACATTTTATAGTTTCGAGTTTTAATTTGTAATGGTATGATGTTTTTAATGGCTCTATATTTATTTAAAAGCTTTTGCATTAAACAAAAATTTAATTTGAGAATTATTTAAGGTATGTTGGTTGTAAGGTTGGAAATGGCATCAAATCTTACAAAATACTTTGATTTATAAGTCACGCTTAGTTTATTTATGTCAAATGTTGTCATTATGGTCAAAGAGAGACGTGTTAGGTAGGCCATATAAATTTTACCAGTTCTAATAGTAATGTATATAAAACAAGTGATGGTTTATTTTTAATAATGTCTAATATAAATAGAAGTACATCATAGGGAAACAAGTGAAAGAATGAGCAAGAGATACACAGGATCCATAGGATCAATCCAGGAGAAAGAACCCACAACAAATAACCTGCAAAAATAATACCAGAGAATAAAATATGTCTTTCTCACACACCTAAAAAATAGGTGATAATCCTAAAAATTCTCTGTATTCTCTTATTATTCTCTCATTACAATCTATTAGATTGTAAAGTATATATAATACAAATAGTTTGTTTTACAACAGTAGACTATTTGTTGTGATTAAAAAATAGAGAAAACAAACTATTTATTTTCAAATACTACGAACAAAAATATTGTTGAGAGACTCTCAACAATAAAACAAATTATCCTAGGTAAATAAAATTAACACTAGGTAATAAATAACTTACCCTATTATCCCTAGGTAAGCTTAAATATTCATTATTTTAACACCCTCCCTTAAGCAAAACATAGGGAGAATGACAAACAAATATGGGTCCCGACTACTAGGCCTGATAAGGTACCCATATACAAACCAATCAAATATATGAAAAATAAAAGAAGGAAGGACTTCATGGGAAATCCCCCCCAAGGACAACTTCCTTCACCCCAAGCATCACTCGCAACTGAAGATAACAAGGAGAAGCCAAAGGTTTAGTGAAGATGTCTGCAATCTACTCAGCTGTAGGCACAAACTCCAAAGAAAGAACTCCATCTTGAATATGATGTCGAATGAAGTGCATGTGAATCTCAATGTGTTTTGTCTACTGATGCTCAACAATATTGCGTGAAATAGCAATCACACTTTGGTTGTCACACCAAAGAGTAATAGGACCTTACTGTATGAAGCCAAACTCTCCAAGCAACTGTCAAAGCCAAAGTGTCTCCTGACTAGCTTTGACAGCACATCGATACTCAGCCTCAGTAGAGGACAATGCAATAGCAATCTACTTTTTGCATGCCCAAGCAACTAGACCTGAACCAAGTTTGAAAGCAAATCTACAAGTGGACTTGCAAGTGTCAACATCACCAGCCCAATCAGAGTTAGTGTATCTAACAAGCTATGTAGAACTCTGTGGTGTGTAATGGATACCAAAGTGAGTGGTTCCCCAAATGTAGCGTAAAATATGCTTGGTTGCTTGCTAATGACTCTCATAAGGCTCATGTGAGAATTGAGAGACAAGGTTCACAGTAAATGTGATGTCAGGATGGGTACGAGTCAAGTATAAAAGACTACCTACAAGTTGCCTATACAATGTTGGATCAACAAGAGGATTCATACAAATGGCAAACAACACAATACCTGACTGATATAGAGTGGGGGTAGGCTTACAATCAACCATGCCAAATCGATGAAGAAGATCTATCGCATAATTCTATTGTCTAATAGAGATGCCCTCAAAAGAATGAAAAACTTGAAGACCAAGAAAATAATGTAAAAGTCCCAGATCTATCTTATCAAACCTATCTACCAACTTGTCCTTGATGTCATGTATCAACGAATCTGAACTACCAATGAGGATGAGATCATCAACATACAAAACCAATATGACAATGTCTTCACCTTACTTCAAGATGTATACATTGTGATCTGACTCACAACAAATAAAACTAGAACTCAAAAGAAAACTATCCATCTTCTCGTACCAAGCTTTAGGAGTTTGTTTGAGACTATAAAGAGAATGATAGAGTCTACAAACCAATGATGAGTCCTACACAAATCTTGGAGGCTACTCCATATAGATCTCCTCATGGAGATCACCATGCAAAAAGGCACTCTTCACATCCATCTGAAAAATAGACCAAGAATGTGAAGCATTAAGAGAGAGTACAAGCCAAATAGAATCCATCTTAGCTACAGGGGAAAAGGTCTCAAAGTAATCAACCCCTTCAACATGTGAAAAACCCTTAGCTACTAATCTAGCTTTGTACTTATCTATTGATCCATCTGTAGCATATTTGGTCCTATAGACCCATTTACATTTTACAAGTTTTCTTCCCTTAGGAAGAGGGACAAGATCCCAAGTATCATTCTTCATCAATGAAGAATACTCATCATACATTGCAACATCCCACTCGGGTATACCAATGGCCTCAGAAAATAACATTGGATCATCTGTACAAGCTTGTCCTAAAAGAGCAACACCAGATGTCTGTGAGCGAGTGTGAGGAGAATTAGATGGATCACCAATGAAAGAACTGTAGAGTGCTCTTTGCCCACTTGGGCAAAGGTGGTGAAGAAGATGGTTGTGGTGGCTGAACAAGTGCAACATCATCATCAATAATAGAAAGCAAATCCTCACTATCCTTGGTAGAAGAAGGAGGGGGATAAGAAGAACTAGATGTACACTCTTGTGGAGTGGGTAGCTCATCAACCTAAACATCCCGTCGAAACAACACATCATGTGTGACAGGATCAAAAAGACGGTAGGCTTTTACATCTTCACAATAGCCAACAAAAATGAGTGGTTGGCTTTTCTTCTCCAATGCTTGCATTTGTCATCAGGAACAAATTCCCATGCTTGACTCCCAAAGATGTGAAAATCTAAAATATTAGGATTGATCCCAGACCAAGCTTATTTAGGTGTCATATTTTACATAGCTTTGTGAGGCATACGGTTTTGAATGTAGTTTGCACAATTTATAGCTTCAGCCCAATATTGTGGACCCAAATTTTTAGAGTGAATCATATAATTTGCTATCTCTTTCAATGTTCAATTTTTCCTCTCTGCTACACCATTTTGTTGAGGAGTGTGTGGTATAGTGAACTGGTGTTGTATCCCATGCTCAATACAAAAATCATGGAAAGCATTACTATCATATTCCCCCCATTGTTAGTGCATATATTTTTAAGAAGAAGAGATGATTATTTTTCAACAAAGGCTTTAAAAGCCTTAAAAGTCTCAAAAACTTCACTTTTCAACTTGAGAAAATATACCCAAGTTTTATGAGTGAAATCATCAATGAATGTGAGTGCATATTTAGCCCCTAAAAAAGAAAGAGTTGGAAAATTCATCAAATCACTATGAACCAACCCTAAGGGTGCATTTGCACGTGTGGCCTTACCAACTGGAAATGGATCCTAGTGTTGTTTACCAACTAGACAACCAAGACACACCCCATCAATACATGAGACCTTAAGAAGGCCTTTTACAAGATGTTTTGCACTCATTTGTTGCATATATCCATAACTAAAATGCCCTAATCTCTCATGCCACTAATTGTTGAGACTATTACCATGTGATATAAGTGAAGAACCAAAAGACATAAAAGACTCAAACTTATCAAAAGTATAGAGTCTTGTAGTATGGTCTACTGTACCTATAGAAACTATCTCATTAAGATCATTACATTCTCTTATTACAACATCATGTGAAGTAAACTCCATAATTTTACCAGTACCAAAGTTACATATTTGATATACAGAGAGAAGATTAGAAGAGATTTGGGGTACAAGTAATACATTGTTAAAACATCCATCCTATTTGTCAACAGTACCTGATCCCAAAACTTTAATCTGTGAGGAGTTACCCATAAAAATATGTGATGTACTACAATCTGTAAGAGAAGACAATAGATCCTTAGAATGTGTGAGATGATGAGAAGCACCTGAGTCAAAAATCCACTGATCATGACATGAAGATATAGCCCTGGCTGAAAGTGCTTTCCCTTTTCCTTCAGAAGAAGTAGAAGGAGATGGGGACAGAATGAAAATGTTGTGTTGTCTGACCACTGCCTCTAATGCTTCCATCTTCTTAAAACATCTACTTTCATCATGATTAGGACCACCAAAAAAATTACATGGACCAAATGTTTTCTTCTTTTACTTAAAGGACTTTTTGGTCTTAGTAGATTTAAAATGATGAGGTGTCTGGGTGCTAGACTCTGGAGGGTTATTTGAAGGTGTTTGATTTTGTTTAGACTTAGGTGAAGGCTTTCCTTTGGAAGAATTAGCAACTAGAGCATGACTAGGACTAGGTAGAGCATCTAGGGCCATTAATTTTGTTTGTTCCCTAGTCAATCTTTCACAAAAAAATTTAAAGGCCATTTGAATTCATCACCTAATGTATCCATCATAGTATAAAAATTAGAGGAAAAAATACTATATGATCCTTTCAACTTTGATAAAATCATGAAAATGCACTCCTGGTCACTTTTATCGTTGTCACCAGCTTTCAACGGTGACCTAATAAAATTTGAATTTTGCCAAGAATTCATCTATTGAAGGAAAATTTGATGGAGAGAGAGTACTCAATTCTACATCTAATTGCAAAATTTTAAACTCATTAACTTTGCCAAATAGGTTTTTAAATTTTTCCCATACCTCTTTTGGCATTGTAGCATCTGCAATGTGAAATTGAAGATTATTTGAGACATTGAGGCAAATCAATCAAAGAGCCTCATCCTACTTACAACCATATGCATATTTGTCTTTTTCAGTGGTGAATGTCGCAGGTGTTGTTTTAGAAAAAATTCTCCATAAGCCCTTTGATTGAAGGAGTTGTTGCATTTTCGACTTCCAAACATGGTAATTTGTGGAGTTTAAGGGTTCAAACAATTGGGATTCCATTCCTGAAGAAGATAATAACGTTAACAAGAACAACCTAGACATTCATTTTTCCTCAAAATGCCCCTCCCATTACAATTTAATGTCTCTTGATGAAAATTTTTAGCCTTAGCTTATACAAAAGTACCAAAAAATGGCTTTATGCAAATATGTGTGTGTGTGTGTGTGTGTGCGTGTGTGTAGGGGGATTTGACCCCAAGACTTCCTCCCTACAATTCTTTAAAAAAATACCTTTAGCCACTTTAGCAAAGTCAACTTTGTTCTTTTAAAGCTAGAGACTTGCTTTTAAATAACTAAAAATTAAGAAATTAATTTAAAAAAGCCAAAATAATTCACACATGTGAGATGAATTCTAAATAATTTTTGGATTTATCAAAAATAATTTCTTGTTCCAGCAAGGTGTGGTGATTAGGAAGAATTCTGATGAGGATTATATAAGCATTTGCCAAGGAAAAAACCTCCAAGCAATTTCAGAATTTAGCTCCACAGGGTCTGCTCAAAGGACTATACAACGTGATCCAAATCCATACTTCTCAGCTAGAAATGAAATCCTGGAAATTTTGCTAACACATACAACTTTTAGATTTTGATTTTATGTAGTATAAGGTGTTTAAACTGAAGAAAACCATACGGCTATGCAGCAAAACAAAATAGATTTTGAATTCCCTGTTGTAATCACCCAAAACATTGTACAGCCTAATCCAAATCCATACTAATTGATCTAGAATGAAGGATAACATAGTCATCTATCATTAATAGGTGTCATATTTCAAAAAATACATCTGTACAATCTACCACATTAGAAAATTGTATAGGTACTACAGTCTGCCAGAAAAACTAGTCAGCCAATTTTTGTCTGGAAGAGCTGTACGGCCAGCAAGGAATGAAAAAAATCAAGTAAAAATAGATTTTTGATTGAATTTTCTATGCCCCTGTGCCAAAAAAATTGGTTTTGGAAATCCATACGGTCATAAATGATCATAAAGTACATAAATTTCAAAAAAAAAACTTGTAAACAAGAACCAGAATATGAGAGAATAACAAATATTTGTAGCACATCAATAAAATAATGTTTTTGAATATGTTAATAGATTAAAATGATAAAAAAACTTTAGGGAAGAGGATCTTCAACTAGAACTCCAAGCTCTGATACCATGAAAGAATGAGCAGGAGATACACAGGATCCACGTGATCAATTCAGAAGAAAAAACCCACAACAAATAATCTACAAAAATAATACCAGAGAATAAAATATGTTTTTCTCACACACCTAAAAAATAGGTGATAATCCTAAAAATTCTCTGTATTCTCTTATTATTCTCTCGTTACAATCTATTAGATTGTAAAGTATATATAATACAAATAGTTTGTTTTACGACAATAGACTATTTGTTGTGATTACAAAATAGAGAAAACAAACTATTTATTTTCAAATACTACAAACAAAAATATTTTTTAGAGACTCTCAACAATAAAATAAATTATCCTAGGTAAATAAAATTAACCTTAGGTAATAAATAACTTACCCTATTATCCCTAGGTAAGCTTAAATATTCATTATTCCAACAAAAAGTATATATTATAATTATTTTATTATTAAGGTACTTATTTTTATTTAATTTTGTATTCACATGGCATTTGTAATTGTGGTTCCTCCTTATTTTAACTTAGGTGTCCTATGTAAGAACTCTTACAAAACATAGCAGAAAAATATAATATCCCAAATATATTATGGCTATAAATTTTTATTGATAAATTTATGCCTTAAGTTGAGAAAGTCGCTTAATTTATTTTGGAATATGTAACAATTCTCCTATAATTGAAACTGATCATTTGACCAATGATTAAATATATTGTAATATGTTTTACCAACTTATTATGTATAAAACATTTTGTCATATTCTACTTCACTAACTATTAATCCTATTCAATTATTTAACTGCAAGCATACAATATAATATTAAAATGTACTAGGTCTTATTTGTAAGCTTTTATCTATTCTGTTTCTTATACCTTTGAATTAATTTTTAAATAACAGTCATTCTAGTATATTCTTTAGAATTGAAACAATAGGCTTATACTCTGTAGGATCATGTGAATGAGATTTTAAAAGTTGTCATTATATGTACTTTGTATTTTTTAACAAAATACAAAGTACTTTTAAATAGATTCTAAAATGATGATGAGATAAATAATTCTTATTTGTATTGACAGCCAGTGCTTCCTCAACAAATCATTCCCTTCATGTTGGAAAAAGAGTATGAGTTCCACCCAGACATACTCAACACATAATGTCCCATCTAATCTTGATCCATGATCTTGTTTCACCTAAAATAACAACATAATGAATAGAAAATAAACACTCGATTAACAATGAGATGGATATGTTTGATTTGAGTTTACTATCAATACTCTTATTCAATGGTTAAGGTTTTACTATGTTTTCTTTTTATGTCGATCCAAAAACATTGATTGTGGTGCATATTTTCTTATATGTGAGATAAACTCACTCAACTGTTGTAAAAAAATTCCATGTGCACATTTAAGTTGCTTGACTTTGCACCCATCTTAGCATAAACCATTCCATGAATAACTAAGCAAGAGAATAATTCAAAAAAAGAAAATAAAGAGCGTGAACTAAAATTTAAAATACTAGTAATAGCAAAGAAAAAATAAAAAAACATTGATAGTGAATAAATTCCACCACTAGCTACTACTTGTCTAGCTTGATCTTCAAGTTAGAGCAATAATAAATCACTAACTCACTAGCTGGAAGTACTCTATCCCATCTGCTTGCTAAGAAGACAGTCAAATTTGTCAATAACCATCTAGAACAAATGCAGGAGTTTCATTTGCTTGGATTTATATTTGTTACAATTTTGTGTCCACATTTCTAAAGTGGTAGCCTTAAATAAAGGCATTCATTTGTCATTTTTATAATATATTTACACTTTTATATGGTCAAATACTTTATAAGTTTTGATATTTTTTGATGTTTTATTTTTAAATTACATTTCTTTGATGTGTTTGAAGTTCTTAGATGGGTTGGGATGGATTCATTTTCGATCATTATTTTCAAGTTTTTGGATTGAAAAGGCATGTTCTAAATTTGACAGTAGATTTTACTTGTCACAATTTTTTTGATGATAGTGTTTTATTCAACATTGTGCTTCAAACACTAATATAATTCATAATTGAAAAAGTATATATATAATAATAATAATTCTTTATAGTTGTAAAATCTCTAATCCGGATTTTGTGAAACAAACTCAATTTTTTTATTTTAGTGAGTTGATAATTTGTCAAACACTTTGTAGTATGCTTAGCGATGTGAATTTTTGAGTGTGAGAGTTACAAGACATCTTGTTGCAATATTTTGATCATTAAAGATTCATCGTTGCATATCAAATTATATGGATAAAAAATGAAAATTTAGTCAAATAGTTTGTTGCACTTCATTATCATTGGAGACTAATATGATAATAGTTGATAATGCTGGTATAAATCAGAAATACAATAAATATTGACAACTCAAGATATCCAACCTTTCAAACACCACATATAATGCAATGGATGATCCATAACCCTTGAAATTGTTGGACAGAAGTATAAAGTTGTAGAATTAAACACTCCTACAATAGCAACTCCTATGAACATCTCCAAATGACCTCCCAATGGGGTGGTTAGCTCCAAGGAATCCACAAATGAGTGTAGAAAATGGTGTCAAACTTCCTAACAACATACCATATATGCCTCGGTGAAGCTCCACACAACATTTCCAATGTGAAATATGTGACCATAAAAGGCAGTGGCCAACCCTTATTTATTCCAACGTCCCTCTAGCAAATCAAACCATGTTCATTCATTTAACTCTGCCTTATACTTGGATGCCTCCCTTCATCATCCCTTTCAAACTCTTCATTAAGCTTTTCATAAATTCTCAAATAATTTGTATTTGTTCACAAATATTACAAATTATTTAAACTATCTGTCTAACAAAATAAATCCCTGCAAAACCCTTATTTCATAACATGGCATCTAGACATAACTTTCTTGGAAAAACTTTGATCACAACAACAAAACTTAAAAATTAACTTTTCAAAGTCTTCATTAATTTCATACCATAACCATTAAAGTACCAATGTAAAATCTGAGTGACTTCGTCAATCACCAATTAGGGAGGAATATTTCACCACCAAAATTGATCTTCCCAAGAGGGTTTTTATCCACCAGAGGTTGAGATGAACCAAGTTTGATCTCCAGAACCACAAGGGTTTCAATCAGAGAAATAAAATAAACTCAACATACCAATTGAGCTCTCTATTCCCCTTTTTATAAGCTTTTTAGGGAACTTTCCAGAAACTCTTTTTTAAAATCACTTTATTACTTTATTAAACCTTTTAACTCCAAAAAGTGATTTATTTTATTTTTAAAACATTTTTGGCACTAAAAGTCACTTTTAAGCATCTCATCATTTAAATATTTTCATTCTCATTCCAATGAGCTATAATATTGAGGTGCTTGAATAATTATTTTAACTAAAATGATAACTTTAGTAAAATTAATTAAATATAGCTCAATATTACACCAATAATGAAAATGACCGAAATGCATTAGAACTAAAAACTGATTGTGCATGAGTGATCCTGATGATGAAAGATGATAAACGGCCCTGACTGGGTGACTTACTAAAAATAGACACCCCCTCTAATAATCTTAGAGCCCAAACTGGGAGCCAAAAATAACATCTAAAAGCGTCATATGATTCCTCTAAACCCTCTGAGCTCACTGGTAACATCAATTTACCCCTCTGAACATGCTGACACAAACCCAAAAATTCAGCGCCAATAACAATGTATAAGAACCAAAAAAGGGGACATTATAATAGTTTTTAATGATCTATCTAAAATTTTACATTTTAGATAAAATATACTAAATATATTTAGTGTATGATGCTAAATATAATGAAAGTGTCAACATATTAGCATCATGGATGAATGGAAGCTACAAGATAGACTCTACACCCTCAATGTTTTATCCTTGCATTAGTGGCATTGCATTGTTGATTCGATCTGCACATGAGTTATGGAGCCCTGTTGCAATCAAATAAGCTCTCGTAACATCCTTGTTCACTTTTGAAAATAGAAAATGTCTAATCAAATATGTCACCACCTTGGAAACTACAGACCCTTTTACAATGGGCATTGGTCATGTGAATCTAAAAATTGCCCTAAATCTAGGTCTTTTGTATGATATGGCCCCCTTGGTGTAAGATATACCCTAAAATACCTTGTTATTACCCCTCACCATCACCACTCAAATCACCCTTAAATATTCCACTATTTACTTGTTATATATGGCCTTGCTTTTGATTTTAAGGGTCTAAGTATAGTGTTTTTATATGTTCTTAACCTTGATGTAATTCCTCTAGGTGTCAATTTATTGTCATCATGGATGAATGGAAGCTATAAGATAGTCTTTGGGACCTCAATGTCTTATTCCAGTATCAATGGCATTGCATCATTGATTCAAACTACACATGAGATGTGGAAACATGTCAAAATTAAATAAGTTCTCATGATGTCCTCATCCACCGTTGATAATAAAAAATGTCAATCAAATATTTTGCCACCTTGTAAGCTATGGACCCATTTACAATGGATGTTGTTAATGTAAATCAAACAACTACCCTAAATCTAGGGTTGGTGTATGATATGGCCCCCATGATGTACAATATCACCTGAAATACCTTGTTTTTGCCCCTCATCATCATCACTAAGCTCACCTTGAAATATCTCACTATTTGCATGTTTTAAAAGGGCTCACTCTTTCTTCAAGGGGTCTAAGTATGGTGTTTTTGTATATTCTTAAACCTGATCTAATTGTTATAGGTGTCCATATATTGGCAACCTAGATGAATGGAAGCTACATGATAGACTATGAGACCTCAATGTCTTATCCTTGTATTAGTGGTAGTGAAACTTTGATTCGAATTGCACACCAAACGTGGAATCATGTCACAGTCAAATCAAATCTCATGATGTCCTAATCCACCCTTGATAATAAAAAATGGCCAATAAAATATGTCACCACCTTATAAGCTTTAGAACCCTTTGTGATTAGTGTTGGTCGTGTAAATCTAAAAAATTGTGTTAAATACAGTATTGGTGGATGATATGGGCCCTCTAGTTTATGATACTATATATAATAAAAGTGTCAACATATTGGCATCATAAATGAATGAAAGCTAAAAAATACACTCTATGACCTTAATATTTTATTTTAACATCAGGAGAATTACATCATTGATTTAATATGCACATGAGACGTGAAGTCCTGCCACAATCAAATAAGTTCTCATGCCATCCTCATCCACCCTTGACAATAGAAAATGTCCAATCAAATTTTCTGCCACCTTACAAGTTGTAGATTCTTTTACAATGGTTACTGGTCATGTAAATCCAATAGTTGCCCTAAATCTAGGGCTAGTGTATCTATGTATGTATGTATGTATGTATGTATGTATGTATGTATGTATGTATGTATGTATGTATGTTTGTATGTATGTATGTATGTATGTATAATATGTCATTAGTCATTGCATTAATTTGACTTAATAACACATCTAACAAACCTCTTCATCTTTCCATATGCAATAAAATCTAACACAAAACAAATTATTACCACTCACCTTTTGTACCTTGATCTCTGATGGGTAAACACATCTTTGTGGACATGATTTTGATTGCCATGCCACACATCACCAATATGGAATGCAATGGTATTCATCATTCAAATTTATTATGGACCATCCATGAGGTACAATTTGTAAGGGTCACTCTAACAAGGGCAATAGTGATCAAAATTGAGCCCATCCTAGCCCATCCTAGCCCATCCAATGGATTCAATCCCATTAGATAAGTGTAAATTAAACTTAGACCATCATTTTTTTTTGAAGTTTATAAATTAATTGACATTGCATAAGTATAAATACTTATTAAAAATGACAAAATATGTATTATATTAAAAAATGGCCATCAAATAATTTATATCCCCATGTCACTATCCTTCAAGTACATGTAGGGTATGAATCCCTTAAATTATATGAAATACCCCAAATTCCTGTCCCAATACACATATTGATTTGATGGCTAAGTGTTTGAGGGTTAATTTCAAAATTTGAATGGAATGAAATTTTTTGTTGGTTACAATTTGTGAATCCTCTCATCAGATGATTACATTAAATATTTATACATTTTCTTCATCTAATTTCTTGTACCACTATAGCCTCATATAATCACATTGACTTTAAGAATGAAAATAGTGAAGGTCATTAATACAGTCTATCAATGTATGTTTTGTAGTTTCAAACAAAATTGATTTAGAGATGGGTTTAAATTAAAAAACATAAGAAGAAGAATAAATAATGGCACCTTTGCATGTAATTTTCGTGTCATTCCCTACACATGGCTATGCCAATATTTCACTAAGTTGTCTGCCTTATTAGGACTATTGATATTTTTGTCACTATCAAATGGATGACAAACTCATTTTAAAGACAAGGTCCAAAGATATAATGGCATGTGAATGTGAAGTGGTAGAAAGGGGCTTACAATTTTTGTTTCTCTCTATTCTTGATGCCTTGCTTCCAAAAAATGGTCGGACTTCTGAGATTGGTGAGCTCTTCCTTGTGACTTGTAAGCACTTACTACCGAATTATAAAAATACACTCTTCAAAGATATTTAAAAAATTTAAGGTTCCACTTTCAGCTCCAAGTGTAGATGTTATTGTTTTTGGTTATCATAGCTAGCCTCCTACACTCTTCCAACCCTTTTCATTCTCATGAAATGAAGAAAGATAAGTCATTCAATTCATTTTCTCTCTATCTTGCCTACAATGTGTGATTGTTATTATTTATGCAACAATTTTATTAGGTTTAGGTAATATGCAATCCTAAATCCCCTTCCATTTCACAATCCTTGAAGATTCTAACTCACTTTGTTATAGATACAATAGAAAATGAATGTAAAGGATATTTGCATAGGCTATTTTCAAATCTAATTGAATAATTTCATATAAAATGTTCAATAGTTAATTGTTTTTCCATGTAATATTTTCAAATTACAACTATATTTTGATTGTAACTCTATACTTCTCCTACAAAGAATCAATGAACATTTTTCTTGATCTCAGTCCAACTACATCTTGGGTTTGTTTTTCACTCTCTTATATTTCATCATCATTCTTAACTTTCTAGCTTCAACTCATTTGCCACTATCTGCATATATGTTTAAAAATAGTATATATTTCATGGAATTTTGAGGTTCTAATTCAAATAATATGTTATGTTGCATATTTTCCTAGCTCTATATTGCTATAAATTCTATAGGTGCCAAGCAATACACCTCAAACCCCAGCCTCATGAGATGAAAAACCTAATTAACATAACCATTTTAGCAACAAGCTTATATCATTGCATTCCAAGTGAGTTTGGACTTATCCTTACTTCTTGAATTTGGTGAAAATTTTTGAAGGCCTCAAAACAAATTTTGTTCTAAGTGTAACCTACAAATGTAGCATTCTTAGATCTCACGTTTCATAGTGAAATTTTGTCCAAACACTTGTCATGTAAAATATATACTAGATAATTTAGATTACATGTCCACCAAGTCATTTTTCATAAAAACATCTATTCAAATACACTCTTAATCAAATAACCATGAACTTCTTTTCTAATAATTGCAATTGACAATGTTACACATGTTGGAAGAAGACTCATGATTATAACAGAGTTTGGCATCATGTCTGCAAGTTACATCTAACAAAAAAATCTAAGTATTTATTAGCATGCCCATTCTGTGCAAACCCTACAATCATTGTAGTCCATGATATTAGATTTATTTGAGAAATTTTATCAAACACTTTGCTTGTGTCCTCTAATTTCTTGGATTTTGTGTACATGTCTATGAGAGCTGTCTCTACACAAATTTTAGTGTCCAACCCACTTCTGAATATGCAATCATGGACACCCTCAAACTATCACACACTTTTAGAATGAAGGGGAATGTAAGAACATTTGTTTGCATGGTTGTTGTTTGCATATTGTGATTACAACTCAGACAAAACACCATACACAAAATAATATTTAGATAATATTTCATTCGTGATTTGTCCTAATGTCCTTAAAATATTCTTGCAATACTTAATTACCTAATTCAAGGAGATCAACCCCTTTGATTTATCATCTCATTACATTGACACAATCCAAAATAGGCTAATTTATTGAATTAATATTTTATTTTTGTCTTGTCAATGTACGTATTTATTTAACTACATTTATTATTATTAAGATTTATTCTTTCCAAGATAAAGAACTACTTAAGGTATGAATACTCTATTTTAAATATCTTGTGGAAAACATTTCATTATTTATGTTACCGTAGTTACATTCAACTACACATGGTCCATGGACTATAACTATATTACAATATTTATTTGATAGAGTTTGGCTACATCACAATACATTTTTTTGATTGAATTTTTTTGTTTTACATAGATTAAGTATACAGAATGTTTCTTTGGCTTTGTACCTTAGTGGATATGTAAACAACGCCTTTTACACCATTCTTACTTATTTGATAAAATTCAAAATTAATATATAATATATTTTATAATTGATTGGAGAGAGATTACCATAATATTTAAATATAACTATTCATTTTTAAAAACTATTCTTAATTTTTATAAAATGTTTACTTGTTATACAATTTTCATCATGAAAAAATTGGTTGAATGTATACCCTTCACATTGAAATTTAGACTGGCCCTTCAAATTTGATCATTGAGGGGCACTCTAGGCATCGCAAAAAATTTATTGATAAAAAATTCAGCTAATTTAAACATCAAATAGATTTGTATTTTCATTCAAAACATATTGTGTGCAGATATATGGTTTTGCCAGTAGGAAATGTAAGGAGCCAAAGCAAAGACTTTGTAGTCATATCCCAAATGCTTTCCTGCAAATAGACATGGCCGTGAAGCAAAGGTTTTATCATTTATTGTGAAACATTATTTTTCCAGAGTAAAAAAGGAGATAACCAGAAGAGGGCGGAAGCCAAGTTGAAGCTGCATGATGGGTCCGTAGCTCTCTGAGAGCGATGATAGAATTTGGTGAATGGGGTGCTTCTTGTTTAGCAGATGAAGATGCCCAATAATCTGACATGAGGGAGGGTGTGGTGCACCATTATTTACCTACTTCTTTGCCTTTATTTTTTCAAACATTGAGTTGCATGATTGTTAACAAAAAATAGGAAAAAATATATTTATTTTTATTTTCATTCACTAAGATCATTTACATATTATTACAGGGTAGACTGTTGACATAATGAATAGTACCCATCTATCAACATCATTTCCAATGAGAATAAATGAAAGTAATTGCAGTGGGTGAAAGGCAACGACACATCAATAACGAGTCTTTTAATGCCTATCGATGAGACTAATAAGCATGATATTTCCATCGAATGAAAGGTACATGGTAGCTGGGCAACTGTCAATGTAATTAAAATGTTATGTTCATGAGTGTTTCAAATTACTTAAAGAATTTATATGGTTGGGACAAAAAAATTAGTGGGTGAGCCTAATAATTACACTTTCATACTTTTTGAGATTTCAAAAAAACACTTATATTTTAATAATTCGATCGGGTATGACCTCTAGATTACAATTTTTTCACCTGTAAGGGCATGGATTTCTACTTTGTCAATCAATTTAGTAACATCCCTAGGGTTATGTTGGCCTTTAGTTGTACTAGTTAAAAATTATTTATTATCTATCGCATGCACTAGTACATTGAAAGCACCACTGAGAAGCAACCACCATGGTTGACTCTCTTCACTCCTTTTTCATTATTTAAATGCCCCTAGATAAGTGGGTGAGATTGTGAGGTATCAGAGTGCTCTCCACTCCATTCCATTTTTTTTATTTTAAATTTATTGTTACCAAGGTTACCATGGCACTTGTGCAATCATACTATTTCTTTTCTCATGTGATCATATGATCAATGTGAATGGGAGAATTTTTTCTGAGAGTCAAAGAAGGCAGTTAGTTGGTCATATTATCACTAATATGGGACCATCGTAATTATGTTTTATGTCCACCTTGTTTGACAAAGCAACATAATGAATTCAACTTTATTGCTTTCATTACAAGTCATGGTTATTTTCAACCACATTTATTTGCATAGCCTATTGCTTCTAGTGAGTTCAATGATACAATCAATAGTATCATGAATGGCTATAATTCAAATTCTAGTTGTGACATTTTCAGTGGAAAATGGGTTTATGATAAGACTTACCCTTCATACACTACCTCTACCTGCACTTTTATGGAATGTGGCTTTCATTGTTACAATTATGGCTGCCAAGATCAAGGTTACATGAAATGGAGACGGAAACCTATGAGTTGTGACATGCCAAGCTATGTCTAAATATTTGGGCGTGCAATTAACTTTTTTGTAAGTGTCAAATTTGGAAAAAGCATTATCCTTTTTTACCTTCTACTTTTATATTTGTAAAGTTTTTATATGTTTACCCTATTTTATATTATTTAATTTTGCATCTTCTCATGCCTTGTTTAGTTCTATTGGATGTAGTATTTTAGCTAATGTCATGTTTGTGATCTTGACTAGACTTGGTGTGGCAGCAAGTTTAAGTCGTCTGATATTATGAAAAGATTATAAGGCTTGCATGTTGTGTTTGTTGGAGATTTCATGACTAGAACATAATGGGAGTCTCTTATCAGACTTCTTATCGAAGGTGTAGCTAATAAGCGGTCAGTGTATGAAATAAACAGAAACAAGATTACAAAGTATATTCCCTTTTTGGGTGTCTGATTTAGTTCTTATAACTTCACTATTGCATACTATCGGTCAGCTTTTCTTGTACAACATAGTCCACCTAAAAATGTACATAAAAGAGTTCACTCCACTCTTAAGCTAGATAGAATAGATTATGCAAACAAAAGGTGGCTTGATGCAGATTTATTGATTTTCAATTTTGGAAATTGGTGGATGCCTACAAAAACTTATAAAAGGTAAGCATCTCTTCTTCCTTGCTATAGATAATTTATGCTTCAAGTCAGTTTAGTATCAGTTTTACTTTAACTTCTAGCAGTTACTCTATGTGTAAAGGTGGGTATTGTAGAGTTAGCATGATATAAGGCCAGTTAAGACAAAAATGGCTCAGTTTATAGGTTTGTATTAAAAAAGCCACTCTTAGGTTTTTTTGCATAAAAAATAGGGGAAATACACATAAACCAAAGTGTATTATTCATAGATCCTTGTGTTTCATATCATTTTTATCAATTGAAAATGGTGCCTTACTATTTGCTAGTAGTAAGATAAAATAAACTCTAGGAGTATGGTGCAATAGTGGTATGGTATTTAGTTCCTATAGGGAGGTTTGACCAGCAATACTCTTGTCAAGTCGCATTATTGCTTTGCCTATTTAAAGAAAGTGCTCTAAATATTATGCAGTAGTTAGCTTTTGGTAAATTATTTTTTGCCTATAGATAAACCAATTTTTTTCTCTATGGGTTGAAAAAGAGTTTGAGATACAGTTGTAAGTGATAATTATGGTTGAGTTTAAATAGTATATCATTTTTTAATCATTGACAGATGGCTCCTCACTCTATGATTTATTCATTCGTGGACTTATGAAGCACATTATGGTAACAAAGACAGTTGTAGATTTGTTATTCTTCTTTCGTGTCACTTAATTGAGTCAATAAAATAATACTCTACTTAATTAAAATCTTTTCCAGTGTTGAGTTTTAATTTGTAATGGTATGATGTTTTTAATGGCTTTATATCTATTTAAAAGCTTTTGCATTAAACAAAAATCTAATTTGAGAATTATTTAAGGTATGTTGGTTGTAAGGCTATAAATTGCATCACATCTTACAAAATACTTTGATCTATAAGTCACGCTTAGTTTATCTATGACAAATGTTGTCATTATGGTCAAAGAGAGATGTGTTAGGTAGGCCATATAAATTTTACCAGTTCGAAAAGTAATGTGTATAAAATAAGTGATGGTTTATTTTTAATAATTTCTAATATAAATAGAAGGTTGTCATAGGGAAAAAAGTATATATTATAATTATTTTATTATTAAGGTATTTATTGTTAGTTAATTTTGTATTCACATGGTATTTGTAATTGTGGTTCCTCCTTATTTTAACTTAGATGTCCTATGTAAAAACTCTTACAAAACATAGCGAAAAAAATATAATATCCCAAATATATTATGGCTATAAATTTTTATTGATAAATTTGTGCCTTAAGTTGAGAAAGTATCTTATTTTCTTTTGGATTATGTGTGTAGCAATTATCCTATAGTTGAAACTGATCATTTGACCAATGACTAAATATATTGTAAGAGGTTTTACCAGCTTATTATATATAAAACCTTTTGTCAAATTTTGCTTGACTAACTATTAATCCTATTCAATTATTTCACTGCAAGCATACAATATAATATTAAAATGTACTAGGTCCTATTTTTAAGATTTAATCTATTTTGTTTCTTATAACTTTGAATTAATTTATAAATAATAACCATTCTAGTTTATTCTTTAGAATTGAGACAATAGGCTTATACTATGTAGGATCATGTGGATGAGATTTCGAAGGTTACCATTATATATACTTTGTATGTTTTAACAAAATACAAAGTACTGAAATAGATTATAAAATGATGATGAGATAAATAATTCTTATCTGTATTGATAGTCAGTGCTTCCTCAAGTATTCATTCCCTTCATCTTGGAAAAAGAGTATGATGTCCACCTAGACATACTCAACACATAATGTCCCAGCTAATTTTTATCCATGATCTTGTTCCACCTAAAATAAAAACTCGATTAGAAATGAAATGGACATATTTGATTTGAGTTTACTATCAGTACTCTTATTTAGTGGTTAAGGTTTTACAATGTTTTCTTTTTATGTCAATCCAAAAACATTGATTGTGGTGCATATTTTCTTATCTATGCAATAAACTCACTCAACTATTGTAAAAAAAATCCATGTGCACATTTAGGTTGCTTGACTTTGTGCCCCTCTTAGCATAATCCATTCCATGAATAACTAAGCAAGAGAATAATTTAAAAAAAGAAAACAAAGAGCATGAACTAAATTTTAAAATACTAGTAATAACAAAGAAAAAATAAAATGTTAGGAATTAGCTGTTACATCATGTTAGTTTTGGTATATACCAAAAGTTAAATAATAAATGGTTAGTAATTAGTAATTGGTTAATTGAAATATTGTTATATAACAATATTATGATAGAAGTTGTTAAGTTATATTATTTATATTGTTATAATAATATATTGTAAATAAGATTGTTCTTAATTATACGATTTTGGGAGTGAGAAAATAGTGAAGAGATGTTCTCCATAAATATAGGAATAATATTCATATATATTTGTGTAATATATTCCTTAAATGATTTAATTAATCAGAATTAGACAGATATATAATAGACAATTATTGTGTGTTAAATACATTTTTGGTGTGCATGAGTTAAATCTCTGTATTAGCTCCTCTAAAATCTATAAGTGGGATCAGATCAGGTTGGGAGAATATGTTTTTTTAGTAATTGCTCATAAGGCAACCCTGTGGTTCATGATTGCTCTAATTCATGCAGAGAGATGTAATGTAGCCTTAATTTCTTAGTTCTGTTTTATACATTTTAGAGCTTAGATTTGTATTTTCTATAAGTGTGATATTACATAAGAGTGAAAATATTAGAATAGATCATCTATATGCAAAAAGGGGGAAACACAAAACTACCTGTGGATCATATTTACTCGGTATTATTTGGTAACTCATTGAAAAGACTTGATCCACTAGGGATATGCATGTTATTGATATACAGATCTACATTTCTCATTACTTCTATACACTATTGATGAGGTTTCAATTAATTTGATTTTGATATGTTTGCTATATTCCCATTATTAGTTAGAACAATGATATTCATACACCAAAGCATCCATATCAGATCAATTTCATTCTTGTATATTCAGACCACACCATTTTTTAGTTGATAATCTCATTCAAGCCACCACCAAACAATTTCCATGGGTTATATAGTTGTATTCTGATATGTTAAAATTTGTACAACTTAGCTCAAGTTGTATAGCATTCAACTAGGTGTTTAGTACAACTTCTATTTCCCACTAAAAGCAAAAGATATCCTTGGCAAAATAAACTATACAAACCTTATCTGAATATTTGAAAGGTTCATGGTTCTATGTCTGCAGTCTATGTATTATTTCTTCCTTGTCACTCGTCAAGCTCACCATAGATCATGATGATATATGTTATATTAGAATCACAAATCTCTAAAAATAAAGAAGGATTCAAACCACTCTCTCATGCATTTCAACACAAACATGCCATACACATCTTCCAATGAGCATCATTTCATACAAAGATTCATGTAAGTCTTTTTTAGTCATTCTTAAGCGTTGATTAATACAGTCTATTTTGTATGTCATTTAGGTTCAATTATTAAATAGTGATGTCTTTTTAAGTATTATTTTTTTGTAAGTCATAATAGTTGGTTTTTTTATTGTCAAAAATCAAAATATAAAAGCATCATTTATTTAAAGGGTCTTTTGTCAAAACTTTGTTAATAATATCTAAGTTTCATTTGGTCTTTTTCAAATTAGGATATTTATTTTTGAAGATTCAAGAGTTAGAGTTTTTGTCAAAAGGTCATTAGAAAATAAGTCTAAAACTTGTTGAGTCTTTGTCAAGAGTCAAAAGTCTCAAAAATAAAAAACTTTGTAAAAATAAAAAAATTTGCCTTACGAACACATTATCACTTGTACACAACATCTACATTATGGAAGGTATTTTCCTTACAAAATTCATGCACCTGAGCTACATTAAGTTACCATCTAAGTAAAGAGATTCACATACTAAACGCTGGAGGATACATGGTGATTGGAGGTTTTTCAATGACCTCTTATCAATCACTAATGATTGGGATGTACCAATGATTTGGTGGCATATACAATATGGTTTATTTTTCATTTATGCTATATATTTTTTAGAATAAGAATAGAATAATATGAATGTTCAAGATATGTAATTTGTGTGAAAATTCCAAACATGATTCCCTGATGTGAAGACATTGTGAAAGGATAGAAAGCACGAATGTAAGTTAGTTCATAGATCTTGAAAGGGTTTGTGGTAGAGATCTAAAAAACCATATGAGATGAACAATGTTTTGGCAATAGTTAGGAGAGCATCTATTACAGAGATCTCATGACTGCCTTACTTATTTATGGAGATGAGCCTTAATGACACGTCCATTATCGTATGCATTCTTTCGCATAATAGCGGTCATGTATAGCAAGATTGTGTTAATAGTATGCATAATTATGAGTATGCAGTGGCATACAGTCCTATTCATGCTAATTATTAGAGGTAGATGGTATTCTTGTTCATGTTAAGGTTCATGGTAAACTTGTAAAACCATGGGAGGAGTGACGATCTCTTTATCAAGGTCATAAGCCAAATAAGGCATGCTACAAGGGGTGAACATACTGCAGGTGGGAGTGTTAATATTTTTACACCATGTAAAAACTATGGGGAGGAATGTTAATAATTATCTTTTACGTCATGTTAGTTTTGGTATTTACCGAAAGGTAAATAGAAATTGGTTAGTAATTAGTAATTGGTTAATTAGAATATTGTTATATAACAATATTACAATATAGGTTGTTAAGATATATTGTTTATATTGTTATAACAATATATCATAAATAAAATAGTGCTTGATTATAGTATTTTAGGTGTGAGAAAATAGTAGAGAGATGTTCTCCATAAATATAAGAATAATGTTCATATATATATATATGTGTGTGTGTGTGTGTGTGTGTGTGTGTGTGTGTGTGTGTGTGTGTGTGTGTGTGTGTGTGTGTGTGTGTGTGTGTGTGTGTGTGTGTGTGTGTGTGTGTGTGTGATTTAACTAATTAGAATCAAAGACATATACAGTAGAGTATTATTATGTGTTAAATATATTTTTGGTGTGCATGTGTTAAATCTCTGTGTTACCTCCTCTAAAACCTATCAGTGGTATCAGAGCAAGTTGGGAGAATATGTTTGTTTAATAATTACTCATGGGGCAGCCCTCTCATTCATGATTGCCCTAATTCATCCAGTGATGTGTAACGTAGCTTTAATTTCTTAGCTCTATTTTATACATTTTAGAGCTTATATTTGTATTTTCTATAAGTGTTATATTACATAAGAGTGCAACTATTAGAATAGATCATCTGTATGCAAAAATAAAGAAACACCAAACTACCCACGAATCGTATTTAGTCGATATTGTTTAGTTACTCATCGAGGAAACTTGATCCACTTGGGACACGCATGTTCTTGATACATAGATCTACATTTCTCATTACTTTTGTACACTATTGATGAAGTTTCAATTAATTCTAATTGTGATATGTGCACTACATTCCCATTATTAGTTAGAACAATAATATTCATACACCAAAGCATCCAAATTAGATCGATTTCATTCTTGTATGCTCAACCCACACCATTTTATAGTCAATAATCTCATTCAAGCCACCACCAAACAATTTCTATGGGTTATATAATTGTAGTCTGATATGTTATGATTTGTACAGATTAGCTCAAGTCATATAGTATTTAATTAGGTGTTCAGTGTGACTTCTATTTCCCACTGGAAGCAGAAGGTATCCTTAATAAAATAAACTATGCAAACTTGATCTGAATATTTGAAAGGTTCATGGTTCCATGTCTGTGGTCCATGTATTCTTTCTTCCTTGTCACTCACCAAGCTCACCATAGATTGTGATGAAATATGTTGCATTGGAATCATAAATCTCTAGAAAGAAAGAAGGATTCGAACCATTCTCTCATGCATTTTAACGTAGACATGCCATACATATCTTTCAAAGAGCATCATTCCATGCAAATATATGTGTAAGTCTTTTTTAGTCATTCTTAAGCGTCGATCAATATAATCCATTTTGTATGTCATTTAGGTTCAATTATTAAATAGTGAAGTCTTTTTAAGTATTATTTTTTAGTAAGTCATTATAGTTGGTTTCTTTATTGTCAAAAAACAAAAAATAAAAGCATCATTTATTTAAAGGGTCTTTTGCCAAAAATTCATCAATAATATTTAAGTTTCATTGGGTCTTTTTCAAATTGAGTTCTTTATTATTGAAGAGTCAAGAGTTAGATTTTTTGTCAAAAAGTCATTAAAAAATGAGCCATAAAGTTGTTGAGTCTTTGTTAAGAGTCAAAAGTCTCAAGAATAAAAAATTTGTAAAAATTAAAAGAAAATTGCCTTACAGACACATTATCATTTGTACTGACATCCACATTGTGGGGTGATTTTTCTTATAAAATCCATGCATCTGAGCTACATCGACATACAAAATAAGTAAAGAGCTTCATTTACTGGAGGCTAGAGAATACATGAATATTTGAGGTTTTTTAGTGACCTCTCATCAGTCACCAATGACGAGACCATACCAATGATTTAGTGGCATATATAGTATGGTGTATTTTTCATTTTCATTGTGTATTGTTTAGAATAAGAACTGGAGAATATACATGTTCAAGATATATAGTTTATAAACAAATTCCAAACATTATTCCCTGATGTGAAGACATTATGAAACGATAAAAAGCACCAATATAAGTCAATTCATGGATCTTGAAAGGGTTTATGGTAGAGATCCAAAAAACTATAGAAGGTGAATAGTGTTTTGGCAACAGTTAGGAGAGAAACTACTGTAGATTTCTTGTGACTACCTTACTTCTTTATGGATATGACCCTCACTAACACGTCCATTGTAGTCATGTAAATTAAATGCAGGATGTATTCTTTTGCATAATAGTGGTCATGTACAATAAGATTGCATCAGTATTATGCAAACTTATGAATATGAGGTGGCATACAGTCTTGTTAATACCAATTCTTGGAGGTAGATGGTGTTCCTACTCATGTCAAGGTTTGTGGTAAACCTGTAAAACCATGGGAGGAGTGAGGCTCTCTTTATCAAGGTCATGAGCCATATAGGGCATGCTACAAGGGGTGAGCATATTACAAGTGAGAGTGTGAATGTTTTTGTACCATGTAAAAACTATAGTGAATAATGTTAGGAATTAGCTTTGACATCATGTTAATTTTGGTATTTATTGAAAGATAAATAGTAACTGGTTAGTAATTACTAATTGATTAATCTAAATATTGTTATATAACAATATTATGATATAAGTTTTTAAGATATATTGTTTATATTGTTATAATAATATATCATAAATAAGATTGTGATTAATTATAAGATTTCAAGTGTGAGAAAATAGTGGAGAGATATTCTCCATAAATTTAAGAATAATGTTCCTATATATTTGTGTAATATCCTAGAATGATTTAATTAATCAAAATCTGAGAAATATACAACAGAGTATTATTGTGTGTTAAATATATTTCATGTGTGCATGTGTTAAATCTCTATATTAACTCCTTTGAAACCTATTTTAAAAACCTGCTAAGAGTGAATAGATTCCACCACTAGCTACTACTTGTCTAGCTTGATCTTTAACCAATTAAAGCAATAATAAATCAATAACTCATTAGTTGAAAGTACTTTGTCCCATATGTTTGCTGAGAAGACATCCAAATTTATCAATAACCATCTAGAAAAAATGCAGGAGTTTCATTTGCTTGGATTTAGATTTGTTGCAATTTTTTGTCCACATTTCTAGAGTGTTTGAAAGATTCATTGTGAAATGGATAAGGAAAGTGGGTTTAAATCACAGTTGACCTAATTTTTTCACATGCTCTTAGAACAAATGTTAGTGATTTGGAGAACTTTAGCCTATGTTTTTCTTGAAGGGGATGTTTTAAAATTCCAATCCATGCTTGATATAATCTAAAATTTCTATTAGAAATGGGTATTGACTAATTATAGTTCGTAGACTCAAATTTTGGCCAATCCATAAAGTAATTCACAAAAGTACGTATTTTATTTCAAATTAAGCACTTAGGTTTGTTTTACCATTACAAATATTTGAAATTCCAATATCTAATCATCAAACACCCTAGTTTATTCTATCCTTTAACAAATTTCATCATAATTTCTTGCACCTCTAAACCTTCACCCTATGTTTATTTCATTTTACTAATTGCATATTGCTTTGCTTTATGAATCAAATTATCCCATCAACACATTTTGTGAATACCCAGATAATATTGTATAAGAAGCATCGAAATACAATACTTTCTCTTTCAAATGACTTTGCATATGATTTTACCTACAATCTTGGCCTTTGAACAAATAAAAATTTATGATTAATTTCTAAATCTGTTCTGAATTTCACGACTTTATTAATGTCATCAATATGATCATGATATTTAATTTTAATTTTGGTGAGAAACGGAAAAAAAAAGCACAACTATCTAAAAAATTGTGTTCTTTCACTCTAACAATATTTCGTCTAATAATTCAAACTTTTAATAAATTTAATTCTATCCTCAATCCGCAGAGGCTTGGCACATAGTGCCCTTGATTCTATTAACTTTGGAGTTACTTTTATATAAAAATTTAGTGTTGTTTTTTAATAAATTTTGATACTGTAAGACTATAAAGCTGATTATATATGAGTATATTTTGTAATTAAAGTTTAAAATTTAATTATTGTTCATTATAAAATATTTATTGAGATATTTTTTAGTGATTAAAAATTAAAAATAATATAAATAAAGTTTGAAACTAGTTACAAACTATTTAAACATCTTAAAGTAATAAATCAAGGTTCAAACTAAAGTAATAACATTGATTACAAACTATTGTAGGATGTGTACATTAATATAAAGGTTCAAGATGAAAGTGAAATAGTTACAAACCAACATATAAATTTAACACCACCTAAAATTGTTTTTTTTTGAGCTGGAGTGTTATGTAAAAAATGCCTTCCATATATGTGTACATTAACATAACTTCAAATGCAATGATAAAAATAAAATAGGCAAACTTTATGCATTATATTTTTATTATATTTTTTTAATTGTAAGTGAGGAGAAATGGTGATTAAAAAACATTAAAGTTTACACAATTAAATCACATTCACGATTTGAAAATTAATATGTTAAATCTCCGATTCACCAGTCTCAATAAATATATACCTAGATTTCAGCCATACCATGATACTAGTATCACACCACTGGTATTTCCTTTCAGCTCAAGTGTAGATGTTATTGCTTTTGGTTATCATAGCTGGCCTCCTACACTCTTCCAACCCTTCTCATTCTCGTTAAATGAAGAAAGATAAGTCATCCAAATCATTTTCTCTCTATCTTACCTACAATGTGTGATTGTTATTATTTATGCAATAATTTTATTAGGTTTAGGTAATGTGTAATCCTAAATCGCCTTCCATTTCACAATCCCTGAAGATTCTAACTCACTTTGTTATAGATACAATAGAAAATGAATGTAAAGGATATTTTCATAGGCTATTTTCAAATCTAATTGAATAATTTCATATATAATGTTCAATAGTTAATTGTTTTTCCACACAAGATTTTCAAATGACAACTCTACTGTGATTGCAACTCTATACTTATCCCACAAGATTTTCAAATGACAACTCTATTGTGATTGCAACTCTATACTTATCCTATAAGGAATCAATGAACATTTTTCTTGATCTCAATCCAAATACATTTTAGGTTTAGTTTTCACTCTCTTCTATTTCATCATTATTCTTAACTTTCTAGCTTCAACTCATCTGCCACTGTCTGCATATATGTTTGAAAATAATACATAGTTCATAGAATTTTGAGGCTCTAATTTAAATAATATGTTGTGTTGCATATTTTCTTAGCTCTATATTGCTATAAATTGTATAGGCACCAAGCAATACTCCTCAAACCCCGACCTCATGAGATGAAAAACCTAATTAACATAACCATTTTGGCTACAAGCTTATATCATTGCATTCCAAGAGAGTTTGGACTTATATTTACTTCTTGAATTTGGTGAAAATTTCTAAAGACCTCAAAACAAATTTTTTTCTAAATGTAACCTACAAATGTAACATTCTTAGATCTCACATTTCATAGGGAAATTTTGTCCAAACACTTGTCATGCAAAATATATACTAGATAATTTAGAGTACATGTCCACCAAGGCAGTTTCCATAAAAACATCAATTCAGATACACTCTTAATCAAATAACCATGAACTTCTTTTCCAATAATTGTAACTGACAATATTGCACATGTTGGAAGGAGAATCGTGATTGTAACATAGTTTAGCATCATATCTACTAGTTACATCTAACAAAAATACTCAAGTATTTTTTAGCATGCCCATTTTGTGCAAACCCTACAATCATTGTAGTCCATGATACTAGATTTCTTTGAGAAATTTCGTCAAACACTTTGCTTGTGTCCTCCAAATTCTTGCATTTTGCATACATGTCTATGAGAGTTGTCTCTACACAAATATTAGTGTCCAACCCACTTCTAAATATGCAATCATGGACACCCTCAAACTATCACACACTTTTAGAATAGAGGGGAATGTAAGAACAATTGTTTGCATGATTGTTATTTGCATATTGTGATTGCAACTCAGACAAAACACCATACACAAAATAATGTTCAGATAATATTTCATTCATGATTTGTCCTAATGTCCGTAAAATATTCTTGCAATACTCAACTACCTAATTTAAGGAGATCAACCCCCTTGATTTATCATCTCATTATATTGACACAATCCAAAAGAGGCTAATTTATTGAATTAATATTTGTTTTTGTCTTATCAATGCACTTATTTATTTAGCTATGTTTATTATTATTGAGATTTATTCTTTCCAAGGTAAAGAACTATTTAAGGCATGAATACTCTAATTTAAATATCTTGTGGAAAACTTTTCATTACTTATGTTACTGTAGTTACATTCATCTACACATGCTCCATGGATTACAACTAGATTACAATACTTATTTGATAGAGTCTGGTTACATCACAATAGTGTTAAGAACTGAAGGGTATCCATTCCGCCAAATTCGTCTGGGGCACAATCTCAACCTCATCCTTTTTTTGTATCTCTTGAAAATTGCACCTTGATAGATATCTAGGCAGCACCTTTTACACCATCTTACTTATTTAACAGGGTTCAGACTTAACGTAGAATATATTTTGTAATTGATTGGAGAGAGATAACTATAATTTTTAAATATAATTATTTATTTTTAAAAATTATTCTTAATTTTTATGAAATGTTTATTTGTTATACAATTTTCATCATGAACAGGTTAGTTGAATGTATACCCTTCACATTGAAATTTAGACTGGCCCTTCAAATTTGATCGTTCAAGGGCACGTCTCTGGGCGTAGCAGAAAATTTATTGATAGAAAATTCAGCTAATTTAAACATCAAATAGATCTGTATTTTCATTCAAAACACATTGTGTGCAGATCTCAGTACACGATTTCCCAAAACGCAGGACGACCCACAGTGACGTATTCAGTAGAGATGCAGGGGAAGGCGAGGTTTAACAATGGCTTCCAACGGAACTGCTTTGGGCATTGTGACTCCAGGCCCCTCTCTCATGTCTATATTCATTCCCGCTGGAATACTCCACTCAAAGCTCTGCAACAGCCTCCCCAGTGCATGCGTCACTACATTCAATGCCAGAGACATGCCCGGGTACATTCTTCTCCCTGAACCAAACGGAATCAATTCAAAATCCTGCCCTTTCACGTCAATCTCTTTCCCGTTCTTCAAGAACCGTTCAGGATCGAACTCCGTCGGCCGCTCCCACACGGCCGGGTCCCTGTGAATTGCCCAGGCATTCACTAGCAGTAGGGTTCCGGCGGGGACATGATACCCTCCAACGGTGCAGGCGTCTGTAGCCTCATGAGGAAGTAGGAGAGGTGCCGCTGGATATAACCCAAACGTTTCTTTCACAATTGCCTGAAGATATTTCAGCTTGTGCAGATCTGATTCCTCTATTAATCGGTCGCGTCCAATATGCGTGTCGAGCTCCTGCTGGGCTTTGCTCTAAATCTCCTGGGGTTTCAATAGAGCTGCCAGCGCCCACTCGAGGGTCACCGAGGATGTGTCTGTACCTGCGTTTATCATGCTCTGCAAAAATACAAAAAAAACAAAAAAAAAACAGATCGTGTACTGCAAGTTAAAAATCTCTCATTAGCAGATTTTAAAAGGATTGGAAGTTGCGAGAGAAATGGATAGAACATACAATGGCGGTGGCTTTCACCACTTCATCGTTACTATCAGATAGAATTTCATGTTTCTCTGTCGAAGAGATAAGAATATCAATTAAGTCTTGCGCACGATCCCCTCGCTTCTCACGGTGATCGTCCAGCAATTTCTGCAAAAGGATAGTTCTTTTCTTCTGAAGTTTTATCATGGCGGCTATGAAACCCTACAGATCGAGCCACTTCAGAAACGGCAGGTAGTTCCCAATCTCAAATGCTCCAACTAAAAAAGAGGACTCTTTTATCATCTCCTTGAAGTGATGCGCTTCTTGAAACTCTTCGGATTCAACAGCTCCAGAGAATCTCTTATTGGCAACCATGCGCACAATGATATTGAATGTGAGATCAGAAAGCCTGGATTTCATGTCCACTGGAGTGACATCTCGCTGGCAGCTCTCAAACAAGGAACGAACCAGAGCGGAAATTTCGTCTAGGGCGACGTGTTTGAAGGATTCGATTCTGCTCGCAGAGAAGATCTGGATTGTGCACATCTTCCGAAGGTTTCGCCAGTAGGAACCGTAAGGAGCCAAAGCAAAGATTTTGTAGTCATATCCCAAATGCTTTCCTGCAGACAGACGTGGCCGCGAAGCGAAGGTTTTGTCATTTGTTGTGAATCATTCTTTCGCCAGAGTTGAAGACGAGATAACCAGAAGAGGGCGGAAGCCAAGTTGAAGCTGCATGATGGGTCCGTAGCTCTCTGAGAGCGACGATAGAATTCGGTGAACGGGGCGCTTCTTGTTTAGCAGATTAAGATGCCCAATAATTGGCCATGAGGGAGGGTGTGGTGCGCCATTATTTACCTGCTTCTTTGCCTTTCTGTTGTTGTCTACAATAAACAACAGCAGGGCAGCCAAAGCCGCGAGGAGTATAACAGTAACTGCTTCCAACGCCATAATTCAGGTAGCAAGGGTTTACTCTGTACTGCAATATCATTCCATTTAAATAACCGGTAAACTTCGCTTTCTCTACTTTAGCTGGCTGGCCATAATTCAGGTAGCAAGGGTTTACTCTGTTTTTGTTACGTTTCTTAAAACATGAAATCAGAGCACGGAAACCTGACAGCAATGGGCAATGGGCAATAGAGGATAAGAATATATAAATCATATTTATTTTTTATATAAATTATATCCCAAAGTTCGTCCAGGGGGAAGTTTCTCTTCCTTCTGGTCTTTATTATTTCGTTCTTTTCATACTTGATGAAAGTAAAAAAATTATATATATAAATAAACACGTGAACTATAAATTAGAGTATTCATACAACGTACATTAGAAATTATTGCTTTCATACAACGTAGTCAAAGTCATTGAACGTACGTGTCATCCTTGTCTCATTACCCTATAAGTTGCAAACCCTTTTGTTATGGGAACGATGTAAATCCAAACAATTGTGTTAAATCCAATGTTAATGTACGATATGGGCCCTCTAGTGTATGATACTAAATATAATAAATGTGTCATAGATGAATGGAAGCTATAAAATAGACTCTACAACCTCAATGTTTTATCCTTACATCAATGGCATTGCATCATTGATTCAATTTGCACATGAGATGTGGAGCCCTGTTGTAATAAAATAAGCTCTTGTAACGTCCTTGTCCATCCTTAACAACTAAAAATGGATAATCAAATATGTAACCACCTTGGAAGTTATAGACCCTTTTACAATGGGCACTAGTCATGTGAATCCAAAAATCACCCTAAATCTAGGTTTGGTTTATGATATGGGCCCCTTGGTGTATGATCATTGCCCCTCACCATCACCACTTAGATCACCTTAAAATAATTCACTATTTGCTTATTCTATATGGCTTTGCCCTTTATTTTAGGGATCTAAGTATGGTTTTTTTATATGTTGTTAAATATGATGTAATTGTTCTAGGTGTTAATATATTGGCATCATGGATGAATGGAATGTTTGAGTGGGCCATACTTGAGGATCAATAATTGAATAGGATTGAATGCATGAAGGTGAATCTATATGGAGTAGCGAAATCAATAACACATGAGAGCAAGAAACTTCACAATGTTTAAAAGCATTCAAATGTAATAATATTCCTGGTTGGTTCTAGATTAATTAGCTAAAAGTACATAGGAACGATACATATATAGGTAGAAGATAAACATGACCACATATTCTCATGAAAGTGAGATTATATTCCCTAATGACCTTTATTAAACACCTAAGTGACACCTAAACAAAATAACTAGACCATGTAGGTAAAGCCACATGGTGAAAATAATCCTACACCAACACCTCCCTCAAACGTAGCTTAGGTGGGTAGTAAAATTGGGTCCCAACACAAATCCCTAATGAGGTACCCAAGTACATAAAAAATATAGAACTAAAAGGTCGCTATAGAAGATGTTAAAGCTATGTGTAGTAGAGCTCACAAAGTGACCAAGGTCGATGATGAGATCCTCTACCCGAAGACTGAAGAAGTTGTATCTATATCAAACATATTTCTTCCCTTTGCAAGAGGAAGAACATGATGAGTGTTGTCCCCAAATAATGTCACTCATTTTTGGGACAACATATGACTGTTTTGGTCCTGCACAGATCAAAATCCTCTCTCCCCTTTTTGAAAATTTGTCCTGAGCATTCAAATTCCTCATTTTTCAAGCTTTTCAGTTTCTACAAACTTTGCAGGAAGAAATCTACAGACTCAACATGCTTGAAATTAATAGGTTCAAAGGGTTCAATGGCTTTAACAGTTAAATTCCTTTGAAGGAGCAAGTTTCTAGCACTTAGGCACTTCCTGGATTGGTTCAGAGGTTTAACGGGTTCAACATATCCAAGGTTCAACACGTGGGTTTTTCATCTTGCACGGGTTTTCTAGTAAGTCTCGAAGTTGAGCAGAAGCTGCCAAGTGTCATCTATCGGGACACTTTATAGTTTATTTTTAAGAAGCAGAGGAAGACACCGCGTGTCCCTTGTAAAGCTTGTCAGAAGCCTCTAAGTGTCAAATTTCGCAGTTCCTTCCTTTTGTTTCACTATTTTGAGTAAGGACCATGGTGGGCCCTGAGTGAATGGTTAAAATTAAGCAGAACACTCCAAGTGTCACTATCTATGTGATTTTTAAAAGTAAATGAAACGTGCCACGTGTCACATTGTAACTCAGTGAAATGCGACAAGTGTCGACATCCATATTTTAAGCTTTTCATAAGTTTCAAAGCTTCTTTCAATAAGCTTCTCACAAAATCCCATGGAAATCACCAAGTGGCAACAATGAAAAGTTTGTAATATGTTTTTAAGAAGCTACGAAAGTTGCCATGTGTCCCTGGTAAAACTCGGTGGAAGCCGCCAAGTGTCGACATCTGCAGCTTTTGAGTGAGGACCGTGGTGAGCCCCGAGTAAGTTATGAAAACAAGAAGAATGCGCCAAGTGTCTACATCTATGTGAATCCAAATGAGTCCCGATTGTTTCTACATTGTTTCTAAAAACTCTGCAGAAGCCGCCAAGTGTCATCTTCTGTGGGACTCTCAAAAGGTAGCTAAAGTTTTTGTAGTTTAAGCAAATGTTGCCAAGTGTCCTCACCTGTTAAGGGTGGAAGCCTCCACGTGGCACCTGTTGAGATTAGCAAAAAGTTCCACATGTCCCTGTTCCCCTTTCGAAGCAACCAACGCTCGAAGGCCACCCGGTTGAGCCCAAAGGGTAGGTACCCTTGCGAGAGGCACTTGAAATTCAAAAAGGACCGTTTATAAATCTTGAAGGGACACCTTCCCTTCAAAGTGTTTTAGAGGCTTGATAAAGACATAGAAAGGAGCTTTGAAAGACTTAGATGAACAGGAGCCTTCAGAGATCCAAGGTTCAACATGGTTCAGGCGACCAGTGACATCCCTGTGGGCGTCAAATTTAAGGTGATGGAATACTCGTTAATATTTAAATATGGCACAGAACTTGGAAAGTAAAACAAACAATCAGCTAAAAAGAGAGCTTGAGAGCCCTAATTGTTATAAGGAAGAGAAAACAATACAAAATATCAGGAATATCTACAGGGGAGTTATTTCCAATAGGTGAAATAGTGGATCGAGCAAACTCCTGAGCACGACAAATCAAGGACGTGGCATGTTTTTCTTCCATGAAGTAAAGGCAAAGAGACAGCTATGCAGACACCAAGAAAAGGACTAGGCAATCCATACTAAGGAAGAGACATATTAAATGAAGTAGCATGCCATAGTTAAGGTAGCCTCCCTATTCCAACATGGCTCTCCTTGACAAAACTAAAAATGCATTCAAGGCATTGAATGTAGCATGGGCTGCTCCATGGAACAAAGTGCCAAGCCTTTTTTGGCCTCTATATATTATAGTCTCTTGTGTCATTAGAAGGGATATCTCTTCATTATCAAAAGTAAAACTCTGCCCAAATTGAAAGGCATTACTGAGACTTTGAGCTTAGATTGTTCATCATATTTTTTTATTTAAATCATAAAGCAAGTTACTTTCAGACTTTGTGTTGTTATAGCTTGTATCATTCTAGGAGATTGTTCTTATGTCTGTTTCCGGAGTGTATTCTTGTTTATTCAAATTAACAAGTAGAGCTAGTGGAAGTGATAAGGAAGATGTCCTGAAGCCAGTTACTTTCAAACTTTGTGCTGTCATAGTTGTCATCAGTGTGTGTTTTCTTTCTATTCTTATGTAAAGGATCTTGGGATGACTTTGTGCCCTCATTATCCTTCATATTTTGTTTCTGTGTAAAGGACCTTGGGATGACTTTGTGCCCCCCATTGTCCTTCGTATCTCACTCTTGGGCAGTCAAGGTGGAGACTTTGTGCTACATCTCAGTCTGTTGGTTACTATGCCCTTGGTTACCAGTTACTTATCACTACCTAAAAGAACTCCTAATGTTCCCTGTAAGATCACTTCTGAAAGAAGATAAGTGCCTTCAGTGTCTTCACCAAGATTTTCTCCTCTATTTGTGAACATCATATCTGAAAAAAAAGAGATGGATGGTGTTATCCTACCCTCGAGTGTTATTTTCTGCATACATATATAGTATATAGCTTCTTATAGTTATTGGGAACCTCCTCTTGATGAGAGGAGAGATTTGTCCCCTGTTGATGTAGTAAACCTGCACACTTGGCCGACTTGTTCCCTCCCCAACTTAAATTCCAAAGATCTAGGAGTGTTCCTCCTACCCATACCAGGACACCAACACAAGGCAGAGTTTCCTTTTCTACTGTCAGCAAAGTTTTGCCTATCCACACGCTGCCTAGATTTGTTATCCCTCTTTTTCATAATCCCATCATGGTAGTTCAAGGCCCCTAGGGTAACTCATTTGGCCCAATCAATCTTACTCCACCCCTACATGAACTCCCATGCAGCTCAAGAAAAAAATTCCCTAAATTCTTTGGTGATGGGAGAGTTCACCTTGATGAACACAATACAACCTGTGGCGTAATAAGGGTGGAATTTGAAGACGTGGCAGTCAAGATTTTCATGGAAACACTACAAGGTGTTGTTGTAGACTGGTTCTACCATCTGCAAGCTCAGTCAGTGATTGATTGGGACACACTCAAAGCCAAGTTTGAAGCCAGGTTCAAGCCTATAGAAGATGCACATGCTTTGCTGGCCCAGCTCACACAGATGAAGAAGGAACCTCATGAACCAATGAGATATTTCATAGCAAAGTTTGACAAGCTCAAGAATCGAATTCCTGCCATTGCTTGGCCAACTCTTGAAAACCTCAAATGCTTCTTCATCAACTCACAGCTGCCTGAAGTGAGTTTCTTGCTAAGACGTGCTGGCCACTTGGACCTTGAGGCTGCTCAAGACTTGGCTACTAAGGTAGAAGATGACCTTATCTTGGTAAGAAATATAAGGAGAGATCCAAACAGAGGTAAATCCTCTTCATCTTCTAAATACTCCCCTTCAGCCACCACTGATCCAATGGTGTAGAAGCTAGCAAATGAATTGTTGGCCCTCAGAAAGCAAATGGCACAAGGGATGTCCTCTGCTCTTTCATACAAAGATGCACCAAGGAGGACATTCCCAAATCATTCATATCAAGACAATGTTGCTAGGAACCAAGGGCAAGCAAATCGTCTTCCTCCCCTATCAAGAACAACCTTACCATTGAAGCACCTCCAACCAATGCAGTGGTTGGGTATCTTGAAGCTGAATTAGATTTCTCATTCTAGCATGAGTCAAATCCTAAAGATGATGCTAATCTCTACACTGAGGAAGAAGAAGAATTAGCTAGTGACTCAAATATTGGTTTTTTGAATTATCAGGATGAACCCAGAAGTGAAGGTAATGCAACTGAGGGATCATATGATGTATTCACTCAGTCTAATAATCAATCAGCTCAACCAGCTAATAAGGAGAAAGTAGAAGAGCGACCTCAACAAGCAATTTCAATTGTTAAGTGAGGAACCACTCTACCTTTTCAACCAAAGGACCCAGTGATTGCGAGAAAGGTAAGTACACCAAACATCCCTATTCCTTCCACTTCAAATTCATAGTCTAGTCCTCCCCCTCCCAAAACCCAAAAGGATGAACTCCCATCCTCTATGCCTAGTTCATTTTCAGTATTTGATATAATTGACCATATAAAGAAAACCAAAATTTAAATGTCTAAATTTGAATTTCTACAGTCCAACCTCGAGCAATTAGACAAACTGGTTCAATGTGTTAAAAACCAAGCCATCCCTATAGGACAAGTAGTTCCCAGGGTGACTCATGACTCCCCTAAGAATACTCCTACTAGGAAAAACCTTGTCATTATTCTTCCTGCTGCTCCTGGTAGGACTGAACCTTTCTATGTCTCATTGCTGATAAATGGACATCAACTGAATAACTGCATTATTGATTTCAGATCCTCAAATAATGTTATGCCTGCCAAAGTTGTAGAATCCCTTGGTCTCACACTAGCCAAGACATTTGGTAGATGCTTCTCCATGGAGAACAAGCAAGTACCTCTGCTGGGAAAAATTAAGGATGCTCAATTTGCATTTGTAGCCTTCCTAGATAAAAGAATCAAGATGACTGTCTTGGTGGTTGGCATCCCAGCTTCATATGGCATCCATCTTGGATGAAACTTCTGTAAAGATGTGGGAGGTGAATTGAGCATGGACTTATTTGAATCAAGGATTCCAGTTAAGGGTGTTATGAAGAAGATGCTCCCTAAGAAGGAAGCAAAATATGTGGTTACCCAGACCTCGGCATCTAAAGCTCAAATTTTGTTTGAGTCTTTAGGCATGGGTAACTACTTTCTATCCATGGATGAAGTTCATAAAGCATCTGATGAAGCCCTTGCAGGTGACAACTTGGAAATGCATTCGACTGGAACAGCAGGAGAATTGGTGGAGTGCAATACCAATGCAGAAGAATCTCCACCTCTGAATGAAGAAGAATCCAAAGGAAAAGTAGTATCTAACGAGGTATGGATTCTTGAATTTGATGGCAGTTGCTCCTCTACCAGTTTAGGAGCTAGAGTTGTGTTAATATCTCCTCAAGGAGATATTTTTCCTTCATCATACAAGTTACAGTTCAACAATACCAATAACATGGTTGAGTATGAATCTTTCTTACTCAAATTGAAGGCAGCTTAGGACAAAGGCATCAAACTTCTTCATGCCAAAGGGGATGCTGAACTGGTGGTTTGTCAAGTGAGAAACCTGTATCAAACCAAGAATGAAAGATTGTGTCACTACTACAATCTACTCTGGGACCAAATTGAAAACTTTGATGCTTTCAGCATCTCTGCCATTCCTAGAGAATTCAATGACTAGGCTGACGCATTGGTTGTTTCAGCTACTCTCTTGGTCCCCCACCTAGAATTCCAAAGAGATAGTTACACTATTAAGCTAGTCTTTCGACCAAGTGTGCCTGATAATGCCAGTCATTGGCAAGTGTTTAACAATGACAACCAAATCATTGCCTTCCTAGAGCAAAAGGATAGCTTTGAATGACTACATTTTAAAGGCAGTGAACCTCAAAAGCTTAAACCAGCCCCTGAATCAAGTTCAAGTATGGATGGAGAGTTCTTACAGCTGAAAGGGAATAAAATTTCCAAAGGCCTGGTTTCCCTTGAGAAACTATTTGACAAACATGACAGATTCATCAAATAGCAACAAATAGATTCAAGCTCCTCTCAGGAGTTTGATCAAGTAAATCTGGGTACCAAGGAAGATCCCAAGATGGTGAACATTGGGAAATGTTGTACTCCTGAGGAAAGGTTCAAGTTTGATACTTTTCTCAACCAATACATGGATGTCTTAGCTTACTCCTATGATGCCCTGAAGTCACTCAGGCCTAATGAAATTTGACATGACATTCCTCTCAAGGCTGATTTGGCACCTTACAGGCAAAAGTCCAGGCAGTATAATCTGAAGATATCAGGTACCATTTTGTTTGAGATACAAAAAATGCTAAATTCTAGGATAATCTTCGCAATCCATCATTCCACATGGATTGCAAATATAGTAACCGTAAGGAAGAAGAATGGAAAAATTCACCTTTGTGTGGATTTTAAAAATTTAAATCAGTCATCCTTGAAGGATAACTATCCTTTGCCAATCATGGATCAAGTGCTTCAGACAGTGACGGGTTCAAAGATGTTATCAATGCTAGACAACTTTTCATGATATAATCAAGTTGAAGTTGGTGAGGTAGACTAGCATAAGACTACCTTCACCACACCTTGGGGCACGTTTTCATATAGAAGGATGCCTTTTAGTTTGATAAATGTTGGCGCTACCTTCCAAAGAGCAATGGACCTTGCCTTCAAGGATGAGATGGGTAAGTTCATCGTAGTTTATCTTGATGACTTGACCATCTTTTCTAAGCATCACCCAGATCATGTGTGCCACTTGCAACAAATGCAAGAATGCTTCCACCAGAATGGCATTTCCTTAAACCCCAAGAAGTCAATTTTTGAATTAACAGAGGGCAAACTTCTCAGACACATTGTGTCCAAAGGAGGCATAAAGATTGACTCAGATAGAGTCAAGTCTATCCAAGAGCTTACCTTTCCCACAAGTAAGATTGATTTTCACTCTTTCTTTGGAAAGGTGAATTTCTTATGCAGGTTCATCCTCGAGATTGCTGAGAAGACTAGACACATTGTAAACATGATGAAGGGAAAGGCCACATTTAGCTAGACTGAAGAGGGCAAGCTAGCCTTTGAGGATATCAAGACTGCCATTGCCCATGCCCTAATTCTATTTTGTCTAGATTATAACAAAGATTTCACCATGTATAGTTATGCTTCTAAACACATGCTTTCAGCAATTTTGGTTCAACAGAACCAAGAAGGTGTGGAATCTCCTATTTCCTTCATGACCTATCCACTCAAAGCTCATGAGCTAAAGTAATCAAACATAAAGAAGCATGCTTATGCAGTGGTGAAGGTAATAAATCATTTTTGCTTCTACATCTTAAATTCACACACTACTACTTTAGTTCTTGACACCATGGTCAAATCCATACTAACTCAGCAAGAGTTTGGGATGAAAAGAGGCAATTAGATTGTAAAGATCCAGGAGTTTGATCTAGTCATCAAGCCAACAAAGCTGGTATGGTAAAAAGGCTTATGCTAATTGATTACTGATAATAAGCCAGAAGGAACAGAGCATGAAGAATCAGAAGAAGAAGACACGCCAACAGTCCTCTTTGTCTCCACTATGAATGAGTGGTATTCAGGTATTGCTCATTTTCTTACTTATGGTGAGTGTCTTGCTCACCTATCTTATAAATAAAGGAGGACCCTTAAGTTGAAAGCTACCAATTTTGTCCTCTAGGACAACAGCCTGTACAAGAGGAGCCTTGATGGAGTATTCCTTTGCTACATAGACAAAGAGCAGCAGAACCAACTTTTGAAGTCCTTCCATAATTCATCCTGTGGAGGACATTTCTCTACTCTTGTGACTACCCATAAGATTCTGTGAGCCAAGTATTACTGGCCAACTCTCTTTGAAGATGCATACAAGTGGGTAAGGAAATGTGAACTATGCCAAGAGTTTGTTGGGAGACCCAAGTTAGTTGCCCTGCCTCTCAAGCCAGTGGTCATAGAGGAGCCATTCCAGCAATGGGGAATTGATTTCATTGGTGTTGTAAACCCATCTTCTAGTGTTGGACATGATTATGTCCTTATAGCCACAAACTAATTCACCAAGTGGGTGGAAGCAATTCCAACCAAACATGCTACTTTAGAAGTAGTGTGCAATTTCCTCAAAGAGAACATCATTTCTAGGTTTGGGGTCCCAACCAAGATTGTCACTAATAATTAAGCTTGTTTCACTTCTCGAGAGATTACTCAGTTCTATTTTTACTATGGGATCACCCTATCTCATTCTTCTGATTACTTTCCACAAGGGGATGGACAAGCTAAATCAAGCAACAAGAACTTGGTGACAATCATCAAGAAGCTGGTAGATGGCAACCAAAAGACATGGCATAAAGCATTGGTCGATGCTCTATGGGCATATAAGATTACACCAAAAAGGGCAATTGGTATGTCTCCTTTACAACTTATTTATGGACTCAATGCTGAGATATCAATCACCCTGGAATTGCCAGCATTGAAATTGGCTAAGGCAATTGAAGATCAAATATATGAAAGCTCCATTGACAAGAGGATCATGTGCCTGATTGAGCTAGATGAGCAGAGAAACATGGTGGTGGACCGAATTGCTACCCATCAAGGTTTGGTGAAGAAGCTCTTTGACCAGAAAGCAAAGAACCGTGATTTATAGATTGGAGATCAAGTCTTCCTGTGGGATAAGAGGAGAGAACCAAAGGGAATGCATGGAAAGTTGGACTCCCTGTGGAGGGGCCCTTTTACTATTCATCAGCTCAATGGTGAAAATCGTTTCTTGTTGAGGTATCAAGATGGCACACCCTTTTCTCTGCCTCACAATAGGCAACATCTGAAGCACTCCAACTCTTGAAGTATCAAATAAGCTCATATGTACATATGTATATTTGTATAGTCTTTGTTTCTGCTTTGTGTCGTTCCTTTTATTTTTTTAATTTTGAGCGTTTCTTTTTTGGGTAGCATGACTCCGTGGCCCAATGGCATACTTCAAGGCATTGGAGATTCTAGTTTCTACTCAGCTATTCCAAGTTTTTAACTGAAGGAAGTTCCCCAACTGGAGCCAACTGTTGTCCCCAAAAAATGTCACTCATTTTTGGGACAACATATGACTATTTTGGTCCTACACAAATCAAAATCCTCTCTCCCCTTTTTGAAAATTTATCTTGAGCATTCAAATTCCTCATTTTTCAAGCTTCTCAGTTTCTATGGACTTTGCAGCAAGAAATCTACAGACTCAACATGCTTGAAATTAATAGGTTCAAAGGGTTCAATGGCTTTAACAGTTAAATTCCTTTGAAGGAGCAAGTTTCTAGCACTTAGGCACTTCCTAGATTGGTTCAGTGGTTTAACGGGTTCAACAGTTCCAAGGTTCAACATGCAAGGTTTTCATCTTGCACAGGTTTTCTAGTAAGTCTCAAAGTCGAGCAAAAGCTGCAAAGTATCATCTGGTGGGACACTTTATAGTTTATTTTCAAGAAGCAGTGGAAGACGCCGCGTGTCCCTTGTAAAGCTTGTCAAAAGCCTCTAAGTGTCAAATTACATAGTTCCTTCCTTTCATTTCACTATTTTGAGTAAGGACCGTGGTGGGCCCCAGGTGAATGGTTAAAATTAAGTGGAATGCTCCAAGTGTCATTGTCTATGTGATTGTTAAAAGTAAACAGAACGTGCCATGTGTCACATTATAACTCAACAGAATGTGACAAGTGTCGGTGTCTTCATTTTAAGCTTTTCATAAGTTTCAAAGCTTCTTTTAATAAGCTTCTCACAGAATTCTGTGGAAAGTGCCAAGTGGCAATAGTGGAAAGTTTGTAACATGTTTTAAAGAAGCTACGAAAGTTGCCACGTGTCCCTGGTAGAACTCAACGGAAGCCACCAAGTATCGACATTCACAAATTTTGAGTGAGGACCATGGTGAGCCTCAGGTAAGTCATGAAAACAAGTGGAATGCACCAAGTGTCTGCATCTGCATGAATCCAAATGAGTCCTGATTATTTCTACACTATTTCTAAAAACTCAGCAGAAGCCACCAAGTGTCATCTTCCGTGGGACTCTCAAAAGGTAGCTAAAGTTTCTATAGTTTAAGCGGATGCTACCAAGTGTCCTCACCTATTAAGGGTGGAAGCCTCCATGTGGCACCTATTGAGATTAGCAGAAAGTGCCACCTATCCTCATTCCCCTTTTGAAGCAACCAAATCCTAAAGGCTACTCGGTTGAGCCCGAAGGGTAGGTACCCTTGCGGGAGGCACTTGACATTAAAAAAGGACCATTTATAAAGCCCAAAGGGACACCTTCCCTTTAGAGTGTTCCAGAGCCTTGATAAAGATGCAAAAAGGAGCTTTGAAAGACTTAGATGAATAGGAGCCTTCAGAGATCCAAGGTTCAACACAGTTCAGGTGACCAGTGACGTCCCTATGGGCGTCAAATTTAAGGTGATAGAATACCTGTTAATATTTAAATATGGCAGGAAACTTAGAAAGTAAAACATGAAACTAGCTAAAAAGAGAGCTCGAGAGCCCTAATTGCTACAAGGAAGAGAAAACAATACAAAATATCAAGAATATCTACAGGGGAGTTATTTCTAGTAGGTGAAACAATGGATCGAGCAAACTCCTGAGCATGACAAATCAAGGACGCGGCCTATTTTTCTTCCATGAAGTAAAGGAAAAGAGACAGCTATGTAGACACTAAGAAAAGGACCAGGCAGTCCATATTGAGGAAGAGACATATTAGATGAAGTAGCATGCCATAGTTAAGGCAGCCACCCTGTTCTAGCATGGCTCTCCTCGACAAAACTAAAAATGCATTCAAGGCATTGAATCCAGCATGGGCTGCTCCATGGAATAAAGTGCCAACCCTTTCTTGGCCTCTATATATTGTAGTCTCTTGTGTCATTAGAAGGGAGATCTCTTTATTATCAGAAGCAAAACTCTATCCAAATTGAAAGGCATTATTGAGACTTTGAACTCAAATTGTTCATCATATTTCTTTGTTTGAATCAGAAAGCAAGTTACTTTCAGACTTTGTGTTGTTATAGCTTGTATCATTCTAGGAGATTATTCTTATTTCTATTTCCTAAGTGTATTCTTGTTTATTCAAATTAACAAGCAGAGCTAGTGGAAGTGATAAGGAAGATGTCCTGAAGCTAGTTACTTTCAGACTTTGTGCTGTCATAGTTATTTTCAGTGTGTGTTTTCTTTCTATTCTTGTGTAACGGATATTGGGATGACTTTGTGCCCTCATTATCCTTCATTTTCTATTTCTATGTAAAAGACCTTGGGATGACTTTGTGCCCCCCATTGTCCTTCGTATCTCACTCTTGGGCAGTCGAGGTGGAGACTTTGTGCTACATCTCAGTCTGTTGGTTACTATGCCCTTGGTTACCAGTTACTTATCACTACCTGAAAGAACTCTTGTTGTTCCCTATAAGATCACTTCTAAAATAATAAAAGTGTCTTCAGTGTCTTCACCAAGATTTTCTCCTATGTTTGTGAACATCATCTCTGAGAAAAGAGAGATGGATGGTGTTATCCTACCCCCAAGTGTTATTTTCTGCATATATATATAGTATATAGCTCCTCATAGTTATTAGGGAACCTCCCCTTGATGAGAGGAGAGATTTGTCCCCTGTTGATGTAGTAAACCTACACACCTGGCTGACCAATCTCCCTATGTTGTGGTTAAAGAGACCTATTTTGCTCACCAGTTAGCTATTCGACAAAATATTCAGCCAATATTGAGTATAGTGAAAGTCTTGGTCATTGAACGTACGTGTCTCATATGATGGATAAAATATCACTGGTGATGTCTTTCTCGATGTCCTTTTTATTTAGTTTTATGCAATACATCATTGGTGACATCACAAAGTAAAAAGTTCCAATTTTAAAGTTCCAATTTAATTTTGTTTTTAACGAGTGCTAGTGTTTATTTCAAAGTTCCAATTTTATCAGATGTCTCTGAAGAGACCTTTATTTCAAAGTTAAGAGTATTTATTCATTCAATATTTTTATAATGAAAAGTTGTAAGATTTTGTTTGACAAGAATAATTTAATTATATATATTTCTAAAGTATTGTTAAATAAAATATTATTTATAATTTTTAATCATTAAAAAATATGTTAAATATTATTAGTCTAAAAGGTATATTAAAGCATTCAATTTATTTTAACCATCAATTAAATTATGTTAGTTGGAGCAATCATAATGTATTATTTTTCATACATAGAAAAAATTATATTTTTCCAAAAGTTGAGTTGCATAATTGTTAACAAAAAATAGGAAAAAAAAAATTATTTTTGTTTTCATTAGCTAAGATCATTTACATATTATTATAGGGCAGATTGTTGACGTAATAAATATTACATGTTTATCAACATCACTACCAATGAGATTAAATGAAAGTAATTACAGTGGGTGCAAAACAAGGACACATCAATAATGAGGCTTTTAATGCCTGTGACAAAACTAATAAGCATGCTATTTCCACCAAACGAAAGGTAAATGGTAGTTGGTCAACTATCAATGCAATTAAAATGTTATTTTCATGAGTGTTTCAAATTACTAAAAGAATTTATATGGCTGAGACAAAAAAATTGTTGGGTGAGCCTGATAATTACACTTTCATACTATTTTTCTAGGATTTCTAAAAACCACTTATATTTTAATAATTTGATCGGGCATGACCTCTAGATTAAAATTTTTTCACCTGGAAGGGCATGTATTTCTACTTTATCAGTCAATTTAGCAACATCTGTAGGGTTATGTCAGCCTTTAGTTGCAGTATTTGAAAATTATTTATTATCTATTGCATGCTCTAGTACATTGAAAGCACCACTAAGAAGCAATCAGTATGGTTGACTCTCTCCACTTCTTTTTCATTATTTAAATGCCACTAGATATGTGGGTTAGATTGTGAGGTATCGAAGTGCTCTCCACTCCATTACATTTTTTTTAATTTTAAATTTACTGTTACCAAGGTTACGATGGCACTTTTGTAATCGTACTCTTTCTTTTCTCATGTGATCATATGATCAACGCAAATGGGATAATTTTTTCTGGGAGACAAGGAAGGTAGTTGGTCATATTGTCGCCAAAATGAGACCATCTTAATTATGTTTTATGTCCACCTTGTTTGACAAAGCAACATAATGAATTCATCTTTAATGCTTTCATTACAAGTTATGGTTATTTTTGGCCATATTTATTTGCAGAGCCTATTGCTTCTAGTCAGTTCAGTGATGCAATCAATTGTGTCATGAATGGCTACAGTTCAAATTCTAGTTGACATTTTCAGTGGAAAATGGGTTTATGATAAGACTTACCCTTTTTACTCTGCCTCTACCTACCATTTTGTGGAACGTTGCTTCCTCTGTCAGAACAATGGCCACCAAGATTAAGGTTATATAAAATGGAGATGAAAACATATGACTTGTGACATGCCAAGGTATATCTAAATATTTGGGTGTGCAATTGACTTCCTTGTAAGTGTTAAATTTAGAAAAAGCATTATCCCTGTTTGGAACCTTCTGCTTTTCTATTCGTTAAGTTTTTATATGTTTATCCCATTTTGGCTTATTTAATTTTACATCTTCTCATGCCTTGTTTCATTCTATTAGATGTAGTATTTTAGCTAATGTCATTTCTGTGATCCTGACTAGACTTGGTGTGGCAGCAAGTTTAAGTCATATGATATTATGAAAAGATTGCAAGGCTTGCATGTTGTGTTTGTTAGAGATTTCATGACTGGAACACAATGGGAGTCTCTTATCGGCCTTCTTATCGAAGGTGTAGCTAATAAGTAGTTAGTGTATGAGATAAAGAAAAACAAGATTACAAAGTGTATTCCCTTTTTGGGTGTCTAATTTAGTTCTTTTAACTTCACTATTGCATACCATCGCTCAACCTTTCTTGTACAATAGGGTAGTCCACTTAAAAACGTACCTAAAAGAGGTCACTCCATGATCTTGTTCCACCTAAAATAATAACATAATGAATAGAAAATAAACACTCGATTAATAATGAGATGGATATATTTGATTTGAGTTTACCATCAATACTCTTATTCAGTGGTTAAGGTTTTACTATGTTTTATTTTTATGTCGATCAAAAAACATCAATTATGGTGCATATTTTCTTATTTGTGTGATAAACTCACTCAACTGTTGTAAAAAAATTCCATGTGCACATCTAGGTTGCTTGACTTTGCACCCCTCTTAACATAAGCCATTCCATAAATAACTAAGCAAGAGAATAATTCAAAAAAATAAATCAAAGAGTATGAACTAAAATTTAAAATACTAGTAATAGAAAAGAAAAAATAAAAACTTACTAAGAGTGAAGAGATTCCACCACTAACTACTACTTGGCTAGCTTGATCTTCAACCAGTTAGAACAATAATAAATCAATAACTCACTAGCTAGAAGTATTATGTCCCATCTGTTTGTTGAGAAGACATCCAAATTTGTTCATAACCATCTAGAAAAAATGTAGGAATTTCATTTGCTTAGATTTAGATTCGTTGCAATTTTTTGTCCACATTTTTAGAGTGTTTGAAAGATTCATCATGAAATGGACAAGCAAAGTTGGTTTAAATCATAGTCAATCCAATTTTTTCACATATTCTCAGAGCAAACGTTAGTGATTTGGAGAACTTTAACTTGAGTCTTGCTTGAAGGGGATGTTTCAAAATTCTAATCCATGCTTGACAGAATCTAAAATTTCTATTAGAAATGGGTAGTGGCTAAGTATAGTTTGTAGATTCAAATTTTGGCCAATCCATTAAGTAATCAATAAAAGTACCTATTTTATTTCAAATTAAGAACTTAGTTTTATTTTAGAATTACAAATATTTTAAATTCCAATATCTAATCATCGAACACCTTAGTTTATTCTATCATTGAACAAATTTTATCATAATTCCCTGCACCTCCAAACCTTCATCCTATGTTTATTTTATTTTATTTTATTTTGCTAATTGTAAGTTGTTCAAATTTATGAATCAAATTATCCCATCAACACATTTTGTGAATACCTAGATAATATTGTATAAGAAGCAACAAAATATAATACTTTCTCTTTCAAATGATTTTGCATATGACTTTACCTACAATCTTGGCCTTTAAACAAATAACAATTTGTGATTAATTTTCTAAATCTGTTCTGACTTTCACAACAACTTTATTAATATCATCAATATGATCATGGTAATTAATTTTCATTTTGGTGAGAGACAAAAAAAAACAATATGAAAAACAAGCACAACTATCTAAAAAATGAAATATTCTTTCACTCCAACAATATTTCATCTAATGATTAAAACTTGTAATAAATTTAATTATATACTCAACCCGTAGGTGTTTGGTGCATAATGCCTTTGTTTTTATTAACTCTGAAGTTACATTTATATTAAATTTTGGTGTTAATTTTTAAAAAATTAAGGTTTCACTTTCAGCTCTAAGTGTAGATGTTATTACTTCTAGTTATAATAGTTGGCCTCCTACACTCTTCCAACCCTTCTCATTCCCATGAAATAAGGAAAGATAAGTCATCCAATTCATTCTCTTTCTATTTTACCTACAATGTGTGATTTTTATTATTTATGCAATAATTTTATTAAGTTTAGGTAATATGCAATCCCAAATCCCTTTCCATTTCACAATTCTTGAAGATTCTAACTCAATTTGTTATAGATACAATAGAAAATGAATGTAAATGATATTTTCATAGGCTATTTTGAAATCTAATTGAATAATTTCATATAAAATGTTCAATAGTTAATTGTTTTTCCATGTAATATTTTCAAATGGCAACTATATTGTGATTGCAACTCTATACTTCTCCTATAAAGAATCAATGAACATTTTTCTTGATCTCAATCCAACTACATCTTGGGTTTGTTTTTCACTCTCTTATATTTCATCATCATTCTTAACTTTCTAGCTTCAACTCATCTGCCACTGTCCACATATATGTTTAAAAATAGTACATAGTTCATAGAATTTTGAGGCTTTAATTAAAATAATATGTTGTGTTGCATATTTTCCTAGCTCTATATTGCTATAAATTCTATAGGTGCCAAGCAATACTCGTCAAACCACATCCTCATGAGATGAAAAACCTAATTAACATAACCATTTTGGTGACAAGGTTATATCATTGCATTCCAAGTGAGTTTGGACTTATCCTTACTTCTTGAATTTAATGAATTTTTTTGAAGGCCTCAAAACAAATTTTGTTCCAAGTATAACCTACAAATGTAGCATTCTTAGATCTCACGTTTCATAGTGAAATTTTGTCCAAACACTTGTCATGTAAAATATATACTAGACAATTTAGAGTACATGTCCACCAAGGCATTTTTCATAAAAACATCTATTCAAAAACACTCTTTATCAAATAACCATGAACTTATTTTCCAATAATTACAATTGACAATGTTGCACATGTTAGAAGAAGACTCGTGATTGTAAAAGTGTTTGGCATCGTGTCTACAAGTTACATCTAACAAAAAAATCCAAGTATTTTTTAGCATGCCCATTATGTGCAAACCCTACAATCATTGTAGTCCATGATACTAGATTTCTTTGAGAAATTTTATCAAACACTTTGCTTGTGTCCTCCAATTTATTGAATTTTGCATAAATGTCTATGAGAGCTGTCTCTACACAAATTTGAGTGTCCATCCCACTTCTGAATATGCAATCATGGACACCCTCAAACTATCACACACTTTTAGAATGAAGGGGAATGTAAGAACATTTGTTTGCATGGTTGTTGTTTGCATATTGTGATTGCAACTCAGACAAAACACCATACACAAAATAATATTTAGATAATATTTCATTCATGATTTGTCCTAATTTCCTTAAAATATTCTTGCAATGCTTAATTACCTAATTCAAGGAGATCAACCCCTTTGATTTATCATCTCATTACTTTGACACAATCCAAAATAGTCTAATTTATTGAATTAATATTTTATTTTTGTCTTGTCCATGCACTTATTTATTTAACTATGTTTATTATTATTAAGATTTATTCTTTCCAAGATAAAGAACTATTTAAGGTATGAATACTCTATTTTAAATATCTTATGGAAAACATTTCATTATTTATGTTACCGTAGTTACATTCAACTACACATGCTCCATGGACTATAACTATATTACATTATTTATTTGATAGAGTTTGGCTACATCACAATACATTTTTTTGATTGATTTTTTTCGTTTTACATGGATTAGGTATGCAGAATGTTTCTTTGGCTTTGTACCTTAGTGGATATCTAAACAATGCCTTTTACACCATTCTTACTTATTTGATAAAATTCAAACTTGATATATAATATATTTTATAATTGATTGGATAGAGATTACCATAACAGTTAAATATAACTATTCATTTTAAAAAACTATTCTTAATTTTTATAAAATGTTTACTTGTTATAGAATTTTCATCATGAAAAAATTGGTTGAATATATACTATTCACATTGAAATTTAGACTGGCCCTTCAAATTTTATCATTGAGGGGCACTCTGGGCATATCAAAAAAATTATTGATAAAAAATTCAGCTAATTTAAACATCAAATAGATCTGTATTTTCATTCAAAACATATTGTGTACAGATATCTAGTTTCGCTAATAGGAACCATAAGGAGCCAAAGCAAAGATTTTGTAGTAATATCCCAAATGCTTTCCTACAGACAGACGTGGCTTTGAAGCCAAGGTTTTGTCATTTTTTGTGAAACATTATTTTTCAAGAGTAGAAAAGGAGATAACCAGAAGAGGGTGGAAGCCAAGTTGAAGCTGCATGATGGGTCTATAGCTCTTTGAGAGAGATGATAGAATTTGGTGAATGGGGTGCTTCTTGTTTAGTAGATGAAGATGCCCAATAATTGACCATGAGGGAGGGTGTGGTGCACCATTATTTACCTACTTTTTTGCCTTTATTTTCACAAACGTTGAGTTTCATAATTGTTAACAAAAAATAGGGAAAAAATATTTATTTTTGTTTTCATTCATTGAGATCATTTACATATTATTACAAGGCAAATTGTTGACGTAATTAATAGTACCCATCTATCAACATCACTACCAATGAGAATATATGAAAGTAATTATAGTGGGTGCAAAACAAGGACACATCAATAATGAGGCTTTTAATGCCTATCGATGAGACTAATAAGCATGATATTTTGATTGAATGAAAGGTACATGGTAGCTAAGCAATTGTCAATGTAATTAAAATTTTATTTTCATGAGTGTTTCAAATTAATTAAAGAATTTATATGGTTGGGACAAGAAAATTGGTTGGCAAGCCTAATAATTACACTTTCATACTATTTTTTTTAGATTTCAAAAAAACACTTATATTTTAATAATTCGATCGGGCATGACCTCTAGATTATAATTTTTTCACCTGTAAGGGCATGGATTTCTATTTGGTATTCAATTTAGTAACATCCCTAGGGTTATGTTGGCCTTTAGTTATACTAGTTAAAAATTATTTATTATATATTGCATGCACTAGTACATTGAAAGCACCACTGAGAAGCAACCACCATGGTTGACTCTCTCCACTCCTTTTTCATTATTTAAATGCCACTAGATAAGTGGGTGAGATTGTGAGGTATTGGAGTGCTTTCCACTCCATTCCATTTTCTTTAATTTTAAATTTATTGTTACCAAGGTTACCATGGCACTTGTGCAGTCATACTTTTTCTTTTCTCATGTGATCATATGATCAATGTGAATGGGAGAATTTTTTTTTAGAGTCAAGGAAGGTAGTTGGTCATATTATCACCAAAATGGGACCATCGGAATTATGTTTTATGTCCACCTTGTTTGACAAAGGAACATAATGAATTCATCTTTATTGCTTTCATTACAAGTCATGGTTATTTTTGACCACATTTATTTGCAGATCCTATTGCTTCTAGTCAGTTCAGTGCTACAATCAATAGTGTCATGAATGGCTATAATTCAAATTCTAGTTGTGACATTTTCAGTGGAAAATGGGTTTATGATAAGACTTACCCTTTGTACACTGCCTCTGCCTGCCCTTTTGTGGAACGTGGCTTTCATTGTCAGAACAATGGCTGCCAAGATCAAGGTTACATGAAATGGAGATGGAAACCTATGAATTGTGACATGCCATGGTATATCTAAATATTTGGGTGTGCAATTGACTTCTTTGTAAGTGTCAAATTTGGAAAAAGCATTATCCTTGTTTACCTTCTGCTTTTATATTTGTAAAGTTTTTATATGTTTACCTTGTTTTGTCTTATTTAATTTTGCATCTTCTCATGCCTTGTTTAGTTCTATTGGATGTAGTATTTTAGCTAATGTCATGTTTGTGATCTTGACTAGACTTGGTGTGGCAGCAAGTTTAAGTCCTCTGATATTATGAAAATATTATAAGGTTTGCGTGTTGTGTTTGTTGGAGATTTCATGACTAGAAAAAAATGGGAGTCTCTTATCCTCCATCTTATCGAAGTTGTAGCTAATAAGTGGTTAGTGCATGAAATAAACAAAAATAATATTACAAAGTGTATTCCCTTTTTGGGTGTCTGATTTAGTTCTTTTAACTTCACTATTGCATACTACTAGTTAGCTTTTCTTGTGCAATAGGGCAGTCCACCTAAAAATGTACCTAAAAGAGTTCACTCCACTCTTAAGTTGGATAAAATAGATTATGCAAACAAAAGGTGGATTGATACAAATTTATTGATTTTCAATTCTAGAATTTGGTGTGTGCCTATAAAAACTTATAAAAGGTAAGCATCTCTTCTTCCTTTCTATAGATAATTTATGCTTCAGTTACTTTAGCTTATAGATTTGTATTGAAAAATACACAATTAGGTTTTTTTGCATAAAAAATAGGGGAAATACACATAAACCAAAGTGTATTAGTCATAGATCCTTGTGTCCATATCATTTTTATTAGTTGAAAATGGTGCCTTACTATTTGCTAGTAGTAAGATAAAATAAACTCTAGGAGTATGGTGCAATAGTGGTATGGTATTTGGTTCCTATAGAGACGTTTGACTAGCAATACTCTTGTCGAGTCATGCTATTGCTTTGCCTATTTAAAGGAAGGGCTCTAAATATTATGCAGTAGTTAGCTTTTAGTAAATTATTTTTTACCTATAGATAAACCAGTTTTGTTCTCTATGGGTTGAAAAAGAGTTTGGGATACAGTTGTAAGTGATAATTATGGTTGAGTTTAAACAATATATCATTTTTTAATCATTGACAAATGGCTCCTCACTCTATGTTTTATTCATTCATGGGCTTATGAAGCACATTATGGTAACAAAGACAGTTGTAGATATGTTATTCTTCTTTCGTGTCACTTAACTAAGTCAATAAAATAATAATCTACTTAATTATAAGCTTTTCTAGCATTGAGTTTTGATTTTTAATGGTATGGTGTTTTTAATGGCTTTATATCTATTTAAAAGCTTTTGCATTAAAAAAAAATTTAATTTGATAATTATTTAAGGTATGTTGGCTATAAGGCTGCAAATGGCATCACATCTTACAAAATACTTTGATCTATAAGTCATGTTTATTTTATCTATGACAAATGTTGTCATTATGGTCAAAGAGAGACGTGTTAGGTAGGCCATATAAATTTTACTAGTTCTAAAAGTAATGTGTATAAAATAAGTGATGGTTTATTTTTAATAATCTCTAATATAAATAGAAGTATGTCATAGGGAAAAAAGTATATATTATAATTATTTTATTATTAAGGTATTTATTGTTATTTAATTTTGTATTCACATGGAATTTGTAATTGTGGTTCCTCCTTATTTTAACTTAGTTGTCCTATGTAAAAACTCTGACAAAACATAGCGAAAAAAATATAATATCCCAAATATATTATGGATATACATTTTTATTGATAAGTTTGTGCTTTAAGTTGAGAAAGTATCTTATTTTCTTTTGGAATATGTGTGTAACAATTGTCCTATAGTTGAAATTGATCATTTGACCAATGACTAAATATATTGTAAGAGGTTTTACCAACTTATTATATATAAAACCTTTTGTCAAATTCCACTTGACTAACTATTAATCCCATTTAATTATTTAACTGCAAGCATACAATATAATATTAAAATGTGCTAGGTCCTATTTTTAAGATTTAATCTATTTTGTTTCTTATAACTTTGAATTAATTTATAAATAATAACCATTCTAGTTTATTCTTTAGAATTGAGACAATAGGCTTATACTATGTAGGATCATGTGGTTGAGATTTCGAAGGTTACCATTACATATACTTTGTATTTTTTAACAAAATACAAAGTACTTAAATAGATTCTAAAATGATGATGAGATAAATAATTCTTATTTGTATTGATAGCCAGTGCTTCCTCAAGCAATCATTCCCTTCATCTTGGAAAAAGAGTATGATGTCCACCCAGACATACTCAACACATAATGTCCCAACTAATCTTTATTCATGATCTTGTTCCACCTAAAATAACAACATAATGACAGAAAATAAACACTCAATTAACAATGAGATGGATATATTTGATTTGAGTTTACTATCAGTACTCTTATTCAGTGGTTAAGGTTTTACTATGTTTTCTTTTTATGTCAATCCAAAAACATTGATTGTGGTGCATATTTTCTTATTTGTGCAATATAATCACTCAACTATTGTAAAAAAAATCTATGTTTACATTTAGGTTGCTTGACATTGTTCCCCTCTTAGCATAATCCATTCCATGAATAACTAAGCAAGAGAATAATTCAAAAAAAGAAAAAAAAGAGCATGTACTAAATTTTAAAATACTAGTAATAACAAAGAAAAAATAAAATTTTAGGAATTAGCTTTTACATCATGTTACTTTTGGTATATACCAAAAGTTAAATAGTAACTGGTTAGTAATTAATAATTGGTTAATCGAAATATTGTTATATAACAATATTACAATATAGTTTGTTAAGTTATATTCTTTATATTGTTATAACAATATATCATAAATAAGATTGTTCTTAATTATACAATTTTGGGTTTGAGAAAATAATGGAGAGATGTTCTCCATAAATATAGGAATAATATTCATATATATTTGTGTAATATATTCTTGGAATGATTTAATTAATCAGAATTAGACAAATATACAATAGACAATTATTGTGTGTTAAATATATTTTTTGTGTGCATGTGTTAAATCTCTATATTAGCTCCTCTAAAACCTAGAATTGGTGTTGGATCAGGTTGGGAGAATATGTTTGTTTAGTAATTACTCATAAATCAACCCTATGGTTCATGATTTCCCTAATTCATGCAGAGAGATGTAACGTAGCCTTAATTTCATAGTTCTACTTTACACATTTTAGAGTTTAGATTTGTATTTTCTATAGGTGTTATATTAAATAAGAGTGAAACTATTATAATAGATCATCTATATGTAAAAAGGGAGATACACCAAACTACCTGTGGATCATATTTACTCAGTATTGTTTGGTTACTCATCAAGGAGACTTGATCCACTGGGTATAAGCATGTTATTGATGTGCAGATCTACATTTCTCATTACTTTTATGCACTATTGATGAGGTTTCAATTAATTTTGATTGTGTTATGTGTGATACATTCTCATTATTAGTTGGAACAATGATCTTTGTACACCAAAGCATCCAGATCAAATCAATTTCATTCTTGTATGTTCAGACTGCACCATTTTATTGTTGATAATCTCATTCAAGCCACCACCAAAAAAATTTCATGGGTTATACAGTTACAGTCTAATATGTTATGATTTGTACAACTCAACTCAGGTCATATAGCATTCAACTATGTGTTCAGTATGACTTATATTTCCCACTGGAAGCAGAAGATATCCTTGGTGAAATAAACTATGTAAACATTATCTAAATATTTGAAAGGTTCATGGTTCCATGTCTGCAGTCTATGTATTATTTCTTCCTTGTCACTCATCAAGCTCACCATAGATCATGATGATATATGTTACATTAGAATCATAAAGCTCCAAAAAGAAGGAAGGATTTGAACCGTTCTCTCATGCATTTCAATGCAAACATGCCATACATGTCTTCCAATGAGAATCATTTCATACAAAGATTTATGTAAGTCTTTTTTAGTCATTCTTAAGCATCGATCAATACAGTCTATTTTGTATGTCATTTAGGTTCAATTATTAAACAATCAAGTCTTTTTAATTATTAGTTTTTATCAAGTCATTATAGTTGGTTTTTTTATTGTCAAAAATCAAAATATAAAAGCATCATTTATTTAAAGGGTCTTTTACCAAAAATTTGTTAATAATCTTTATGTTTTATTTGGTCTTTTTCAAATCAGGTTCTGTATTATTAAAGAGTCAAGAGTTAGAGTTTTTTTCAAAAGGTCATGAGTTGAAAAGTTGTTGAGTCTTTGTCAAGAGTCAAAAGTCTCGAATAAAAAATTTGTAAAAATAAAAAAAATTGCCTTGCAAACGCATTATCACTTGTACATGACATCAACATTGTGGGGGGGGATTTTCCTTTAAAAATTCATGCACCTGAGCTACATAGACATACCAGCTAAGTAAAGAGCTTCATTTACTAGAGGTTGGAGGATACATGGAGGTTGCAGGTTTTTCAGTGACCTCTTGTCAGTCACCAATGATGGGGTCATACTAATGATTTGGTGGCATATATAGTATGGTGTGTTTTTTATTTCTACTATATGTTTTTCAGAATAAGAACAGAAGAATATGCATGTTTAATATATGTAATTTATGTGCAAATTCAAAACATGATTCCCTGATGTGAAGACATTGTGAAAGGACAAAAAGCACCAATGTAAGTTAGTTCATGGATCTTAAAAGGGTTTGTGATAGAGATCCAAAAAACCACATGAGGTGAACAGTGTCTTGGAAATAGTTAGGAGAGCAACTATTACAAATATCTCTTAACTACCTTATTTATGGAGATGACCCTTAATGACATGTTCATCGTAGTCACGTAAAGTAAATGCAAGATGTATTCCTTCATATAACAATGGTCATGTTTAGCAAGATTGCATTAGTAGTATGCAGACTTATGAGTATGCAATGGCATATAGTCTTATTCATGTTAATTCTTGGAGGTAGATGGTGTTCTTATTCATGTTAAGGTTTATGGTAAACCTGTAAAACCATGGGAGGAGTGAGGCTCTCTTTATCAAGTTCATGAGCCAAATAAGGCATGCTACAAGGGGTGAACATACTGCAAGTGAGAGTGTTAATGTTTTTGCACCATGTAAAAACTATGGGGGGTAATGTTAAGAATTAGCTTTTATATCATGTTAGTTTTGGTATTTACTAAAAGTTAAATAGAAACTTTTTAGTAATTAGTAATTGATTAATCAGAGTATTGTTATATAATAATATTACGATATAAGTTGTTAAGATATATTGTTATAACAATATATCATAAATAATATTGTGCTTAATTATATGATTTTAGGTGTGAGAAAATAGTAGAGAGATGTTCTCCATAAATATAGGAATAATGTTCCTATATATTTTTGTAATATCCTGGAATGATTTAATTAATCAGAATCAGAGAAATATACAATAGAGTATTATTGTGTGTTAAATATATTTCTAGTGTGCATGTGTTAAATCTCTATATTAGCTCCTTCAAAACCTATCAGTGGTATCAGAGTAGGTTGGGATAATATGTTTGTTTAATAATTACTCATGGAGTAACCCTCTCATTCATGATTGCCCTGATTCATGTAGAGAGATGTAACGTAGTGTTAATTTCTTAGTTCTTTTTTTACATTTTAGAGCTTAGATTTGTATTTTCTATAAGTGTTACTCATCGATGAGACTTGATCCACTGGGGACACACATGTATAGAACTACATTTCTCATTACTTTTGTGCACTATTGATAAGGTTTCAATTAATTTTGATTGTGCTTTGTGTGCTACATTCCCATTATTAGTTAGAACAATAATCTTCATACATCAAAGCATCCAGATTAGATTGATTTCATTCTTGTATGCTCAGCTCGTACCATTTTATAATCAATAATCTCATTCAAGCCACCATTAAACAATTTCCATGAGTTATATAATTGGAGTTTGATGTGTTACGATTTGTATAGCTTCGCTCAAGTCATATAGTATTTAACTAGGTGTTCAATGTGACTTTCATTTCCCACCGGAAGCAAAAGACATCCTCAAAAAAATAAACTATGCAAACTTGATCTGAATATTTGAAAGGTTCATGGTTCCATGTTTGTGGTCTGTGTATTCTCTTCCTTGTCACTCGCCAAGCTCACCACAGATCTTGATGATATATGTTGTATTGGAATCATAAAGATCTAGAAAGAAAGAAGGATTCGAACCATTCTCTCATGCATTTCAACGTAGGCATGCCATACACGTCTTTCAAAGAACATCATTCCATGCAAAGATTTGTGTAAGTACTTTTTAGTCATTCTTAAGCGTTGGTCAATACAGTCCATTTTGTATGTCATTTAGGTTCAATTATAAAATAGTGAAGTTTTTTTAAGTATTAGTTTTTATCAAGTCATTATAGTTGGTTTCTTTATTTTCAAAAATCAAAATATAAAAGCATCATTTATTGAAGGGGTCTTTTGCCAAAAATTCATCAATAATCTTTAAGTTTCATTAGGTATTTTTCATATTGAGTTCTTTATTATTGAAGAGTCAAAAAGTCATTAAAAATGAACCAAAAAGTTTTTGAATCTTTGTCAAGAGTCAAAAGTCTCAAGAATAAAAAAATTGTAAAAATATAAAAACATTTGCCTTACAAATGCATTATCCATTGTACACGATGTTTGTATAGTGGGGTGATTTGTCTTAAAAAATCTATGCACCTGAGCTATATCGACATATCAACTAAGTAAAGAGCTTCATGTACTAGAGGTTGGAGGATACATGGAGATTGGAGATTTTTCATGGACCATTCATCAGTCACCAACGATGGGGCTACACCAATGATTTGGTGGCATATATAGTATGGTGTGTTTTTTATTTTCATTATGTATTATTTAGAATAAGAATAGAAGAATATACCTATTCAAGATATACAATTTGTGTGCAAATTCTAAACATGACTCCCTGATGTGAAGACATTGTGAAAGGATAGAAAGCACCAATGTAATTCAGTTCATGGATCTTGAAAGGGTTTGTGGTAGAGATCTAGAAAACCATAGAAGGTGAATTGTTTTTTGACAACAGTTAGGAGAGCAGCTACTATAGATTTCCTTTGAATGCCTTACTTCTTTATGGAGATAACCCTCAATGACACATATGTTGTAGTCATGTAAAGTAAATTCAAGATGCATTTTTTTATATAATAGTGGTCATGTGCAGTAAGATTGTCTCAGTTGTATGAATACTTATGAGTATGTGGTGGCATACAGTCTTATTCATGCCAATTCTTGGAGGTATATGGTGTTCTTTTTCATTTCAAAGTTTGTGGTAAACTTGTAAAACCATGGGAGGAGTGAGGCTCTGTTTATCAAGGTCATGAGCCCAATAGGGCATGCTACAAGGGATGAGCATACTGCATGTAAGAGTGTGAATGTTTTTGCACCATGTAAAAACTATGGCAAGGAATGTTAGGAATTAGCTTTTACATCATGTTAATTTTGGTATTTATAGAAAGATAAATACTAACTGGTTAGTAATTAGTAATTGGTTAATTGAAATATTATTATATAATAATATTACGATATAGGTTGTTAAGATATATTGTTTATATTGTTATAATAATATATCATAAATAAGATTGTGCTTAATTATAGGATTTTGAGTGTGAGAAAATAGTGGAGAGATGTTCTCCATAAATTTAGGAATAATGTTCCTATATATTTGTGTAATATCCTAGAATGATTTGATTAATCAAAATCAGAGAAATATACAACAGACTATTATTGTGTGTTAAATATATTTCATGTGAACATGTGTTAAATCTATGTAGTAGCTCCTCTGGAACCTATCATAGAAACCCACTAAGAGTGAATAGACTCCCCCCCTTGCTACTACTTATCTAGCTTGATCTTCAACCAATTAGAGCAATAATAAATCAATAACTCATTAGTTGGAATTACTCTATCCCATCTATTTGCTGAAAAGACATCCAAATTTGTAAATAACCATCTGCAAAAAATGTAGGAGTTTCATTTTATTGGATTTAGATTCGTTGCAATTTTGTATCCACATTTCTAGAGTGTTTGAAAGATTCATTGTGAAATGGACAAGCAAAGTGGGTTTAAATCATAGTCGATCCAATTTTTTCGCATGCTCTCAGAGCAAATGTAAGTGATTTGGATCACTTTAACCTAAGTTTTGCTTGAAGGGAATGTTTCAAAATTCTAATCCATGCTTGACATAATCTAAAATTTCTATTAGAAATGGGTATCGACTGAATATAGTTCATAGATTCAAATTTTGGCCAATCCATAAAATAATCAACAAAAGTACCTATTTTATTTCAAATTAAGCACTTAATTTTATTTTAGCAGTACAAATATTTTAAATTCCAATATCTAATCATCGAACACCCTAGTTTATTCTATCCTTGAACAAATATCATCATAATTCCCTGCACCTCCAAACCTTCACCCTATGTTTATTTTATTTTTCTAATTGCATATTGCTTTGCTTTATGAATCAAATTGTCCCATCAATAAATTTCTTGAATACCCATATAATATTGTATAAGAAGCATCGAAATACAATACTTTCTCTTTCAAATGATTTTGCATATGATTTTACCTACAATCTTGGCCTTTGAACAAATAGAAATTTATGATTAATATTTAAATCTATTCTGACTTTCACAACTTTATTAATGTCATCAATATGATCATGATATTTAATTTTCATTTTGGTGAGAAATGGAAAAAAAAGTACAACTATCTAAAAAATTAAGTGTTATTTCACTCCAACAATATTTTGTCTAATAATTCAAACTTATAATAAATTTAATTCCATCCTCAATCCACAAAGGCTTGGCACATAGCACCCTTGATTCTATTAACTTTAGAATTATTTTTATATAAAAATTTAATGTTGATTTTATATGAATTTTGATGCTGTAAGACTACAAAGTTGATTATATATAAACATATTTTGAAAATAAAGTTTAAACTTTGATTATTATTTATTATAAAACATTTAGTGACATTATTTAATGATTAAAAATTAAAAATAATATAAATAAGATTGAACCTAGTTACAAACTATTCACACATCTTAAAGTAATAAATCAAGGTTCAAGATGAAAGTGAAATAGTTGCAAACCAACATATAAATTTAACACCACCTAAAATTGCTTTTTTTTTGAGCTGAAGTGTTATGTAAAAAATGCCTTCCATATATGCGTACATTAACATAACTTCAAATGCAATGATAAAAATAAAATAGGCAAAATTTATGCATTATATTGTTTTAATTGTAAGTGAGGAGAAATGGTGATTATAAAACATTATAGTTTACACGATCAAATCACATTCATGATTTAAAAATTACTATGTTAAATCTCTGATTCGCCAGTCTCAATAAATAAGTACCTAAATTTTAGCCATACCATGATACCACTAGTATTTCCTTTAAAATTACTTAAATTTTGGTTAGACAGTGATCAAAATTATTTGCAGTCAAAGAAACACAATACGGACTCATTTCTACGGACTCTGCAAGAAAGAAACAAGTTCCCCACTTAGGCAATTTCAATTGGTCGGTTCAATCCAAAAGCTTGAAGGGCAAGTAATTTTGCGGAGGTAAAATGGAACAAAAGGATATCTTTCAGAAGGATTTTCTGCAGCGAAATTTTACAAGTAAAATCCTTAAGACATTTTGTCCGAAGGAATGATCAAAGGCTTGCCAGAGAGCCCAAAGGACAAGTGCCCTTGCAGAGGGCACTTAGGAGTCAAATGGACCTTTGTGACTTTTTTGAAAGGCAATTTTGGAGATCAAACAACCCTTGTGGAGGGCAAGCGATGAGCAAAATGGACCGTTGCAAAAGGCCGAAAGGGTAAGGTTTTCTTCGAAAAAGTGAACAAGGTAGAAAAGTTGGAATTCCTTCGGGAAGATTTTCTGAGGCAAAAGACAAGGTGAATTCCTTCAGACAAAATGTTTGAAGGAATTCCTTCAGACATTTTGTCCAAAGGAATTGAAGCTGAAGGAACCTGAACACCACTCGAAGAACCCCGAAGGGCAGGTACCCTTGCGGGGGACTCTCAGCCAAAGCTAAAGGGATTCTTCCCCTTTGGGAAGGATCAAACAAGAAAGCTGAAGGAATTGCCAAGGAGGGTGACGGGCCCGAAGGTGTCAAAATTAAACATCGTGAACTAGTCGTTGGGATCCAGACGTCTGATGACGTCCCCAAAGACATCAAATTTGGGGCAATAAACTAGCTGTTGGTTTTCAAATGGTGACAAGTGTGAAAACATCAACTTTACGGTAATGAAATAGTCATTGATCTTTAAAGGCTTGAGCATAGACCTGAATTCATTCAAAGGCCTTAAGGCCAAAAGGAAGAACCACTGAGAGAAGAGCCAAAGGAGCCAGCAAAGCTAGGAAGGTAGCCCTGAGAGCTCAAATTCTAGGAAAAGACAAAACTAGGAACAGACAAAGTTGGGTAAGGACAAAAGTCAAGAGTGAAATCAATGACCAGCTAAAGAGGGAGATGAAATAGCCAAAAAAAAGGGAAAAGATAGCTCAGGAGCTCAAATTGTAGTAGGAAAGAGGGAAGACCAGAAATATCTACATAGGAGTTATTTTTGGTAGGTGGAACCGTCGACCAAGTAGATATTTGAGCTTGCAAACATTAAAGGTGTGACCTATTTTTATCCCATGAAGTAAAGGTAAAGTGGATATCTACATAGATATTTGGTGATAGACCAAATGACCCAGGCCCAGGAGAAGACATTTGAGATGAATTGACACGCCATAGTTTAGGGAGCCACCCTGTTCTAACATGGTCCTTTGACAAAATTGAAAATACATTCAAGGCATTGAATGTAACATGGGCCACTCCATGGAACAAAGTTCCAAGCCTTTCTTGGCTACTATATATTGTATTCTCTTACTTTACATAAGGGAGATCTCTTTGTTATAGAAGCAAAACTCTGTCAAAATTGAAAGGTGATTACAAAGACTTTGGGCTCATATTGTTGATCATATTTCTTTGTTTGAATGAGAAAGCAGGTTACTTTCAGACTTTATGCTATTATAGCTTATGTCATTTAGGGGATTGTTATTATGTCTTTTTCTTGAATGTGTTCTTGTCTATTTTAACGAAATAAGCAGAACTAGTGGAAGTAATCAGGAAGGTGTCCTGAAGCCAACTATGGAAGACTTTGTGCTGCTACAATTACCTTTAGTGTGTTTGTCTATTTTTTGTTTCTATGTAAAGGACCTTGGGATGAATTTGTGCCCTTATTATCCTTTGTATCTCACTCTTGGGCAGTTAAGGTGGAGACTGTGTGCTACACTTCATTATGCTAGTTACTATGCCCCCTTGTTAATAGTTACGTGTTACCTATTAGAAAGAACTCCTACTGTTAACTGCAAGACCGCTTTTAAAAGAAGAGAAGTGCCTTCAGTGTTTTCACCTAGATTTCTCCTTTGTTTGTGAACATCATCTCCAAAAAAAGAGAGATAGATGGGTGATCCTACCCCTGAGTGTTATTTTTTGCATATATATATATATATATATATATATATATATATATATATATATATATATATATATATATAGCATTGTATAGTTATAGGGAACCTCCCCTTGATGAGAGGACATATTTGTCCCCTTTTGATGTGGTAAACTTGCACAATTGGCTGACCAATATCCTTATGTTGTGGTTGAAGAGACCTATTTTACCCATCAATTAGCTAGTGATAAAATATTCACCCAACATTTTTTGGTGACTCTGATGGGGACACAACAATTTTGTGCAATTTGAAGCCTTAAGCTTCAGATTGAAGCGTCTCTTATGTCTTATCCATTATCATTATAGCCTTATCCATTTTCATTATATTATCTGGTCTGTGAAACCAAAGCTTTTAGAGAAGAGTGCGCAATTTGAAGCCACAAGCTTCAAGCTGAAGCAGGGCCAATTCTTTTCTATTTTTTCTACAATCTGAAAACTCTAGAATATACAAGAATCCAGAGAGCCCTTGGTGTTATTGACCCTATTTTTGAGTTGGTGTAGAATGGCAATCTCAATTTGTTTCCTCCACATCTTCAAGTTCAATGAACTATAAATCTTCCTCCTACCAATACCAAGTCACCACTACAAGGCAAAGCTTCTTTTTCTATTGTTAGTAGAGCTTTGCCTATACATACTCCACCCAGATTGTTATCCCCACTTTTCATAATCAAATCATGGTGGTTCAAGGCCCCTGGGGTAACTCTTTTGGCCCACTCAATTTAACTTCACCTCTACATGAGCTACCGCACAATTCAAAGAATTTTTTTCTCAAATTCTTTAGTGATGGGAAGGTTCATCTTGATGAATATATTGCAGCCTTCAGCATAGCCTATGGTGTGATAGGTGTGGAGTATGAGGACATAGCAGTCAGGTTATTTATAGAGGCATTACAAGGTGCTGTTGCAAACTATTTCTACCATCTGTAGGCTCGATCAGTGACTAATTGGGACACTCTCAAAGCCAAGTTCGAAGCAAGGTTCAATCCTACAAAAGATGTACGTGCCCAGCTGGCCCAACTCACACAGATGAAGAAGGAGCCTCATGAGCCTATGAGGGATTTCATAGAAAAGTTTGACAAGCTGAGGAACAAGATTCCTGCAATTGCTCAGCCAATAGCTGAGAATCTCAAATGCTTCTTCATCAACTCTCAGCTACCTTAAGTGAGTTTCTTGTTGAGATGGGCTGGCAACATAGACCTTGCTACTGCTCAAGATTTGGCCACTGAGGTGGAAGATGACCTTATCTTGGTAGAAAAGATAAGGAGAGATCATAATAGAGGAAAATCTTATTCATCTTCTGAATATCCATCTACAGGCATCATGAATCAAATGGTGTAAAAGCTCGCAAATGAATTACTAGCCTTGAAAAGACAAATGGCCCAAGGTATGTTTGTTCCTCCTAATCAATATATGCCAAGGAAGACATTTTAGAATTAGTCATATCAAGGAAATGTTGTCAGGAATCAAGGGTAGCCAAATCTTCTTCCTCCCCCACAGAGGAACCTTTCCCTTGAAGTGCCTCCAACCAATTCAACAGTTGGATATCTTGAAGCAGAATCAGATTTATCCTTCCAGCTTGAGTTGAACCCAAAAGATGACGCTAATCTCTTCACAGAGGGAGAAGAAGAATTAGCTCATGACTCCAACATTGATTTCTTAAATTACTAGGATGAACCCAGAAGCAAAGGTAAAGTAGTTGAGGAACCATATGTTATGTTCACTTGGTCTAAGAATCAGTCAACCTAGCAAGCTGATAAAGGAAAAATAGAGGAGCGAGCTCAGCCTACAATTTCAATTGCCAAGCGAGGAACTTCTCTACTTTTCTAGCCAGAGGACCCAGTGATTGCTAAAAAAGTAAGTACTCCAAGTATGCCTTCACCTTCAACTTCAATTTCACAGATCAGTCCTCCCCCCCTAAAAACCAAAAGGATGAACTACCTTTCCCTATTCCCAGTCCATTTTAGTCATTTGACATAGTCAACCATGTCAAGAAGAACAAAATTCAAATGACTGAGTTTGAATATTTGCAGTCCAACCCTAAGCTATTAGATAGGTTGGTTGAGTGTGTGAGGAATAAAGCCATCCTTGTAGAACAAGATGTTAAGAAGGTAACTCATGATCCCCCAAGAAAAATGTCTATTCCAAACAATCTTGTCATTACTCCTCTTGCTGCCCCTAGGAAAATAGAGCCTTTCTATGTTTTCCTATTGATAAACGATCACAAGCTGAGTAATTACATCATTGATTCCAGAGCTTCAGACAATGTCATGCCTACTAAAGTAGTAGAATCTCTTAGTCTCACACTGACCAAGACATTTGGGAGATATTTCTCTATGGAGAACAAATAAGTGCCACTGTTGGGACAACTCAAGGATGCCCAATTTGCATTTGCAGTATTCTCAGACAAAAGGATCAAGATGACAGTCTTGGTGGTCGATGTCCCAGCCTCTTACAACATTCTTCTTAGGAGAAATTTCTGAAAGGATGTTGGGGGTGATTTAATTATGGACCTATCTGAAGTGAGGATCTTGATCAAAGGCATCATGCAGAGGCTACTCCCTGAAAAGGAGGCAAAATATGTTTTCACTCAAACATCAGTGCCTAAAGCTCAAATTCTATTTGAGTCTTAAGGCAGGGGTAATTACTTCTTGACCATAGAGGATGTTCATATTTCTACAGGTGAAAGTCCTATAGGTGGAAATCCAAAAAATGATTTTAAATAAGACATCAGAAGAATTGGTAGGGTGCAGTATAGATGAAAAAGGATTTTCCCTCTCTAATGAAAAAATCTGATAGAAGGTCAATTTCTGATGATGTTTGGATCTTGGAATTCGATGGTAGAAATTCTCCTACCGGTGTTGGAGTTGGGACTATGTTGATATCTCCTCAAGGAGATATTTTTCCTTCATACAAGTTGTAGTTCAGCAACACCAACAACATTGTCGAGTACGAATATCTATTACTCAGGTTGAAAGTTGCTCAAAGTAGAGGTGTCAAACTCCTTCACGCTAAAGGAGATGCTGAACTGATGGTTTGTCAGGAGTTTGATGCTGACAATCAAATCATGTGCTTCACTAGACCAGAAGAGCAACAAGATATGGTGGTGGACCATACTGTTGCATGCCAAAGTCAGGAAAAGGAACTCTTCACCAAGAGAGCAAGGATTTATGGTTTTTAGATTAGAGATCATGTCTTGCCATGGGGCAAGAAGAGAGAACCAAAAGGAGTGCATAGAAAATGTGATTCCTGGTGGAGAGTTCCATTCACCCATCACCGATTCTAGAGAGAAAATGGTTTCTTACTATTTTATCAGGATGTAACACCATTTTCATTGTCTCATAATGGGTAGCATCTGAAGCACTTCAAATCTTGAAGTATCAGATAAGATTACGTTGTACATATGTATATTTGTATAGTCTTTAGTTCTATTTTATGCTTTTCATTTTTGTTTTTGTTTTCATTTTTGGTGCCTTTTTTTTTTGGTTAGCATGACTCCATAGCCCAATGGCATACTTGAAGGCACTGGAGATTCTGGTTTCTACTCCCCTCAGCTGTTTCAAAATTTCAATTGAAAGAAGTTCCCCAACTGGAGCCAGCTGTTGTTCCCAAAATATGTCACTCATTTTTGGGACAACATATGAACTATTTTGGTCCTACAGGCCAAAATTATCTTTTCCTTTCTCAAAAAATTGTTTTGAGTATTCAAATTATCCATTATTCAAGCTTTTTCAGATTTCTACGGACTCTGCAGGCTTGAAACTATGAACTCTACAGGCTTATTTCTACAGACTCTATAGGCTTGAAACTACAGACTCTACAGGCTGGGTTCTATGGAATCTGTAGGCTGAGTTATATGGACTCTGCAGGCTCATTTCTACAAACTCTTCAGATATGTTTCTACGGACTCCACAGGCTGGATTCTACGGACTCTTTCAAAGCTCGAGAGACTTAGAGAAAACTATGAACTCTGTAGGCTGGTTTCTTGTTTCTACAGACTCATTTCTATGGACTCTATAGGAAAGAAACAAGTTCCCCACTCAGGCAATTTCAATTGGTCGGTTCAATCCCAAAGCTTGAAGGGTAAGTACCCTTGTGGAGGGCAAATGGAACAAAAGGATATCTTTCGGAGGGATTTTCCATGGCAGAATTTTACAAGTAAAATCCTTCAGACATTTTGTGTGAAGGAATGATCAAAGGCCCGCCAGAGAGCCCAAAGGACAAGTGCCCTTATGGAGGGCACTTAGGAGCCAAATGGACCTTTGTGACTTTTTTGAAAGGCAATTTTGGAGATCAAACAACCCTTGCAAAGGGCAGGTGATGAGCAAAATGGACCATTGCAAAAGGCCGAAAGGGTAAGGTTTTCTTCAAAAAAGTGAACAAGGCAGAAAAGTTGGAATTCCTTCAGGAAGATTTTCCATGGAAAAAGACAAGGTGAATTCCTTCAAACAAAATGTCTGAAGGAACTGAAGCTGAAGGAACCTGAAGACCACCCAAAGAACCTTGAAGGGCAGGTACCCTTACAGGGGACTCTCAGCCAAAGCTGAAGGGATTCCTCCCCTTCGAGAAAGATAAAACAATAAAGATGAAGGAATTTCCAAGGAGGGTGACGGGCTTGAAGGCGTCAAAATTAAGCATCATGAACTAGCTGTTGGGATCTAGACGTCTGATGATGTCCCTACAAACGTCAAATTCAGGTCAATAAATTAGTTGTTGGCTTTCAAATGGTGATGGGTGTGCGAACGTCAACTTTATGGAAATAAAATAGCCATTGATCTTTAAAGGCTTGAGCATGGACCCGAATGCATTCAAAGGCCTTAAGGCCAAAAGGAAGAACCGTTGAGAGAAGAACCACTGAGAGAAGAGCCAAAGGAGCCAGCAAAACTGGGAAGGTAGCCCCGAGAGCTCAAATTCCAGGAAAAGACAAAATCAGGAAGAGACAAAGTTGTGTAAGGACAAAACTCAAGAGTGAACTCAGTGACCAGCTGAAGAGGGAGCTAAAAGAGCAAGAAGAAAGGGAAAAGATAGCCTGAGAGCTCAAATTGCAGCTGGAAAGAGGGAAGACTAGAAATATCTGTGTAGGAGTTATTTTTGGTAGGTGGAACCGTCGACCAAGTAGATATTTGAGCTTGCAAACATTAAAGGCACAGCCTATTTTTCTCCCATGAAGTAAAGGTAAAGTGGATAGCTACGTAGATATTTGGTGACAAACCAGATGACCCAGGCCTAGGAGAAGACATTTGAGATGAATTGACATGCCACAGTTCAGGCAGCTGCCCTGTTCCAGCATGGTCCTTTGACAAAACTAAAAATGCATTCAAGGCATTGAATGCAACATGGGCCACTCCATGGAACAAAGTTTTGAGCCTTTCTTGGCTACTATATATTGTATTCTCTTGCTTTACACAAGGGACATCTCTCTATTATAGAAGCAAAACTCTGCCAAAATTGAAAGGCGATTCTGAGACTTTGGGCTCAGATTGTTGATCATATTTCTTTGTTTGAATGAGAAAGCAAGTTACTTTCAGAGTTTATGCTATTATAGCTTGTGTCATTTAGGGAATTGTTCTAATGTCTTTTTATTGAATGTGTTCTTGTCCATTTTAATGAAATAAGTTGAACTAGTGGAAGTAATCAGGAAGGTGTCCTGAAGCCAACTGTAGGAGACTTTGTGCTGCTACAATTGCCTTTAGTGTGTTTGTCTATTTTATGTTTCTATGTAAAGGACCTTCAGACAACTTTGTGCCCTCATTGTCCTTTGTATCTCACTCTTGGGCAGTTGAGGTGGAGGCTTTGTGCTACACTTCACTCTACTGGTTACTACGCTCCCTTCTTACTAGTTACTTTTTACCTATCAGAACAAACTCTTGCTATTAACTGCAAGACTGCTTCTGAAAGAAGAGAAGTGCCTTCAGTGTTTTCACCTAGATTTCTCCTTTGTTTTTGAACATCATCTTTGAAAAAAGAGAGATGGATGGTGTGATCCTACCCCTGAGTGTTAATTTTTGCATATATATATAGTATATAGTGCCGTATAGTTATAGGGAACCTCCCCTTGATGAGAAGAGAGATTTGTCCCCTTTTGATGTGGTAAACCTACACACTTGGCCGACCAATATCCTTATGTTGTGGTTGAAGAGACCTATTTTTCCCATCAGTTAGCTGATGACAAAATATTCACCTAACACAATCAACACATTTAAGTGTGTATACAATCAACACATATATAAAAACAAGACAAGTATGCAAAATAAAAGAAGAAATGCAACCCCCCTGAAACTATAGAGGATCAATTTTACAAGGCTTGAGAATAACATAAATATGTAAAGCTCAAAAAATCTCACACTTTAAAAAAAATACACCTAAAAAGGAGTTATAAGCTAAAAAGTATGTGGGTAATTCTGGGTTTGCAATAAACTTGACTCAACTTAACATTGAAAACTTAACTCAACTTTTCATTGAAAACTTGAGCCCCCTTGGGTTGGTTATAACCATGGGCTAATGGTGATTCCAATCAAATGAATCATGCAATTTGAGTAATGTTCTCTTGAGATATACAATGATGGTACAACTTGTGTTTTTTGTTGTTTCACTTCATCATCATGTCTCTAAACCTAGTTGCCATTGGGTGTAGTAGGTATAGTCACATGTGGCATGTGTAATAAACTAATAGGTCATCATAGAAATCCAAGGCAAAAAACCACATGAAATAGTAATTTGTTGAGGAGATCCAAGTTACAAATGGGTACATTGATAGGCCAAAGTATCAGGGCATGGTCTGTGCAGAGGTAAAATGTAAATAAACCAAAAATCCAAATGAAGACTACAAAACCTACCAAAATGCCAAACCTAAACAAAAACCTCATATCTACGAAAAATGGTGTAGTTTCCTCCAAAAGTAGAAAAACTCACTCAGTTTTTGGAAAAGCCCAGTAAAACCCAGAATAGTTTTTACTCTTATACCACCATATAGTATGGAATGCTTGAAATCTAAAAAATTGCCTTAAAACCCTCTAAAATGGTAAAAAATGGTTTGTCATGAAATTAGATCGTGTTTATATTTTACCCTAGTGTTTTGACACCTTCTAAATCCAATGAAACTATTATTTTTTATTTGGAGACCCTGGTGATACATATCTACACAGATATTCTAGAAACCCCACCAAACCCTTCAAAACAACTAAGATCATAAAAAACACTAAGATGAAGCTAGAATCCAAGTGAGATCATTAAAAAATTGATGACATTCATCTACTAGCACCGCTCTAATACCATGTCAGAGTAGGCCATACTTGAGAGTCAATAACTTAATAAGATCGAATGCATGAAGTTAAATCTATATGGAGTAGTGACAATAACACATGAGAGGAAAAAACTTCACAATGTGCAAAAGCATTCAAATGCAATAACATTCCTAGTTGGTTATAGAATAATTAGCCAAAATTATATAGAAAAGGTACATATATAGGTGGAAGATAGATATAATCACACATTCTAATGGATGTGGGATTATCTTCCCCAATGACCTTTATTAAACACCTAAGTGACACCTATACAAGCTAACTAGACTGTGTAGGTAAAACCACATGGTAAAAAAAAGCCTAAATGAACATGGAAGCTAAAATATAGTCTCTAGGACTTCAATGTCTTATCCCAACATTAGTGGTATTGCATTGTTGATTCAAACTACACATGAAACATGGAGCCATGCCATAATCAAATAATATCTCATGATGTCCTTGTGCACCCTTGATAATTAAAAAATGTCCAATCAAATATACTGCCACCTTGTAAGCTATGGACCCCTTTGCAATGGATGTTGTTCATGTAAATCTAACAACTATCCTAAATTTTGGGCTAGTATACGATATGGTCCCCTTATTATTTGATATCATTTGAAATACCTTATCATTACCACTCACTATCACTGCTAATCTCACCTTTATATATTTCACTATGTGCATGTTCTGTATGGCCTTGCCCATTATTTAAGGGGTCTGAGTATGGTGAATCTATATATTCTTAAAATTGATCTAATTGTTATAGGTGTCAATATATTGGAAACATGGATGAATGGAAGATACAAGATAGACTCTATAACCTTAATGTCGTATCCCTGCATTAGTGATAGTGAAAATTTGATTTGAGTTGTACATTAGATGTGGAACCGTGTCCTAATCAAATCAACTCTCATGACATCTTCATCCACCCTTTAAAATAGAAAATGGCCAATAAAATATGGCACCACCCTATAAGTTTCATAAACCTTTGCTATTGGTGTTGGTCATGTAAATCTAAACAATTATATTAAATATGATATTGATGGATGATATGGCCCCTCTAGTGTACAATACTAGATATAAGAAAGGTGTCAACATATTCACATCATGGATGAATGGAAGCTAAAAAATACACTCTAAGACCTTAATATTTTATCCCAACATCATCAACATTCCATCGTTGATTCAATATGCACATGAGATGTGAAGCCCTACCACAATCAAATAAGCTCTCATGTCATCCTCATCCACCCTTGATAATGGAAAATGTCAAATCAAATATGTCACCATCTTGTAAGTTGTAGATCCCTTTGCAATGGTTATTGGTCATGTAAATCAAATAGTTTCCCTAAATCTAGCGTTGGTGTACAATATTGGCTCCCTAGTGTACAATATCACCTGAAGTACCTTATCATTGTAGTGAAACATTAAGAGACCAAGTTATTTATTTCATGGTAAAAAATAAACATGTTTCTATTTAAATGGAATAAAAAATGTATTATTTCAAAAAATCCATTGCGAAATACATATAGTAAAAAATAAGAAATCTTGTTATAAAAATTGAATGCCTTGAATTACAATAAGTATACATTATATCTAACTCTCCTCCAAATATACCATTTCTATACACTAAGGAATTTTAGGAACTAGGTGAAAATGGACTAATATTAAAAATTATATAGAAGACGAGTTTTGATAGAATATTAACTTTCACATTATGTTGAAGATGAACCTTATTTAGGTTCACTTTAGGATAATTTAACTTATGCCAAGTCTTTCTTTTAAGTGTGAATTTTTTATTATAAGAAATTTATTTTATCCTAGTTTTATAGGGTGTCACACCTTTTTTGGCTTTTTATAGAGAATTTTGGAGTTATATTCACATGTAACTCCCCCCACACTTGTCACACACATCCCCCTCATGCATAACAGGATTAGGGGCATTTTACACACACATTAAGGTTGTGTAACTAACTATTTTTTTCTTCTAGACCTATTTATTAATCCTTCCTCTCTCATACTTCACCATCTTGTTCATGTTTATCTTGATATGCCTGTAATGTCTTAACACCATTCTTCTTTCTCTTTCTCTTAGCTCCTATTTGAGATTGTACTTAGACGTCAATGCTTAGAAAGCATTCTAATAGATGTGGGATTTTTCTCTATTTGATGATTTCCCCATTTGATAATTTTTGTCTCTTGCACTATATGGTTTGGTTCTTGTAGGGTAATATTGTTTCATTTTTGCATTCATTATTTACTTATGTTCAATGCTATCTTATGATCTTGGTATGAATCCTAAGATGGTATCAGATCTATAAGATTTTAATGTTGATCTTTAAGAGTTTTGTACAGGTTATTGGGTGGAAAAGAAGCATTTTTTGTATACTGTTAGTTTTATCACCATTTGAATGAATAATTTTATGTGTAATGACTATGAATATTTCACTCCATGGCATGAGTTGTAGGTTTTGGCCTCATAAATAAACATGTGGTAGAATAGTAGTGAGTGGAATGGGTATTTACCTTAGATGGTTTAGATATGAATGAATTCTAACACTCAATTTAAGGTCTATTTGAGGTGGATAGACTGATCGAAACCGAGGTGAATCTGATCAAAAAGATAAAATGAGGTAAAGATATGGAAAAAAAGAAGGGGATTTATGATTGAGTTGAAGATTAAACCTTCCAAGCTGACTAACTATCCTAGGCTAGGCATGTGTCATGAACCAATGTTTGTTTTGGGTTAGTTGTAAGCACAAAACACAACTAAACACAATATATAACCTACAAAAATAGTTGTAGAATAACTCACTGATTACAATCAAATATGTTGTTAGTACTAGATTTCTATGCATATCCAATGTCACTAACTAGTAATTATGATCTATAACCATAAAATTAATTAAGACTAATGGAATGTTATATATAACCACTACAAATAAAATACATACACAACCTACTATAGTTTTGAAAACTCAATGGAAATTATTTAACAAAACACAGAAAATTGGAAGAGACAACACATTCATACAAATTGACAAACCAGTTGTAGAAATTTATTCACTTGATTAATTGTTAAATTCTCCCCACTTTACAATGAGTAAAATACATGTATATATAACTTTGGATAGGGTCACCTCATCTTCAAAGTTTATCCAATTTTACAAGGTATAAAATAATACCGGCTCTTAATTTACCATGCAAACTATGTGTGATGTATAATGTTAATAAATAAAAGAGTCTAAATTTATCTTTATAGTTCCTATATACATGTATATTAATAATCATATCAAAATTAGACTTTAATGGTCACTTTATTGAGTCTGAGTAGACCTGCTATTTGAGACTGCACTTGAACTAGTCTAGACTATAGTTGGGAATATTTGATTGGAAGCATTGAAAGCAAAGGATGATAACATGGAACTTGTCATGGATGGTCTTTTCATTAATGCAATGATTATATTACTTAAATATGTTACTATAATTGGTCTTGACTAAACTTGTAAAGGAATTTTAATAAAAGGAAGTGTTATGAATACATGACCTATTGGAGTATAAAATGTAGTATATATAGGAGAAAAATATTTAATTTTTGAAGTCTAAGATTATGAAGACGAAACTCCCACATGGTCAGCCAACTGATCTTACTCCTTTATCTTTTTTTATTCATTCATACATGCAACAAAATTTAGCACTATGGTTCCAAAATTGATAATCGACAATTTAAACAATAATAATAGTTTGTCCATCAATTTCATGTCTAACACCATAGAATCCCTATAGGAAAAATTCAATGCTTCTTTCTTTGCTCCTTTTTTCCTTAGCAAAAGTGATCAATTGGATCACTACTTTTGAAGACTATGCTTTCAAATTTTGGCTTGAAACTATTAGCAGCAATCTAAAGCAAATTATCAAAAAATGGCCTAGTTACTAACTGCCCAAGTGGTATATATATGTCATTAATGCACATATCTCCAAATATTGGGATGGAATTTTGATCTTGGCTCATTAATTATTGAGCTAAATCTTGCATCTATTTATTCCATTCCATTAGATGAGCCCTCATATTTGTCACAAAATTATGTGCCAAAGTGATATCTGAAAGTTGTAGTAGATCGAGATGTTGATATGTTTTTATCTTATCTCCTTGCTAATGAAGTGAAATTTGACATCCAATATCTTTATATATTCATAAAAACTCCCCACATTTCCCTACTATGGTTGTGACTCCACCTTGATTAATGTATAGAACATAAAATGTTATAAAGGGTCTTAGCAAAACTCTTTACATTATTCAATGTGTCTTTTGGGGGCTCTTTTCTACCTTATGAATCTAATATTTTATTGGTTCATTATATGCCATGGAACATATTTTTAAGACTCCTCTAGTAGCATAAACCATAGAAATAGGGTCCTCTTACATTTAATCTTCCTCTCCAAACCTAGCTTCCCTCTCCTTTGTTAGTGAGAAGAGCTTTTATTCTCTTATAAACTCAATTGGCTTACTTTATGTCATTATTGTTCTCCTCCTCACTTTTTTCAATTTATTTGAGGTTTCATAAAATTTTATAGTTAAATTAAATTCCTTAGTGATAACCATGTTTTGTTTGGTCTACTCTCCACTTTCATTTGTTGTATCCGTATAGGACTCACTAGTAAGTCCTAAGAAGAGGTCTGAGTGGACCACTACATGGTAAGGGGTGAGGAGATTTGGGATGGAGGCATGAAGATGGAAGGAGATGAAGTAATTTGTGGATGCAGCATGAGGATAGAGGGATCTAGTGAGGGAGTATAACTAAGAGATGTGGATGGTGAAGGGAAATATGGGATAACCATATTCTCTTTAGACATCTTGGTCTTTGGAGGAGTCTTGATCACATATGTTATGAGGTTGAAAGACTCATAGACTGAGACTATCAGTGACTCTATTTTCACACCTTGTGTTATTTACAACCCTAATGGGGTAGAAAGTTCTTCATGTAAAGGGATTATGGAAAAAAATGGTTGAGACACTAAAGTTTCAAAATGTGGGCTAGCCAGTGTGGTTTTTAATCTAGGTGCATCAAAAATAAGTTGAGTAACAACAACAAATGTTATTCCTTATAGGAATTGTATAATGGGTGTATAGGTGATAGTCATAGAGTTAGTGGTGGAAGTAGTAATGATATTTACCAAAGAATCCAAAACTGAAGTACTTACAAGAGTAGAGACATTAAAAATACCAGTGGAATCCAATGAAGTAGTGGAAATTGGAGGGATGATTGGAGTAATTGTAATAACAAATGAAATAGAGGAGGAAGTTACCTATGTTAAATCCTATGAGATTATCATATGGGGGAAAACTAGAGAAGATGATGTAATCACTGAAGTGTCAACTATTGTGCATGTTTAGTCCACACCCTTATCCACAAAAGGAGCTTGGTCTTCTTTTCCATTCTACACTTATTCTATATTATTAGTACAAAAAGGACCATGGCTTGAATTCTCATGAGTAAACTTTAGAGGTACATTTTTAGAAATATCAAATGTAACTTCTCCTTTTGGGTTGTATTCACAGTTTTCCTCTACATCCCCTTCTTTGGCAGACTCATCTAAATGTTCTTCTGATAAATATTCCTCCATATAGTCATCTTTTGTGTTAAAGTAAGGGATGTCTGGTGATACATCTGAGTAAGGGGGTGACATCTCTTCTTCTTATGTGACCCTATGGGTTTGCATAATGGTAGGAGAATACCTTATTACATAACTTATCATGTGTGGAGTAATTGAGATAGTTTTAATATGTACTAGAGGAGGAGAAAGTAAATTACTAACCACTAGAACCTAAGGTGGTGGATTTGTGGTAACTGCTATGTAAAAACAAAGATGACTTTAGGTACTAAGGGTATATCTATTTCTAGAGCCTATTTTCCTATCTTTTATCTTTGGAACATTCTTTAAGAACCTTACTTTAAATTGTTCATCAATTTATCCCTTTATTTTCTCATATACCTAGGGTTTCTCAACTTGTTGAGGGGATTATTCCTCTTTCTCTATTTTGATTGAATCATCCCTTGTATTGGATGGATCGTATTATATCATCTCAATGATACTCATTGACATCTCAACATTCTTCATCCGTATGTAGACCTATGAATCATCTCAGGATTCAAAATGATTAAATCATACTGTTACTCATAATCTCCATAATTTTTCTTGAACTGTCTTTGAAACCTATTTATATGTTGTATTATTACACTCCTATGGTACCAATATCTGAATTCAGTCAGTTTAAACTTCAAATAACCTCTTTGTTTTGAAGTCTTGGTTAATTAGTCCCCATTTTGGAACTATTTTCTCCCAATGTTGAAGGATGTCTTATGACACTTGGCTAATTTATCCCTTCTCAAATTTTCATCAACACTATTAGATAGTTGATAAGTTATCACCTAATTGGCTAGTTTTTTAGGCACATGCCTAGGTAGATAAAAAGGGGCCACTAGTGTAGCTTCAACTCTAATTATTGTATGGTCTGGATAGAACCAATAGTCACCTAATAACTTAAGTGATCTCTTAATCTCTGTAGACAGTCTTGGTATTGGTTTTCCATTTATTTCCTTATAAACCATGGGATAGAAGGTGTTTTTAATAGTTTTCATGTGATACCTGTATTTGTAGATATGAAGATTATCAAAGTCATCACATATCCTTTTTTATCCTTTTAGTTCCCAAGGAGTGGTCTTGATAGCGCTAACAGTCTCGTATATGGCATCTACCAAATACAAAAGCATGTAAAAGTTAGTATATGCTTAGGCATGCATGACCCTTTGGGTTTTTTAATTAAAAATTATGATTTACCCCAATGGGGGAACACCCTTGCCTTGCAAAATTATAGATAGTATAGGGACCCAATCCTCATCCACATGAGTTATAGATGGGGCTCTGTGTCACCTATTCAACAAGGCCATGGAAATTCTAGCACTGGGTTTGAATTAGGCAATTGGGACCTTATTCTTCATAGAAAATTTATTAGGATTCTAATCCCATCTTATTAAGGTACCACTAACACTATTTTTTGAACCATTCATTTATTGTTTTCTTATAATATCTTCAACTGGTCACTTTTTTACATTGAATGCTTATGAACACAACTGCAAATCCTCATCTACTCATGGCACATCTATGATTGGATTCTTAAATAGGATTTATACTTTGGTCACCAACAACTCATGGTTGTGCGAGGGATTCCAAAGATAGACTCTAACTTTTATGACCTTATTTATCTTCTCCATTGATATGTGATAAAACCAACAACTTATTAGTTGCCACCTCTATTTGCCTTAACCACTTTTATTTTAAATATAATAAAAAAGTTATTGAGAATCACTGTGATCTCAATTATAATGATGAGAATGCTATCCTCTATGTATAATTATGGCATGTTGGTCTCCATGAAGAAATCAAGAGTTTCCTCTTTAAAACCATCAATGGGGTCATGTTATCCATCAAATTTTGTGACATTTCTTCCAATGAAGTCCTAATATGAATCATAAAGTTTTGACACAAATTTTTGTCAAGCATAGTCATGAGCATGACATTAGGGAGTAGACTTATCTTTACCCTAGTGGCAATCCCATTTAGTTTATTATCTATCTTAGTGAATTTTTCCACGTAATTCTTAATGTTATGCTACAAAAGGTCATATTTAAGCTTGGCCTAATAGACCTCTGTAAGTGAAGTGAAAAATGAATTTAATGCATTTTCAAGATTTTTCACAATATTTTTTGGGACTTTGACCTTTTGCTTCTTTCTCCAATATTATTAATTTATTCTTCATACCCTAGACTACTTTTTCTATGAACTTATTAGTGGTTTTCCCACAAATTTAGGGTCTTATTATAATTCCTCTCCACTGATATATTAATTTAATGCTCTTGCCACATCTTTGATTTGCCTTTTACTCTTCTTTGTTAAGGAAAATAACTCCTCAATCTCACAAAGAGTAGATATGCCATCTTAGGTGAATTTTCTTGTGGTTATCTTCTTCAGTTTCCCTGTGACATTTTCAAATCTCAATTTGACCTCAAGATGATCATGAGTGATGATATCAGGCCTATATGATTTTACAAGTTACATGTTTTAAATCCATTAACCTTGAGAATCATCACTTCTATCTTTTTGAAATGGTGTTGGATGTTGAAGTATTCATAGTTGCCTCTAATTGATGTGATATTAGAGAAACAAACCTTATATAAGTCATCTTGGCTATGTTAGGGACCACAATGGAATTTTTTAGAATATAATATGTAGTCACAAACAAGACTTGGACTAGTGGTACTAGTGGAACATGAGGAGGTGTCCTAGGAATATTAAGAACCTGGGTTGTCACAATGACCACTGCACTTGTTTAAATAATAGGTTTAGTAGTAGGGATTGTAGAAACCAATGAAGGGGGAGTGGAAAAATTAGCATTAAAAAATGAACAGGTTACTAGAATACTAATATGGATATTGGTTATTAATTGGGTTGAAGTAGCCATAATGATAAACTCGGATGTTTGAAAAATTGGTTTAGAAGTAGTTCCCATGGTTTGAGTGTTATGGTTGGGCTATGATATAGTGGCCTTATAAATATAGATTTATGTAATCCCAAGCCGTATAGAAGCATTTATAGAAACAAGAGGCCTAATTTGACTAGTTCCACTATAAAAAAGGTAAATAAAAGGTGAATCCACATTCAAAGAAGTATAAGCTAGGTTTTTAGTCACATAATTTATTTTCTAACTTATTTTCTTGAAAATTCATCTCAATATAATGAAAAAAAAATTATTTTATCTCCTACTCATCCAATTTTTTAGATACATAGTATGGTATTTTGAGTGGTAGCATCAAAATACCCTTAGTTATTGTCATTGTGTACAAAGAATAGTACTCATAGGGCTGAATTGATTTGATGGAATTCCTCATTTCCTACGAGATTATGGGCATTGGATGTTCATTTATGTCGATGTAAATATGAGGGTAAAAGAAATTTTAGATCTATTCCATGTACTCTTGGAAATGGTACACATAATTTGTTGTACTAGACATGAATAGGGAAATGAAAGAATTCAACCACTTTAGGAAGCTTTTGTGTTGTAATTTTACTATGGTATAACATGAACCTAAAAGATATGACGTTATTATATGACAATGATACCAAAAAATTTGTGATTTTACGTAAATTTTACAATAAGGTCACAATGAATCCACCTCTTCCAACTAGTTAAAAGTGATTGGGTTATTATATGGAATAAATTGGGTAATGTGGACACAATGGAAGTCAACAAGTGATTGAATATTTTAGAAACAAATGTGTGAAAATATGTTCTTAGTTTCTCTATTTTGTGTCTTCAACAAGACTTATTGAACTAAGGCCTCACCAAAGCAAACTACTCTATGAAAAAGATGAAAGCAAAAACTAAACTATAAAATTAAATAGAACTAAAATAAACAAATTTAATTACTCTAATCCAAAATTAATCCTAATCTAAAAAATTAAAATCAACCCAAAAGCAATGGGAATGGCACAATTGATAAGTAGGGATTTAGGTATTGTTCATACACTAGGAGTGAGAGGTCATTTCTTTGCAAGTATTTTAGTCTGAATGCATTATTTCACACTACCTAAGAAATATGATATTAACCTATCCATAGTGGATCCAATTTTTCATGCTTGAATTTCTTCTCATGGGATTCATCTCATACTAAGACAAATTCCAAAATTTTGAAAGATTTTACTTTTGCCCTTTTATTGAACCATCTCTTATCTATGTCTTGATATTTTCTAAAATTTTGTTGGGCTTCATCTCATGTATCTTCCATTTGAAGGATGTTGAGAAATATTGATTTCACTCAGTCGTCTCCTCCCATTATTCATGCATGAGTTGATAAGTGGGAAACTTCAATTTGATGGGGAATTTTGGCTCTTGTCCGTAAATTAATATAAATGGATAAGATTTTAATGCTTGTATACATTATGCCCTTAGCCTATAGCTTGTATTGAGACATGTGAGCTGACTTGTGGCTATCATAATATTTAATTGAATCATATGATCATTTATATAGGTTTGTATTAGTATTAGTTTTGGCCTAATTTGTTTCTAGAGCATAATTAGGGCATATATAGGAGGTATTGGTTTGTATTTTATCATCATATTGTGAATTATATTCATATTATATGGTTGTGGAGTTTTTTTCCTTGAATTGGATAATAATTTAGTCATATATCATGTTCTATTTCAATCATATTGTGATCTGATTCTATTCTAGTTGTGAATTAATTTCATTACAAGTGGAATCGGAGCTTTGATTTGGGACAAAGGGTGGGTGAAACCCTAATTTTGGAGAATCACCTATATTTTGAAATACATTTCAAAAATTTCTATAGTATTTTAGTGGAGTTGGGGAATCATTCAAGGACACTACAATCAAAAAAATTATGGATTGGTAATTATTTTTGAGTTAATTATTGTATTTTTATGGGTTTTTTATAATTTTGCTCTATAAGCCACATTTTAAGGGTTTTTTATAATTTATTTACATTTTCAAAAATCTTGAAAAAATATAATGGAGGTCTATTATTTGATTTTTTTTACTTGAGGAAAACATAGGTTAGAAACCTCTTAGTCAAAGTTCCACCAAAGGTGAAAATAAAATTAGGCATTATCAAGCCTTTTTATGGCAGGACAATAAAATAGGGGCAAAGACACTCCTAACAAAGAGGAGATGGAATCAATAATTTAAATTAATGGATATTTTGTTCCAAATTTTTCTTGAATGGATTATAAGGTGATCCATCTTGAGTATAGTGTGTAAAACATATAGTATGATATAGTGAAAATCAATCACCAATTGGATGAGCTTGAACAAAGACTCAATAAAATTTTGAGTTTTTAAATGAATCCACAAAATCAATCATAATTCATTACTACTCAAGCCAACCATTGTAGATTTTTTTTTTTAACCCAATACGATCCATATTATAACTCATATTCGTCCTTTTGGTAGTTCCAATTTGGGACCACAAAACATAATGCCAAAAATAGAAATACGTAAGTTTGATGGGAAGTATGAAGTCACCTAAATAAACTAAATGGAATTTTGTTAGGTATATTAGATCTTAGGTGGATATAAGGTGGTAATGGCATCTTTCTGATTGGAATTGAGTAATTCATTTGATATCATTGGCTTTATGCTTAAAATAAGAAGGGTTTCAATGTCAAGTGGTCAACTTTTATTGGTGAATTAAAATTACACTATTGTAATAGTGTGCCAGAGAATTACTTTAACCAATTAGAAAAAGCAACAAAAAACAAGATATATCGGTGATTATTTTGAAACAAATCCATAATCTATCTTACAGGTGGAGACAATCACAATTGAAAATTTTAATGAAATATTTCTTGGCAAGTTCAAGGATCACATACAACCCGAGGTGTATATGTTTAATTTGGGTTCTATCTCTAAGGATATTATCATCGCATGTAGATCAAAGTAAAATGCACTAATCACTAAAAGGTATCCATTCACAAGTATAAAATATATGATCACTCCAACATAATCATTCCCTTATCCTACTAGACTAACTCCTCAATAAACTGAAGAGAATAGATCGAAAGGGTTATGTATTTAAAACTATGATAGCAAGTATAGTCAAGGACATAATTATGTAAAAAATAAATTGTTCTACATATAAGGTGCCAATGAAATAAAATTTTAAAGAATTAGCATGGGAGGCTGATGATGAACCAAGGGAGGAATCATAAAAACCCCAACCAGTTATTTTTAACCATGAATTTTGTGGCATTATCACTCCACAAACCCATGAGATAGTGGGTTTTCTAAAAAAATAGAATGCGGCAGTATTGATTGACTCGAACAATACTCACAATTTCATCAAAAATAAAATGGTTGTGTTTGAACTATTTTTTTATCCAGCTCTAGAGTTTAGATCATGATTATCGATAGTGGCATAATTAGTTGTTCCAATAAATGACACAGTATTAAACTCTCCATTAGAGATAATCTACTAGATAGCCCCATGTTTTTATTCCTATGGGTGGAAAAGACATTATGTTTGGAATCCAATGGTTAAGTACCTTGGGAATGATTGAGATGAATTTACAAGAGATATTAATGTGTTTCCATTATGAGGGCATGAAATTTGAACTACATGGGTTATGTACAAAGTCACCACAATTGATGAGTTCTCAATAGAAGCATAATATTATAAAAATCAGATCAAATGGGCTTGTGGCTCAATTATTTTCATTAGAGGCACAACCATGAAAGGGGTCTACACCACCTAATCTATAGGCTATTATGGGGGAGAATTTAGTAGTTTTTAGTGATATGTCAAAAGTACTTCCTACCAAAATATATCATTATCACACCTTTCATCTAGTGCCAAGATGCCAACCACCCAATATCAAGCTTTACAGGTACCCATACGTCTAAAAGAGTAAGATTTAGAAGATGGTACAAGATATATTGGAAGCATATATTATCCATCATATTCAGAGTGCTCATTCCTCTCTAATGGTGATGGTGCATAAGAATGATGACACCTACCACATGTATCCTAACTATAGGGAACCCAATAAGTACACCATCAATTATAAGTTCCCTATTCATATAATTAATCATTTACTATATGAATTACATGGTGTTTTTTATTTTAAAAATCTTTATCTTCATTTTAGGTATCATCAGATCGCAATTAAATATGACTATATTCATAAGATAATTTTCAAAACCCATGAGGGACATTATGGAATTTTCATGATTAATTTTGGCCTCACTAATGCACCATCTACATTTTAAAGTCTAATGAACTAAAAAAAAGACCATATCTACATAAATTTGTTTTTTTATTCTTTGGTGATATTTTAATATACATCAAAACATGGGAAAAACACTTTCATCATGTGAACCATGTTTTGAAAGTTCTTGAATAACACCAAAGTTATGCCAAGCCTTTTAAATGCACTTTTGGAGTCAAGAAGATTGAGTATTTAGGCCACATTGTTTTACATTAGGTAAATAAGGTGTATGAACACAAGATCAAGGTTATGGTAGAATGGAAGATGCCTAAAACCCTTCGAGGATTATTCAAGCTCAGAATTCACTACGTCATTTTGTAAAACATTATGATAACATAGTAGCACCACTCACTAACTTATTGGAAAATTAATCCTTTCATTAGAATGAGGCAACCACCCAAGAATTTTAGAATCACAAGGAGGCCATATGCACCACCCCAATTCTTGCTACTCTAGACTTATTTAAAATTTCATTGTGGAATGTGATGCTTCAATGTATGGCATCGGAGTAGTACTAGTGAAAGAAGGATGACCTATTTCATTTGAGATTTGCCAACTCAGGATAAGAATTTGTTAAATCCTATTTATGAGAATGAAATGATGGAAAGCCTTCACATAGTAAAACAATTGATATCATATCTGATGAGAATGCACTTTAAATTGAAGACAAAACCTAGTAGTCTAAAATACGTATTGGAATAGAGGTTGTAATTACAAGAACAAAAAAATGGGTTACTAAGATGTTGGGATATGTCTTTGATATTGTATAAAAGGTATAGATATGGATTATAAAGATGGTTTGATCAAGCATTAATCATGAAAAACATAAAAAGTAATTAATCTAGGCCAACCTATTCAATGGGGTTTACAAATGATAGTAAGAAGTAATTAAAAGAAAGCACATATGCCTATTACCTTCCTAAAAGCATTGCACCATTAAAAAGTGCCTACAAGCATGTTTTTCCAATTGATTTGGAGTTCTTGTCTTTATCAACAATGGATGCTAAGCTCTTCCATCATCTCAAGATCACAATGTATAATCTAGGCTCATGATGCAAAATCAATTTATGCCTATCAAATGAAGCTATCCTATTGCAAAAAAAGAATTTACCAAACTAAAAAAATGACTTTTGGAGAGAATATTGCATTATAATTTTACATAATTTAAGCTTTAAAATGTGAGTGAGATGCCTCCTATTTATAGATTTTCCAAATTGATCAGGGTCAACCATGACCATCCATTTCAAGATCAAGATGTGTGACCATGAATTAATCTAATTACGTAATTAAAATCCATAAATGTCCTCATAATGATTTGGGAGGGAGAGGCATTAAAGAGGTATGGTAAGCCATAAACTTGATATTTGTTGTATTTATGGCTTATGGATGCCACCCCCAAAATGACTTCATTTAATGATACAATTAATAGGAATCAATTCCCAATAAAGAAATATTCAATTTGCTCTGTGGAATTCTTATTTAAGCTCATAATTTGGTTTAATTTACCTAAGTAATATTAATTGGTTTTAGTTCAATTCTTTTGAAATTGGTGCACAATTAATCAAACAGGTTAGAAAGTCATATTACTAGATTGTAATTTGACTCAAGAGGAATTAAAGGCAATGTTGGTTACGTATAGACCATCATCCCATTTAGTATTTTATCAAAACAAAATAATACAAGCACATGAAGTGTGCATACAAATTAGAAGAAAAGAGTGATCCATAGTACCAAAATGTGTTTTCATCATTTTGACTTGAAATGATTTGAGAAAAGTTAGGAATCAGATAAAATTCATTACCCCATTTAGGGATACATTAGCTTAACTCAACACTTGTATATGACAAGCTCGAACCATTTAGTGTGTTTAAGGATTTTGGCCCAAATTATACATTTTAGTAAATTTCAAGTAAGATTTATAATTTTAACATAAATGTGTTAGGAATTGGATGTCTACATTTTTCTCCTTTTTGAGAAGGCGTAGTAAAACATTCAAGTGAAGCAACATCTTTTCAAATAAAACAGTTTTCAAGAAGAAATTTGAAATGACTCTTGATTCCTCCTCAATAGGACATACTAGGATGAAAGAGAAGGTTATAATCTCGAAAAGAGAGAGAAAGTGAGATTAACTTGTGGAACAGATTACACCCAAATGAACTAATGCTTGCACGTGTTGATTCCATCAATGATCAAAATATAATTAGAATAAAATGGGCCCCAAGGATGGGAGATTTGGAAGGATATAATCTAAAAATAGAAGCAACATACTTTGAAAACACCCAAAACTAGGATGCAACCTATGCATTTTAGAACTAATCAATTTCGAGACAAGTTGCACACTAAAATATTGTCAGAATGAGGGAAAAAGTCCACAGAGTTTGGAATTAGAATAAAAGTATAATCGTGTCTCCAAAGATATAATAAATAATAATATGTTCCATTAGAGTGGATTTGATCATGTAATAAATAATTTTGCCCTAGTAGGGTTTATTTTGATCACTAATAAGGAATAGCTTACGCTTGTAGGGCTGATTTAGATTTGATAACTGGTTCAAATGTTGTGCCCCAGAATGGGCAATTTGATAAGCAATAGCTCAAGGATATAACCTAATGCATAGATTAAAGATGAGGTTGTGCAAACATAGATGTGATTGTGTAATAACTGCAAAAGCCATAAAAGACCAGGCATATGAGGATGCACAAAGCAAAGAAAGAGATGAAAAGAAGAATAAAGATGGTCTAGCTGACCCGAGTACGTCATGTATCCAAGTACTACCTACATAGTCCAAATGGACCTCAAGCCAATGTAGTTCACCTAAAAGCATGAGATAATGGAATGAGGGATGAGTAAAATTGATGGTTAGATCAAGCATTAGTCATGAAAAACACAAAGAATGCATAAAAAACTAAAAATATGCTTATTACCTTCCCAAGAGTGTTCCACCATCCAAAAATGGCTTTAAGTGTATTTTTCCCCTTGATTTTGAGTTCTTGTCTTTATCAACAATGTGTAGAGATGGATTACAAAGATTGTTAGATCAAGCATTAATCATGAAAAACACAAAGAATGCATTAAAAAACTAACAATTTAGGCCAACCTATTCAATGGGGTTTACAAATGACAATAAGAATTAATTGAAAGAAAGCACATATACCTATTACCTTCCCAAGAGCGTTCCACCATCCAAAAGCAGCTCTAAGCATGTTTTTCAGTAATGAATGATAAGATCCTCCATCATCTCAAGATCACCAGGTATAATCTAGGCTCATGATGTGAAATTAATATATGCCTATGAAATGAAGCTATCCTATTGTAAATAAAGCCTTTATCAAACTAAATAAATAACTTGTGGAGAGAATCTTGCATTATAAGTTTACACAATTTAAGCTTTAAAATGTGAGTGAGAGGCCTCCTATTTATAAATTTTCCAAATTGATCAGGATCAACCATGACCATCCATCTCAATATCAAGATATGTGGCCATGAATTAGTTTGATTATGTAACTAAAATCCATAAATATCCTCATAATGATTTGGAAGGAAGGGGCATTAAAGAGGCATGGTAAGCCATAATCTTGATATTTGTTGCATTTATGGCTTATGGCTGCCACCCCAAAAATGACCTCACTTAATGATGTAGTTAATAAGAATCAATTTACAATAAATAAATATTCAATTTACTCCATGGATTTCTTACTTAAGCTCATAATTTGGTTTAATTTGCTTAAGCAAGATTAATCAATTTTAGTGCAATTCTTTTGAAATTAGTGTACAATTAATCAAACTGGTCAGAAAGTCATATTACTGAATCATAATTTAACTCGAAAGGAATTAGAAAATAGTGTTAGGTACGTATAGACCATCATCCTATTTAATATTTTATCAACACAAAATAACACAGGCATATATCGTGTCCTTATGAATTAGAATAAAAGATTGATACAAAGTACCAAAATGCATTTTTGTCATTTTGACTCGAAATGATTTGAAAAAAGTTAGGAATCACATAAAATTCATTTCCCCATTTAGGGATACATTAGCCTAAATCAGCACTTGTATATAATAAGTTCAAACCATTTAGCATGTTTAAGTGATTTTGGCCCAAATTATGCATTTTAATAAATTTTGAGTAATATTGACAATTTCAACACAAAGGTGTTAGGAATTGGATGTCTACATTTTTCCCCTATTTGAGAAGGCATAGTGAGACATTCAGGCAAAGTAACCTCTTTTCAAATAGAAGAGTTTTCAAGAATAAAATGGAAACGACCCCTAATGCCCCCTCGAGAGGACATACTAGGATGAAATAGAAGGATGGACTCTCAAAAAGATAGAGAAAGTGAGATTAACCAATGGAAAAAATTACACCCAAATGAGATAATGCTTACACATGTTGATTCCATCAATGATCAAAATATAATTAGAATAAAATGGGCCTTAAGGATGGGGGTAATGGGAAGGATACAATCCAAAAGTAGAAGAGACACACTTTGAACACACCCAAAACTAGGGTGCAAGCTATGTGCTTCAGAACTAATCAATCCTGAGATATGTCGCACACTAAAATATTACCAGAATGAGGGCAAAAGTCTACAAATATTGGAATTATAAGAAAAGGTTAATCATGTCTCTAAAGATAGAATAAATAATAATGTGTTCCATTAAAGTGGATTTGATCATGTAATAAACAATTTTGCCCAGTAGGGTTGATTTTGATCACTAATAAGGAATGGCTTGCCCCTATAGGGATGATTTAGATTTGTGAACCGGTTCAAATGTTGTGCCCCAGCATGGGTAATTTGGTAATAAAAAGATCAAGTATATAACCTAATACATAGATTAAATATGATCGAACGTAAACATAGATGTGATGGTGTAATGATTTCAAAAGTGACAAAAAAATAGGAATATAAGGACACACAAAGTGATGAAAGAGATAAAAAGAAGAGTGAAGATGGTCAAACTAACCCAAGATACATCATGTATCCAAGTGTTGCCTACATAGTCCAAATGGACCTTAAGCCAATGTAGTTCACCCAGAATGGGAGAGAGAATGGAATGAGAGATGAATAAAACTGACCAGGGTTCGATTAGACTCATTATGTATGCCAAAACATGCACATCTAAGTATAGAGCCAGGTGCTAATCCTATTGAGCCTATTATATAATTGGTGATCTTGAGAGTTGTACATCATAGTTGTATTGACATTGAGACTTGAATCCAAAGCACAAAGTGTTTGCTATATAAAAATAAATTAGGTATCATAAGTATGAATAAATTATAATGACATGTCATTTTGATTGCGCTAAGTCGGTTCAAATGTGAATACCTATAACCAATGATAGTGGTGAAAAAATGACCAAGACAAAAGTTACAATTATTTACATTTAAAAAAAATACAAGGATTAAAACAAAACATAAATGAACCTAACTCAAAATCAAGATATGAATAATCAAGATTCAAGTAGGAACAAGAAAATTTAAAAACAAAGCAAGAACAACTTTAATAACATGAGATCAAAATATGAATAATCAAGATCCATGTGAACCATCAAGATGTACTTGGAAAAAGAAATAGAAGAATAAGACCAAATAGGAATACAAAAGACCAAGAAGTAACAAGAAGAAACAACCAAAGGAAATAAAGAAATAATAAAATGAACACAGTTAATAAGAATCAAGCATTACAAAGATGTAAAGATGGATTACAAAGATGCAGTTAATAAGAATAAATTTCCAATAAATAAATACCCAATTTTCTCCATGTAATTCCTACTTAAGCTCATAATTTGGTTTAATTTGCCTAAGTAAGATTAATCAATTTTAGTGTAATTCTTTGGAAATTGGTGCACAATTAATCAAACTAGTCAGAAAGTCATATCACTGGGTCATAATTTGAATCAGGAAGAATTAGAAAGTGATGTTAGTTGCATACGAACTATCATCCTATTTAGGATTTTTTCAACACAAAATAACACAGACACATGATGTGTGTTTATGAATTAGAAGAAAAGACTGATCCAAAGTACCAAAATGCATTTTTATCATTTTGACTCAAAATGATTTGACAAAAGTTAGGAATAACATAAAATACATTTCCCCATTTAGGGATACATTAGCTTAAATTGGCACTTGTATATGATAAGCTCAAACCATTTAGTGCATTTAAGTGATTTTCACCCAAATTTTGCATTTTAGCAAATTTCAAGTAAGATTGACAATTTCAACACAAATGTGTTAGGAATTGGATATCTAAATTTTTCCTTTATTTGAGAAGGCATAGCGAGACATTTAGGTGAAGCAACATATTTTCAAAGAAAATATTTATCAAGAAAAAACTAGAAATGACCCTTGATGCCCCCTCGAGAAGACATACTAGGATAAAAGAGAAAGATGGACTCTTGAAAAGAGAGAAATTGAGATTAACTCATGGAACATATTACACCCAAATGAACTATTGCTTGCATGTGTTGATTTCATCAATGATCAAAATATAATTAGAATAAAATGGGCCTCAAGGATAGGGTGAATGGGAAGGATACAATCCATAAATATAAGTGACATACTTTGAACACACCCAAAACTAGGGTGCAAGATACTCACTTTAGAATTGATCGATCTTGATATAAGTTGCACACTAAAATATTACCAGAATGAGGGGAAAAGTCCATAGAAATTGGAATTAGAAAAAAAAAGAATCATATCTTAAAAGATAGAAGAAATAATAATGTGCTCCATTAGAGTAGATTTGATCATGTAATAAATAATTTTTCCCTAGTAGGGATAAATTTGATCACTTATAAGGAATGGCTTGACCTTGTAGGGCTGATTTAGATTTGTGAACCAGTTTAAATGTTGTGCCCCAACATGGGCAATTTGATAAGCAATAGCTCAAAGATATAACCTAATGCATAGATTAAAGATGAGCGGGCACAAACATAGATGCAATGGTGTAATGGTTGCAAAAGCCACAAAAATCTAGGCATATAAGGATCCACAAAGCAATGAAAGAGATGAAAATAAGAATGAAGATGACCAAGTTGACTTGAGATATGTTATGTATCTAAGCATTGCCTACATAGTCCAAATGGACGTCAAGCCAATGTACTTCACCCAGAAGTGGGAGAGAATGGAATGAGGGATGAAGAAAATTGACCAAGGTTTGATTAGACTCATGATATATTCTAAGAGATGCACATCTAATCATAGCATCAGGTGTTAATCCTATTAATCCTGGTTTATAATTGGTGGTCTTGAGAGCTGTTCATCAGATCTATATTGACATTGAAACTTGAATCCAAAGCACAAAGTGCTTGCTATAGCAAAATAAATTAGGCATCATAAGTATGAGTAACATATAATGACATGGAATTTCATTTGCACTGAACCAGTTCAAATGTGAAAACATATAACTAAGGATAATGGTAAAAAAATGACCAAGACCAGAGTTACAACTATTTACAATTAAACAAAAAATAAAGACAAAGATGAAAACAAAACATAAATGAACCTAACTCAAAATTGAGATATGAATAATTAAGATTCAATTAGGAACAAGAATGTTTAAAAAAAATCAAGAACAACTTAATAACATGAGATCAATATATGAATAATCAAGATCCATGTGGACCATCAAGATGTTCTTAAAAAAAGAAATAGAAGAACAAGACCAAATAGGAAAACAAAACACCAAGAAGAAATAAGAAGAAATAGCCAAAGGAAAGAAATAATTAAATAAAATAAATAGATGGAAAAGCACAACAAAACACCAATAAAAATACACAAACAAAAACCAAGTTAGTGCAGTTTAAAAATAATTGTTCGAACATGCATAGTAGAGGTGTTACTTGTTACAACAATGTAATGATAAAAAGGACACAAAGTGTCTTCCAAATTATAATGGAAACAACATAGAAGAAATGGGGAAAGAGAAGAAAAGGAAGCGAATGGCCGAGCTGACTCCAGATGTACAAGACAAGTGGACACTACCTACATAGTTTCATAGATGCATGGTCCAACATGAACTTCATGCCAAATGTAGTTCTCCCAAGAAGTAAGATAGAAGAAAAAGGTGATGACCAAAAAAAATGATTATTATTTTAGAAGAAAATGGGAGATGGAGCAAATGAGAATGGTCTTATAAAATAGGATGTCAGTAGGACAAGATACTTGAGAAATGGAAAAGCTTGAAATGATTGCTTGTAAAATAGCAAGTCAGTAGGATGGTTACTTGCAAAATAGTAAGAGTGTGTAGATCAGAATGTATAAAAGTGTAAGACAATGTTGTTATTTTTTGGATCATTTTCAAATGTTTCTGGTGTTTTTGGGATAAAATATGTACAAGGGGAACTGACTAATCAAGGAGATGCTCATCCAAGAGTAGAAGTTCCAATAATAGCTTAGCTAGTTGCAATGATCCATGCTCGTAAATTGGTAAGAGTGAGAATCCTAATAAGGAAATTATTTATACCTAATAGAATCAAAATAATAGAACAATATGCAGCCTGAGATAAAATTTGAGGAACTATCTAGTAGGCAAAGATCCTAAGCTAAAGATGTGTTCATGTTCACTTATCTATAGAAGAAGCTGCAATATGTTATGTCTATTGATCTACTTTGTATAACTAGCATTAAATGTGATCATAATGCCTATGAGTCATAATCAAGATCATAATTGGTCAAGGGATAAAATTGAGTGAGTTCTAACAGCCTAAGACATGAAAAGAATGTGGTTATCATATAGAATGATCCAGAATGAATGGGGTTAAAAATAGGATGGTACAGAATGAATATGGTCTAAAAGAGGATGTACTAAGGTAGGATAAAATGTGTTTATATTTGCAATGGTCCAAAGGATTTAATTGTCCAAAGTCATGAAATTAATATGGTTCTCGAAAGAATGGTTCAAGGTAGGGCAAAATAATATGGTCCATAAAAGGAAGGTCTAGGATATAATGGTAGGATAAAATACTTCAGCACAAGTTTCCCCCAAGTAAGGGGTCTTGTAGACAATAGTTAAAAGTTTTTCAAGTGTATAACCTCTTAAGGTTCACAATATTAATGGGTTTTGGAAGTTCTTGACCATTTGGAGTACCGAATCGATATGACCCTGATCCATAGTTTGCCATGATAATATATGGTCCCAATCAATTTGGTTGGAACTTACCTTTTTTCTTGCATTAAGTATTCATGTTCTTTTGGTTCTCTTTCAAGACCAAATCACAAATCTCAAAATATCGAGGGAGAGTGTGCTTGTTGTAACTTCTTCACAATCTATTCTGATAGGCTTGTAAGTTTTTTAGGGCATTCAAATGCTTATGATCAAGAAGTTCTAGTTTTTTCAACCTCGAGACTCTATATTCTTTGTCATCTTAAATATGTTCCAAAGATACTCACAATAAAATCAACTCGATCTCAATTTGGATAATAGATTATGTGCCATAAACAAGGGAGTATGGAGTGGCTCTTGTAGTTATTTTATGACTGGTTTGATAATCCCAAAGCACAAGAAAGATTTTCAAGTGTTAATTATGACCAGCATCATTGCCAATCTTCTTTAAAATGGTTACAATGGTCTTTTTTGATGCCTCGACATGTCCATTACGTTCCAAGTTATATGGTGTGGATTTCTTGTGTTTGATTTTGAATTTTGCAAAAAGGTCTGTTACATCTATTTACAAAAGATCTACCATTATCAGATATAATATGAGCTAGAATGACATATCAATAAATGATATGGTAATGAATGAATTTGGATATCTACTTCTTGATGACATAAGTTAGAGGAATGGCCTCAATCCACTTAATAAAGTACTTGGTAGAAGTTAAAATGTCTTTATTTCCATCTGAAGATGTTGGGTATTTTTTTGATGAGATCAACTGTAGCGATAAGGAAGGTGTGTGTATCAAATTTCCATGTTTTTGATAAGGAACACACCTCCTCACATAATTTCAAACATCTATCTCTATTTTTGTCCAATAATATCCTATTCTAAGGAGATTTTTAGCTAAGACTACACCATTGGTGTGGGCCTGACACATTACTTCATGAACTTTTTTTAGTGCTAACTTGGATTCTCCTGAAGATAAACAATGAAGTAGCATTCCATCATAGCCTTTGCAATAAATCATGTTTCCAAGGAGGGTATAACAAGCTAGACGGTGAAGGAATAGTTTATGTTGGTTGTTGGATAAGTCAAGTGGAAAAACATGATCATGGAAGTAATTATAATAGTCCTAATACCAAGGTAGTTCAGATGGGGGATTAGGAATAATAATGGCATATACCCTATCTAATCTGGGATAATATGCATAGGCTGTAAAATATTCTCAATCAAAAATTGATACTCTTTAGCACCTCCACCAATCTGTATCATTAACCCAATTATTTCCATCACATCGATAGATCTATTGTTTGCCCTTGGTACTTGTTCAAACTACAGAGCTTTAAAATGAACCTTAACATTATCCATGATTTGCTTGTAAGGAACAATCTTGTCATCTCTAGTTTTATATTTATCAATGGTTTGATTGATGATCAACTGGGAATCACCATAGACTATTAAGTGTTGAATATCCCACTAAATTACAAGATGAAGTCCTAAAATAAGTACCTCAGACTTGGTCATATTGTTGGTAAAATGAAAATTAATGTGAAAAGATTTGGGAATCAAATCCCCTTGTGGTGTAATCAAAAATATTTTGGCTCCATATCCATGAGAAGTGAAGGAACCATCAAAATATAGTTTCCATTATTCAAGTTCATGCTGAACTTCTTCCACTATCATGATAGAATCATCTAAAAAGCCAAATATGAGTAGTTGATTGTCTATAATAGAAGCTTATACAAGTGGATCAGCAATAACCTGCCCCTTAATAGATTTTTTATTTTGATACTCAACATCAAATTCACTTAGGAGTATGACCCATTTTTCCATACATCCTATGAGAGTTTCCTTGGATAATAAAAACTTGAGAGGATCCACCTTAGTGATGACAATTATTTTGTTGTTCAACCTATAATGTCACAACTTTTGGGAAGTGAAGACCATAGATAAACACACCTTCACAATAGGTGTATAATTATGTTCATAAGCCATCAATGTGTAGCTTAAATAATATATTGCATGTTCTTTATCTTGATCATCATGTTGGGCCAAAATTACCCCCAGTGCATGCTCAGTTGTTGATATGTAAAGGAGAGATGATTATCCAGGTGTTGGCAATCTTAAAACGAGAAGATTGGCCAAATATGTCATGAGCTTCATAAATGTTAACTAACAGTCTTCATCCCATTGAAATTTGACCCCTTTCTTCAAGAGATGGGTAAATGGGTGGCACTTATTTACCAGTTAAAAAATGAAATTATAGATTGACTAGATCTTTTCTTGCAGGTTTCAGAGTTGTTTAAGATTTGAAGGTGGAAGCATTTCAACAATGGCCCTAACCTTAATAGTTTTAACTTCAATCCTTCTTTAATTTATAATGAAACCTAGAAATTTCCTTGAAGTTACTCCAAAGACACATTTTTAGGATTCAAGTGGACTTTATATTCACGAAGCCTCTCAAATATTCTTCATAGAATGTCAGGATGTCCAGCATGTGTTCTTGATTTCACTAGTATGTCATTAACATAGTCCTCAATAATATTGTGCATCATGTCATGAAACATGATAGTCATGGCATACTAATATGTGGTTCTAATGCTCTTCAAGCCAAATGGCATGACTTGGTAATAGAATGTTCTCCACAGAGTGGTGAATACAATCTTGTGTTGATCTTCTTAGGCTATCTTGATCTGATTGTATCCATAAAATCCATCCATGAGCAACAACATCTCATACCCAGCAGTAGAATCAATGATCATGTCAATGTTGGGTAGAGAAAAATCATTTTTAGGGCTTGTTTTACTCATATCTTTGAAATTATTACAAAGACATATACCCTGTGGCTTCTTACGAACTGTAACTATGTTGGATATCCATTTGGAATAGTCCAGTGGTCTAATGAAACCTACTCCTAATGACTTCTCCAATTTAGCTATGATTAAAAGGGCGATGTCTGGATACATCTTTCTCAATTTTTGATTAATTGGTTTCACATCTAGATGAACCATAAGTTGATGCACTACCAAGTGTGTGTCTAATCCTAGCATTTCTAAATATGCCCATGCAAAAATGTCAATGAAATCCATCAAAATGGATATAATATGTTCATATTATACTTCAGTAAGGGAAGCTCCAAGATAAATAATTTTGGGATCATCATATGTTCCCAAGTTCACTTCAACTGAGTTCTCTACAAGAACTGTGGATCCATCTTCAATAATATTAGGCAAGGTGTGATCATGATCATCTTCTTTTGCTACATCTTATTTTTATTCCTCCCAAAGCTCTGGATAATGTGACAAATCAGAATCCACCATCTCAAGTATTGGCCAAGTAACAAAAACCTCTAAAAACTCAAGATTGAGACTCTCAAACATTTACAACTGTGCTGAAGAGATTCTCGTATTGTCTATAGAGTTAGGACTCGATGGACCTTCTACATCCTTAGGGGATGAGCAAACTTTCTCATCTAAGAGTGCTTGAAATAGGTATTCACTTGAGGGCTTGTATTTGTCTTTACTTTTTCCCTGATCAACAATCACTTCAAAGAGGTTTTTACCTAAAGATATTAATGTCTTATCTTTGTTATAACCAAAAACATTTGTCTGATATCCAAAGTAGACAAAAGGATCTAATGAAAAAATCAAATCCTGGTTTGTGATCACCAATAGGCAATTTGTCTCTTACGCCCATGTATTCTAAAATTGATTCTTCATTCTAAAAATCATCAAGATGTATGATTGAATTTTACTAGTCCCAATCAATGAGTTTATGATGACAGAGGCATAAGGAAAAATGAGGTTATGGTTCAGTAAGGGAAGCTGCAATAGGACCTGGGGTCTGGCTTTAGTAAAGAAAGCTCTAATAGGATAATGAAGTGTTATGGTCATAATGTCATTTTGATCAAATAAATCTAAGCTAGCAAGCTCATCAAAAAGGCTATAATGGAATGCTACATCACTATCAAGAGTCTCATCATTAGAAGATTCAAAATAATAACTATTAAAAGTCATGACATCACCCCCAGGAGGTATAAATTTGAGACCATGATTTAAATTAGGTACTCCAGTTGATAAAGGTTCCAAAACTCTTTAGGCTCATGGGCCAATGCTACTTCCTATATAATCAAGATGCTCCATGATTTGATCAAGGATAGGATATTTTGGATTCTAAAAGTAATAAGTAATGTCATCATAATATAGCCAATCTCATTCTATGAAAGCCTCTCGATCTTATTTTGGTAAAGTGGCAAGTACAAATACCACATGTGGTTTTCATTGATGTTTCTTCTATTGGCAGATCAAGTTGGGTCCATTTAGGTTCTTTGAAGGTTTTGTCTTACCAAATGTTTTAGGAGACTTAGACAACTTTTCAACATGGAAGGCATCATTAAGATGGTACATGGAAATGCCCACATCTTATATCACATTTACCTATTTTGAAAGAGCTATAGGAAATGGATCAGCCAAAGTGAAAGTGAGATCACTTGGATTGATATAATTGGATGGAGGTGGATTTGAAACTATTTCTTTTTTATTCTTTATGATGAATTAAAAACTTGGATAATAGTTATAATTGCGTAACTCAACCTCTAGATGTTTGTAATACTGATAAGGTTGTTGATCGGTGGGAATAATAACCTTAATCCCATCAAGGGGAAACTTAAGGCACTGATGCTAGGTGGATGAAATGACTTGTAATTCATGGATACAAGGATGACCAAGAAGTATGTTATAAGGCAGCTCAATATCTATAATATGAATCAATGTGTGGTGGGAAACAAACCCAACAATGATCGACAAATGAATGGTACTATAAGACTCCCTCTTAGTGTTTTCATAAGCCTTTATGGTGACCATCTTTGGCTGGATGTCCTTCACACTGTAGTCCAATATATGTACTAATTTGAGGGGAATAATGTTCAACCTTAAACCAATATCTATAATAACCCGCTTTATCTTATGGCTTTCAATGATAACCTCAATGTATAGTGGGTTTTTATGGTTCAGACCTAGGGTGGACATATCTTTTTGATCAAATGTAAGATGACAAAATGAAGACAAACATCTCACAAGTGTTTGGAATTGTTCAATATTTATATATTTGGGAATAGTTGATTCTTGTAAAATGTTGTTCAAAATAGTTTTATGGACTTCAAACATATGCAAGAGATCCAAAATGGATATCTGTGGAGGGGTTTTACTCAGTTGGTCTGATAGACTCTAAGGCATCTCAACATTAGGACAAGATGGTTTGGATTTGGCTAGCACAATATTAGGCTTTGGATCCAAAGGCACAATATTCACATTAGGTTGTATGGAAGAAGAGGGCAAAAGGCATCTAACTCGCGAGCGTTGATTTATGACTACATAACCTAGAGGAGGCAAAGAGCCATTATAATCAGAAGATGAAGGGGAAAGGCCATGGAGGGTGACTCACAGGTGTTTAGTTGCATTGGAGAAATTTTGAGTCAATGAGGATCCATTTTAATTAGAAGAAGGATGTTGTCTAGAAATAGTAACCCATGAAACTAAAGTTGTAATAAAATTGCATGAACTCAATGTGGGATTACTAGAGGGAGAGAGTGTTGGCCCTATAATATTGGGTCCTATAATACGAGGAGTATGATATGGTTTCTAGGGTTTGATAGTAATAATGGTAATATAGGTTGTATAAATTCATCACACGATGTTGTTATAGTCGTAAGGCATGTTGTTGTAACCCAAGTTGTAAGTTTGGGTAGTATGATCTTGATTACGATCATGTTGATAACGATTTTAACCTTGATTCTGGTTATGATTTTTCCACTGATTCTATCCTTGGTTCTATTGATTGTTCCTTGGTGGTTGTTGATTAGGTTGAAGAAATATATCTTGGTAGATTCCTATATCCTAGTTAGTGACTTGTGGGGTAAGCTTGATCTCAACTTCACCATTCTTGATCAAATATTTAATAAAGTGTCACAATTGGATGCAACAATAAGCTCTATGACCAACAACATGATGGAAGTTGCACCACTCATTTCCCTTGTATCAATCTATCTTTGGTTGATCTAGAGGAAATGGCTTTGGTATCGGCCATACAATCAGGTGAGCTGTTATGAACTTTTGGAATACTATTTGAACAGGTTCTCCCAATTTTTTGAAGACTTTAAATTGATTATGAAATGTCCTCCATGGAGGTTATCTTTTCAAATTGGGTGGTGGAGCTAATTATACATTTGGGGCCAGTGGGGCTTGTACCATTTGTACATGTCTTTTTTTAGTCAAAACATTCCCTACCACATTCTTGTTCTTGTTGAAACTCTTAGGTTTCTCTTGTGCAACCATTTGAACTGGTGATTGGGTTTGATTTGCAATTTAACCCTACAAAAAAATATTGATAAGGCCTTTTACAATAAGAGCCTTCTCAATCTGCACCCCTTTGTCTATGATCTCTTCAAATGAATTAGTACAAGCAAGCCGTAGATTGTGCGTGACCTCAAGACGTAAGTTTTGTGAAAATATGTCCACCAATTATTTGTCTGGAAAATTATGTTGAAAGCAACCCACTAGTTCTCTCCACCTCTGTAGATATGTAGTGAAGCTTTCTCCATCACATTGTTTGGCTTTTCATAAGTCAATAATGGTCAATTCATGCTCAATGTTGTATGAGAAATGGTTGACAAACCTTTTAGATAAGTCATTCCAATCCATAACCAAACCCCTGGGTAACTTAAGTAACCAATCTAGAGCTTGTCCCACTAAACTTTGCGGAAAACAAATAAAGTAAATAAACACTATTGTAAGCAACCTCTTGGCATAACACAAAGAATCCCTAAATGTGTTCACAATGGTCACCCTTTCCTTTATAATTTTCAGATCTAGGTGCCTCAAAATGAGATGGAAAGGGGACTTGGAGAATAGACAAATCAAATGGACATGGACATCTCTCATAAAATTTATACTTCTTGATATTGTTGCCAATCTCCAATCGTGACACAATCTCCTTCATAGAGTTCCACTCTTACATGTTTAGTGCATTCATGGGTGGAACATAATTTTTTTAGGGTGGTATGTGCCCTTGTTGTTGCTATTGGGGTGGTATGTGCCCCTATTGTTGCATGGATTTTTTAGGGATGTACACCCTATGATCTGTGACTTGGTTTTCGTTCACTCTTTGAGTTGATTAGGTGAGTGGTTGATTCCTTGGAATCCATTGCCTTGAATTATACATGTTCTATTGATTTTGGGGAGTCTGTGGTCTATTTTCCAATGTACGTGTTGGTTGAGATAAGCTAGCCAAATTATTTTGTACAATTTCTTCAATATGTACTGAATATTTTGGTCTTTGGTTTTTAAAAGGAACAAGAGGTTCTTGATGATTAAAAAATGTGTGTTCCATGTCTAGTGGAGTGTGTTGCAGAACCTCTTGGGATATAAGGTGTTCTATTGAAACATTTTGATCCATCATTGTTATGTTCTCAACTAGAGTTTATGTTGGTTCAACCACATTCCCTTGTTCCTTGGAAGCATCATTATGGATTGAAGTAGCAACTAAATATTCTATCAAGTCTATGATAATTTGGTCTACATATCATTGACTTATCTTCTTAATCTTGTTGACAAAATCTTGATCATTGGGTTTTGACTCTATAAGTATTTCCTTACCCTTGTTAGAAGAAGATAGGTTTGTTTGTGAAAATTTCATGAAGGTTTGTTCTTGATGTTGATATCATTATCTAACCAAAGTATGTAATTTATTCATAAGAAAATCCAAGGGTAGTCTAGCACCAGATTCTATCAACCTTAGAAGGGATTCATCCTTGTCCTCTTGGGGTTGATATTCTAAAAATTCTTCCTTGAATCCTATAGTTATTGGAATGTCTTCAAAGACCATAGAATTATCTTGACCATCATAATAATGCTCCTCCTCATAGCTAGGGCCATAAGATACTCCATTGTGAGTGTACATTTGAGTCATGTCTAAAAGATGTGTTTTCTATGTTTGACTGGATTTTGAAAATGTTTTACAAACGTTTAAACAAGGTATGTGTTTTTCATTTTTCTAAACAAGGTGACAAGGTACCAAAGAGACTATAATAAAAAGAGGGTGGCATAGTACCATTCACAATTAGAAGAACGTTTCATGAAATTACTCAACCTTGGGTAGGGTTAAAATTGTATAAATTAGAAGAGGTTATGATAACTCAACAACCTAAGTGTGAACTAGTACACCAAATGTAGGTTAAGAGATACATTAATGCCATAAAATATAGTTCAACTTCAATGAGTTTATATTAGGAAACTAGAAGAAATCCCTTCAAAAGAGGAAGGTGACAATGTGAACCAAGAAACTCAAGATGTGGAAAATGCAAGAATTCCTAGCATAAAACTAAGACCAAATAGGCAGCACAACGTTGCCATATGGTAATAGGAAGGTAGCATAAAATGTGTTTTTGAACTTAGAGTGTGAGCGATACACTTGATCACCTAAGTTCACAATGATCAAATGATAATTAGTCTATAAATGGCCTTCAATCCAAATGGGAAATTGAACCTGAGTTAACTCAAGTCAAGTGCAAACGAGAAATTTAACCCAGTTTAACATGTTAACCTAGAACTTAGAAAAGTGAAATTCCAAATTTGAATTATCAATGAAGGACTTAAGTATTTTAGAAAGTGTTTTAGACTAAAATGGGCAGCATAACTGTGTTATTTAGACAAGACAAAACACAATGTTTGAGATGACAAATTGAACAAGTCAAAGATTGATTTGGATTTGACCAGCGTAATGCCTCTTTATTCAAGAAATGGTGGATAATGTGTTTGGTTATGATGTTGGTTTAAAATAAATTTTTGACTCAAATCAAAGATAATGTAAGCAAAGACTAAAAAGACCAAAATACAACTAAGTATAATCATCTTTATCCCTAAACTGACAAAGTTGCTTTATATTATTGAAATTTGTCTTTGTCTTTATATGTATCCAAAATAAAAATGCATTAATTGGTAGGGTATTTTACACCTAACATTCTCCCAAAAGACAATATAGTGACATGGACCTTTGGGCACACCCTGCATCAACAATACTTTGTGGCAAGTGGGGTTGTTTAAAACTTACAATTTATGACCATCTAGATGGTCCCAAGTGTGCCTAACACAAAGGATGTACACATCAATTAGATCCATGTAAATCCATTAAGGTGTTTTAAATTATGTCCCTAAGGTGGTAAATAGTGTCCATGATTTGTTATATATGCATGGTTCTCAATGACAAAGTGTGACTTAGTGATCTTGCATAGACCCTACTATGTTTGCTTTGACAGACAAGGTGATGGATGTTGGTGATTTGTTGACCATGTTTGAGGGGTCATATGATGGATGAATAACACTTGGTATAATTTTTTTTATGAAATGAATCCATTGGAATAGTCTTGTGAAGGTCTAGGTTATCCTAGTCATCTTGGAAAAACTTCCTACGTAAGCAGATTGACGATGTTATCATTCACAAGTGTGAAGGTGTCAAAAGAAAGTGGTCACATGGGTTTGTTCATATTTGTGCCTAGATCATGTGTTTAAAATTTTAGGTCTTGATATGATGTTTAAGTACAAATTTTTTCTCCCAAGAAGATTTCACTAGTTTCCATACTTGGTCAAATTTGCATTAAAAAGTGACCATTGGAATTCAAATATTTGAATTTACAAAGGAAAAATAGTTTGCAATGTTTTATTAGTATCTTTTGATGATGGATGAATTTTATGGTGGTATAAAAATAAAAGTGGTAGATAACTTCATGGGAAATATATGAAAAATTATTTGGATGTTTTAATATTCATACACTTGCATTTATTGTGGTCTAAAGTTGACTGAGGGTTTGACTTTCTTCTACAAGTGACCTGAGAAGGATGTTTGAGTTTTTATTGATGGTGTTTGGATGTTAAAAGGTGAATTATCTATTAGAGAGTGTTTTAGACTCCCTGATGATAATTTTTATGGATTTTTGAGGTTTTACCAATCCATATTTAATATGAATAATTGCCTACAAGTTGACTTTTTATTCGTTCATGGTGTTTTCATGTACAAGGCAAATGATTGATAGCTTTTACATATGTAGATGTGTGTAGTGATAAATGTATTCACTTTAGTATATATTAGGGTTCATATGGTGAGGACCTATGTGCTTTGAAGTGGTCTTATGTTCCGATTTTTGCTCAGTGAAGTGTTAAAAGGATGAATAGGTCTCCATGGACCTATAAGGGCTTCTTAGGCCTAATTGAAAGATGTTATTTCTTAAGGGTGATATATCAAAGCTATGAATGACCTTTGTAGGTGAAATTAATATTATTATAAGTGTGACATAATCCTTAATAGTTAATTTATGTCTTATATCTGACCAAGAAGATGGTGATCATGAGGGCTCTATAAAGAGCATAAACAAATATGAAGGTTTCTAGGGTGGACAAGCAAAGAAAAAAGAAGTATGAGAGTGATTGGTAGATGGATTGAAGATCATATCAGTGTAAGTAATATGTGTGTGACCTATAGGTCATATTTATTATGTTATAATAATTTTCTTAAAGGGTTGAATATTGAGGATGAGCGAAGAGGTGTAGAGTGATCCAAAAGGTTGTTTTGGATCCATTACTTATGTGTGAAGGATCAAAGAAGCTTGAAGGGTTGAAGAGAGTTTATATTCACTATTTATCCATCATATTTAAATAAAATTAGAGCTCTAGAAGTGTTGATATCATAAGGTGTTATGTTGGTGCTCAACATCTAGGACAAGTGGGTGCTTGTTCATTCTCAAGGGTTGGTTCTCCTTGTGAAGTGGGTGTTTCACTAAAGTCTCTTATTTGTAAATATATTATAAGATTGTAGTCCAATTATTTGTAGACATGAGAGTGGGTTTTATCCCCCATGATGGTTTCCCACATAATCCATGTGTATGTGTGTTGATCTTGCATAGTTTCCTTTGTTCTTTGCAATAACTAGTTTATGTGCTTCATGAATGCCTTTGTTGAGTGGCTAAGAGTTTGAAGTTTTGGAATTATAATTGAGTTGATTACATCACTGATTCACCCCCCTCTCAATGATTTTACCTCTAAAAATTAGCATAAGATCCATACCTTATTTTCATGTTTAACCACTTGAAGGTGATCATAGGTATAATGGATGACAAAGAGGTTGAGATATATCTTCAAGGTGAAATAATGTGTTCCTTATAAAAGATAAAACGTCTAGAGGAAGAGAGTGAAAGATTGAATAACAAGAAGGGAATTAAAACTTTAGATTGGACTTACTCAATATATTATGAGATTAATGCAATCATTAATGGTGTGAATACACAAATAGATAAACTAACAGCAATAGTCAAAAATTTACAAGACATGATTGATAAAGGCATGAATCAAAGATTGGATCATTTGGAAGGTAAAGATATGACATATATAGATGTGTTTATATCTAAGGACAAGTAGAATCTTAGATCTAACAAAGAATTTAAAGATGAAAATTTTTATTTTTTTTTAAGGTGCTTTTCTTGATTAAGTGCCCTCCGCGAGGGCACTTGTCCTTTAGAAAAGTCTCCTTTTGCATTGAACCGCCCCTTTGAACTTGGGCGATGAACCATTAGTTGAACCAGTTCAATGGTTCAATGAAGCACGCCAAGTCCCTTTTGATCCAAAAAGCCAATGAACCATTGGATGAACTTTGACGTTGAACCAATCGGTTAAACCAAGGCTTTGAACCAAAATGGTTCAAGCCAATGGTTCAAGCCGATGGTTCAATGAATAAAACAAGCCGATAAACTAAGCATTGAACCAAAAATAATGTACTTGCCTTTAAACCAATAGGAATTTTGACGTTGAACCAAAAGATGAAATGAAAGAATGAACCAACTGAATGAAATAAAGCGTTGAACTACTTGGTTGAATTGAACTATTAAACTGTTCTTTTGGTTGAACCTGTCATTAAACCTTGAACCCGTTGAACCTTTTGAACCAAAATGGTTCAATGGTTCAAGTTAATTTTTGCACTCAGATGTTTGCCGATGAAGATTTTCATATGAACCAAAACTTTGAACCAATCCCAAAAAATGAACAAATGTTGAAAATCAATTCTTTTGACTGAAAACCACCTGCAGAAGTCTTTGAAACTATATAAAAATGAACCTGCCTGCAGAGTCCGTAGATTTTCCTTTTCCTACATAGTCCATAGATTTTCCTTTTCCTACACAATCCATAGATTCAAGCCTGCAGAGTCTGTAGATTCAAGCTTGCAGAGTCCATAGATTTTTCTTCCTATAGAGTCCGTAGATTCAAGCCTGCATAGTCCGTAGATTCAAGCCTGCAGAGTCCATAGATTTTTTGAGAAGCTCTAAAAATGAGAAATCTAAATATCTAAGACAAATTTTGAAAATGGAAGATATTATTTTGGTTTGTAGAACCAAAATAATTCAAATGTTGTTCCAAAAATGACTGTTATATTTGGGAGACAACAGCTGGCTCCAGTTGGGGAACATTTGTCAATTGCAAAACAAATTGGAAGGAGTAGAATTCAGAAAATCTAGTGTCTTCAAGTGTACCATTGGGCTTTGACGTCATGCTTTCTAGAAATGAAAGACGTCAAAAATGAAAACAAACAAAATAAAATAGAATGTAAAATTGTATAAATATACATATATACAGAGGCAATGATCTGATACTTCAAGAATTGAAGTGTTTCAAATGTTGACCATTATGGGGTAGAGAAAAGAGCGTGCCATCTTGGTATTTTAACAAAAATCTATTTTCACCCATGTGCTGATGAATTATGAACGGGCCTCTCCAAAGGGAGTCAAACTTTCCATGTATTCCTTTTGGCTCTCTTCTTTTGTCCCACAGTAGAACTTTATCTCCAATCTACAAATCACGATTTCTAGCCTTCTGATCAAAAAATTTTTTTATTAGATTTTGATGAACAACAATTCTATCCACCACCATGGTTCTTTGTTCCTCCAGCTAAGTCAGGCACATGATTCTTTTGTCAAGAGAGCTCTCATATGTCTGATCTTCAATGGCCTTCACCAATTTCAAGACTGGTAACTCTAAAGTGATTGGTATCTCATCATTAATCCCGTAGAGAAGTTGAAAAGGAGACATACCAATTGCCCTTTTTGGCATGATCCTATCAGCCCACAAAGCATCAACTAATGCTTTATGCCACATCCTTTGATTATCATCTGCAAGTTTCTTGATAATAGTTACCAAATTTTTATTGCTGGACTCAGCTTGTCCATTCCCTTGCGAAAAATAATCAGAAGAATGAGAAAGCATAATTCCATAATAAAAATAGAATTGCGTGATTTCTTGAGAGGTGAAACAAGCTGCATTATCAGTAACAATTTTGAGTGGGACTCCAAATTTGAAAATGATATTCTCTTTTAGGAAGTTGCATACAACTTCTGAAGTAGCATGCTTTGTCGAGATTGCTTCTACCCACTTGGTGAAATAATCAGTCGTTGTAAGGACATAATCATGTCCAGCACTTGAAGATGGATTTATTGTCCCAATAAAATCGAGTCCCCACTATTGGAAAGGTTCCTCTATGATTACTGGCTTGAGAGGTAAGGCAGCCAACTTGGGTTTTCCAACAAATTGCTAGCAAAGTTCACATTTCCTTACCCATTTATGTGCATCTTGGAAAAGAATCGGCCAATAATACCTGGCTCGTATAATTTTGTGAGCGGACACAGGGGTATAAAAATGTCCTCCACATGCTAGATTGTGTAAAGATTTCAAGAGCTGGGTCTGATGTTCTTTATCTACACAGCGAAGGAAAACTCCATCTATGTTTCTTTTATACAGGCCATTGTCCCAAACAACAAAATTGGCAGCTTTCAATCTGATAGTTCTCCTCTCTTTGTAAGACAAATGAGTAAGACATTCTCCATAAGTCAAAAAATAGGCAATATCTGAATACCATTCATTGGTAGTAGAAACAAAAAGGACTGTTGACGTATTGTCAACCTCAGCATCTTCACGCTGTATATCTTTTGGCTTATTGTTAGCCATTAATTGACAAAGGCCTTTACCTCTGACCAACTTTTTTGGCTTGATATCCAAATCAAATTCTTGGATTTTTTCAATCCAATTACCTCTCTTTGTGCCAAACTCCTGTTGAGTTAATATAGCCTTGATTGTGTTGTCAGGAACTAAGGTAGTAATATGTGAATTCAAAATATAGAAGCGAAAGTGTTTGACTGCTTTTACCAAGGCATAGGCGTGCTTCTCTATATTTGAATACTTCATTTCATGAGTTTTCAGAGGGCAGCTCATGAAAGAGATAGGGTATTCCATACCTTCTTTGTCTTGTTGGACAAGAATCGCTGAAAGAGTATGTTCAGACGCATAGCTATTTATAATGAAATCTCTGTGGTAATTTGGGCAGACCAAGGTGGGGGCGTGAGCAATAGTGACTTTGATATCTTGAAATGTTGTTTTACCTTCTTTGGTCTAGCTAAAGGTAGTCTTTCCTTTCATCATGTTTACAATGTGTCTTGTCTTCTTAGCAAATTTGGGGATGAATCTCTGTAAGAAATTCACTTTTTTGAAGAAAGAGTGAACAGCATTTTTACAAGCAAATTCAGCTCCTTAATATACTTGACTCTATTTGAGTCAATATTTATGCCTTATTTGGACATAATGTGTCCAAGGAGTTTCCCTTCTGTCACTCCAAAAATAGACTTTTTAGGATTCAAAGAAATACCATTCTGTCGGCAGCGCTCTAGTACTTGCTGCAAATGGCGCACATGATCAGATCAATGCTTTGAAAAGATAGTTAAATCATCAAGATATACAACTATGAATTTGCCAATTTCCTCTTTGAAATCCATGTCCATAGCTCTCTGGAAGGTAGCGCAAGCATTTATTAATCCAAAAGGCATTCTTTTGTATGCAAATGTACCCCAAGGCGTGGTGAATGTAGTCTTGTGTTGGTCAGCTTTAGCAACTTCAACTTGGTTATACCCTGAGAAGCCATCCAGCATTGATAACATTTTTTATCCTATTACTGTTTGAAGCACTTGATCCATGATTGGTAAAGGGTAATTGTCTTTCAGAGATGACTGGTTCAGATTTTGAAAATCTACACAAATGTAGATTTCACCATTTTTCTTCCTTACCGAAACTATGTTTGCAATCCATGTAGAATGATGGAATGGAAAAATAATCCTAACATTTAACATTTTCTAAATCTCAGACATAATTGTACCTAAAATTTTCAAATTATATTGTCTAGATTTTTGCTTGTAAGGCGTTGAATCAACCTTGAAAGGAATATGATGGCAGATTTCATCAGGTCTGAGAGATTTCAGATCTTCATATGAATATGCCAAGACATCAATGTATTGACGGAGTAAAGAAATAAATTTGAATTTTTATTCAGGTGTATAACACTTACCAATGTTGATCATTTTTGGATTTTCTTTGTTGGTCAGATTTACTTGGTTAAATCCCTGAGAGAAATTTGGATCTATCTGTTGTTGCTTGACGAACCTATCATGCTTGTCAAACAGCTTCTCAAGAGAAACCAGGCCTTTAGGAATTTTGTTTCCTTTCAACTGTAGGAACTGTTCATTGACATCTAAACTGGATTTAGAAATTAATTTAGACTTTTGAGATTCACTGCCTTCAAAATACAGCTGTTCAAAATTGTCTTTTCTTTCCAAGAAGGCAATGATCTACTGATCATCATTGAAAATTTGCCAATGATCAACATTGTTAGGAACACTCAGCCTATAGACCAGCTCAATGGTATATTTATCTTCTTTAAAATCAGAATGAGGAACTAAAAGAGTTCCTGAAACAGTGAGTGCATCAGCTCTATCATTAGATTCTCTTGGAATGGAAGAAATGTTAAAAGCTTCAAAGCTTTCAATTTGGTCCCAAACAAGATTATGGTAATGGCGCAGCCTCTCATTCTTGGTCTGATATGAATTTTTCACTTGACAGACCACTAATTTGGCATCCCCTTTAGCATGAAGAGATTTGACACCTCTTTCTTGAGCAGCCTTCATGCCCAACAACAACGATTCATATTCAGTTGTATTATTTGTGTTGCTAAATTGTAACTTATATGATGAAGGGAACATATCTCCTTGAGGAGATATTAAGATAATACCAGCTCCCGAACCAGTAGAGGAACAACTACCATCAAATTCTAGAGTCCAAATCTCATTAGATACTAGCTTTTCTTTAGACTTCCCCTCATCAGAGATGGAAGATCTTTCTTCATGATCTGTATATAAAAAGTAATTACCCATACCTGTAGATTCAAAGAAGATTTGAGCTTCAGGAGCTTACGTCTTGGTAACTACATACTTTGCTTCCTTTTCAGGAAGTAATCTTTTCATCACACCGTGGACAGGGATCCTTGCCTTAGATAGATCCATGTTCAATTCTCCTCCCACATCTTTAAAAAAATTATGTCCAAGTAAAATGCCATAAGATGCTGAGACATCAGCCACTAATATAGTCATTTTAATCCTCTTGTCCAGAAAGGCTATGAATGCAAATTGAGCATCTTTGATTTGCCCCAACAATGGCACTTGCCTGTTCTCCATGGAGAAACATTTCCCAAACGTCTTGGTCAATGTGAGACCAAGGGACTCAGCAACTTTGGCAGGCATGACATTGTTAGATGCACCTAAGTCTATTATACAGTTACTCAGCTTATGGCCATTGATTAACAGGGAAACATAGAAGGGTTCTATTTTTCCAGAAGTAGCTGGAGGAGTGATAATTAGATTATTTGGAATAGGCATATTTATTGAAGAATCAAAAGTTACTTTTTTGGCCTTTTGTCTTATAGGGACAGTCTGATTTTTAACATATTGGACCAGCTTGTTTAGTTGATCCATATTGGACTTCAAGTACTCAAATTCAAACACCTATATTTTTGTTTTCTTGACGTGATCAATTATGTCAAATGACTGAATCGAGCTAGGTACAGAAAAAGGCACTTCAACTTTTTGAGTTTTCAAAGGGATGGGAGGTGGGTTGTTTTGCGAATTAGAAGTAGAAGGGGAAGGTGCAACAGATGTATTTACCTTTTGAGTAATGACTGGATCTTTTGGTTGAAAGGGTAGAGTTGTTCCATGCTTGACAATTGTGACTATTGGTTGTGGTTATTCTTCTGTCTTTTCTTTATCAGCCTGCTGGGCTAATTGATTCTTAGACCTAGTAAACACTGCATATGATCCATCTAAAGCTTCTCCTTTGCTTCTAGGTTCATCTTGATAATTCAGGAAACCAATGTGGGAGTTGCCAGCTAATTCTTCTTAACTGTCTTCAATGATATCAGCATCATTTTCTTGATTTAATTTAGGCTAATAAGAAAATTTTGATTCTATTTCAATATATCACATTGCTAAATTAGTTGGAGGAGCTTCCAGAGCAAGTTTCCCTTGTGGGGGAGGAAGGTGATTTTGTTGTCCTTGGTTTCTGGCAACATTGCCCTGATATGACTGATTTGGGAATGTTCTTTTGTATGTAGAAGTAGAAGACATTCCTTGAGCCATTTGCTTTTTGAGGGCAAGGAGCTCATTTGCTAATTTTTGTACCATTGGATCTGTGGTGCTTGTAGATGCAAATTCAAAAGATGATGAAGCTTTATTTCTATCGAGATCTCTTCTTATTTTCCCTGCTAAGATGAGATCATCTTCTACTTCAGTGGCCAAAAGTTGAGCTGTAGTGAGATCTATTTGGCCATCATGTCTCAAGAGGAAACTGACTTCAGGTAGCTGAGAATTAATGAAAAAGCATTTGAGATTCTCAGTTGTAGGTCTGACAATCATAGGAATTCTATTTCTCAACTTGTCAAATTTAGCTATGAAGTCTCTCATAGGCTCATGTGGCTCTTTTTTCATTTGTGTAAGTTGAGCCAAAAGTGTATGTGCATCTTCTACAGGTTTGAATCTGACTTCAAACTTAGCTTTCAAAGTATTCCAATCAGTCACAAATCAAGTCTGTAGACGGTAAAACTAATCTGCAGCAGGACCTTGTAGTGTTTCAATAAAAATTCTGACAGCTACATCTTCAAACTCTACTCTAATTACTCCACAAGCTATACTGAATGCTGCAATGTGTTCATCAGGATGAACTTTTCCATCTCCATAAAATTTAGAAAAATTCTTCCTAGAACTGTGTGGAAGCTCATGTAGAGGAGGAGTAAGATTGAGAGGACCAAAAGCGTTACCCCAAGGGCCTTGAACTGCCATTATAGGATACTAAAAAGGAGGGATAACAAATCTCAAAGGGGTAATTATAGGCACAGCTTTATCAATAGCAGAAGTGGATACTTCATCTGGTAATGGAGATCTAGCTTTAGTAGGAGGGAAGCTCTTGGTTTGTTAGAGATGAGATGGTGAAGGAAACAAATCAAAATCACTTTGTTGTACCATCTTGAACATAGGATCAACGACACCTTTAGCCCTTTGGCTTCATGTATACCTTGAATCTACCAGATTGTAAAACAAAAATGAAAAAGATTTAACTTTGCTTCAATTAAAGATTAAGGCTTTAAACTATGCGTTCTTCCCGATTGGTGTGGAGGTGAATGGAATGGATAGACTATAAATGGATAATGGGTATTCCCCAGTGAATTCACCAAAAACTATTGGTTGAATATTTTGTCTATCAGCATACTGGTAAACAAAATAGGTCTTATCAGCTAAAGTAAGAAGATTAGTCATCCTAATGTGTAAGTTTATCACATCAGAAGGAGACTGCTCTCTCCTCTCATCAAGGGGAGGTTCCTTGTGAATATGCTATGTATATGTATAAACAGAAAATAATACTCAAGGGTAGGACCAAACATCCATCTCTCTTTCTTCAGAGATGATGTATACAAAACAAAGGAAAAACTCAAGAAAATGACAAACAACACTCCTCTTCTTTCAGAAGAACTGTTCAACTAGCCACAAGAATACTCCTGGAAATAAAAGCAGAATATGACTGAAAGTATGGTAACCAACAAATCAAGACACAGCACAAAGTCTACACCTGAAATACTCAAGAGTGATATACGAAGGGCAATGAAAGCTCAAAGTCTTCTCAAAGTCCTTTACACAACAATATAATGAAAACACACTGAAGGTAGCTTATGGAAGCACAAAGTCTCTCCACAGTTGATTCTTTAGGACACCTTCCTGACTAATTTACTAATCCTACTTATAAAATTAATGAAACAAAAAAGATATCACAGCACAAAGTCTAAAAAAGTCCCTTGTTTTCAGTAACAGATTATGATCAATAGACTGAGCACAAAGTCTCAATGATGCTTCTCAATTTCGGTAGAGTTTCGTTTAGATTGTCAAAAAGAAGATCATTTTACAATGAAAGAAAGTCCCTTATATAGCCATTTTAAAAAGGACTCGAGAACAGTAATACATCATGATGCATTGGGAAATGTTAGGAAGATTAGCTGGAACTTTGGGGCCTTTTACTCATTTGATCTTTTCAATGTAGATGAATAGGCTACGCAATTGAAAGATTACAACTTTCAATGTCCAGCTATCGGTCTGATCTTGTCTTCATCATTCCTCCATTCCAGATTAATTGAATCAAGCCCTGTATCCATCCATTGTTCTGCCTTTCCTCACTTTCAACTAGTTTTTGTCTTGAATTCTGGAAATGGATTTGGGTCTGTAAATCAAAGGCTATTTTACTGTCTTTAAAATTGATGTTTACATGCCTGTCAATATGCTTCCAATAGCTAGTCGGCTATGCTGAATTTGACGTCTTTGTGGGCATCACCTCTTGGTCTTCTTTTGGATTTTGGCTTTTTGCTTAGTACTTTTCTAAATTGGACATACCCATTTGAGCCTTGAACAATGATCCTTGTCGAGCCCTTTATTTTGGCCGCCGAGAGTCCCCCGCAAGGGCACTTGCCCTTCGGGGTCCTTCGGCAACCCTTTTCGCTTTAGTAATCCCTGCGGACAAATATTTCTCTGGGATTTTGTTTTAGCAGTCCCCACATAAAATTCTCGTGGACAAAATGTCCGGGTAAAATTCCCGCGGACAAAATGTTTGCGGAAATTTGTTCCGTCGAAAAGTCTTTGAAAATTTCTTCAGGGTCTTTGGCCATTTGGAATTCTTTTAGACTTTTTGTCAGAAGGAATTCCTTCAAACAAAAATCTAAAAGAATTAAGTCTTTGATCAAAAAAAATTAAAATGCCTTAGACAAATCCGAAAGAATTACCTTTCGGCTTCTTAGAAAAATGATCCTCTAGAAAGGTGCTTTTCTTGATTAAGTGCCCTCCGTGAGGGCACTTATCCTTTAGAAAAGTCTCCTTTTGCATTGAACCGCCCCTTTAACCTTGGGTGATGAACCATTAGTTAAACCGGTTCAATGGTTCAATGAAGCACGCCAAGTCCCTTTTGATCCAAAAAGCTGATGAACCATTGGATGAACTTTGACATTGAACCAATCGGTTGAACCAAGGCTTTGAACCAAAATGGTTCAAGCTGATGGTTCAATGAATAAAACAAGCTGATAAACTAAGCATTGAACCAAAAATAATGTACTTGCCTTTGAACCAACAAGAATTTTGATTTTGAACCAAAAGATGAAATGAAAGAATGAACCAACTGAATGAAATAAAGCGTTGAATTGCTTGGTTGAACTGAACTATTAAACTGTTCTTTTGGTTGAACCTGTCATTGAACCTTGAACCCGTTGAACCTTTTGAACCAAAATGGTTCAATGGTTTAGTTCAATGGTTCAAGTTAATTTTTGCACTCAGATGTTTGCCGATGAAGATTTTCATATGAACCAAAACTTTGAACCAATCCTAGAAAATGAACAAATGTTGAAAATCAATTCTTTTGATTGAAAACCACCTACGAAAGTCTTTGAAACTATATAAAAATGAACTTGCCTGTAGAGTCCGTAGATTTTCCTTTTCCTGCACAGTCCGTAGACTTTTCTTCCTGTTGAGTCTATAGATTAAAACCTGCAGAGTCCATAGATTCAACCCTGCAGAGTCTCTAGATTTTTCTTCTTGTTGAGTCTGTAGATTCAAGCTTGCAGAGTCCGTAGATTCAAGCCTGCAGAGTCCGTAGATTTTTTGAGAAGCTCTGAAAATGAGAAATCTGAATATCTAAGACAAATTTTGAAAATGGAAGATATTATTTTGGTTTGTAGAACCAAAATAATTCAAATGTTGTTCCAAAAATGATTGTTATTTTTAGGAGACAACACCTTCATGGGAAACAGACCAAGAAAATATACAAATATAATGAGAATTTTTTAGAGGTACAATCACTAAGAGGGGTAGTGAATCAATGAGCCCAAATAATCTAAATTAAATTTTGATCGTCGCAAATACTTAATTAATTACTAGAAACATTCATGAAACATACACAACATTCACATCAATGAACAAGAGAAACAATGCAAGATCAATCACATAACACATGACATACATGAGAAACCCTCTTGGGGGAGAAAACCCATTAGAACCTATAGTTGGACTACTATCTTATAATAAAAATATCCAATTTAGACCATCTACAAATGATCAAGGAACTACAATCCCTATTTAGTGAGACTATAATCCCATAAGGTGTAGTTGCACCTATCGAGTTGAGCCATAATAACAACTAGACCTTTTAGTAAGTTAAACCTTGTAAGGAGGCTACAACCACGTTAGATGCTAAGCTATCACAACAACACCTATGAATACATCTACCTCTGAATTGATGTCAACAACACTTGATGATGGACCTCTGCTTTTCACACTTTAACTTCACTCACACTTAAATAGCAACCGCACTATTCTGCCAACATAATTATGGCCAATAGGTCATACAAATAATCCTCAATATGTTATGCTCTTTAATTCATCCTTAGGTCACTCTAACCCTCCTTTTCTCCACAAAACACACACAAAATTTTCTCTCCAATTGCCCCTTAGTCTCTCACACAAAGTCTAGAACTAATCATCTTTAGTTCCACTATTTATATAGCAATCTTGATAATCAATACCTTAGTCAGACATTAGGCATGCCTTATCCCTTAAATAAACTATCTCATAGCTCAAAAACAATCTTCATAGGTTAGTCATAGCATCTATGGGTCACCCTTAAGTAGCTACACCTTTTAGTAAGGCCCTTGTAGCTCTTATAGGTCTCATGGAGACCTATTCACCCATTTAGCACATCATGAAGCAATACAAGAATATAGGACCACTTTAAATTACATGGGTCCACTCCTTGTGTCCCCTTTGACATCCTCAAATTATCATAGTCCACTATGCTAACCTATATGTATGCTCAAACAACTCATATAGAGACCTTATACATAGGAACACCATTACCAAACACACAATCAACTTTTTAAGCATTGTTCATACTTACGATAGATTAATTACACCTCCAAAATACTCATATATTATTCTCATAGAGTATAAAACACTTCATCATAGCCAATTCACCATGAAAAATAGAAATATCATCCATATAAGCTCAATTACTCTTCTTGGGTCACTTGCAGAACAAGCACGAAACCACAATCAACTTTGAATCTCAATATCTTTGTCTACACACAATTTAAGATATTTAAATCCATATTTCTAGATGTGCCTTAGATTCTTATACATATTTTTTTTTTACTACATGAGCAAATTCATCCTGGATTGAAAGTTATAGCCCGAAAACCAGATACTAATTTTTCTTTTGCAAATTCAAATATTCAAATACAAACGATCACTGTTAACCTTAGAACACAATGTTTGCAATCTCAAAATTTTTACTGCATATGCTCTATCAATCTCTTAGAAATTTTCCTCACTTTAGTCATGCTAACAACTATTACTTTGACCTCTTGACTTTATCACACACTATTGATCTCAATCAGTATGAACATCTACTCATCGTTGATCCTGAAAGAAGCTTGATATTTATCTTTGCTTGTCATTAAAATTTAGACGCTTGTCCTCATCATGTAGCATCATATCATTGTGAACCACACACACTCTATTCATCTTTTGAGACTTTCTCAATCTTTACCTTTGCTAAATATTTATCACATTGGCATGTTTGCATGTATGTGCATAGTAGATCTTCACTGTATAAAATCCCATGAGTTGTTGGATATCCACTAGGTTCAGATCTTCAACATCATGAAAATTGACTATGGGGACCAACTTTAATATGACTGGAAAGCCTACTTTGGACTACAATAACTTCTTCTATGTTGCTTAGATGCATGATCTCGAATTTGAACCTCATGATCACGTTTCAAAGGATAAACCATCCATATAACAAATAACTCATGTAACCTTCATGTGTGTGGGATATAATACCATTAAAATTCCTTCTCAAAATCTTCTATCATAGAGCCAACTATGCTTAGAATTTATCTGGGAAACCAAATTTACTCCTACATAACTTTTGTCATGATTTAACACATGATTTTAAATTTAGTGTAAATAAACTAGGCTCAAAATTGAACAAACCCATATGATCACCTTCTCCTGAAACATCCACATGTGCAATATATGCCACCATAAAAATTCCTACTCGGATCTTTCTTGCCTTATGAAAATTTAGCTAACTATGGGAAAACACTATCAAAATGCCTGAGAGCCCAAGTTTGCATATACATATCTTTTGATGTGCTTTAGTGCATGACCTAAAAATTAATGCATAAAACTAGGCACAAAAATAAATATACAAATATGATCATTTTATCCTAACACCTTCACTTGTGTGAATGTTGACCTCATTAACATGCTTACTCGACTCTACTTGAACCCTTTGTAGATTTGGCTAAGTATGGGAAAATAGTGAATTTTGTCTAAGTAACCAACTTTGCATCCTCATATATTTGATCACACTTTGATGCATGACCTAAGATCTGTTACATAATAACTAGGTAATAATGTGATCATAACCATATGATCAACTCCCCTTGACTCACTTCCACATGGTAATGGTGATGTCATCAAATTGCCTACTCAGATTTTTTGCCACTAGACCAATCTTGCCAAGATGGCCACAATGAAGAACTAGATGAATACCACTCATGCACAAAAGCTCCAATAATCTCCCCCTTTTTCATTTATGTCAACAACCATCATATATAGAAATATATAGCTCACCTTCTCTCTTTTCAAATAACTCCTACAATAGGAACTTTCTCCCCAATAGGAACTTTTTCCCCGTTTGACATAATGACAAAGTGGGCCCACACTGATCTTGAGGACCTAAAAATATTATCAAATAGGAAATTACCATCTTATAAAGATGATACAAACTCCCCCTTGCCTTGAGCCTACTGCTTATATTGACAACTTCCTCTTGTTCCATGCCAACACTCTCTTCAATCAAGCAATGCAACAAATGAAAAAAGAACACACAAAACCACAAAAATATGATGGAACACATAAGGAAATATTGAGAGGTTCTCCCCCTAATAACTCTAAGCAATTTAACCTTCTAAACATCTTCAGATCTCCACACACCATGAAGAATCACATATGCTTACTAGCCTTCTCTCTCAAGCTACCATAAGGACCACCAAAAGAACTTCATGCCACTCACCAAATAGGAAACTTGCACTAAACCAACTTGAAAAGTTTCCTTGAAACAAACATACCCTTCTCTTGTGGAGAAATAAATCAAAAGGCATTGTTCTTCAAATGAGGCTTGTCTGGCCTCCTTGTAGCCCTACCTGGAACTTGTATAGCCCATAATTTTAAGTACACACATCTTCAAAACCTAAAACTCCATATATGGAGCACTCTCATATGCCCTATCAATCACACCAATTTTCATCACAAAGATCATCCTTTCCCACATAAATCCTTCACAAACCTACTATCCAGTTAGGCCTCCATCTCGATAAAAACTTGAATAACTTGAGAAACACAAACCTTCAAATCTATATGAATCTTTATTTTAACCACCCATTTGGCCCATTCAACATATTAATAAGTCTCATAACTCAGCTCATAAGGTAGACCACTTTTATAGCAGATCCCAAAACCCTAGAATCTTAAAACAAACAAAGTCAACACAACGCCTTCTATTCAATGTCCACCTCTGAAACTTCTTATACACCTAGAGACACCCATCACACACTTCTGGACCAAAAAATGAGCCTTTATACCTTTAGCAACCTTGACTTTTTTTAGATCACAAAACCACTTAGACCATGCTAGAATAAGGTTAACAGACCTTTCTATGCAAAAAGATAATCTTGACAAAACACAATTCCTCCTTTGCCATTTGAGAACCTTCAATCTAACCCTAAAGACTATTCCAACAAAAAAAACACTATAGCAACACTTGTTTCTCCACTTGAAATGAGCTCTTAAGAAGCATAAATAGAGACACCCTTTATACCTAATGCTCTAAAACAAAAATCAACTCCTCATATTCCTTCTCCTCCTTTATCAATTGATACTTAAAGTTCTTCTTCTTTGGCTTAGGAGAAATAACTTCCTCATCCACTATAAAATTCTCATTTTTTTATGATTTAATTGATAATACACGGAGACAACACAAATTCATTACATACCTTTTTATCTGAAGGATCCATCTTGCAGTTTAGAACCTCATTACTAGGCACAAATAATTGATGTTCTTTGCATGATATATGTTAAAAAATAGGAGGATATTCACTTGGATCCATACATACCTCAAGACTAGCCTCAATCATCACCTTGGTCTTCTTCTTGAGCTTGATCTTTTTATTTTCAACATGAGAAGACAATGAGACATCTTGGTACTCTTCAACTTTTGAAACATTCTCCACCATAACAAACATGTTACTTGGAACTTCAATCTCATCATGACTTACACTTGTCAAATTTGGCTTCTATGTGTTAAATTGCCTTCTTATTCAAATTGTAGGAGCCTGATTAAATCTATTATGTCTTGTAGGCCTTTACTTTTAAGACCTAGCAAAGTGACTTCTCTGTTCACAATTGTAGTACACCATATCTTTTACAAGAAACTATAAATTCATAGAAACAAAACAACTTCCCCTTTTTAAATAAGACTCACCTTATATAATCTTATATGGACAATGGTTTGCAAAGTATCCCACATCAAGACAGTTAAAGCACTTGATTCTATTTACACCTTTTGACTAATAACCCCCATCATAGTCCCATGTAAATTCATTTCTATCAAGTCTCTTTAACTCTCTATCCCTATGACCAAATTGATTACATGTACAATAGTAACTATTAAATCTTGCATACCTCATAGCATTTGGCTATCTAATCTTATTTATCTTTCTCCTGTCAGCATCTTAAGTCTTTATTTGATGATTTTTCTTCAAAGTATGTTTGTCCTGGTTCACATTAGTCTTCATCTTGTCTTGAGTAGCATTATTTTGTTCTTCTTCATATCCAAGATCAATTCTATCACTATTATGTTTTAGACCACTCAAAATGTTATCTAGATCACATGAGCTTTTTTATAATATCACAAATGACTTCACCTTACTAGATGTCTTCTCTAACTCATATTTCAAAGACTTATTTTTAGAAACATACCTTGAACATTCTTCTTTTTTGGCTCTTATACTTTTAGACATAGATTCCAACTTAGAATTAAGAAACATGACAACACTTTCATGCTCCCTAGAGTCTTCAAATAATCTTGCCTCAAATATATCAAACTACTCCTCATAGTCTTTGAACTTAGATTTCATTTTCTTAATAATCTTCTTATCAATCTTCAGTTCTTCAAGAGCATTCATCAGAATAGTCTCACAATCTACCTCATCTTCATCATTATCTAAATCACTCCAAGTAGACACCTTCTAATGTGAGCAAGTTCCTTCATTATCCATAAATAGAGATTTATCTTTAGTAGAACCATCATCTTTATGATCATATTTTGAGTCACTGTTTTCATTCTCATTTGATGAGTTGCAATTTTCTTTGGTGTAGAGACTCTTCTTATTTTTGAATAACTACTTCCTGTTGTTAAAATTTTTGAATCCTTTCTTCTTGTATGTCTTCTACTCTTCATCTTGGCCTTTACCATGCTCTTCATCATCATTCTTCTCATGCTTATGAGGTAACTTTTGAGCAAAATGTCCTATCTCTCCATAGTTGAAACATTTGAAGGGTAGTTTACCCTTATACTTCCCTAAGCCAGTGTTCAATTTCCTAGTAATGAAAGCAATTAGTTCATCCTGATCAATATCATATATGTCATCCTCTTTGGATTTCTTACCTTTAAACTTCTTCTTAGGCTTCATCTCTATCTTGAATGCAACTTCCTTCTTTAGTGTTATATCATCATTTATTCTCATGTCATATGCAGTAAGGGTGGCATGCAATCGATCCATCTTCAATTGAGTAAGATCATGACTCTCTTCTATAGTAGATACTTTTAGATCAAACTTGAGAGATAGAGACCTCAATACCTTTTAGACTACAGTTGCCTCTTCAAGATTCTCTCCAAGACCTCTGATGATGTTCACAGTCTCATCAACTCTCTATAGAAAAGACGTCATAGAATCTTCCTCCTTCATCTTGAGACTTTCAAATTGCCTTATGTGGGTTTGTAGCTTAGTAATATTGACCTTTGAATCTCCTTTAAAAATGATCTTCATTTTGTCTCATATCTCTTTAGCAGAAGTACAATGGATTACCTTGGTGTATTTAGTCTTTAAAAGACCAAAAGTGATAGCATTCATCACCTTGGAATTGTTCTCAAATAACTTCTTGTATGTAACACTATATGGAGGAATAAAAGGAACAGCATAACCATCCAGGACATATTTCCATACATCAAACCCTAGGGACATAATATATGTCCTCATCCTTGATCTCCAAAAAGCATAATTGGATCCATTGAACATCGGTGCTTACTTAGTAGTGAAACCTCCTTGATGACTACCCATATTGTACCTTGTATCACCTTCAAGTTGTTACGTCTTTACCAAATGACTTGATCTGATACCAATTATTAGTGGTACAATCACTGAGAGGGGAGGTGAATCAATGAGCTCTAATAATCCAGCTTAAATTTTGATCTTTGCAAACACTTAATCATTTACTACAAGAATTCATGAAGCATACACAACATTCACATCAATGAGTAAGAGAGACAATGCAAGATCAATTACGTAACACATGACACACATAGGAAACCCTCTTGGGGGAGAAACCCCACTGGAACTTGAAAATGGACTTTGTCCTATAATAATAAGATCTAATTTAGACCATTGACAAATGATCAATGGAGTACAATCCCTATTTAGTGAGACTACAATCCCATAAGGTGCATCCACACCCATCTAGTTGAGCTGCAACAAATAGATCTTTTAGCAAGTTAAACCTTGCAAGAAGGCTACAACCACTTTATATGTTGAGTTGCCACAACAACACCTATGAATACATCCACCTCTAAACTAATATCAATAACATCTGATGATGGACCTTTGCTTATCACACTTCACCTTCACTCACACTCAAATAATAAGTGCACTATTCTACCAACATAATAATGACCAACAAGTCATATAGATAGTCCTCAATCTATTCTAATCTTCAATTCATCCTCATGGCACTCTACCCCTCCTTTGATCCATAAAACACACTCACAAGTCTCTCTCCAATTGCTCCTTAGTCTCTCACACAAAATCTATAACCCATCATCTTTGGTTTCACTATTTATAGAGCAATCTTGATAATCACTACCTTGGTCAGCCATTAGGCATGCCTTAGCCCTTAAGGAAACTATCTCATAGCTAAAAAATAATCCTCATAGGTCAGCCATAACATCTATGGGTCACCCGCAAGTATGCTCACTTCAGTTGAAATTAAGTTTGATGATGAAGTTAGAGCTTTGCTAATATTATGTTCTTTGGCTGATAGTTAAGATAGTTTGGTTATGGTTGTGAGTAATGCAGCCCTACCAAGGTAAGCTTGAATTTTGAGGATGTTGTAGGTGTGATCCTTAATGAGGAGATGTGAAGTAAAAGCACTAGTGAATCATCTTCAAGTAATGATTTATCCATTGATAATAGCGGGAGGCAAAAAGATAAGAGAAAAAGCAACCAAGAAAAGTCAAAAGGTAGATCTAAGTCCAGATCTAGATCCAAGATGATATGCTGACATTGTGAAAAGAGTGGACACTCAAAAAGGGATTGTTGATCACCTAGGGATAAGAATTCCAACAAGGAGGAAATGAATGAGGTAAATGTGACATCAGGTAAATCGTGTTATGATGCCTTAAGTATTTCTATGGATAGTTTTTTTGAGTCTTAAGTATTTGATTCAGGGGCTTCTTTTCATGCCACTCCACATGGGAATTATTTTATTGATTATGTTCAAGAGAATATAGGACATGTATATCTTAGTGAAGATGAACCATGTGAGATAGTAGGGAAAGGTTGTGTTCAGGTTAAGATGCATAATGGGAACACATGGATCCTTAAGGATGTTAGACACATGCCTATGTTGAGACATAATTTGGTTTCAGTGGGGCAATTGGGTAGTGAGGGATGTTCAGTATTGTTTACTATAGATTCTTGGAAAGTTACCAAAGGTGCTCTTATGATCTTGAGAGGTAATAAAATTGGTACTTTATATTTGAATAGTAGTGTTGATTCTATTGATTTAGTTTTTGTAGATGGAGGTGTAGCTATGTGGCACTATAGGCTTGGTGATATGAGCCATAAGGGCATGCAAATCTTATAAGATACATTACCTAGATTGAAATATCTAGATCTAGACTTTTGTGAGAATTATGTATATAGGAAATATAAGTGGGTTAAGTTATTGAAGGTTGGACCTATTGTCCCCCAAAAATATCAGCTCATTTTTGGGACAACATTTGAACTATTTTGGTCTTACAGACTAAAATTATCTCTTCTCTTTTCAAAATTTGTCTTGGGCATTCAAATTCTTTAGTTTTCAAGCTTTTCTTAAATCTACGAACTCTGTAGGCTTGAATCTACGGACTCTACAAGCTTGAATATACGGACTGTGCAAGAAAAGGAAAATCTACGGACTCTGTAGGTAGGTTCATTTTTACAGGTTCAAAGGCTTTCATAGGTGGTTTCAGTCAAAAGAATCAATTTTTCAACACTTAGTCATTTTTCGAGACTGTTTCAGTGCCTTGGTTCAAATAGAAATCTCCATCGGCAAACACCAGTAGCAGGTTCAATGGTGGGTTCAACCAAAGGAATGGTTCAATGGCTTGGTTCAACCAAGTGGTTCAACGCTTTATTTCACTTGGGTGGTTCATTCCCTTTGTTTTAGTGTCTTTTGGTTCAATACTTAGTTCATCGGCGTGGTTCATTCAATTGAACCATCGGCTTGAACCATTTTTGGTTCAACCGATTGGTTCAACGTCTTGGTTCAATGAAAAGGTTCAACATTTTGGTTCAAAGACATGGTTCAAAGGCAAGTTCAATGTTTGGTTCAATACTTAGTTCATCAGCTTGGTTCATTCAATTGAACCATCGGTTTGAACCATCGACTTGAACCATTTTTGGTTCAACCGATTGGTACAACATTTTGGTTCAACAGAATGGTTCATCACCAAAGTTCAAAGGGGAGATTCAATGTAAAAGGAAGCTTCTTGAAGCACAAGTGCCCTTGCGGAGGACACTTAATCGACAAAAGCACCCTTCGAAAGGGTCATTTTCAAGGAAGCCGAAAGGTAATTCTTTCAGATTTGTTTAAGGCATTTAAAATTGGCTAAGACATAATTCTTTTAGATTTTTGTCCAAAGGAATTCCTCCAGACAAAAAGTTTGAAAGAAATCAAAGAAGTGAATGCAGGGAAAAAATCCAAAGACTTGTTCAAAGACTTGGTGGAACAAATTTCCATGAACTTTTCATCTGTGGGAATTTTCCCAAGACTTTTTGTCTGTGGGAATTTTCCCCAGGGAAAATGTCTGTGGGAAACGTCCATGGAGAATAGCCCAGGGAAAAGCTGAAGGGTCGCTCGAAGAAGCTCGAAGGCCATTTAAAGACTGACCAAAAGATAGATACCCTTGCGGGAGGCTATTCTGAGTCGAAATGGGTTATTTCTCAAGGCCTAAAAGGCCAAGCCCAATCTGGAATAGTGCCAAGCGAAAAGCTAAAAGAAGACCAAAGGGTGACGTGCTCGAAGATTTCAAATTCAACACAACTGACTAGCCGTTGGAAACATAGTGACAGGCGCGCAAACGTCAAATTGAAGACAACAAAATAACTGTTGATCCTTAGAACATACAGACCAAAATACATTCATAGATTTCAAGGCCAAGACTAGCAGAAAGTGGGGAAGGAATAGAACAACAAATTAAATCTAGGACCCGATTCAATTAACCAAAAAAGGAGGAATGATGAAGATAAGATCAAATCACCAGGTGGATATTGAAAGTTGTAAACTTTTAATAAGCATGACTTGTTTCCCTGCATTGATAAAATCAAATGGGTAAAATGCCCCTAATTTCTAGCATGTCCTCTTAACAAATTCCAACGTAATATGATGTATTATTGTTCCTAAGTCCTTATTGAAGAGGCTATATAAGGGACTCTCTTCTATTGTAATAAACATCTCTTTTTTGACAATTTGAATGAAACTCTACCCAAATTGAGAGGCATCATTGAGACTTTGTGCTCAGTCTGTTAATCATATTTTGTTACTGGAATAAGAAAACAAGGGACTTTTTCAGACTTTGTGCTATGATATCTTTGTTTTTGAGGAAAATTTTCTTATGTCTTTTTCCTTGATATTTTTTCTATTCCATTAATTTACAAGCAGGATTAGTAAAATTAGTCAGGAAGGTGTCCTGAAGAATCAACTATGGAGAGAATTTGTGCCCCCATAGCTGCCTTCAGTGTGTTTTATTTTCATTACTGTGTAAAGGACTTTGAGAAGACTTTGTGCCCTCATTGGCCTTCATATATTACTCTTGAGCATTTCAGGTAGAGACTTTGTGTTGTATCTTGATTTACTGGTTACTACACCCTCAGTTACATTCTGATTTTATTTTCAAGAGTATTCTTGTGGCTGGTTGAATAGTTCCTCTGAAAGAAGAGGAGTGTTGTCTATCATTTTCCTTGATTTTTTTCTTTTTTTTACACACATCATCTCTGAAGGAAGAGAGATGGATGGCTTGTTCTACCCTTGAGTATCATTTTCTATCTATACATATATATAGCATATCCACAGGGAACCTCCCCTTGATGAGAGGAGAGAGCAGTCTCCTTCTGATGTACTAAACTTACACATTTAGATGACTAATCTTCTTACTTTGGCTGATCAGACCTATTTTGTTTACCAGTACGCTGATAGACAAAATATTCAACCAATAGTTTTTGGTGACTCCACTGGAGATATACATAATATTGTGCAATTTGGAACATCAAGTTTTAGATTAAAACATCACCTATATAACCCATTATCATTATAACTTTATCCATTATAGACTCTAGAGACTCCGTTTCATGTCTTACCCATTATCCATTTATAGCCTTACCATTTTCATCCATCTCCATTATATTATCTGGTCTACAAAACTAGAGCTGCTGGGAAAGAAAGAGTAGTTTGAAGCCTCAAGCTTTAAGCTGAACCAGGGCCAATTTTTTTTCTATTTTTGTCCTATAATTTGGCAACTCCACTCAAATGTTTTATCCCTATTGTTCATAATCTGATCATGGCAGTTCGAGGGCCCTGGGGTAACTCTTTTGGTCCACTTAGTCTAACTCCACCCCTACATGAGCTACCACTCAGTTCGAGGAAGAATTTCCCCAAATTTTTTGGTGATGGAAGAGTCCACCCTGATGAAAACATTGTAGCCTTCACCATAGCATGTGGTGTGATAGGGGTCAAATTTGAAGACGTGGAAGTCAGGCTTTTTGTGGAGACCCTATAAGGTGCTGCTGCAGATTGGTTCTACCATCTACAAGCTGGATCAGTGACTGACTGGGATACACTCAAAGCTAAGTTTGAAGCTAGGTTCAAGCCTATAGAAGATGTGCATGCCTTGCTAGCCTAGCTCACTCAGATGAAGAAAGAGCCCCATGAACCTATGAGAGACTTCATTGCCAAGTTCAACAAGCTGAGGCACATGATTCCCATGGTCGCCCAAATGACACCTCAGAATCTCATGTGTTTCTTCATCAACTCACAGCTGCCTAAAGTGAGTTTTCTGTTGAGATGGGCTAGACACATAAACCTTGAGGCTACTCAATACTTGGCTACTGAGCTAGAAGATGACCTCATTTTGGCAGGAAAGATAAGGAGAGATCCTAATAGAAATAGAGCTTCATCATCTTCTGAAAATTCATCTACAAGCACCACTAATCCAATGGTGCAAAAGATGGCAAATGAATTGCTAGCCTTGAAAAAGAAAATGGCACAAAGTATGTCTTCTACTCCTCTATATAAAGATATACCAAGGAGGACATTCCTTAATCAGCAATATCAAGGCAATGCTGCCAAAAGTCAAGGACAACCAAATCGTCTTCTTCCCCCATAAAGGAATCCTACCCTTGAAGCACCTCCAACAAACTTAGTAGTTGGATATTTGAAAATAGAGCATGTTTCCTATTTCCAACCTAAGTTAGAGCAAGAAAATGGCATTGATCTCTTCAAGGAAGATCTAGAAGAATTAGCTGGCGACTCCCACATTGGTTTCCTGAATTACCAAGATGAACCCAAAAGTGAAGGTGAAGCAGTCAAAGGATCATACACCGTATTCACCAAGTCTAAGAATCAGTCAATACAGCAAGCTAAAAAAGAGAAGAGAAATGAGTGACCCCAACCAATAATTTCAATTACTGAGTAGAGAACCCCTCTTCCTTTTCAGTCAAAGGACTTGGTGATTACCAAAGAAGTAAGTACATCGAACATCTCTGCACTGTCTACTTCAACTTTGCAGATCAGTCCTCCCCCTCCCAAAAATCAAAAGGATGAACTCCATCCTCTCTTCTAAGTCCATTCTAGTCATTTGACATGATTGATCATGTCAAGGAATCCAAAATTCAAATGACTGAGTTTGAATCCCTGCAAGTCAATCCTGAGCAATTGGACATTGATGGAGAACCAAGTATAGACCTATTTGAGGAAAAAATTGTGGTCACCCAAATGTCAGCCCCGACAACTCAAATTCTATATAAGCCTTTAGGTAGGGGTAATTACTTCTTGACCATGGGTGATGCTCCTATCTCAGCTAATGAAAGTCCTATAGCTGGCAATCTAGGATTCGATTCAAATAAGGCATCAAAAGAATTAGTAGGGTGTAGTACAAATCAAGAAAGATCTTCCATCTCTAATGAAGAGAAACCTGATAAAAGATGAGCTTTTGATGATGCATGGATCTTGGAATCTGATGGCAGCATTTCTTCCATAGCTAGATACAGATCTCTGTTGCTCGAATTGAACACTGCTCAGGGTGAAGAGGTCAAACTCCTTCACATCAAAGGAGATGTTGAACTGATGGTTTGCCAGGGGTCTGATGCTAACAATCAAAGAATGTGATAGATTGGACCATTAGAACAACAAGTTATGATGGTGGACCATGCTGCTACAAATCAAAATCAGGCAAAGGAACCCTTCGCAGGGAGAGCAAGGAGTTATGGTTTTTAGTTTGAAGACCACGTCCTGCCACAGAGCAAAAAGAAGGAAAGACCAAGAGGAAGACACAAAAAATTGGTTTCCTGGTGGAGAGCTCCATTCACCCATCACCATTTCTAGGGACAAAATGTCTTCTTGCTAGTTTACCAAGATGGTGCACTATTTTCACTGTCTCTCAAGAAGCAACATTTGAAAAACTTCAATTCTTGAAGTATCAGATCATTGCATATGTATATATGTATATTTGTATAGTTTTTAATTCTATTTTGTTTTGTCTATTTCCATTTTTGATGCCTTCCATTTCTGGGTAGCATGACCCCATAACCCAATGGTACACATGAAGACACTGGAGATTCTAGATTCTACTCCTTTCAATTCCTTTTGAAATTGATAGAAGTTCCCCAACTGGAGCCAGTTGTTGTCCCCCAAAAATATCAGCTCATTTTTGGGACAACATTTGAACTATTTTGGTCTTATAGACCAAAATTATCTCTTCTCTTTTCAAAATTTGTCTTGGGCATTCAAATTCTTCAATTTTCAAGCTTTTCTTAAATCTACGGACTCTGCAGGCTTGAATCTATGAACTCTGCAGGGTTGAATCTACAGACTCAGTAGGAAGAAAAATCTATGGACTATGCAGGAAAAGGAAAATATACAGACTCTGCAGGTAGGTTCATTTTTACAGGTTCAAAGGCTTTTATAGGTGGTTTTATTCAAAAGAATCAATTTTTCAACACGTAGTCATTTTTTGGGACTGTTTCAGTGCCTTAGTTCAAACAAAAATCTCCATCAGCAAACACCAACAACAGGTTCAACGAGTTCAAGGTTCAACGGCTGGTTCAACCAAAGGAATGGTTCAATGGCTCGGTTCAACCAAGTAGTTCAACGCTTTATTTCACTCGGGTGGTTCATTCCCTTTGTTTCAACGTCTTTTGGTTCAATACTTAGTTCATCAACTTGGTTCATTCAATTGAACCATCAGCTTGAACCATTTTTGGTTCAATCGATTGGTTCAATGAAAAGGTTCAACATTTTGGTTCAAAGACATGGTTCAAAGGCAAGTTCAATGTTTGCTTCAATACTTAGTTCATCGGCTTGGTTCATTCAATTGAACCATCAGCTTGAACCATCGACTTGAGCCATTTTTGGTTCAACGTCTTGGTTCAACAGAATGGTTCATCGCCAAAGTTCAAAGGGGTGATTCAATGCAAAAGGAATCTTCCTGAAGGACAAGTGCCCTTGCGGAGGACACTTAATTGACAAAAGCACCCTTCAGAAGGGTCATTTTCAAGGAAGCCAAAAGGTAATTCTTTTAGATTTGTTTAAGGCATTTAAAACTGGCTAAGACATAATTCTTTCAAATTTTTGTCTGAAGGAATTCCTTCAAACAAAAAGTCCAAAAGAAATTAAAGAAGTGAATGCAGGCAAAAAATTTGAAGACTTGTTCAAAGACTTGGTGGAACAAATTTCTGCAGACTTTTCATCTGCAGGAATTTTCCCTAGACTTTTTGTCCACAAGAATTTTCCCTGGGGAAAATGTCCGCGGGAAATGTCCACAGGGAATAGCCCAAGGAAAAGTTGAAGGGTCACCTGAAGAAGCCCGAAGGCCATTTAAAGACTTCCCAAAAGATAGATACCCTTGTGGGAGGCTATTCTAACTCAAAAAGGGTTATTTATCAAGGCCCAAAAGGGCAAGCCCAATCTGGAAAAGTGCCAAGTGAAAAGCAGAAAGAAGACCAAGGGGTGATGCGCTCGAAGACGTCAAATTCAACACAGCCAACTAGCCATTGGAAACATAGTGACGGGCGCATGAATGTAAAATTGAAGACAACAAAATTACTATTGATCCTTTGAACATATAGACCAGAATACATTCACAGATTTCAAGGCCAAGACTAGCAAAAAGTGGAGAAGGAACAGAACAGCAAACTAAATCCAAGACCCTATTCAATTAACTAGAAAAGGAGGAATGATGAAGATAAGATCAGATCGCCAGGTGGACATTGAAATTTGCAAACTTTCAATAAGCGTGACTTGTTTCCCTGCATTGATAAAATCAAATGGGTAAAATGCCCCTAAGTTCTAGCATGTCTTCTTAACAAATTCTAATGCAACATGATGTATTATTGTTCCCGAGTCTTTCTTGAAGAGGCTATATAAGGGACTCTCTTCTATTTTAATAAACATCTCTTTTTGGACAATCTGAATGAAACTCTGCCCAAATTGAGAGGCATCATTGAGACTTTGTGCTCAGTCTGTTAATCATACTTTGTTACTGGAATAAGAAAACAAGGGACTTTTTTAGACTTTGTGCTATCATATCTTTGTTGTTGAGGAAATTGTTCTTATGTCTTTTTCCTTGATATGTTTTTTTTTCCATTAATTTAACAAGCAAGATTAGTAAAATTTGTCAGGAAGGTGTCCTGAAGAATCAACTGTGGAGAGACTTTGTGCCCCCATAGCTGCCTTCAGTGTGTTTTCTTTTCATTGTTGTGTAAAGGACTTTGAGAAGACTTTGTGCCCTCATTGTCCTTCATATATTACTCTTGAGCATTTTAGGTAGATACTTTGTGTTGTATCTCAATTTTCTGGTTACTACACCCTCAGTTACATTCTGCTTTTATTTTCAGGAGTATTCTTGTGGCTGGCTGAATAGTTCTTCTGAAAGAAGAGGAGTGTTGTCTGTCATTTCTCTTGAGTTTTTCCTTTGTTTTACCCACATCATCTCTGAAGAAAGAGAGATGGATGGCTTGTTCTACCCTTGAGTATTATTTTCTATCTATACATATATATAGCATATCCACAGGGAACCTCCCCTTGATGAGAGGAGAGAGCAGTCTCCTTCTAATGTGATAAACTTACACATTTGGATGACTAATCTTCTTACTTTGGCTGATCAGATCTATTTTGTTTACCAGTACGTTGATAGACAAAATATTCAACCAATAGGACCAACAAAGAAAGATCACAAGTTATATTTTGTACACTCAGATGTATGGGGACCAGCTCAGGTATCTTCTATTGGTGGATCCAATTATTATGTTACTTTTATTGATGATGCAACTAGGAAAGTTTGGATTTATTACATTAAAAATAAATATGATGTATTTAACACTTTTAAGAAGTGGAAAACCTTAATTGAGAATGAAACAGGTCTCAAGTTGAAATGTCTCAGATCAAATAATGGAGGCTAGTATTGTAGTAATGATTTCTTTGCTTATTGTTCTAACAATACAATACATAGGCAAAAGATGGTTCCAAGAACTCCTTAGTGTAATGGGGTATCTAAAAGGATAACATAACAATAATGGATTATGCTAGGAGTGTGAGGTTACATGTAGGGTTGTCTTTGCAGTTTTGGGCAGAAGAAGTTAGCACGATAGTATATCTGATTAATAGAGGACCTTTTATACCTTTGGAAAGAGGCATTATTGAACAAGTTTAGTCTAGTAAGAATGGTGATTATTCTTTTCTTAGAGTCTTTGGATGTGAGGCTTTTGCTCTCATTAAGAAATAGGAGAGGACCAATCTAGAGGCTAAATCAGAGACATGCACATTTGTTGTTTATGGTGAGGATGACTTTGGTTTCCATTTATGGAGCATTAAAGATATAGGAAAATATTTTGGTCTAGAGATGTAGTCTTTAATGCAAAATTCATGCATAAGGATCAGTTACAGGAACAAGATCATGAACAAAAAAAGTACATAATATTGGATAACATTACGGATGGCAAAGTATCTAAGGATTTAGTTCAGGAACCTTCTACACAATAACCCCAAACTCCTATGGTAAGAAGATATTCTAGGGTAAGAACACCTGAACGTTTTTATCCTTCTTTAAATTATTTTTTACTCACCGACAATGGAGAGCCAGAGTGTTATGAGGAAGCAATACAGGTAGATACCAAGTTGAAATGGGAACAAGCCATGGATGAGGAGCATAGATCTCTCATGGAGAACCAAACATAGGGTTTGGTTAGGCTACCCAAGGGCAAGAGTGCATTGCCAAACAAGAGGATCTTCAGGATCAAAGAAGCGGATGAAGGGAGAAAATAGTATAAGGCTAGGATGGTGGTCGAGGGGTTTGCACAAAAATTAGGGATTGATTTTGATGAGATTTTCTCTCCTATTGTAAAAATGACTTCTATTATGATTGTTCTTGGTTTACTTATAGTTTAGGATTTTCACTTAGAATAGTTAGATGTGAAAACTGCTTTTCTTCATGGTGATTTGGATGAAGAGTTGTATATGAAGCAACCACAAGGATATGAGGTCAAAGGGAAGGATAACTTTGTGTGCATATTAAAGAAGAGCATGTATGGCTTGAAACAAGCTCCACAAAAATGGTATAAGAAATTTGATTGTTTTATGTTGGAACAATAATATAAAAGGTGTCATTCTAACCATTGCATATACATCAAACATTTTGATGATGGTTCCTTTATTATTTTATGCTTGTATGTCGATGACATATTAGTTACAAGAAATAACATACGACATATTCATATGCTCAAGAAATAGCTTAGTGACTCCTTTTCTATGAAGGATTTGGGTGCTACAAAGCAAATCCTTAGTATGAATATTACTCATGATAAAAAGGAGAGGAAGATGGTTTTATCCCAATCAAAGTATGTGAAGAAAGTCTTGGAAAAGTTTAGCATGTTGGATGCTAAATCAGTTGGTACTCATTTAGCTAGCTACTTTAGATTATAAAAGGAGCAGTATCCCAAGATGGAAGTTGAAAAGCTTAGGATGTCCAAGGTACCTTACTAATTGACAATTGGTATCTTGATGTATGCCATGGTTTATACTAAGCCAGATATTGCCTACGTAGTGAGAGTTGTGAGCAAGTATATGAGTGATCCAGGTTATGAGAATTGGTAGGTAGTGAAATGGATTCTTTGATATTCAAGAGGAACCATTGATTTTACATTATCTTATGGTAGATCAGATACCACTTTGCATGGTTATGTGGACTCGTATATGGTAGGGGATATTGATAACATAAGAAGTATGACAGGATATATATTTACTATTAAAGATACAACTATTAGTTGGATTTTTAACATATAAAAGGTTGTGGCTTTATCAACCACAAAGGTAGATTATGTTATGCCATGGAGGCTAGCAAGGAGATGATTTGGTTACAGGAGTTATTTCAAGAGTTGAGGCATGAGCATGAAGTTGGGAGAATACATAGTGATAATTAGAGTGTTATTCATTTGGCAAAGAACTCCCCTTTCCACTCGAGGATAAAACACATTCAGTTGAATTATCACTTCATCAGGATAGCTTTGAAGGAGAACTTGGTGAAGATAGAAAAGATACATACTAGCCAAAATCCTATAGATATGATGACCAAGGTGGTCACATTAGACAAGTTGAGACTATGTTCATATTTGGTTGACCTTAGTGGTCATGGAGCAGTGATAGATTTTATTCAAGAGAAACGGTCTCCAATTGGGAGATTATTGAGTGTGGAGCCCTTTGGGGCTATCACATGGCCATAGGAATATAATTTTGGGGGTCTAAAGGTCTCCAAGGATGTAGGGGGTGTAATTTTCATGTTCTCCACATGTGAGTGGAATATTCCTTATATTCCTAATTTCTATGTATTCCATATTTTATGGAATTAGTTGTTAGATATTTATTTCCATGTGACTTCCTCTTTTGTTGGAAGTGGCTCTATCTTCCTTATTTTTAGGGAGATTGGTTATTTCTTGGAATATGTTATACATTCCTTTTTATGTGGAGTTGGTTGAGATCACATGTTTTTTGGGAAAATTATGCCCTTAGACAGTGGAGAGATGAATATGGTGTGTTCCTCCTTGGGAGAGATTTTGGATAAGCTTGATGAGATGGAAGAGGGTTGTCACATGTTGGATAATGCTTATCTTGGATAAGCATTGCACATATCTACTCTTTTTGTGGATTTTCTTCATTTTAATATATATACAAGGTGTGGTGTGGCATTTAGAGGTTGATGGTTTATTTGCAGGGTGTGGCTTTGAGGATCAGAGTTAAAGTACAGGTGTTTTTCAAAGTGCAGGTGTTCATTATAAGTCATGGTTTAACAGCTTGTGAAATATAGCATTGTGGAGGTGCAGGCGAAAATGTAGCGTTTTGTGCAAAATTTTCTAAAAGAGATTTTTCTATCTATGTGAGAGTTCATTGTAGTCTTGGTATTTAGATCACTATTTTTATTTAAGAACTTTCATTGGTGGATATAGCCCACATTGGGTGAACCACATTAGATCTGTGTTATTTATGTTACTATCTTGTTCTCTCATTTATGCTTTCATAATAATGGTGAATTAAGGAATGTTTTCATGATGCATGTTATTGCATAGCTTTAGATCTAGTTTATGGTAATAGTAAATTTGGAAGTGTTTTATTCCTCGCATGGTTCTTATTTAGACGCTTGACCTTTTATGCATATGACATTTGATGTTAGACTATTTTGTGCCAAGTCTTATCACAGACCATTTTTGGAGAAACAAATCCATACTTTCGAGACCAAGTTTGAACCATTTGTCCTTTGGACATAGTTTTTTGGAGTTTGTAAAACTCTAAGCCTTTTTATTTTTTGAGCTTTCATCATTTATGTAGATATGTCTAGCTACACCTATGGTGGAGTCATGTATAATCCAACTTATGATAGAATGGCTGCACAGAATGACTTTTATGGCTTTAGTCAAGACCCCAATGATGATAATATGGTTTATGAGATAGATTTCTATCCACCTCATAATAATCATTCATGGGAACAAAGTTATGAACCAGCTTACGATCCAACTCAAGACCTTGATTGGTATGAAGAGGCTTATAAGGAGGAATTTGAAGACTGAACTATAGATAATGTTGTTTGGGATATAGATCCATATCCTCTTTATAATAATCAGTGCACAAAATAAAGTTACGAACCATCTGATGATCCAACTCAAGATTGGGATAATATGGTTTATGAGGAGGACTTAGATGCATTAAATTGTGTGAGAAATAAAGCTCTATAATGCCCCATTACCATTTTAAGACCTCATCCTTTGGCTTGTGCAAGTGATTAGGCTCCACAATGCCATACCATTTCTATACCAAGACCTCATCCTTTGGCTTGTGTGAGCAATCAAGCTCCAAAATTCCCCTTCATCATTCTAGGACCTTATCCTTTAGCTTGTGTGAACAATCAAGCCCCATACCACCTTGTTGTTACCATCTCATGACTTCATCCTTTGGCTTATGAGAGAAATCAAGCTCCATAATGCCCTACCATTATCCAACTGTAGGCCATTCCTTATCTAGTACTAATCCAATCAAAACCTCAACTAAACCAATCCTTCAAAGACCAAGCTATGTTCTAAATTGGTATTTTCCAACTCATTGGAAACCAAGACTAAAAGAACCAACCAATCCAAGATGCTTTTGTTAAACCAACCATTTGTGATAAGTCAACTGTGATGAATCACCTTTTAATCATATACCTATTATTGAGAAGTCTCACTCTGACAAGCCAATCTTTGATAAGTCACTTCTTAATGATTATAATTAACTTTGGACAAATCATTACCTTGACCATATGCCTATTTTTTAAGATCCTTCTATTGATAAGCTAGTCTTTGAGGAGTTATCTCTTGACCTTTTTCCCATTATGGAGGAGTTTCACTTTGACAAGCTAGTCTTTATAGAACCCACCATGCCATCACAAGCCATTACTTGTCCAATACCAAACATTCAACAAGACATCATTATAATAGAGTACCCATCAGATGAAGAATCAGAGTTAGATTTAGGTTATATTATTGGACTAACATCAAATTTAGCATCAAAACTAGAATCAACATCAGTCTCAACATAGGATTCAGAGTCCCTTGAGCCAGAATCAGATTCAAAAGAATGATATACTCATGTTTGTTACCACATTGGTTATGCATGCCTCACAGATCAATTTAAATACATTTATGATCCTTTTATGATTTTTGAAGATGATTAATTTAGCATCAACACAAGTTCTCCTAGTATCTTTTATGAGGATTTTGATGCCAAACTCTATTCCATTACTATTCCACATGCCATTATCATCAACCAATATAGCCATATTATTGACATTCCATCTCCCACAAGTACTGATTAGAACTGATAGAATCACACTTTGTTGAACTACATCCATGGTGACATAGTAGTTGAAGAAGAGCACTCTCCTAGTGAAACCTTTTTGAAGGCACTAGGGGACAAGCAAAGTTCAAACTCAACATCTTTTAGTGAAACTTTTTCAAAAGTGCTAGAATAAAATCAAAGTCAAAAACTCATGCTCATTAGTCAAACCTTCTCAGAGGTGCTATGGGAAAATCAAAACAACTTCATTGGTGAAAACCTCATCGAGGTGCCAATAGTTGAGCACAAAAGTTATTCACTACTTAATCAAGACAATATCAAAGATAACATCAAAATTACTTCCTATCTACATTCTAATCAGATGGTAACTACTCTCAGGCCCAAATAATAGAAGAATTTTGGGGTCATATCAAGAGAATATTCATCAGTGTTTAGCCTTGCCACATCTAAAGTTATGTCAAATCTGACATCAATAACATTATGTGTGATTTAAAGTCTCGATCTTAATTTGTTTCCCAACCACTACACATTCCATTATCATCCACCATTCCATTTCAAAATCAAACCTACCATCCATTATTTATCCCTATTTACCATCCATTGTTTCACTTTCCTTTACAAAGGCTATAAAGATACTTTGTCTTGATGTTTGAACGAATTAGATCAATGACCAATGAATATCACAACAATATTCTTGGCATCCAAATCTACAGGTAATTTTTGATAGAATGACTATTTAGATGAGGTGTGGGCTAGCAATTAACATGATTGATTATTCTATTTGTATCATTTGTTGATTAGGATGTGCATCTACACTTTAATAGGAACAATAGAATAATAAAACCAACAACCATTGCCTAGGCCAAAAACACGTACCATGTTGTTTTCATTTGCCATTTCAAATTTCCATATCCATTTACCCTTATCATGCACCCATCCATTTACCCCATCACTTGGGGGAAAACCTCTTACCATTTTATCTAATTTATCAGAAACTGTCATTGTCCTTAGCAATACCATTCTATCCAACCATTCCATTTTTATCTAGACCAAAGCCTATTTTAAGCCATCTTATCCAATCCTATTTTGATCTTGGTTACTTTGGTTATTGTCACACTTTTTGTGAGGAGATTCTAATCAATTTTCAACTCTTATCAAATCTATGTTTCAATGACAATTTATGAAAGTAGTGTGACAATTGATTTGGCAAGATATCTTTCATTTTCCATCTTATATCAAAGTTGGTTTATGTGAGCCTGATTATAACAGACTATGGGCAAATCAGTGTTTCACTAGTCTTCCTACTAATTATAATCCCCTATGGACAATTAGTATCACTGATATATGTCATTATGCCCTAGTTATAACCACCTATGGGAAAACTAGGGGCAACATTTGTTAATCATGTATTACTACATCACCTTGCCATTGTTGTTTTCATTTGACTGGCCATTTGCCAGATTTGAGATCTTGTTGGGATCTAGTTGGTTTTTTCCTACCTTTTGTGTGGATGGAATTACTGTGACGCGAGTTTATTTTAGGATTATGTAGGTCATGCCCAATTCATGTTGAGGTCACCTCAGTCCCCCTTTCTATATGCTCTCACCGTTTTACGAGTAACCTAAGCCAAATGCTCTCGCCATTTTATGACTAGGTATCTTTTCATTCTCTAATGAGTTAAGATACCTCAAAAATCCAAAAAATATTCATAACATTTAAAAAATATGAAAACATTTATCTTGTCTAAGCCTAGTCAATTATCCTTAATCTACCTTACTAGGGCATGGTCATTGTTAGGATGCTTTCTTTTGATTTTGTTTTTAGGATTTTTATTTGTTTGTTTATTTCAACTTGTTTATTTGTTTGTTTGTTTGTTTGTTTGTTTGTTTGTTTGTTTGTTCACTTGCCTATTTGTTTTCTTTCAACACTATTGCCTTGATCCAGTCTATATGTGTTCATTGGGTGATTCCTTGTGCACATTATTCTTGAGTCCATCCATATTCATACATCAACATTATCATAATGGTTTTTATCATTAGTGCATTATTTTCAAGTGTTTATTGGATCGAGAGTCATTCCTTATGCATATTTTAGCCAAGTCTTCATGGTGTTCTATCATGATGCCTACCGTACATGCTACACCAAAAATCAACTTCAACAAGGTCTACAATCAATGGAGCCACAAAATTCTCTCCTCGACACCTTGGAAAATCCTTCCACCCTTCATCAAATCAGCCCATTGACCATTCTAGTTGTATTATTGCTAATAAGGATGAGCTTCTCCTCATTGGTAGGTATAACTAAATCTTTTCCAATGATCACATCTTATTCTTCTATCCATCCCTTTCATCACTTTGTACATCTTCATATGCCTAGTTATTTTTGGCTTCTTTAGTCATTAGACCATCACATCTATGTTTGCACCTGTTCATATTTAATCTATATTCCAAGTTCTATCATTGAGTTATGCTTGCTAATCAGCCCTAACTCGGGCACAATCATATTTATCCAATTTAGGTCCTCTTAATGATTATAACCATCTATAGGCAAATCGTTATTTTTGACTTTTATTTTTTATTATAATTGCCTGTGGGCAAATCAGTACTTTTCAAATCAATACATGCAAACATTTTCTCATTTGGATTAATCTCAACCATGGGTTAATTCCACCTTTCTTCTTTTCAAGGGACCGTCCATCAACAAATGTGATGGCCACTCCCTCGAGGGGCATCATCCTAGGCTTCCCAAACACCATTTAGAGCTTTGTTCTTCAACCATCATCTTCTTTTTGGGCATACATGCCATCTCTCATTATTTGAGAAGACATTACTATGCCTATGGTTTTCAACATGTTTCCAAATAGGGGCAAACTATAGACACCTAAATCTGCCCACCAATAACCTCAAACCAAGATTTTTGACTAATTTACACTAAAATGCACAATTTGGCCTAAAACACATTAAAAGCTTCGAAATTGAGATATTCAAATGCCAATTTTAGCCAGGGTATCCCTAAATAGGGTAATGCATTTTATGGTCCAGTTAACTTTGATCAGATCATTTTGAGTCAAAATATTAATTTTGCACCTGGGTGCTCTAGATTGCTCTTTTCTATAAAATATCTTGCACAAGACACGTACCTTTATTATTTTGTGTTGAAAAAATCCTAAATGGGATAATGGATCCAATGCATTTGACATCGCATTCTAATTCTAATCCATTCAAATTTTGGGCCAATAACAAGACATTCTAACCAATTTGAATAATTTGTGCACAAAGAGCCAATGTTTACATCAAAGTGCTTAATCATGATTAAGGGATAATTAAACCAAATCATGACACTAATTAAGAATTCCATGTAATTTTTTTAATAATTTATCTTTTGAAATGAATATTGAATATCTACATCATCAGGTGACATCATTTTTCAAGAAGACATCCCTAGGCCATAAATGCATAAAATGTCAAGGTTAACCCCTCCCATGCCTCATTAAGACCCTCCATGCTTATTCAATCCCCTCTATCCCAAATAATGATGAGCCTATTTATAAATTTTAATTACATAATTTAATTAATCCTTAGCCACACATCTCCATCTTGAGATGGATGGTTCAGGTTGATTCTGACCATTTTGCAAAGTCTATAAATAGGAGGCCTTGCCTATTGAATAAAAAGATCCCATATGCCAAAGTTATAATGCTGAATTGATTCAAAATCTTCATGAAAATTAGTGTTATAATGCCCAAATATTTATCCAAGCCAAAGCCAAACATGGTACCCAGGAGAGATGGAGGTAGCCACACTCCATTGATGCAGGCTTCATAAGCACAAACTGAGCAAGCCACTACAACAAGCATTTTGGAGCATCTAAGGAAGGTGAAGGAAGGTTTCTTTTGAATTTTAGTTGTGTTTTCCATTCTATTTTCTTTAACTAAGCTCTCCCTTTGAGATAGGCTCAAGGTATTAGTTTAGTGTGTTTTTAATTGATTTGTTTTATTCACTAACATAATACTAATCTCCCCCTATTGCAATCCTATGTTCACAATATCAATGTTGTCAAATGATATAATTTTATATTATTTAATAAATTTTAAACTTTCCTAAATCTAACAACACATAATTATCAATGTAACTATATTTTATACCTATTAGCTTTTGACCATTAATAAGATAGATAAAAACATAATAAGTATTATTATTAAGCAATCATTAGCATGAGATATATTTACAAATTAAACTATTTATATGGTGAGAATATCAAAATAAAAAGGTGTTATTATTTTATGTTTTCTTAAAAATAAAATTGAATCTTACAAGGTAAGTGCACAAAGTTGGGGGACAAAAATGGGCTTACCCATGGACATATTTTTCTTGAAAATTGAGAAATCTAAACTTCTGTAGATAATTTGAGATGGTTACACTCAAAATTTGAGGATGGTGTAAGAACATGAATTGTATTATTTTGGGTCTAATTTTTAAAACACTATTTTTTTAAAATAATGGTTAAGCATAAGTAGGTCAAACATCTAAAATTTAAAGAGGAACTCTTATTTTTTAAGGAAAACAGAGTAGATAGTCATTTGTACAATGCAATATTTTTATATCAAAGTTTAGTGTTTTTAAAACTCTTTTGTGTAAATTTACATAAGATCATCTAGTTTGTGACCTATATTTTATTTTAAAAAATTAATGAATATATTTTGTTTTATTAATTTTACAAGCAAATAGATCCTAAAATTTGACAAAAAATAGATAGATGGTCATACGATCTCCATAACTACCTCAAATATATATATATTTGAATACATATATAATTAGGCCTATTTTGTGACCATTTTTTTTTTTCATAATTGGATTAACTAAAAAAATACTTAAACATATATAGGCATGTATATTTACGGCATATAGTGGTCTAAAAAGCCATAGTTAGAAATCAACATAGATACAAACTTTAAAATAGTCAAAAAAAATTAAAAATAATATATTTGGAAGGAGTAGGTCATTCTCATCATTTTGGTAATAATATTATGAATTATTTCATTGAAAGTCATAATGTATTTGGCAATGGAAGTTTAATTTTATTATTTTCTACCAAAGATCTCAGATTCAGATGTGTGTTGATAGGTCCAAGCCTTTGGCTTGATAATCCAATCTATTTCCAAGTCAAAAGGATTGGTTTTTAAATTCAAACAAACTATAATGCATACATGTTACTTTATCATTAGAAAAAAAAAAGATCTATTAGAAGGGGTAGAAGGCAAATGTGTAGGAGTTTGAAACATTAAATAATTAAAGTGTGTATGCGTTATAATGTGTATGCACATCAATGTGTATTTGTTTTAGTATGTATGCATTATGACTCAATCAAATCATTGAGGGGGGTAGAATTCAAAAAGGAGATGAATCAAAAGGTTACTAAAATAAACGTTAAGTATAAGTTGACATTTATATTGTTAACAATAAAAATGTCAACTTATAATTTAAATTTATTTTAGTTAATATAATAAATTAGGGCCAATCTACATATGATAGATTTGGTCTCATAGTAGCACACATTATTATTTGGAAGATAGTTTTTCAAAATCCAATCTATTTAGTACTTAGGCATTTTCAGGGATTTAGTATATAACCTAGGGATTTTAGGGCATAACTTTTGTAACTGATGTCCATTTTGGGTAAACATATAGTCATTTTAAAGGTTTTTGTTCCTTTTGGATTGATTTTTGGCATTTTGAGAAGTCTTAGGTTTTTTAAAATTGAATTTTACAAACCACTCACTTTTAATTTAGTCTAAAGTGGTGTGATTGAATAGGTCACATTGATAACCTACGCACATCAAATAACCACTTTGTGTTAATTTTAATTGTTTATCATCCCTCCCTCATCACTAATCACTTCCTCCTTATCTATCATCATCCATAATCACTCCCTCCTCATCCTTCATATTACCTAATCACTCTCTCATTGACCCTCACCATCCCTCATCATTTCTAATCACTCCATCATCCCTAATCACTCCCTCATTGACCCTCACCATCCCTCATCATCCTTAATCACTCCTTTATCATTCTTCATCATCCCTAATCATTCCCTCTTCATCCATCATAATCCATAATCACTCCTTCCTCATCCTTAATCACTTCCTCAATAACCCTCACCATCCCTCATCATCCCTAATCAATCCCTCATCGTCCCCAATCACTCCCTCATTGACCTTCACCATCCCTCATCATCCTACTCACTGTCTCATTGTCCATCCTCATCCTTAACCACTCCCTCCAATACCTTAATGGTAGGTGTAATGGCTTCCCAATTGTGCTCGATTAGATTTTTTTTCAATTCCAAATTTTAATCACTCCAAAAAGGCCCAAAGAAATTCTTCTTTCACTCATCCTCTTTCACTCAAATAAGGAACTCAGAGATATAATCTGATTGTCTTGTGGGATTATAAGATCTATATAGTGATCCATGCCCAAACTATGGAGAAAGTGTGTATCCAAATCCCTAGGCTAAAATAAATAGGCATGAAAGCAAGCAAAGGGTGGGATGAAATTGTATTATTTATACATATATTAGGATTTGGGCATCTAATAATCCCAATCCTAGAGTCAAGAACACATATTTATATCTATATATATAGGGGCGACTGGAGATTACTTGAGAATTCTAATCCCAACCCCAAATTTGAACTCTTATTTTCTCTATAAGTCATTAAGAGTATGTCCACAGTATATTAGATTTACATATAGATAGATAGTCAGTCACTAATCTGGTAAAGTGTGTTCTAATCTAGTAATCAGTAGAGTGTGTTTCTCAACCCAACTTGATATATACCTAAATCAATCTATACCCAAATTGATATATGAAGGGAATGAATGGAATATGCCTTAATCTAGTGTATTGGGGAGGGGCTAATTAGATCTTGGGTATGGTTTGATGGACCCTAAACTCCAAACTAGGGCCATGTCTTACTCTGAGTATACCCTAGTACCCAATACAATATATCAAAGGATATCATAAGAATGGGGGATTTACCATAGATACATGGGGGGCACCATTCTGAAGGCCCTAACCTGATCTCAAACTTTCCCTACCCAATAAGATAATGAAATATTTCCCTACCTAACTCATCTATGATAAAGAATAAGGAAAGAGAAGCTTTCCTTCTTGATATCTAGCTTTTCTTCACCTAATATCACATCAAAATAATATTGTATTCTCCATAGATAGTAAGGGAGTAAGAAATATCTATTAAGGGAAGTTTGTCTTCCCAATATTTAGCTTTGTTTTGCTTTTGGATTAATGTATAGCTATTAAGGGAAGCTTTCTTTTAGATAGATGTATTTGTTCTTACCCTACCTACTTAGATATGCCCTACTCGATAAGTTAACGGAAGCTTTATTCCCAATATATAGATTTGTTCTTATCCTACTTAATTTCCCTTTCTATAATATATTCTTAGCTATCAAGAGAAATTTTCTTCCCGATACATAGCTTACATATATTCTTTTCCTACGTACTTAGATTCTATTATTGACAAGGGAAACTTGCTTCCTAAGAGATAGAATGATAAATAAAGTTTTGAATCATGTTATGTATCTAATATATCTATACCATTGAGTATGCCCTACCTATATTACCTAATTGAGTATGCCCTACCTACTTTAGCCACTAAAGTATACCCTACCCGATTGAACATATGATCTATATCTTGATCTTAAGTATGCCTCTCCTAAATGTTTGAGCCATATCTTAATCTTGATTATGTCCTACCTACCTTATTCTAATTGATTATGCCCTGCCTACTATACCTACTTGAGTATTACCTACCTACCTATCCTTCTTTCCCTACCTACTTGAGTATGCCCTACCTACTTTAGTATTCCCTAATTGATAAAATACACAAGCCATATCTTGATATTGAATACCTGTATCTAATCTTAATTATATATATCTTACCTGACCATATATTTAGTACTCAATACCTAATAGAATACCCAAGCCATATCTTGAAAGGAAAGGGGGCATTCTAACCTATATACATAAATAAGTAACTAGGGATGATCAGGCACAAGTAGAAAGCCATTATACCCACCATAAAGGTATTAGAGGGAGTGATTAGGGATGAGGAGGGATGAAGAAATATTTATTAGGGATAATGATGGATGATAAGGGTCAATGATGGAGTGATTAAGGATGAGGAGGGAGTGATCAAGGATCATGAAGGATGATTAGAGATGATGAGGGATTGACTAGTGAAGATGAGGGTCGATAAAGGAGTGATTAGGGACGATGAGGTCCAATGAGGGAGTGATTAAGGATGATGACAAATAATGATTTTTTTTGCATCATATCTATATATAAGGGGTAATATCTATTATCTATGTGACCTTATCCACCCATGTGTGCAAGATTAATTTGTTCCATTCCTTCCTATTGAATGGGCACTAAAACACATGATTAATATAAGAGGGCATTTATTGAGCCATATATTGAAAGGAGAAGGGGAATTATTTTCTATAGTGACTAGGGATGGTCAGGCAAAAGCAGAAAACCACTACACCCACCATAAAGGTATTGGAGGGAGTGATAAGGGATGAGGAAAGAGTGATTAGGGTTGATGAAATATAATGAATGTTACCAGGGGAGTGATTAGGGATGATAAAGTATGAGGATGGAATGATTAGGGATGATGAGGGAGTGAGTAAGGATGATGAGGTTCGATGAGGTAGTGATTAGGGATAATGATGGCCAATGAGGGAGTGATTAAGGATGATGAGAGATGATTAAAAAGTCTTATGTTATATCTATATATATACAGGGGTAATATCTATTATTTGGGTGACCTTCTCTAATCAATGTGTGCAAGATTGATTCGTTCCATTCCTTCCTATTGAATGCGCATTGAAACACATGCTTCAAATTTGTTTCATTCCTTCTTAACCATGAACATCTATTTTAGTGCCCAATCAAGAGGAATGAATGGAACAAAAATTAATCTTACACACATGGGATAGATAACGTCACTTAGATAATAGATATTACCCTTATATATAGATATAGTGTAAGACTTTTTCATCATCCCTCATCATCCTTAATCACTCCTCATTTTCCCTAATCACTCCTTCATTTACCCTCATCATCCCCAATCACTCCCTCATCATCCCTAATCACTCCTCCTCATCCCTAATCACTCCCTCAGTGACACTCATTGTCTTTCATCATCCCTAATCACTCTTTCCTCATCCTTAATCACTCCCTTTAATACCTTTATGGTGGTGGTAGTGGCTTTCTACTTGTGCTCAATCATTCCTAGTTTATCATTTCTTTATATAGGTTAAAATTCCCCTTCTCCTTTAAATATATGGCTCAGTCAATTCCCCCTCATTTAAAGCATGTGTTTTAGTGCCCATTCAATAAGAAGGAATTTAATGAATTAGTCTTGCACATATGAGGTAGAAAAAATCACCTAGGTAATAGATATTGCCCATATATAGATGTGATGCAATAGTTTTTCATTATCACTCTTCATCCTTAATCACTCCCTTATCAGCCCTCATTGTCCTTAATCACTCCCTCATCGACCCTCATCATCACTAGTCACTCCCTCATCATCCCTAATCACTCCCTTCGCATCTCTCATCATCACTAATCATTCCCTCATTGACCCTCATCATCCTTCATCATCCTTAATAAATCTTTCCTCATCCATCCTTATCCTAACTCACTCCCTCCAATACCATTATGATAGGTGTAGTGGATTTCTACTTGTGCCCAATCATCCCTAGTCACTCCTTTCTCTATATAGGTTAGAATGTCCCTTTTCCTTTCAAGATATAGCTTGTCTATTTAGTCAGTTATTAAATTAGGTATAGAGTATTAAAGATATGGTCAGAGAAGATGTATACAATCATGATTAGATACAGGTATTCAAATTCAAGATATGGCTTGGGTATTTTATCAAGTAGGGAATAATAAAGTAAGTAGGGCAATAAGGATAGATATGTAGGGCATACTCAAGTACAAGATGGTAGGTAGGGTATAGTCAAGATCAAGATATGGCTTAGGTATTTAGGTAGGGCATACTGAAGATCAAGATATGGCTCAGATATTCAATTAGGTATGGCATAGTCAATTAGGTAAAGTAGGTAGGGCATAATCAATGGTATATATCTATTACGTATGTAACATGATTCAAAACTTCATTTCTTATTATATCTATCAAGAAGTAAGCTTCCCTTGCTAAAAATAAAAGCTAAATAGGTAGTTCATAACTAAGCAGGTAGGGAAAGAATATATGCAAGTTACAAATTAAGAAGCAAGATTCCCTTGATATCTAAGAATCTATTCTAGATATGGCAAGTAGGTATGACAAGAATAAATTTATATTAGGAATTGAGCTTCCCTTGCCTTATCAAGTAGGGCACAACTAAGTAAGTAGGGTAAGAACAAAGATATCTATCAAAAAGATAGATTCCATTGATAAATATGTCTTAATCCAAAAGAAAATAAAAACTAGATATCAATAAGGAAAAATTCTATTGATAGTTATAAGTATCCCCTCCCTGATACACTAGATTAAAGCATATGCCCTTCATTCCTTTCATAAATCAAGTTAGGTATAGATCAGGTTGGGTAGACCAACTATTGGATTGAAATGCACTCTACCATATTAGTTATAGCCTATCTATATATTCATAAATATGGTCTACTATGTACATACTCTCAATGACATATAGAGAAAATGAGAAGTCAACTATAGAATTGAGATTAAAATTCTTAACTAGTTTCCATTCGTGTTATCTAATAGATATAAATTTGGATTCTCAACTTTGGGATTGGGATTATTATATGCCCAAATTCCAATCTATATATGTAAGTAATACAATTTAAACCCACCTTTTTCTTGCTTTACTACCTATTTATTTTGGCTTGGGGCTCTTAATACACACTCTCTCCATGGTTTAGGAATGAATCACCATATAGATCTTTGAATCATACAAAGCAATCAAAAAATATCTTTAAGTTCCTTATTTGAGTGAAAGAAGAGTTTCTTTGGGACTTATTTGAGTGATTAAAACTTGGAGTTGGAAGAAAAACCAATTAGGTACAAGTGGGAAGCTACTACACCCAGCAACAATGTATTAAAGGGAGCAGTAAAAGATGATGAAGCGTGAGGAGAGACTAAGTAAGGATGATGAGGGAGTCATTAGAGATGATGAGGAATGGTGAGGGTCAATGAAGGAGTGATTAGCAATGATGAGGGATTGGTTAGGGATGGTGAGGGTCAATGAGGGAGTGATTAGGGATGAGGAAGTGATTAGGAATGAGGAGGGATGATGAAGCAGTGATTAGGAATGATGAGGGATGGCAATGGTTATTGAAAGAGTGATTAGGGATGATGAGGGAGTGATTAGATATGATGATGGATGGTTAGGGTAAATGAGAGAGTGATTAGGGATAATGACGGATGAGAAGGGAGTGATTATACATGATTGGGGATGATGAAGTAATGATTAGGGATGATGAGGGATGGTGAAAGTCAATGAGGGACTGATTAGGGATAATGAGAGAGTGATTAGTTATGATGATGGATGGTAAGTATAAATGAGGGGGTGATTAGGGATGATAATGGATGAGGAGAGAGTGACTATGGATAATTAGGGATGAGGAAGGGATGATGAGTAAGTGGTTGTTTGATTTGTGTATGTCATCAATGTGACCTATGTTGCCCCACTCACACCACTTCGGCTTGAATTCAAAGTGATTAGTTTGTAGAATTTAATTTTGACAAATATAATACTCTTAAAAATGCCAAGAAATAATCTATAAGGCACAAAAACCTTTAAAATGACTATATGTTCACATAAAATGGACATCAATTACAAAAGTTATGTCCTAAAATCTCTAGGTTCAATACTGAAACCCTAAAAATGTCTAAGTACTAATCATATTAGATTTTAAAAAATATCTCCCACTTCGTAAGGCATGTAATTATGAGATTAATTCTATTAGACACAGAGTGACCCTAATTTCTTATATTTATTAAAATAAATTTGAAACATAAGGAATATAAATGTAACAATATAAATGTCAGTAAACTTGTGCTTCCACCTTATAATTCATCCCCTTTTTGTATTCTACCCATTCAATGCTTTCATTGAGCCATAATGTGTACACGCTATAACATGTGCATATTATTGCACATACATGTTATAACATGTACATATTTTAGTTGCTTAATATTTCAAACTCCCACACTTTTTCCAATTCAAAATTTTATAAAAAAAATATGCATACGCATTATAACGCATACACACTTTAGTTGTTTAATATTTCAAACTCCTACACTTTTCTCAATTCAAAATTTTGTAATAAAAAATGCATATGTATTATAGGCTTAGTGTTTATTGACCCTGAAAGGTATAACATGTACATGTTATTACTATAACACATACATGTTATGCTAAAATATCCATGAAATTATCCCCCAACTCTGTGCACTTACCTTACAATCATTTAAAACAAATCTTAATTATTATTTATTGCAATAAAAATGCACCATAATTAACACAAATAAATGGTTAAAACAAAATTTTAAAAGATATGCAATTTTATAAGTTTTATTATCTTTGGTTAAACTCAGGCTTCACTATCCCATTGAATAAGAAAAATAAATTATCAAACTTGCTCTCATAGATGATGAGCTCATATATATATATATATATATATATATATATATATATATATATATATATATATATATATATATATATATATATATATATATATATATATATATATATATATATATATATATATATATATATATATATATATATATATAATTTGGCATTAGTTATTGCATTAATTTGACTTAATACCACATCTAACGAACCTCTGCATCTTTTTATACACTTTTAAATATCACACACAAAAATTATTACCTCTCACCATTTTGTGCTTTGCCTTGATCTTCAATGGGCCAACACATCTTTGTTGATAGGATTCTGATGACCATGCCATGCATCACCAATATGAAATGCAATGGTATTCATCATTAAAATTCATATTGGACCATCCATGATGTATAGTTTTCAAGTGTCACTCTAACAGGGGCACTAGTGATCAAAATTGAGCCCATCCTAACCCATCCTAGCTCATCCAAGGGCTTAAATATCATTAGATAAGTGTAAATTAAAATTAGTTTATCAAAACAAATTGAAGTGTATAAACTAATTGACATCACAGAAGTGTAAATACTTATTAAAAATGACAAAATAAGGGTATTAAAAATTTCCATTAAATAATTAATAGCTCGATGTCACTATTAGTCAAGTACATGTAAGGTATGAATCCCTTAAACTATATGAAATACCCCAAATTCCAATCCCAATGCACATATTAATCTGATGGCTAAGTGTTTGAAGGTTAATTTCAAAATTTTAATGGAATGAATTATTTTACAAGCTACAATTAGTGAATCCTCTCATTAAAAGACTACATTAAATATTTATACATTTTTTTCTCTCATTTCCTGTACCACTATGAACTCACATAATCATATTAACTTTAAGAATGAAAATATTTAAGGACATTAATACAATCTATTAGTGTATGTTTTGTAGTTTTAAAAAAATGATTTAGAGATGGGTTCAAATTAAAACAACATAAGAATCAGATGAAATAATGACTCCTCTGCATGCAATTATCATGTGATTGCCTACACTTGGCCATTCCAATATTTCACTAAGTTGTTGGCCATATGAGGATTATTTATAACTTTTGTCACTATTCAATAGATGACAAACACATTTTAAAGGTAACTTCCAAAGATGTAGTGGCACCTGAACATGAGGTGGTAGAAAGGGGCTTTCAATGTTTATTTCTCTCCATTCTTGATGCCTTACTGACAAAACATGGTCAAACTTCTGAGATCAATGAGCTCTTCTTTGTGACTTGTAAGCACTTACTACTGAACATGATTCTCAACCAACTTGAATTATAAAAATGCACTCTTCAAATATATTTAAAATTTTTAAGGTTTCACTTCCAATTCCATGTGCAGATATTACTGCTTTTGGGTATCATAGCTTGCCTCCTGCACTCTTCCAACTCTTCTCATTCTTGTGAAAGGAACAAAGATAAGTCATCCAAATTATTTTCTCTCTCTATCTTCCCTACAATGTGTGATTGTTATTATTTATTACAATAATTTTATTAGGTTTAGGTAGTATACAGTCCCAAATCCCCTTCCACTTCATAATCCCTAAAGATTATAACTCACTTTGTTATAGATAGAATAGACAATGAATGTAAAGGATATTTTCATACACTAGTTTCAAATCCAATTGAATAATTTCATACAAAATTTTAACTAGTTGATTGTTGTTCCACACAAGATTTTCAAATGACAACTATATTGTGATTGCAACTCTATACTTCTCCTATAAGGAATCGATGCAATTTTTTATTGATCTCAATCCAACTACATCTTGAGTTTATTTTTCACTCTCTTATATTTCATCATCATTCTTAACTTTCTAGCTTCAACTCATCTGCTACTGTCCACATAGATGTTTGAAAATAGTACATAGTTCATAGAATTTTGAGGCTCTAATTTAAATAATATGTTGTGTTGCATATTTTCCTAGCTCTATATTTCTATAAGTTCTATAGGCACCAAACAATGATCCTCAAACCCCAACCTCGTGAGATGAAAAACCTAATTAACTTAACCATTTTGGAAACAAGCTTATATCATTGCGTTCCAAGCGAGTTTGGACTTACCCTTACTTCTTGAATTTGGTGAAAATTTCTCAAGGCCTCAAAACAAATTTTGTTCTTAGTGTAACCTACAAATGTAGCATTCTTAGATCTCACATTTCATAGTGAAATTTTGTCCAGACACTTGCCATGCAAAATATATACCAAATAATTTAGAATACATGTTCACTAAGACATTTTCCATAAAAACATCAAATTTAAATACACTCAATCAAATAACGATGAAATTTTCCAATAAGTGCAACTAACAATGTTGTACACGTCAGAAGAAGACTCGTGATTGTAATAGAGTTTGGCATCATGTCTATCAGTTGCATCCAACAAAAAAAATCCAAGTATATTTCAACATTCCCATTCTATGCAAACCTTGCAATCATTTTTGTTCATGACACTATATTTCTTTGAGAAATTTTGTCAAACACTTTGCTTGTGTCCTCCAAATTCTTGCAGTTTGCATACATGTTTATGAGAGCTATCTCTACACAAATATCAGTGTCCAACCCACTTCTGATTATGCAATCATGGACACCCTTGAACTATCACACACTTTTAGAATGAAGAGGAATGTAAGAACATTCATTTGCATGGTTATTGTTTGCTTATTGTGATTGTAACTCAAACAAAACACCATACACAAAACAATGTTCAGATAATATTTCATTCATAGACTTGTCCTAATGTCTTTAAAATATTTTCGCAATACTTAGTTTCCTCATTCAAAGAGACCAACCCCCTTAATTTATCATCTCATTGCATTGACACAATCTAAAAGAGGTTAATTTATTGAATCAATATTTTGTTTTGGTCTTATGGATACACTTATTTATTTAACTATGTTTATTATTATTGTGATTTATTCTTTCTAAGGTAAAAAACAACATAAAGCATGAACACTCTATTTTAAGTATTTTGTAGAAAATAATTTGTTAGTTATGTTACTATAGTTAGAGTCTTCTACACATGTTTGAAAAATCTAGAAAACAAAATGGATCATGCAATTAAAACTTTTCTTTGCACTTATTCTTTTTATTTAATTTATGAAATATTATACTCATTTATTGGCATAGACTAAAACTGCATCACAATATTTGTTTGATAAAGTTTAAACTTAATATATAATTATATTATTGTGTCCTATAATTGATTAGAAAGAGACAATCGAAATACTCAAAATATAACTATTTAATTTTAAAAACTATTCTTAATTTTTATAAAATATTCATTTAATATATACCCTCCACATTGAAATTTAGAGTGGCCCTTAAAATTTGATCACTGAGAGGCAGTATTAAAAAAATTATTGAATATCAGTGCACTATTAAATTAAAATCGCAGGAGGACCCACAGTGACATATTCAGTAGAGATGCAGGGGAAGGCGAGGTTTAACAATGGCTTCCAACGGAACTGCTTTGGGCGTTCTGAATCCAGGCCCCTCTCTCATGTCAATACTAGTTCCCGCTGGAATACTCCACTCAAAGCTCTGCAGCAGCCTCCCCAGTGTATGCGTCACCACATTCAATGCCAGAGACATGCCCGGACACATTCTTCTCCCTGAACCAAACGGAATCAATTCAAAATCCTGCCCTTTCACGTCAATCTCTTTCCCGTTCTTCAAGAACCGTTCAGGATCGAATTCCGTCGGCCGCTCCCACACGGCCGGGTCCCTGTGAATTGCCCACGCATTCACCAGGAGTAGGGTTCCGGCGGGGACACGATACCCTCCAACGGTGCAGGCGTCTGTAGCCTCATGAGGAAGTAGGAGAGGTGCCGCTGGATATAACCTTAACGTTTCTTTCACAATTGCCTGAAGATATTTAAGCTTGTGCAGATCTGATTCCTCTATTAATCGGTCTCGTCCAATATGTGTGTCGAGCTCCTGCTGGGCTTTGGTCAAAATCTCCTGGTGTTGCAATAGAGCTGCCAGCGCCCACTCGAGGGTCGCCGAGGATGTGTCTGTACCTGCGTTTATCATGCTCTGCAAAAATGGAAAAAAAAAACAGATCGTGTACTGCAAGTTAAAAATCTCTCATTAGTAGATTATAAAAGGATTGGGAATTGCGCGAGAAATGGATAGAAGAACATACAAGAGCGGTGGCCTTCACCACTTCGTCGTTACTATCAGACAGAATTTCATGTTTCTCTGTTGAAGAGATAAGAACATCAATTAAGTCTTGCACATGAAACCCTCGCTTCTCACGGTGATCGTCCAGCAATTTCTGCAAAAAGACATTTCTTTTCTTCTGAAGTTTTTTCATGGCGGCTACGAAACCCTGCAGATCAAGCCACTTCAGAAACGGCAGGTAATCCCCAATCACAAATGCTCCACCTAAAAACAAAGATTCTTTTATCATCTCCTTGAAGTGATGCGCTTCTTGAAACTCTTCGGAATGAACAGATGGAGAGAATTTCTTGTTGGCAATCATGCGCACAATGATATTGAATGTGAGATCAGAAAGCTTCGATTTCATATTCACAGGAGTGGCTTCTCGCTGGCAGCTGTCAAACAACGAACGAACCAGATTGAAAATTTCGTCTAGGCGGACGTGTTTGAAGGATTCGATTCTGCTCGCAGAGAAGATCTGGATTGTGCACATCTTCCGAAGGTTTCGCCAGTAGGAACCGTAAGGAGCCATAGCAAAGATTTTGTAGTCATATCCCAAATGCTTTCCTGCAGACAGACGTGGCCGCGAAGCAAAGGTTTTGTCATTTGTTGTGATAACATTCTTTTGCGGAAGCCAAGTTGAAGCTGCATGATGGGTCCGTAGCTCTCTGAGAGCGACGATAGAATTCGGTGAATGGGGCGCTTCTTGTTTAGCAGATGAAGATGCCCAATAATCGGCCATGAGGAAGGGCGTGGTGCACAATTATTTAGCTTCTTCTTTGCCTTTCTGCGGTTGTCTACAATAAACAACAGCAAGGCAGCCAAATCCGCGAGGATTATAACAGTAACTGCTTCCAACGCCATAATTCAGGTAACCAGGGTTTACACTGTACTGCAATATCATTCCATATAAATAACCACTAAACTTCGATTTCTCTGCTTTAGTTTGTCAGTTTTACTGTGATTTTATTAGAAATTGTATTCAATAAAACGTAGTGAAAGTCTGGGTCATTGAACGTACGTGTCCTCCTTTTGTCTCATATGTGAGATAAAATGTATGTCCTTTCTAATCAGTTTTATACAATACGTCATTGGTGACGTCACAAAATAAAAAGTTCCAATTTAATTTTTTAATCAGTTTTATACAATACGTCGTTAAATGCCACTTTATAAGTGGATGAGATTGTGAGGTATTAGATTCCAATTTTTTTTAATTTTAAATTTATTGTTACCAAGGTTATCATGGCACTTGTGCAATCGTACTCTTTCTTTTTTCATGTGATCAATGTGAATGGGAGAATTTTTTCTTGGAGTCAAGGCAGTTGGTCATATTATCGCTAAAATGAGACCATCGTAATTATGTTTTATGTCCACCTTGTATGACAAAACAACATAATGAATTCATCTTTATTGTTTTCATTACAAGTCATGGTTATTTTCGACCACATTTATCTATAGAACCTATTGCTTCTAGTCAGTTCAATTCTACAATCAATAGTGTCATCAATGGCTACAATTCAAATTCTAGTTGTGACATTTTCAGTGGAAAATAGGTTTATGATAAGACTTATACTTTGTACACTGCGTCTGCCTACCCTTTTGTGGAACGTGGCTTCCAGTTTTAGAACAATCGCTGCCAAGATCAAGGTTACATGAAATGGAGATGGAAACCTATGAGTTGTGACATGCCAAGGTATATCTAAATATTTGGATGTGCAATTGCTTCTTTGTAAGTGTCAAATTTGGAAAAAACATTATCCCTATTTGGAACCTTCTAATTTTCTATTCGTAAAGCTTTTATATGTTTATCCTATTTTGTCTTATTTAATTTTGCATCTTCTCATGCCTTGTTTAGTTCTATTGGATGCAGTATTTTAGCTAATGTCATGTTTGTGATCTTAACTAGACTTGGTGTGGCAGTAGGTTTAAGTCATTTGATATTATGAAAAGATTGCAAGGCTTGTGTCTTGATTTTGTTGGAGATTCCCTGACTAGAACACAATGGGAGTAACTTATCTACCTTCTTATGGAAGGTGTAGCTGATAAGCGGTCAGTGTATGAAATAAACATAAACAAGATTACAAAGTGTATTCCCTTTTTGGGTGTCTGATTTAGTTCTTTTAACTTCACTACTGCCTACTACCGGTCAATTTTTCTTGTACAACAAGGCAGTCCACCTAAAAATGCACCTAAAAGAGTTCACTCCACTCTTAAGCTGGATAAAATAGATTATGCAAACAAAAGGTGGCTTGATGCAGATTTATTGGTTTTCAATTCTAGACATTGGTGGATGCCTACAAAAACTTGTAAAAGGTAAGCATCTCTTCTTCCTTGCTATAGATAATTTCTTCTTCAAGTCAATTTAGTATCAGTTTTAATTTAACTTCTAGCAGTTACTCTATGTGTAAAGGTGGGTATTGCAAAGTTAGCATGATATTAGCACGATTAAGACAAAAATTGCTCAGCGTATAGATTTGTATCGAAAGAGCCACTCTTAGGTTTTTTTGCATTAAAAATAGGGTAAATACACATAAACCGAAGTGTATTATTCATAGATCCTTGTGTTCCATATCATTTTTATCAATTGAAAATGGTGCCTTACTATTTTCTGGTAGTAAGATAGAATAAACTCTAGGAGTATGGTGCAATAGTGGTATGGTGTTTCGTTCCTGTAGGGAGGTTTGACTAGTAATACTATTTTCAAGTCACGCTATTGCTTTACCTATTTAAAGGAAGTTCTCTAAAATATTACGTAGTAGTTAGCTTTTGGTAAACTATTTTATGCCTATAGATAAACCAGTCTTGTTCTCTATGGGTTGAAAAAGAATCTGAGATATAATTGTAAGTGATAATTATGGTTGAGTTTAAATAGTATATCATTTTTTTAATATTGATAGATGGCTCCTCACTCTATATTTTATTCATTCATGGGCTTATGAAGTGCAATATGGTAACAAAGATAGTTGTAGATTTGTTATTCTTCTTTTGTGTCACTTAATTGAGTCAATAAAATAATACTATAGTTAATTAAAATCTTTTATAGCGCCGAGTTTTTATTTGTAATGGTATGATGTTTTTAATGGCTCTATATTTATTTAAAAGCTTTTGCATTAAACAAAAATTTAATTTGAGAATTATTTAAGGTATGTTGGTTGTAAGGTTGTAAATGGCATCAAATCTTACAAAATACTTTGATTTATAAGTCACGCTTAGTCTATTTATGTCAAATGTTGTCATTATGGTCAAAGAGGGATGTGTTAGGTAGGCCATATAAATTTTACTCGTTCTAAAAGTAATGTGTATAAAACAAGTGATGGTTTATTTTTAATAATGTCTAATATAAATAGAAGTATGTCATAGGGAAAAAAGTATATATTATAATTATTTTATTATTAAGGTATTTATTGTTATTTAATTTTGTATTCACATGGCATTTGTAATTGTGATTCCTCCTTTTTTTAACTTAGGTGTCCTATGTAAGAACTCTTACAAAACATAGTAGAAAAATATAATATCCCAAATATATTATGGCTATAAATTTTTATTGATAAATTTATGCCTTAAGTTGAGAAAGTCACTTATTTTATTTTGGAATATGTAATAATTATCCTATAATTGAAACTGATCATTTGACCAATGATTAAATATATTGTAATAGGTTTTACCAACTTATTATATATAAAACATTTTGTCATATTCTACTTGACTAACTATTAATCCTATTCAATTATCTAATTGCAAGCATACAATATAATATTAAAATGTACTAGGTCTTATTTGTAAGATTTTATCTATTTTGTTTCTTATACCTTTGAATTAATTTTTAAATAATAGTCATTCTAGTATATTCTTTAGAATTGAAACAATAGGCTTATACTCTGTAGGATCATGTGAATGAGATTTTGAAAGTTGTCATTATATGTACTTTGTATTTTTTAACAAATTATAAAGTACTTTTAAATAGATTCTAAAATGATGATGAGATAAATAATTCTTATTTGTATTGATAGTTAGTGCTTCCTCAAGCAATCATTCCCTTCATGTTGGAAAAAGAGTATGAGTTCCACCCAGACATACTCAACACATAATGTCCCATCTAATCTTGATCCATGATCTTGTTTCACCTAAAATAACAACATAATGAATAGAAAATAAACACTCGATTAACAATGAGATGGATATGTTTGATTTGTGTTTACTATCAATACTCTTATTCAGTGGTTAAGGTTTTACTATGTTTTCTTTTTATGTTGATCCAAAAACATTGATTTTGGTGCATATTTTCTTATTTGTGAGATAAACTCACTCAACTGTTGTTAAAAAATTCCATGTGCACATTTAAATTGCTTGACTTTGCACCTGTCTTAGCATAAACCATTCCATGAATAACTAAGCAAGAGAATAATTCAAAAAAAGAAAACAAAGAGCATGAACTAAAATTTAAAATACTAGTAATAGCAAAGAAAAAATAAAAAAAAACGTTGATAGTGAATAAATTCCACCACTGGCTACTACTTGTCTAGCTTGATCTTCAAGTTAGAGCAATAATAAATCAATAACTCACTAGCTGGAAGTACTCTATCCCATCTGTTTGCTAAGAAGATAGTCAAATTTGTCAATAACCATCTAGAAAAAATGTAGGAGTTTCATTTTCTTGGATTTAGATTTGTTACAATTTTGTGTCCACATTTCTGAAGTGGTGGCCTTAAATAGAGGCATTCTTTTGTCACTTTTATAATATATTTAAACTTTTATATGGTCAAATACTTTATAAGTTTTGATATTTTTTGATGTGTTTGAAGTTCTTATACGGGTTGGGATGGATTCAATTTCCATCATTATTTTCAAGTTTTTGGATTGAAAAGGCATGTTCTAAATTTGACAGTAGATGTTACTTGTCATGATTTTTTTGATGATAGTGTTTTATTCAACATTGTGCTTCAGACACTAATACAATTCATAATTGAAAAAGTATAATAATAATAATAATAATAATTATTATTATTATTATTATTATTATTATTATTATAATAATTATAATAATAATAATTCTTTATAGTTGTAAAATTTATAATCCGGATTTTGTGAAACAAACTCAATTTTCTGATTTTAGTGAGCTGGTAATTCGTCAAACACTTTGTAGTATGCTTAGCAATGTGAATTTTTGAGTACGAGAGTTACAAGACAGCTTGTTGCAATATTTTGATCATTAAAGATTCATCATTGCATATCAAATTATATGGATAAAAAATGAAAATTTAGTCAAACAGTTTGTTGCACTTCATTATCATTGGAGACTAATATGATAATAGTTGATAATGCTGATATAAATCAGAAATATAATAAATATTGACAACTCAAGATATCCAACCTTTCAAACACCGCATACAATGCAATGGATGATCCATAACCCTTGAAATTGTTAGACAGAAGTATAAAGTTGTAGAATTAAACACTCCTACAATAACAACTCCTATGAACATCTCCAAATCACCTCCCAATGGGGTGGTTAGCTCCAAGGACTCCACAAATGAGTGTAGAAAATGGTGTCAAACTTCCTAACAACATACCATATACGCCTCAGCGAAGCCCCACACAGTGTTTCCAATGTGAAATATGTGACCATAAAAGGCAGTGGCCAACCCTTATTTATTCCAACGTCCCTCTAGCAAATCAAACCATTCAATCATTTAAATCTGCCTTATACTTGGATGCCTCCCTTCATCATCCCTTTCAAACTCTTCATTAATATTTTCATAAATTCTCAAACAATTTGTATTTGTTCACAAATATTACAACTTATTTAAACTATCAGTCTAACAAAATAAATCCCTGCAAAACCCTTATTTCATAACATGGCATCTAGACATAACTTTCTTGGAAAAACTTTGATCACAACAACAAAACTTAAAAATTAACTTTTCAAAGTCTTCATTAATTTCATACCATAACCATTGAAGTACCAATGCAAAATCTGAGTGACTTCGTCAATCACCAATTAGGGAGGAATATTTCACCACCAAAATTGATCTTCCCAAGAGGGTTTTTATCCACCAGAGGTTGAGATGAACCAAGTTTGATCTCCAGAACCACAAGGGTTTCAATCAAAGAAATAAAATAAACTCAACATACCAATTGAGCTCTCTATTCCCCTTTTTATAAGCTTTTTAGGGAACTTTTCAGAAACTCTTTTTTAAAATCACTTTATTACTTTATTAAACCTTTTAACTCCAAAAAGTAATTTATTTTATTTTTAATACATTTTTGGCACTGAAAGTCACTTTTAAGCATCTCATCACTTAAATCTTTTCATTCTTATTCCAATGAGCTATAATATTGAGGTGCTTGAATAATAATTTTAACTAAAATGATAACCTTAGTAAAATTAATTAAATATAGCTCAATATTAAACCAATAATGAAAATGACCGAAATGCATTGGAACTAAAAACTGATTGTGCATGAGTGATCCTGATGATGAAAGATGATAAGCGGCCCTGACTGGGTGACTTACTAAAAATATACACCCCCTCCAATAATCTTAGAGCCCAAACTGGGAGCTAAAAATAACATCTAAAAGCATCATATGATTCCTCTAAACCTTCTGAGCTCACTGGTAACATCAATTTACCCCTCTGAACATGCTGACACAAACCTAAAAAGTCAATGCCAATAAAAAAGTATAAGAACCAAAAAAGGGGACATTATAATAGTTTTTAATGATCTATCTAAAATTTTACCCTTTAGATAAAATCTACTAAATATAATACTAAATATATTTAGTGTATGATACTAAATATAATGAAAGTGTCAACATATTAGCATCATGGATGAATGGAAGCTATAAGATAGACTCTACACCCTCAATGTTTTATCCTTGCATTAGTGGCATTGCATTGTTGATTCAATCTACACATGAGCTATGGAGCCATGTTGCAATCAAATAAGCTCTCATAACATCCTTGTTCACTTTTGACAATAGAAAATGTCTAATCAAATAAGTCACCACCTTGGAAACTACAGACCCTTTTACAATGGGCATTGGTCATGTGAATCTAAAAATTACCCTAAATCCAGGTCTTTTGTATGATATGGCCCCTTGGTGTAAGATATACCCTAAAATACCTTGTTATTACCCCTCACCATCACCACTCAAATCACCTTGAAATATTTCACTATTTACTTGTAATATATGGCCTTGCTCTTTATTTTAAGGGTCTAAGTATGGTGTTTTTATATGTTCTTAACCTTGATGTAATTGCTCTAGGTGTCACTATATTGTCATCATGAATGAATGGAAGCTATAAGATAGTCTTTGGGACCTCAATGTCTTATCCCAATATCAATGGCATTGCATCATTGATTCAAACTACACATGAGATGTGGAAACATGTCGAAATCAAATAAGTTCTCATGATGTCCTCATCCACCATTGATAATAAAAAAATGTCAATCAAATATTTTGCCACCTTGTAAGCTATGGACCCATTTACAATGGATGTTGTTAATGTAAATCAAACAACTGCCCTAAATTTGGGGTTGGTGTATGATATGGCCACCATGATGTACAATATCACCTAAAATACCTTGTTTTTGCGCCTCATCGTCATCACTAAGCTCACCTTGAAATATCTCACTATTTGCATGTTCTAAAAGGGCTTACTCTTTCTTCAAGGGGTCTGAGTATGGTGTTTTTGTATATTCTTAAACCTGATCTAATTGTTATAGGTATCCATATATTGGCAACCTAGATGAATGGAAGTTACATGATAGACTATGAGACCTCAATGTCTTATCCCTGCATTAGTGGTAGTGAAACTTTGATTTGAATTGCACACCAAACGTGGAATCATGTCACAATCAAATCAAATCTCATGATGTCCTAATCCACCCTTGATAATAGAAAATGGCCAATAAAATATGTCACCACCTTATAAGCTTTAGAACCCTTTTTTATTAGTGTTGGTCATGTAAATCTAAAAAATTGTGTTAAATACAGTATTGGTGGATGATATGGGCCCTCTAGTTTATGATACTATATATAATAAAAGTGTCAACATATTGGCATCATAAATGAATGGAAGCTAAAAAATACACTCTAGGACCTTAATATTTTATTTTAACATTAGGAGCATTGCATCGTTGATTTAATATGCACATGGGATGTGAAGTCCTGCCACAATTAAATAAGCTCTCATGCCATCCTCATCCACCCTTGACAATAGAAAATGTCTAATCAAATATGTTGCCACCTTACAAGTTGTAGATTCTTTTACAATGGTTACTGGTCATGTAAATCCAATAGTTGCCCTAAATCTAGGCCTAGTGTATGTATTTATGTATGTATGTATGTATGTATGTATGTATGTATGTATGTATGTATAAGATGTCATTAGTCATTGCATTAATTTGACTTAATAACACATCTAACAAACCTCTGCATCTTTTCGTATGCATTAAAATCTGACATAAAACAAATTATTACCACTCACCTTCTGTACCTTATCTTGATCTCTGATGGGTAAAAACATCTTTGTGGATATGATTTTGATTGCCATGCCACATGTCACCAATATGGAATGCAATGGTATTCATCATTCAAATTTATTATGGACCATCCATGAGGTACAATTTGTAAGGGTCACTCTAACAATGGCACCAGTGATCAAAATTGAGCCCATCCTAGCCCATCCAATGGATTCAATCCCATTAGATAAGTGTAAATTAAAATTAGACCATCAAATTTTTTTGAAGTTTATAAATTAATTGACATCGCATAAGTATAAATACTTATTAAAAATGAAAAAATAAGTATTATATTAAAAAATGGCCATCAAATAATTTATAGCCCCATGTCACTATCATTCAAGTACATGTAGGGTATGAATCCCTTAAATTATATGAAATACCCCAAATTCTAGTCCCAATACACATATTGATTTGATGGATAAGTGTTTGAGGGTTAATTTCAAAATTTCAATGGAATGAAATTTTTTGTTGGTTACAATTTGTGAATCCTCTCATCAAATGATTACATTAAATATTTGTACATTTTCTTCATCTCATTTCTTGTACCACTACAGCCTCACATAATCACATTGACTTTTAAAATGAAAATAGTTAAGGTAATTAATACAGTCTATCAATGTATGTTTTGTAGTTTCAAACAAAATTGATTTAGAGATGGGTTTAAATTAAAAAAACATAAGAAGAAGAATAAATAATGGCGCCTTTGCATGTAATTATCGTGTCATTCCCTACACATGGCTATGCCAATATTTCATTAAGTTGTCTATCATATTGGGACTATTGATAATTTTGTCACTATCAAATGGATGACAAACTCATTTTAAAGACAAGTTCTAAAGATATAATGGCATATGAACGTGAAGTGGTAGAAAGGGGCTTACAATTTTTGTTTCTCTCTATTCTTGATGCCTTGCTACCAAAACATGGTCAGACTTCTGAGATTGGTGAGCTCTTCCTTGTGACTTGTAAGCACTTACTACCGAATTATAAAAATGCACTCTTCAAAGATATTTAAAAAATTTAAGGGTCCACTTTCAGCTCCAAGTCTAGATGTTATTGCTTTTGGTTATCATAGCTGGCCTCCTACACTCTTCCAACCCTTTTCATTCTCGTGAAATGAAGAAAGATAAGTCATCCAATTCATTTTCTCTGTATCTTACCTACAATGTGTGATTGTTATTATTTATGCAATAATTTTATTAGGTTTAGGTAATATTCAATCCTAAATCCCTTTCCATTTCACAATCCTTGAAGATTCTAATTCACTTTGTTATAGATACAATAGAAAATTAATGTAAAGGATATTTTCATAGGCTATTTTCAAATCTAATTGAATAATTTCATATAAAATGTTCAATAGTTAATTGTTTTTCCATGTAATATTTTCAAATGATAACTATCTTGTGATTGTAACTCTATACTTCTCCTACAAAGAATCAATGAACATTTTTCTTGATCTCAATTTGACTACATCTTGGGTTTATTTTTCACTCTCTTCTATTTCATCATCATTCTTAACTTTCTAGCTTCAAATCATTTGCCACTGTCCGCATATATGTTTAAAAATAGTACATAGTTCATAGAATTTTAAGGCTCTAATTTAAATAATATGTTGTGTTGCATATTTTCCTAGCTCTATATTGCTATAAATTCTATAGGTGCCAAGAAATACTCCTCCAACCCCAACCTCATGAGATGAAAAACCTAATTAACATAACCATTTTGGTGACAAACTTATATCATTGCATTCCAAGTGAGTTTGGACTTATCCTTACTTCTTGAATTTGGTGAAAATTTTTTAAGGCCTCAAAACAAATTTTGTTCTAAGTGTAACCTACAAATGTAGCATTCTTAGATCTCATGTTTCATAGTGAAATTTTGTCCAAACACTTGTCATGTAAAATATATACTAGATAATTTGGATTACATGTCCACCAAGTCATTTTTCATAAAAACATCTATTCAAATACACGCTTAATCAAATAACCATGAACTTCTTTTCCAATAATTGCAACTGACAATGTTGCACATGTTGGAAGAGGACTCATGATTATAACAGAGTTTGGCATCATGTCTGCAAGTTACATCTAACAAAAAAATCCAAGTATTTATTAGCATGCCCATTCTGTGCAAACCCTATAATCATTGTAGTCCATGATATTAGATTTATTTGAGAAATTTTATCAAACACTTTGCTTGTGTCCTCCAATTTCTTGGATTTTGCGTACATGTCTATGAGAGCTGTCTCTACACAAATTTTAGTGTCCAACCCGCTTCTGAATATACAATCATGGACACCCTCAAACTATCACACACTTTTAGAATGAAGGGGAATGTAAGAACATTCATTTTCATGGTTGTTGTTTGCATATTGTGATTACAACTGAGACAAAACACCATACACAAAATAATATTTAGATAATATTTCATTCGTGATTTGTCCTAATGTCCTTAAAATATTCTTGCAATACTTAATTACCTAATTCAAGGAGATCAACCCATTTGATTTATCATCTCATTACATTGACACAATCCAAAATAGGCTAATTTATTGAATTAATATTTTATTTTTGTCTTGTCATTGTACATATTTATTTAACTACGTTTATTATTATTGAGATTTATTCTTTCCAAGATAAACAAATATTTAAGGTATGAATACTCTAAATATCTTGTGGAAAACTTTTCATTATTTATGTTACCGTAGTTACATTCAACTACACATGGTCCATGGACTATAACTATATTACAATATTTATTTGATAGAATTTGGCTACATCACAATACATTTTTTTGATTGAATTTTATTGTTTTACACATATTAGGTATATAGAATGTTTCTTTGGCTTTGTACCTTAGTGGATATCTAAACAACGCCTTTTACACCATTCTTACTTATTTGATAAAATTCAAAATTTAATATATAATATATTTTATAATTGATTGGAGAGAGATTACCATAATATTTAAATATAACTATTCATTTTTAAAAACTATTCTTAATTTTTATAAAATGTTTACTTGTTATACAATTTTCATCATGAAAAAATTGGTTGAATATATACCCTTCACATTGAAATTTAGACTAGCCCTTCAAATTTGATCATTGAGGAGCACTCTAGGCATAGCAAAAAAATTATTGATAAAAAATTCAGCTAATTTAAACATCAAATAGATCTGTATTTTCATTCAAAACATATTGTGTGCATATATCTGGTTTTGCCAGTAGGAAACGTAAGGAGCCAAAGCAAAGATTTTGTAGTCATATCCCAAATGCTTTCCTACAAATAGACATGGCCGTGAAGCAAAGGTTTTATCATTTATTGTGAAACATGATTTTGCCAGAGTAGAAGAGGAGATAACCAGAAGAGGGCGGAAGCCAAGTTGAAGCTGCATGATGGGTCCATAGCTCTCTGAGAGCGATGATAGAATTTGGTGAATGGGGTGCTTCTTGTTTAGCAGATGAAGATGCCCAATAATATGACATGAGGGAGGGTGTGGTGCACCATTATTTACCTGCTTCTCTACCTTTATTTTTGCAAACATTGAGTTGCATAATAGTTAACAAAAAATAGGAAAAAATATATTTATTTTTGTTTTCATTCATTGAGATCATTTACATATTATTACAGGGCAGAATATTGACGTAATGAATAGTACCCATCTATCAACATCACTACCAATGAGAATAAATGAAAGTAATTGTAGTGGGTGCAAAGCAAGGACACATCAATAATGAGTCTTTTAATGTTTATCGATGAGACTAATAAGCATGATATTTCCATCGAATGAAGGGTACATGGTGGCTGGGCAACTATCAATGTAATTAAAATGTTAATCATCATGAGTGTTTCAAATTACTTAAAGAATTTATATGGTTGGGACAAGAAAATTGGTGGGTGAGCCTAATAATTACACTTTCATACTTTTTTTTTGAGATTTCAAAAAAACACTTATATTTTAATAATTCGATCGGGTATGACCTCTAGATTACAATTTTTTCACCTATAAGGGCATGGATTTCTACTTTGTCAATCAATTTAGTAACGTCCCTAGGGTTATGTTGGCCTTTAGTTGTACTAGTTAAAAATTATTTATTATATATCGCATGCACTAGTACATTGAAAGCACCACTGAGAAGCAACCACCATGTTTGACTCTCTTCACTCTTTTTTCATTATTTAAATGCCCCTAGATAAGTGGGTGAGATTGTGAGGTATTGAAGTGCTCTCCACTCCATTTCATTTTTTTAATTTTAAATTTATTGTTACCAAGGTTACCATGGCACTTGTGCAATCATACTCTTTCTTTTCTCATTTGATCATATGATCAATGTGAATGGGAGAATTTTTTCTGAGAGTCAAAGAAGGCAGTTGGTCATATTATCGCCAATATGGGACCATCATAATTATGTTTTATGTCCACCTTATTTGACAAAGCAACATAATGAATTCATCTTTATTGCTTCCATTACAAGTCATGGTTATTTTCGACCACATTTATTTGCATATCATATTGCTTCTAGTGAGTTCAATGCTACAATTAATAGTATCATGAATGGCTATAATTCAAATTCTAGTTGTGACATTTTTAGTGGAAAATGGGTTGATGATAAGACTTACCCTTTGTACACTGCCTCTGCCTGCCCTTTTGTGGAATGTGGCTTTCGTTGTTACAATAATGGCTGCCAAGATCAAGGTTACATGAAATGGAGATGGAAACCTGAGTTGTGACATGCCAAGCTATATCTAATATTTGGGTGTGCAATTGACTTTTCTATAAGTGTCAAATTTGGAAAAATCATTATCCTTGTTTACCTTCTACATTTTTTTAAAAAAAAGTTTTTATATGTTTACCCTATTTTATCTTATTTAATTTTGCATCTTCTCATGCCTTGTTTAGTTCTATTAGATGTAGTATTTTAGCTAATGTCATGTTTGTGATCTTGACTAGACTTGGTGTGGCAACAAGTTTAAGTCATCTGATATTATGAAAAGATTATAAGGCTTGCATGTTGTGTTTGTTGGAGATTTCATGACTAGAACACAATGGGAGTCTCTTATCATACTTCTTATCGAAGGTGTAGCTAATAAGTGTCAATGTATGAAACAAACAGAAACAAGATTACAAAGTGTATTCCCTTTTTGGGTGTCTGATTTAGTTCTTGTAACTTCACTATTGCATACTATCGGTCAGCTTTTCTTGTACAATAGGGTAGTCCACCTAAAAAATACCTAAAAGAGTTCACTTCACTCTTAAGCTGGATAAAATAGATTATGCAAACAAAAGGTGGCTTGATACAGATTTATTGATTTTCAATTCTGGAAATTGGTGGATGCCTACAAAAACTTATAAAAGGTAAGCATCTCTTCTTCCTTGCTATAGATAATTTATGCTTCAAGTTAGTTTAGTATCAGTTTTACTTTAATTTCTAGCAGTTACTCTATGTGTAAAGGTGGGTATTGTAGAGTTAGCATGATATAAGGCCAGTTAAGACAAAAATTGCTCAGCTTATAGATTTGTATTAAAAAATCCACTCTTAGGTTTTTTTGCATAAAAAATAGGGGAAATACACATGAACCAAAGTGTATTATTCATAGATCCTTGTGTTTCATATCATTTTTATCAGTTGAAAATGGTGCCTTACTATTTGCTAGTAGTAAGATAAAATAAACTCTAGGAGTACGGTGCAATAGTAGTATGGTATTTAGTTCCTATAGGGAGGTTTGACCAGCAATACTCTTGTCGAGTCATGCTATTGCTTTGCCTATTTAAAGGAAGTGCTCTAAATATTATGCAATAGTTAGCTTTTGGTAAATTATTTTTTTCCTATAGATATACCAGTTTTTTTCTCTATGGGTTGAAAAAGAGTTTGAGATACAGTTGTAAGTGATAATTATGGTTGAGTTTAAATAGTATATCATTTTTTAATCATTGACAGATGGCTCCTCACTCTATGTTTTATTCATTCATGGGCTTATGAAGCACATTATGGTAACAAAGACAGTTGTAGATTTGTTATTCTTCTTTCGTGTCACTTAACTGAGTCAATAAAATAATACTCTACTTAATTAAAAGCTTTTCCAGTGTTGATTTTTAATTTGTGATGGTATGATGTTTTTAATGGCTTTATATCTATTTAAAAGCTTTTGCATTAAACAAAAATTTAATTTGAGAATTATTTAAGGTATGTTGGTTGTAAGGCTATAAATTTCATCACATCTTACAAAATACTTTGATCTATAAGTCATGCTTAGTTTATCTATGACAAATGTTGTCATTATGGTCAAAGAGAGATGTGTTAGGTAGGCCATACAAATTTTACCAGTTCTAAAAGTAATGTGTATAAAACAAGTGATGGTTTATTTTTAATGATGTCTAATATAAATAGAAGTATGTCATAGGGAAAAAAGTATATATTATAATTATTTTATTATTAAGGTATTTATTGTTAGTTAATTTTGTATTCACATGGCATTTGTAATTGTGGTTCCTCCTTATTTTAACTTAGTTGTCCTATGTAAAAACTCTTACAAAACATCGCGAAAAAAATATAATATCCCAAATATATATGGCTCTAAATTTTTATTGATAAATTTGTGCCTTAAGTTGAGAAAGTATCTTATTTTCTTTTGGATTATGTGTGTAGCAATTATCCTATAGTTGAAACTAATCGTTTGGCCAATGAATAAATATATTGTAAGAGGTTTTACCAACTTATTATATATAAAACCTTTTGTCAAATTTTGCTTGACTAACTATTAATCCTATTCAATTATTTAACTGCAAGCATACAATATAATATTAAAATGTACTAGGTCCTATTTGTAAGATTTAATCTATTTTGTTTCTTATAACTTTGAATTAATTTATAAATAATAACCATTCTAGTTTATTCTTTAGAATTGAGACAATAGGCTTATACTCTATAGGATCATGTGGATGAGATTTCGAAGGTTACCATTGTATATACTTTGTATGTTTAAAAAAAATACAAAGTACTTAAATAGATTCTAAAATGATGATGAGATAAATAATTCTTATTTGTATTGATAGCCAGTGCTTCCTCAAGCATTCATTCCCTTCATCTTGGAAAAAGAGTATGATGTCCACCTAGACATACTCAACACATAATGTCCCAGCTAATCTTTATCCATGATCTTGTTCCATCTAAAATAACAACATAATGAACAGAAAATAAACACTCGATTAGCAATGAGATGGACATATTTGATTTGAGTTTACTATCAGTACTCTTATTTAGTGGTTAAGGTTTTACTATGTTTTCTTTTTATGTCAATCCAAAAACATTGATTGTGGTGCATATTTTCTTATCTGTGCAACAAACTCACTCAACTATTGTAAAAAAAATCCATGTGCACATTTAGGTTGCTTGACTTTGTGCCCCTCTTAGCATAATCCATTCCATGAATAACTAAGAAAGAGAATAATTCAAAAAAAAGAAAACAAAGAGCTTGAACTAAAATTTAAAATACTAGTAATAACAAAGAAAAAATAAAATGTTAGGAATTAGCTTTTACATCATGTTAGTTTTGGTATATACCAAAATTTAAATAGTAATTGGTTAGTAATTAGTAATTGATTAATTGAAATATTGTTATATAACAATATTACGATAGAGGTTGTTAAGTTATATTGTTTATATTATTATAATAATATATCGTAATTAAGATTGTTCTAAATTATACGATTTTGGGTGTGAGAAAATAGTGAAGAGATGTTCTCCATAAATATAGGAATAATATTCATATATATTTGTGTAATATATTCCTAAAATGATTTAATTAATCAGAATTAGACAGATATATAATAGACAATTATTGTGTGTTAAATATATTTTTGGTGTGCATGTGTTAAATCTCTGTATTAGCTCCTCTAAAACCTATAAGTGGTATCAGATCAGGTTGGGAGAATATGTTTGTTTAGTAATTGCTCATAAGGCAACCCTCTGGTTCGTGATTGCTCTAATTCATGCAGAGAGATGTAATGTAGCCTTAATTTCTTAGTTCTGTTTTACACATTTTCTATAAGTGTTATATCAAATAAGAGTGCAACTATTAGAATAGATCATCTACATGCAAAAAGGGAGAAACACCAAACTACCTGTGGATCACATTTACTCAGTATTGTTTGGTTACTCATCGAGGAGACTTGATCCACTGGGGATAAACATGTTATTGATGTGCAGATCTACATTTCTCATTACTTCTATGCACTATTGATGAGGTTTCAATTAATTTTGATTGTGTTATGTGCGCTACATTCCCATTATTAGTTGGAACAATGATCTTCATACACCAAAGCATCCAGATTAGATAAATTTCATTCTTATATGTTGGGACCACACCATTTTATTGTCGATAATCTCATTCAAGCCACCACCAAACAATTTTCATGGGTTATACAGTTACAGTCTAATATGTTACGATTTGTACAGCTCATCTCAGGTCGTATAGCATTCAACTATGTGTTCAGTATGACTTCTATTTCCCACTGGAAGCAGAAGATATCCTTGGCAAAATAAACTATATAAACCTTATCTAAATATTTGAAAGGTTCATGGCTCCATGTCTGCAGTCTATGTATTATTTCTTCCTTGTCACTCGTCAAACTCGCCACAGATCATGATGATATATGTTACATTAGAACCATTCTCTCAACGCAAACATGCCGTACATGTCTTCCAACGAGCATCATTCCATACAAAGATTCGTGTAAGTCTTTTTTAGTCATTCTTAAGCGTCGGTCGATAGAGTCTATTTTGTATGTCATTTAGGTTCAATTATTAAATAGTGAAATCTTTTTAGCAAGTCATTATAGTTGGTTTTTTAATTGTCAAAAATCAAAATATAAAAGCATCATTTATTTAAAGGGGCTTTTGCCAAAAATTTGTTAATATTTTTTAAGTTTCATTTGGTCTTTTTCAAATTAGGTTCTTTATTATTGAAGAGTCAAAAGTTAGAGTTTTTGTCAAAAGGTCATTAAAAAATGAGTTGAAAAGTTGTTGAGTCTTTGTCAAGAGTCAAAAGTCTCAAATAAAAAAATTGTAAAAATAAAAAATTTGCTTTACAGACGCATTATCGCTTGTACATGACATCGACATTGTGGGGGGGGGAGGGGGGGGGGGGGGATTTTCCTTTGAAAATTGATGCACCTGAGCTACATCGACATACTAACTAAGTAAAGAGCTTCATATAATGGAGGTTGAAGGATACATAGAGGTTGCAGGTTTTTCAGTGACCTCTTGTCAGTAACCAATGATGGGGCCGTACTAATGATTTCGTGGCATATATAGTATGGTGTGTTTTTTATTTCTGCTATATGTTTTTCAGAATAAGAACAGAAGAATATGCATGTTCAAGATATGTAATTTGTGTGCAAATTCTAAACATGATTCCCTGATGTGAAGACATTGTGAAAGGACAGAAAGCACCAATGTAAGTTAGTTCATGGATCTTGAAAGGGTTTGTGGTAGAGATCTAGAAAACCACATGAGGTGAACAGTGTCTTGGCAACAGTTAGGAGAGCAACTATTGCAAAGATCTCGTGACTACCTTATTTATGAAGATGACCCTTAATGGCATGTTCATTGTAGTCAAGTTAAATAAATACAGGATGTATTCCTTTGCATAATAGTGGTCATGTGTAGCAAGATTGCATCAGTAGTATGCAAACTCATTGGTATGCAGTGGCATACAGTCTTATTCATGTTAATTCTTGGTGGTAGACGGTGTTCTTGTTCATGTCAAGGTTCATGGTAAACCTGTAAAACCATGGAAGGAGTGAGGCTCTCTTTATCAAGTTCATGAGCCAAATAAGGCATGCTACAAGGGGTGAACATACCGCAAGTGAGAGTGTTAATGTTTTTGCACCATGTAAAAACTATGGGGGGTAATGTTAAGAATTATCTCTTACATCATGTTAGTTTTGGTATTTACTAAAAGGTAAATAGAAACTTGTTAGTAATTAGTAATTGATTAATCAGAGTATTGTTATATAATAATATTATGATATAGGTTGTTAAGATATATTGTTATAACAATATATCATAAATAATATTGTGCTTAATTATAGAATTTTAGGTGTGAGAAAATAGTAGAGAGATGTTCTCTATAAATATAGGAATAATGTTCCTATATATTTGTGTAATATCCTAGAATTATTTAATTAATCAGAATTAGATAAATATACAATAGAGTATTATTGTGTGTTAAATATATTTTAAGTGTGCATGTGTTAAATCTCTATATTAGCTCCTCTAAAACCTATCAGTGGTATCAGAGCAGGTTGGGAGAATATGTTTGTTTAATAATTACTCATGGGGAAACCCTCTCATTCTTAGTTGCCCTGATTCATGCAAAGAGATGTAATATAGTGTTAATTTCTTAGTTCTATTTTATACATTTTAGAGCTTAGATTTGTTTTTTCTATAAGTCATATATTACATAAGAGTGCAACTATTAGAATAGATCATCTATATGTAAAAAGGGAGAAACACCAAACTACCTGCAAATCGTATTTAGTCGGTATTATTTGGTTACTCATCAAGGAGACTTGATCCACTAGGGACATGCATGTTCTTGATACGTAGATCTACATTTCTCATTACTTTTGTGCACTATTGATGAGGTTTCAAAAATTTCTGATTGTGCTTTGTGTGCTACATTCCCATTATTAGTTAGAACAATAATCTTCACACACTAAAGCATCCAAATCAGATCAATTTCATTCTTGTATGCTCAGCCTATACCATTTTATAATCAATAATCTCATTCAAGCCACCACCAAACAATTTCCATGGGTTATATAATTGGATTCTGATATGTTATGATTTGTATAGCTTAGCTCAAGTCATATAGTATTTAACTAGGTGTTCAATGTGACTTTAATTTCCCATCGGAAGCAAAAGATATCCTCAAAAAAATAAACTATGCAAACTTGATCTGAATATTTGAAAGGTTCGTGGTTCCATGTCTCTAGTATGTGTATTCTTTCTTCCTTGTCACTCGCCAAGCTCACCACAAATCTTGATGATATATGTTGTACTAGAATCATAAATATCTAGAAAGAAAGAAGGATTTGAACCAATCTCTCATCCATTTCAATGCAGACATGCCATACACGTCTTTCAAAGAGCATCGTTCCATGCAAAGATTTGTGTAAGTCTTTTTTAGTCATTCTTAAGCATCGATCAATATAGTCAATTTTGTATGTCATTTAGGTTCAATTATTAAATAGTGAAGTATTTTTAAGTATTAGTTTTTAGCAAGTCATTATAGTTGGTTTCTTTATTTTCAAAAATCAAAATATAAAAGCATCATTTATTTAAAGGGTCTTTTTGCCAAAAATTCATCACTAATATTTAAGTTTCATTAGGTCTTTTTCAAATTGAGTTATTTATTATTGAAGAGGCAAGAGTTAAGAGTTTTTGTCAAAAAGTCATTAAAAATGAGCCAAAAAGTTATTGAATCTTTGTCAAGAGTCAAAAGTCTCAAGAATAAAAAAATATTTGCCTTACGGATGCATTTTTTGTTTGTACACGATGTCCATATTGTGGGGTGGTTTTTTATAGAAAATCCATGCACCTGAGCTACATCAACATACCAACTAAGTAAAGAGCTTCATGTACTATAGGTTGGGGGATCCACGGAGATTGGAAGTTTTCCATGGACCTTTCGTTAGTCACCAACGATGGGGCTGCACCAATGATTTGGTGGCATATATAGTATGGTGTGTTTTTTATTTTTGTTGTGTATTATTCAGAATAAAAACTGAAGAATATGCATATTCAAGATATAAAATTTGTATGCAAATTCTAAACATGATTCCCTGATGTGAAGACATTGTGAAGGAAAAAAATCACTAATGTAAGGCAGTTCATGGATCTTGAAAAGGTTTGTGGTAGAGATCCAAAAAACCATAGAAGGTGAATAGTTTTTAAGCAACATTTAGGTGAGCAACTACTACAGAGTTCCTGCAACTGCCTTACTTCTTTATGGAGATGACCCTTAGTGACACATCCGTTGTAGTCATGTAAAATAAATGCAAGATGCATTTTTTTATATAATAGTGGTCATGTGCAGTAAGATTGCATCAATAGTATGCATAGTTATGAGTATGTGGTGGCATACAATCCTATTCATGCCAATTCTTGGAGGTAGATAGTGTTCTTGTTTATTTCAAAGTTTGTGGTAAACCTATAAAACCATGGGAGGAATGAGGCTCTTTTTATCAAGGTCATCAGCCTAATAGGGAATGCTACAAGGGATGAGCATACTGCAGGTGAAAGTGTGAATGTTTTTGCACCATGTAAAAACTATGGCGGAGAATGTTAGGAATTAGCTTTTACATCATGTTAATTTTGGTATTTATAGAAAGATAAATAGTAACTGGTTAGTAATTAGTAATTGGTTAATCGAAATATTATTATATAACAATCTTACGATATAGGTTGTTAAGATATACCGTTTGTATTGTTATAATAATATATCGTAAATAAGATTGTGCTTAATTATAAGATTTTGAGTGTGAAAAAATAGTGGAGAGATGTTCTCCATAAATTTAGGAATAATGTTCCTATATATTTGTGTAATATCCCGAAATGATTTAATTAATCAGAATCAGAGAAATATACAACAAACTATTATTGCGTGTTAAATGTATTTCATGTGAACATGTGTTAAATCTATGTATTAGCTTCTCTGAAACCTATCATAAAAACCCACTAAGAGTGAATAGATTCCCCCACTAGCTACTACTTATCTAGCTTGATCTTCAACCAATTAGAGCAATAATAAATCAATAACTCATTAGTTGGAAGTACTCTGTCCCATCTGTTTGCTGAGAAGACATCCAAATTTGTGAATAACCATCTGAAAAAAAAATGTAGGAGTTTCATTTGCTTGCATTTAGATTCATTGCAATTTTTTTTCCACATTTCTAGAGTGTTTGAAAGATAAATTGTGAAATGGTCAAGCAAAGTGGGTTTAAATCATAATTGATCCAATTTTCATGCTCTCAGAGCAAATGTTAGTGATTTGGAGCACTTTAACTTGCGTTTTGCTTGAAGGGGATGTTTCAAAATTCTAATCCATGCTTGACAGAATCTAAAATTTCTATTAGAAATGGGTATTGACTGAATATAGTTCGTAGATTCAAATTTTGGCCAATCCATAAAATAATCAACAAAAGTACCTGTTTTATTTCAAATTAAGCACTTAGTTTTTTTTTAACATTACAAATATTTGAAATTCCAATATCTAATCATCGAACACCCTAGTGTATTCTATCCTTGAACAAATATCATCATAACTTCCTGCACCTCCAAACCTTCACCTTATGTTTATTTTATTTTGTTAATTGCATATTGCTTTGCTTTATGAATCAAATTATCCCATCAACACATTTTGTGAATACCTAGATGATATTGTATAAGAAGCATCGAAATACAATACTTTCTCTTTCAAATGATTTTGCATATGATTTTACCTACAATCTTGGCCTTTGAACAAATAAAAATTTATGATTAATTTCTAAATCTATTCTGACTTTCACAATAATATTATTAATGTCATCAATACGATCATGATATTTAATTTTTATTTTAGTGAGAAATGGAAAAAAAAGCACAACTATCTAAAAAATTGTGTTCTTTCACGTCTTAAAGTAATAAATCAAGGTTCAAACTAAAGTAATAACATTGATTACAAACTATGTAGGATGTGTACATTAATATAAAGGGTCAAGATGAAAGTGAAATAGTTGCAAACCAACATATAAATTTAACACCACCTAAAATTGTTTTTTTTTTTAGCTGGAGTGTTATGTAAAAAATGCCTTCCATATATGTGTACATTAACATAACTTCAAATGCAATGATAAAAATAAAATAGGCAAACTTTATGCATTATATTTTTTTAATTGTAAGTGAGGAGAAATGGTGATTAAAAAACATTAAAGTTTACACAATTAAATCACATTCACCATTTGAAAATTAATATGTTAAATCTCCGATTCACCAGTCTCAATAAATATGTAACTAAATTTCAGCCATACCATGATACTAGTATCACACCACTGGTATTTCCTTTAAAATTACTTAACATTTGGTCAGACAGTGATCAAAATTATTTGCAGTAACTGATGATTAACATCTTTGTAAGAGATACGCGATAAAGTAGACTTAGTGTCGCACTGTGGGCATTGGGTAGTGGGATACATGAAGAAAACAATTCACGAAGGATTAACCAATGGTGGCGGTGGCCTTAAATAGAAGCATTCTTTTGTCATTTTTATAATATATTTACACTTTATATGGTCAAATATTTTATAAGTTTTGAGTTTTTTTTTTCGATGTTTTATTTTTAAACTACATTTCTTTGACGTGTTTGAAGCTCTTAGATGGGTTGGGATGGGTTCAATGTTGATCATTATTTTCAAGTTTTTGGATTGAAAAGGCATGTTCTAAATTTGACAGTTGATTTTACTTGTAATGATTTTTTTGATGATAATGTTTTATTCAACATTGTGCTTCAGACACACACACACACACACACACACACACACACACACACACACACACACACACACACACACACACACACACACACATATATATATATACATATACATATACATATACATATACATATATATACACATATATATACATATTCTTTATAGTTGTAAAATCCCTAATCCGGATTTTGTGAAACAAACTCAATTTTTCTGATTTTAGTGCGCTGGCAATTTGTCAAACACTTTGTAGTATGCTTACCAATGTGAATTTTTGAGTGTGAGAGTTACAAGACAGCTTGTTGCAATACTTATATCATTAAAGATTCATCATTGCATATCAAATTATATGGATAAAAAATGAAAATTTAGTCAAACAGTTTGTTGCACTTCATTATTATTGGAGACTAATATGATCACAATTGATAGTCCTGATATAAATCAGAAATACAATAAATATTGACAACTTAATATATCTAACCTTTCAAATGCCACGTACAATGCAATGGATGATCCATAACCCTTTAAATCACTGGGCAGAAGTATAAAGTTGCAGAATTAAACACTCTTACAATAGCAACTCCTATGAACAACTCCAAATCACCTCCCAATGGGGTGGTTAGCTCCAAGGACTCCACGAATGAGTGTAGGAAATGGTGCCATACTTCCTAAAAATGTACTATATATGCCTCAGGGAAGCCCCACACAACGTTTCCAATGTGAAATATGTGACCATAAAAGGCAGTGACCAACCCTTGTTTATTCCAATGTCCCTCTAGCAAATCAAACCATGTTCATTCATTTAACTCTACCTCATACTTGGACGCCTCCCTTCATCATCCCTTTCAAACTCTTCATTAAGCTTTTCATAAATTCTCAAACAATTTGTATTTGTTCACAAATATTACAAATTATTTAAACTATCTATCTGACAAAATAAATCCTTGCAAAACCCTTATTTCATAACATGGCATCTAGACATAAATTTCCTAGCAAAACTTTGATCAGAACAATAAAACTTAAAAATTAACTTCTTAAAGTCTTCATTAATTTCATATCATAACCATTGAAATACCGATGCAAAATTTGAGTGATTTTGCCAATCCCCAATTAGGGAGGAATATTTCACCACCGAAATTGATCTTCTCAAGAGGGTTTTCATCCACCAGAGGTTGAAATGAACCAAGTTCGATCTTCAGAACCACAAGGGTTTCAATCAGAGAAATAAAATAAACTCAGCATACCAATTGAGCTCTCTATTCCCCTTTTAATAAGCTTTTTAGGGAACTTTCTAGAAACTCCTTTTTAAAATCACTTTATTACTTTATTAAACTTTTTAACTCCAAAAAGTGATTTATTTTATTTTTAAAACATTTTTGGCATTGAAAGTCACTTTTAAGCATCTCATTATTTAAATATTTTCATTCTCTTTCCAATGAGCTATAATACTGAGGTCCTCGAATAATTATTTTAATTAAAATGATAACCTTAGTAAAATTAATTAAATATAGCTCAATATTACACCCAATAATGAAAATGACTCAAATGCATTAGAACAAAAAATCGATTGCACATGAGTGATCCCGATGATGAAAGATGATAAACGACCCTGACTGGGTGACTTACTAAAAATAGACACCTCCTCTAATAATCTTAGAGCCCAAACTAGGAGCCAAAAATAACATCTAAAAATGTCATATGATTCCTCTAAATCTCTTGAGCTCACTGGTAACATCAATTTACCCATCTAAACATGCTGACACAAACCCAAAAAGTCAGTGCCAACAACAAAGTAAGAGAACCAAAAAAATGGACATTACAATAGTTTTTAATGATCTATCTAAAATTTTACCTTTTAGATAGAATCTACTAAATGTATTTAGTGTATGATACTAAATATAATGAAAGTGTCAACATATTATCATCATGGATGAATGGAAGCTACAAGATAGACTCTACACCCTCAATGTTTTATCCTTGCATTAGTGGTATTGCATTGTTGATTCAATCTGCACATGAGCTATGGATCCCTGTTACAATCAAATAAGCTCTCATAACATCCTTATTCACCTTTGATATTATAAAATGTCTAATCAAATATGTCACCACCTTGGAAGATACAGACCCTTCTACAATAGGTATTGGTCTTGTGAATCTAAAAATTACCCTAAATCTAGGTCTTTTGTATGATATGGCCCCCTTGGTGTATGATATACCCTAAAATACCTTGTTATTACCCCTCACCATCACCACTCAAATCACCTTAAAATATTTCACTATTTACTTGTTATATATGGCCTTGCTCTTTATTTTAGGGTCTAAGTATGGTGCTTTTATATGTCCTTAACCCTGATGTAATTGCTCTAGTTGTCAATATATTATCATCATGGATGAATGGAAGCTATAAGATAGTCTTTGGGATCTCAATGTCTTATCCCAATATCAATGGCATTGCATCATTGATTCAAACTACACATGAGACATGGAGCCATGTCGAAATCAAATAAGTTCTCATGATGTCCTCATCCACCGTTGATAATAAAAAATGTCAATCAAATATGTCACCACCTTGTAAGCTATGGACCCATTTACAATGGATGTTGTTCATGTAAATCAAATAACTGCCCTAAATCTGGGATTGGTATATGATATATCCCTTATGATGTACAATATCACCTAAAATACCTTGTCATTGCCCTTCATCATCATCGCTAAGCTCATGAAATATTTCACTATTTTCATGTGCTAAAAGGGCTTACTCTTTCTTCAAGGGGTTTGAGTATGGTGTTTTTGTATAGTCTTAAACTCGGTCTAGTTATTATAGGTGTCCATATATTGGCAACCTAGATGAATGGAAGCTACATGATAGACTATGAGACCTCAATGTCTTATCCTCACATTAGTTGTAGTAAAACTTTGATTCAAATTGCACATCAAACATGGAATCATGTCATAATCAAATCAACTCTCATGATGTCCTAATCCACCCTTGAAAATAGAAAATGGCCAATAAAAGATGTCACCACCCTATACATTGTAGAACCCTTTGTTATTGGTGTTGGTCATGTAAATCTAAAAAATTGTGTTAAATACAGTATTGGTGGTTGATATAGGCCCTCTAGTGTATGATAGTATATATAATAAAGGTGTCAACACATTGGCATCATAAATGAATGGAGCTAAAAAGTACACTCTAGGACCTTAATGTTTTATCCTAACATTAGAAGCATTGCATCGTTGATTCTATATGCACATGAGATGTGAAACCCTACCATAATTAAATAATCTCTCATGCCATCCTCATCCACCTTTGACAATAGAAAATGTCCTATCAAATATGCTGCCACCTTGCAAGTTATAGATTCTTTTACAATAATTATTGGTCATCTAAATCCGATAGTTGCCCTAAATCTAGGGCTAGTGTATGTATTTATGTGTGTGTGTGTGTGTGTGTGTGTGTGTGTGTGTGTGTGTGTGTGTGTATGTATGTATAAGATGTCATTAGTAATTTCATTAATTTGACTTAATAACACATCTAATGAACCTCTGCATCTTTTCATATCCATTAAAATCTGACACAAAACAAATTATTACCACTCACCTTCTGTACCTTATCTTGATCTATGTTGGGTAAACACATCTTTGTGGACATGATTTTGATTACCATGCCACATGTCACCAATATGGAATGTGATGGTATTCATCATTCAAATTCATTATGGACCATCCATGAGGTACAATTTGTAAGGCTCACTCTAACAGGGGCACCAATGATCAAAATTGAGCCCATCCTAGATCGTCCAATGGATTCAATCCTATTAGATAAGTGTAAATTAAAATTAGACCATCAATTTTTTTTTAAGTTTATAAATTAATTGACATCGCATAAGTATAAATACTTATTAAAAATGGCAAAATAAGGATTATATTAAAAAATGCCCATCAAATAATTTATAGCCCCATGTCACTATCAGTCAAGTACAGGTAGGGTATGAATCCCTTAAATTATATGAAATACCCCAAATTCCAGTCCCAATACACATATTAATTAGATGGCTAAGTGTTTAAGGGTTAATTTTGAAATTTGAATGGAATGAAAAAAAAATTGGTTACAATTTGTGAATCCTCTCATCAAATGATTACATTAAATATTTATACATTTTCTTCATCTCATTTCTTGTACCACTACAGCCTCACATAATCACATCAACTTTAAGAATGAAAATAGTTAAGGTCATTAATACAATCTATCAGTGTATGTTTTGTAGTTTCAAATAAAATTGATTTAGAGATGGGTTTAAATTTAAAAAAACATAAGAAGAAGAATAAATAATGGCTCCTTTGCGTGTAATTATTGTATCATTTCCTACACATGGCTATGCTAACATTTCACTAAGTTGTCTGCCATATTAGGACTATTGATAATTTTTGTCACTATTGAATGGATGACAAACTCATTTTAAAGGCAAGTTCCAAAGATATAATGGCATGTGAACTTGAAGTGGTAGAAAGGGACTTAAAATTTTTGTTTCTCTTTTCTTGATGCCTTGCTGCCAAAACATGGTCGGACTTCTGAGATTGGTGAGCTCTTCCTTATGACTTGTAAGCACTTACTACTAAACATGATTCTCAGCCAACTTGAATTATAAAAATGCACTCTTCAAAAATTTAAGGTTCCACTTTAAGCTCCAAGTGTAGATGTTATTGCTTTTACTTATCATAGTTGGCCTCCTACACTCTTCCAACCCTTCTCATTCTCGTGAAATGAAGAAAGATAAGTCATCAAAATCATTTTCTCTCTATCTTACCTACAACGTGTGATTGTTATTATTTATGAAATAATTTTATTAGGTTTAGGTAATATGTAATCCTAAATCGCTTTCCATTTCACAATCCCTGAAGATTCTAACTCACTTTGTTATAGATACAATAGAAAATGAATGTGAAGGATATTTTCATAGGCTATTTTCAAATCTAATTGAATAATTTCATATAAAATGTTCAATATTTAATTGTTTTTCCACACAAGATTTTCAAATGACAACTATATTGTGATTGCAACTCTATACTTATCCTGCAAGGAATCAAAGAAAAATTTTCTTGATCTCAATCCAAATACATTTTGGGTTTATTTTTCACTCTCTTCTATTTCATCATTATTCTTAAGTTTCTAGCTTCAACTCATCTACCACTGTCTGTATATATGTTTGAAAATAATACATAGTTCATAGAATTTTGAGGCTCTAATTTAAATAATATGTTATTTTGCATATTTTCCTAGCTCTATATTGCTATAAATTCTATAGGCACCAAGCAATACTCCTCAAACCCCAACCTCATGAGATGAAAAACCTAATTAACATAACCATTTTGGTGACAAGCTTATATCATTGCATTCTAAGTGAGTTTGGACTTATCCTTACTTCTTGAATTTGGTGAAAATTTCTAAAGACCTCAAAATAAATTTTGTTCTAAGTGTAACCTACAAATGTAACATTCTTAGATCTCACATTTCATAGTGAAATTTTGTCCAAACACTTGTCATGCAAAATATATACTAGATAATTTAGAGTACATGTCCACTAAGGCATTTTCCATAAAAACATCAATTCAGATACACTCTTAATCAAATAACCATGAACATCTTTTCCAATAATTGTAACTGACAATATTGCACATGTTGGAAGAAGACTCGTGATTGTAACAATGTTTAGCATCATATCTACTAGTTACATCTAACAAAAAAACTCAAGTATTTTTTAGCATGCCCATTTTGTGCAAACCCTACAATCATTGTAGTCCATGATACTAGATTTCTTTGAGAAGTTTCGTCAAACACTTTGCTTGTGTCCTCCAAATTCTTGCATTTTGCATACATGTCTATGAGAGCTGTCTCTACACAAATATTAGTGTCCAACCCACTTCTGAATATGCAATCATGGACACCCTCAAACTATCACACACTTTTAGAATAGAGGGGAATGTAAGAACATTCGTTTTCATGATTGTTATTTGCATATTGTGATTGCAACTCAGACAAAACACCATACACATAATAATGTTCAGATAATATTTCATTCGTGATTTATCCTAATGTCCTTAAAATATTCTTGTAATACTCAATTACCTAATTTAAGGAGATCAACCCCCTTGATTTATCATCTCATTATATTGACACAATCCAAAAGAGGCTAATTTATTGAATTAATATTTTAGTTTTGTCTTATCAATGCACTTATTTATTTAGCTATGTTTATTATTATTGAGATTTATTCTTTCCAAGGTAAAGAACTATTTAAGACATGAATACTCTAATTTAAGTATCTTGTGGAAAACAATTCATTACTTATGTCACCGTAGTTACATTCATCTACACATGCTCTATGGACTACAACTATATTACAATACTTATTTGATAGAGTTTGGCTACATCACAATACGTTCTTATTTTATTGAAATCTTGCTTTTTACATGGATTAGGTGTACAAAATGTTTTTTTGGCTTAGTGTTAAGAACTGAAGGGTATCCATTCCGCCAAATTCGTCTGGGGCACAATCTCGACCTCATCCTTCTTTTGTATCTCTTAAAAATTGCACCTTGATGGATATCTAGGCAGCACCTTTTACACCATCTTACTTATTTAACAGGGTTCAGACTTAATGTATAATATATTTTGTAATTGATTGGAGAGAGATAACTATAATATTTAAATATAATTATTTATTTTTAAAAGTTATTCTTAATTTTTATGAAATGTTTATTTGTTATACAATTTTCATCATGAAAAGGTTAGTTGAATGTATACCCTTCACATTGAAATTTAGACTGGCCCTTCAAATTTGATCGTTCAAGGGCAGGTCTCTGGGCGTAGCAGAAAATTTATCGATAGAAAATTCAGCTAATTTAAGCATCAAATAGATCTGTATTTTCATTCGTGCAGATATCAGTACACGATTTCCCAAAACGCAGGACGACCCACAGTGAAGTATTCAGTAGAGATGCAGGGGAAGGCGAGGTTTAACAATGGCTTCCAACGGAACTGCTTTGGGCATTGTGACTCCAGGCCCCTCTCTCATGTCTATATTCGTTCCCGCTGGAATACTCCACTCAAAGCTCTGCAACAGCCTCCCCAGTGCATGCGTCACCACATTCAATGCCAGAGACATGCCCGGGCACATTCTTCTCCCTGAACCAAACGGAATCAATTCAAAATCCTGCCCTTTCACGTCAATCTCTTTCCCGTTCTTCAAGAACCGTTCAGGATCGAACTCCATCGGCCGCTCCCACACGGCCGGGTCCCTGTGAATTGCCCAGGCATTCACTAGCAGTAGGGTTCGGGCGGGGACATGATACCCTCCAACGGTGCAGGCGTCTGTAGCCTCATGAGGAAGTAGGAGAGGTGCCGCTGGATATAACCTAAACGTTTCTTTCACAATTGCCTGAAGATATTTCAGCTTGTACAGATCTGATTCCTCTATTAATCGGTCGCGTCCAATATGCGTGTCGAGCTCCTGCTGGGCTTTGTTCAAAATCTCCTGGTGTTTCAATAGAGCTGCCAGCGCCCACTCGAGGGTCACCGAGGATGTGTCTGTACCTGCGTTTATCATGCTCTGCAAAAATATATATATAAAAAAAAAAAAAAACGGATCGTGTACTGCAAGTTAAAAATCTCTCATTAGCAGATTTTAAAAGGATTGGAAGTTGCGAGAGAAATGGATAGAACATACAAGGGCGGTGGCTTTCACCACTTCATCGTTACTATCAGATAGAATTTCATAAAACACGAAATCAGAACAGGGAAACCTGACAGCAATGGGCAATGGAGGATAAGAATATATAAATCATATTTATTTCTTATAATAAATTATATCCCAAAGTTCGTCCAGAGGGAAGTTTCGCTTCCTTCATGGTCTTTATTATTTCGCTCTTTTCATACTTTTGATGAAAGTAAAAATAAACAATAAAATAGAATGATGGGTAAGATCTCTTAAATAATAAAACAATAATTTGCAAGTGCTTTATTGATCCGAAACCTGAAACCACACCTCTATAAATTTTAAGAGTTTATCATCTTCCGCAATTTTTATTTTGCACTTTAACCTACTATTATTAAAAAAAATTATATATATAAATAAACACGTGAATTATAAAATAAGTAGATTAGAAATTATTGCATTCATACAACGTACGTGTCATCCTTATCTCATATGTTGTATAAAATGTCACTGGTGACGTCTTTCTACAATCTCATTTTTAATCAGTTTTAAAAAATACATCATTGGTGACGTCACAAGTTAAATCTGATTTTGTTCTCCATGATTTTTTTGGGATGATAGTCTTTTATTTAAGATTATACTTCAAATACTGTTAAAAAGATAAATATTAGAAAAATTTATATATTTATTGTTATTTTTGTTAGTTTTTAATGATTTGTTTAAAATTTTATCTTTTATTTTATATTTATATATATATATATAAATGATTATATTTTATATTTAAAAATATTAAATATGATCATACAATTATTAAATTTAGGTCTTGTGAGAATGTTACAATTATAATATAGATGTTAGCATTTGATCAATGCATTGTTATTATATATAATCACTTATATATGGCATAATCTATTGATAGAGATATAACATAAGGCCTTATGAATGTTAAAAAAAAAATTATCAAATTGCTTTATAGTTTTGTTATGGAAATTGTTTAAATGATATAATAATTTATTTTTTCTAATTATATATATAAAAGAGTAGTTGTCTCAAATATGCATGTTATATTTCTAATAGATGTAATATTTTGTTTTCGTAGAGGGGGGTTTGGTAAAGTGAGAGAGTGTCAATCAGTATGACAATTGACTCCATCTCAGTGTTTGTGTGTGAAGGGTTCAATAACAATTATTTTATATTTATGGTAGAAGTGATGGTGGAAAATGAGGTTATATCATTACCCTATAAGCTGCAAACCCCTTTGTTATGGGAACGATGTAAATCCAAACAATTGTGTTAAATCTAATGTTAATATACCATATGGGCCCTCTAGTGTATGATACTAAATATAATAAATGTGTCATAGATGAATGGAAGCTATAAAATAGACTCTACAACCTCAATGTTTTATCCTTACATCAATGGCATTGCATCATTGATTCAATCTGCACATGAGATGTGGAGCCCTGTTGTAATAAAATAAGCTCTTGTAATGTCCTTATCCATCCTTGACAACTGAAAATGGCTAATCAAATATGTTACCACCTTGGAAGTTACAAACCCTTTTACAATGGGCACTGGTCATGTGAATCCAAAAATCACCCTAAATCTAGGTTTGGTTTATGATATGGGCCCCTTGGTGTATGATATACTCTAAAATACCTTGTCATTGCCCTTCACCATCACCACTTAGATCACCTTAAAATAATTCACTATTTTCTTATTCTATATGGCTTTGCCCTTTATTTTAGGGATCTAAGTATGGTTTTTTTATATGTTGTTAAATATGATGTAATTGTTCTAGGTGTCAATATATTGGTATCATGGATGAATGGAATGTTGGAGTGGTCCATACTTGAGGATCAATAATTGAATATGATCGAATGCATGAAGGTGAATCTATATGGCGTATCAAAATCAATAACACATGAGAGAAAGAAACTTCACAATGTATAAAAGCATTCAAATGTAATAATATTCCTGGTTGGTTATAGATTAATTAGCTAAAAGTAAATAGGAACAATATATATATATATATAGGTAGAAGATAGACATGATCACATATTCTCATGAACGTGAGATTATCTTCCCTAGTGACCTTTATTAAACACCTAAGTGACACCTAAACAAACTAACTAGACCATGTAGCTACAACCACATGGTGAAAATAATCCTACACCAACACCTCCCTCAAACGTAGCTTAGGTGGGTAGTAGAATTGGGTCCCAACACAAATCCCTAATGAGGTACCCAAGTACATAACAAATAGAGAACTAAAAGGTCGCTATAGAAGATGTTAAAGCTACATGTAGTAGAGCTCACAAAATGACCAAGGTCGATGATGAGATCCTCTACCCAAAGATTGAAGAAGTTGTATATGTATCAAACATATTTCTTCCCCTTGCAAGAGGAAGAACATGATGAGTATAGTGAAAGTCTTGGTCATTGAATGTACGTGTCTCATATGATGGATAAAATATCACTAGTGACATATTTCTTGATGTCCTTTTTATTTAGTTTTATACAATACATCATTGGTGACATCACAAAATAAAAAGTTCTAATTTAATTTTGTTTTTAAGGAGTGCTAGTCTTTATTTCAAAGTTCTAGTTTTATCAAATGTCTCCGAAGAGACCTTTATTTCAATGTTAAGGGTATTTATTCATTCAATATTTTTATAATGAAAAGTTGTAAGATTTTGTTTGACAAGAATAATTTAATTATATATATTTCAAAAGTATTGTTAAATAAAATATTATTTTTAATTTTTAATCGTTAAAAAATATGTTAAATATTATTAGTTCTAAAAGTTATATTAAAGCATTCAATTTATTTTAACTGTCAATTAAACTATGTTAATTGGACCAATCATAATGTATTATTTTTCATACATAGAAAAAATTATATTTTTCCAAAAGTTGAGTTGCATAATTGTTAACAAAAAATAGGAAAAAAATATTTATTTTTGTTTTCATTGGCTGAGATCATTTACATATTATTAGAGGGCAAACTGTTGATGTAATAAATAGTACATGTTTATCAACATCACTACCAATGAGAATAAATGAAAGTAATTACAGTGGGTGCAAAACAAGGACACATCAATAATGAGGCTTTTAATGCCTGTGACAAAACTAATAAGCATTTTATTTCCACCAAACGAAAGGTAAATGGTATTTGGTCAACTATCAATGCAATTAAAATGTTATTTTCATGAGTGTTTCAAATTACTAAAAGAATTTATATGGCTAGGACAAAAAAATTGGTGGGTGAACCTGATAATTACACTTTCATACTATTTTTCTAGGATTTCTAAAAACCACTTATATTTTAATAATTTGATCAGGCATGACCTCTAGATTAAAAAAATCTCACCTGCAAGGGCATGGATTTCTACTTAATCAGTCAATTTAGCAACATCTGTAGGGTTATGTCAGCCTTTAGTTATAGTAATTGAAAATTTTTTATTATCTATCGCATGCACTAGTACATTGAAAGCACCACTAAGAAGCAATCACTATGGTTGACTCTCTCCACTCCTTTTTCATTATTTAAATGCCACAAGATAAGTGGGTGAGATTATGAGGTATCGAAGTGCTCTCCACTCCATTACATTTTTTTTAATTTTAAATTTACTGTTACAAAGGTTACGATGGTACTTTTGTAATCGTACTCTTTCTTTTCTCATATGAACATATGATCAACGTAAATGGGATAATTTTTTTGGGGAAACAAGGAAGGCAGTTGGTCATATTATCGCCAAAATGAGACCATCTTAATTATGTTTTATGTCCACCTTGTTTGAAAAAGCAACATAATGAATTCATCTTTATTGCTTTCATTACAAGTTATGGTTATTTTTGACCATATTTATTTACAGAGCCTATTACTTCTAGTCAGTTCAGTACTGCAATCAATTGTGTCAGGAATGGCTACAATTCAAATTCTAGTTGTGATATTTTTAGTGGAAAATGGGTTTATGATAAGAGTTAGTGGAAAATGGGTTTATGATATTTTTAGTGGAAAATGGGAAAATTCTAGTTGTGATATTTATGTTACCGTAGTTACATTCAACTACACATGCTCCATGGATTATAACTATATTACAATATTTATTTGATAGAGTTTGGCTACATCACAATACATTTTTTTTATTGAATTTTTTCGTTTTACATGGATTAGGTATACAAAATGTTTCTTTGGCTTTGTACCTTAGTGGATATCTAAACAATGCCTTTTACACCATTTTTACTTATTTGATAAAATTCAAACTTAATATATAATATATTTTATAATTGATTAGATAGAGATTACCATAACATTTAAATATAACTATTCATTTTTAAAAACTATTTTTAATTTTTATAAAATGTTTACTTGTTATATAATTTTCATCATGAAAAAATTGGTTGAATATATACCATTCACATTGAAATTTAGACTGGCCCTTCAAATTTGATCATTGAGGGGCACTCTGGGCATAGCAAAAAAATTATTGATAAAAAATTTAGTTAATTTAAACATCAAATAGATATGTATTTTCATTCAAAACATATTGTGTGCAGATATTTGGTTTTGCTAGTAGGAACCATAAGGAGCCTAAGCAAAGATTTTGTAGTAATATCCTAAATGCTTTCCTGCAGACAGACATGGCCGTGAAGCCAAGGTTTTATCATTTTTTGTGAAACATTATTTTTCAAGAGTAGAAAAGGAGATAACCAGAAGAGGGTGGAAGCCAAGTTGAAGTTGCATGATGGATCTATAGCTCTCTGAGAGAGATGATAGAATTTGGTGAATGGGGTACTTCTTGTTTAGTAGATGAAGATGCCCAATAATCGACCATGAGGGAGGGTGTGGTGCACCATTATTTACTCACTTTTTTGCATTTATTTTCACAAACATTGAGTCTCATAATTGTTAACAAAAAATAGGAAAAAAAAAATTATTTTTGTTTTCATTCGCTGAGATCATTTACATATTATTACAAGGCAAATTGTTGACGTAATGAATAGTACCCATCTATCAACATCACTGCCAATGAGAATATATGAAAGTAATTATAGTGGGTGCAAAGCAAGGACACATAAATAATGAGGCTTTTAATGCCTATCAAATATTTCCATCGAATGAAAGGTACATGGTAGCTAGGTAATTGTCAATGTAATTAAAATGTTATTTTCATGAGTGTTTCAAATTAATTAAAGAATTTATATGGTTGGGACAAGAAAATTGGTGGGCAAGCCTGATAATTACACTTTCATACTATTTTTTTTGAGATTTCAAAAAAACACTTATATTTTAATAATTCGATCGGGCATGACCTCTAGATTATAATTTTTTTCACCTGTAAGGGCATGGATTTCTATTTTGGTAGTCAATTTAGTAACGTCCCTAGGGTTATGTTGGCCTTTAGTTGTACTAGTTAAAAATTATTTATTATATATTGCATGTACTAGTACATTGAAAGCACCACTGAGAAGCAACCACCATGGTTGACTCTCTCCACTCCTTTTTCATTATTTAAATTCCACTAGATAAGTGGGTGAGATTGTGAGGTATCAGAGTGCTCTCCACTCCATTCCATTTTTTTTTAATTTTAAATTTGTTGTTACTAAGGTTACCATGGCACTTGTGCAGTTGTACTTTTTCTTTTCTCATGTGATCATATGATCAATGTGAATGGGAGAATTTTTTTTGAGAGTCAAGGAAGGTAGTTGGTCATATTATTGCAAAAATGGGACCATCATAATTATGTTTTATGTCCACCTTGTTCGACAAAGCAACATAATGAATTCATCTTTATTGCTTTCATTACAAGTCATGGTTATTTTCAACCACATTTATTTGTAGATCATATTGCTTCTAGTGAGTTAAGTGCTACAATCAATAGTGTCATGAATGGCTATAATTCAAATTCTAGTTCTGACATTTTCAGTGGAAAATGGGTTTATGATTAGGGGCATTTTACACACACATTAAGGTTGTGTAACTAACTATTTTTTTCTTCTAGCTCTATTTATTAATCCTTCCTCTCTCATACTTCACCATCTTGTTCATGTTTATCTTGATATGCCTGTAATGTCTTAACACCATTCTTCTTTCTCTTCCTCTTAGCTCCTATTTGATATTGTACTTAGATGTCAATGCTTAGAAAGCATTCTAATAGATGTGGGGTTTTTCTCTGTTTGATGATTTCCCCATTCAATAATTTTTGTCTCTTGCACTATATGGTTTGGTTCTTGTAGGGTAATATTGTTTCATTTTTGCATTCATTATTTACTTATGTTCAATGTTATCTTATGATCTTGTTATAAATCCTAAGATGGTATCAGATCTATAAGATTTTAATGTTGATCTTTAAGAGTTTTGTACAGGTTATTGGGTGGAAAAGAAGCATTTTTTGTATACTGTTAGTTTTATCACCATTTGAATGCATAATTTTATGTGTAATGACTATGAATATTTCACTCCATGGCATGAGTTGTAGGTTTTGGCCTCATAAATAAACATGTGGTGGAATAGTAGTGAGTGGAATGGGTATTTATCTTAGATAGTTTAGATATGAATGAATTCTAACACTCAATTTAAGGTCTATTTGAGGTGGATAGACTGATCTAAACCGAGGTGAATCTGATCAAAAAGATAAAATGAGGTAAAGATATGGAAAAAAAGAAGGGGATTTATGATTGAGTTGAAGATTAAACCTTCCAAGCTGACTAACTATCCTAGGCTAGGCATGTGTCATGAACCAATGTTTGTTTTGGGTTAGTTGTAAGCACAAAACACAACTAAACACAATATATAACCTACAAAAATAGTTGTAGAATAACTCACTGATTACAATCAAATATGTTGTTAGTACTAGATTTGTATGCATATCCAATGTCACTAACTAGTAATTATGATCTATAACCATAAAATTAATTAATACTAATGGAATGTTATATATAACCACTAAAAATAAAATACATACACAACCTGCTATAGTTTTGAAAACTCAATGGAAATTATTTAACAAAACACAGAAAATTGGAAGAGACAACACATTCATACAAATTGAAAAACCAGTTTTAGAACTTTATTCACTTGATTAATTGTTAAATTCTCCCCACTTTACAATGAGTAAAATACATGTATATATAACTTTGGATAGGGTCACCTCATCTTCAAAGTTTATTCAATTTTACAAGGTATAAAATAATACAGGGTCTTAATTTACCATGCAAACTATGTGTGATGTATAATGTTAATAAATAAAAGAGTCTAAATTTCGATTTATAGTTCCTATATACATGTATATTAATAATCCTATCAAAATTAGACTTTAATGTCTGAGTAGACCTGCTATTTGAGACTGCACTTGAACTACTCTAGACTATAGTTGAGAATATTTGATTAGAAGCATTGAAAGCAAAGGATGCTGACATGGAACTTGTTATGGATGGTCTTTCAATTAATGCAATGATTAGATTACTTAAATATGTTACTATAATTGGTCTTGACTAAACTTGTAAAGGAATTTTAATAAAAGGAAGTGTTATGAATACATGACCCATTAGAGTAATAAAATGTAGTATATATAGGAGAAAAATATTTAATTGTTGAAGTCTAAGCTTATGAAGATGAAGCTCCCGCATGGTCGGCCAACTGATCTTACTCCTTTATCTTTTTGTATTCATTCATACATGCAACAAAATTTAGCTCTATGGTTCCAAAATTGATAATCGACAATTTAAATAATAATAATAGTTTGTCCATCAATTTCATGTCTAACACCAAAGAATCCCTAAAGAAAAAATCCAAAGCTTCTTTATTTGCTCCTTTTTCCTTAGCAAAAGTGATTAATTGGATCACTACTTCTGAAGACTATGCTTTCAACTTTTGGCTTGAAACTATTAGCAGCAATTTAAAGCAAATTATCAAAAAATGGCCTAGTTACTAACTGCCCAAGTGGTATATATATGTCACTAATGCACATATCTCCAAATATTTGGATGGAATTTCAATCTTGGCTCATTAATTATTGAACTAACTCATGCATCTATTTATTCCATTCCATTAGATGAGCCCTCATATTGGTCACAAAATTATGTGCCAAAGTGATGTCTAAAAGTTGTAGTAGATTGAGATGTTGATATGTTTTTATCTTATCTCCTTTCTAATGAAGTGAAATTTGACATCCAATATCTTTATATATTCATAAAAACTCCCCACATTTCCCCACTATGGTTGTGACTCCACCTTCATTGATGTATAGAACATACAATGTTATAAAGGGTCTTAGCAAAACTCTTTACATTATTCAATGTGCCTTTTAAGGGCTCTATTCTACCTTATGAGTCTAATATTTTATTGGTTCATTGTATGCCATAGAACATAGTTTTAGAACTCCTCTAGTAGGATAAACCATAGAAATAGGGTCTTCTTACATTTAATTTTCCTCTCCAAACCTAGCTTCCCTCTCCTTTGTCAGTGAGAAGAGCTTTTCTTATCTTATAAACTCAATTGGCTTATTTTATGTCATTATTGTTCTACTCCTCACTTTTTTCAATTTATTTGAGGTTTCATCAAATTTTATAGTTAAATTACGTTCCTTAGTGATAACCATGTTTTTTTTGGTCGACTCTCTTCTTGCATTTGTTGTATCCATATAGGACTCACTAGTAGGTCCTGAGAAGAGGTCTAAGTGGATCATTGCATGGTAAGGGGTGAGGATATTTGGGATGGAGGCATGAGGATGGAAGGAGATGAAGTAATTTGTGGATGCAGCATGAGGATAGAGGGATCTAGTGAGGGAGTATAACTAAGAGATGTGGATGTTGAAGGGAAAGATGGGATAACCATATTCTCTTTGGACATCTTGGTCTTTGGAGGAGTCTTGATCACATATGTTATGAAGTTGAAAGACTCATAGACTGAGACTATCGATGATTCTATTTTCACACCTTGTGTCATTTACAACCCTAATTAGGTAGAAAGTTCTTCATGTAAAGGGATTATGGAAAAAATTGGTTGAGACACTAAAGTTTCAAAATGTGGGCTAGCCAGTGTGGTTTTTAATCTAGGTGCATCAAAAATAAGTTGAGTAACAACAACAAATGTTATTCCTTACAGGAATTGTATAATGGGTGTATAGGTGATAGTCATAGAGTTAGTGGTGGAAATAGAAATGATATTGACCAAAGGATCAAAAACTGAAGTACTTACAAGAATAGAGACATTAAAAATACCAGTGGAATCCAATGAAGTAGTGGAAATTGGAGGGATGATTGGAGTAATTAGAATAACAAATGAAATAGAGGAGGAAGTTACCTATGTTAAATCCTATGAGATGATCATATGGGGGAAAACTAGAGAAGATGATGTAATCACTGAAGTGTCAACTATTTTGCATGTTTGCTCCACACCCTTATCCACAAAAGGAGCTTGGTCTTCTTTTCCATTCTACACTTATTCTATATTATTAGTACAAAAAGGACCATGGCTTGAATTCTCATGAGTAAACTTTAGAGGTACATTTTTAGAAATATCAAATGTAACTTCTCCTTTTGGGTTGTATTCACAGTTTTCCTCTACATCCCCTTCTTTGGCAGACTCATCTAAATGTTCTTCTAATAAATATTCCTCCATATAGTCATCTTTTGTGTTAAAGTAAGGGATGTCTGGTGAAACATCTGAGTAAGGGGGTGACATCTCTTCTTCTTATATGACCCTATGCATTTGCATAATGGTAGGAGAATACCTTATTACATAATTTATCATGTGTGGAGTAATTGAGATAGTTTTAATATGTACTAGAGGAGGAGAAAGTAAATTACTAACCACTAGAACCTAAGGTGGTGGATTTGTGGTAAGTGTTATGTAAAAACAAAGATGAATTTTGTTACTAAGGGTATATCTATGTCTAGAGCCTATTTTCCTATCTTTTAGCTTTGGAACATTCTTTAAGAACCTTAGTTTATATTGTTCATCAATTTATCCCTTTATTTCCTCATATACCTAGGGTTTCTCAACTTGTTGAGGGGATTTTCCCTCTTTCTCTATTTTGATTGAGTCATCCCTTGTATTGGATGGATCGTATTATATCGTCTCAATGATACTCATTGACATCTCAACATTCTTCATCCTTATGTAGACCTATGAATCATCTCAGGATTCAAAATGATTAAATCATACTTTTATTCATAATGTCCATAATTTTTCTTGAACTGTCTTTGAAACCTATTTATATGTTGTATTATTACACTCCTGTGGTAACAATATCTGAATTCAGTCAATTTAAACTTCATATAACCTCTCTATTTTGAAGTCTTGGTTAATTAGTCCCCATTTTGGAACTATTTTTTCCCAATGTTGAAGGGTGTCTTATGACACTTGGCTAATATATCCCTTCTCAAATTCTCATCAACACTATTAGATAGTTGATAAGTTATCACCTAATTGGCAAGTTTTTGGGCACATGCCTAGGTATATAGAAAGGGGCCACTAGTGTAACTTTAAATCTAATTATTCTATGGTCTGGATAGATCCAATAGTCACCTAATAACTTGAGTGATCTCTTGATCTCTGTAGACAGTATTGGTATTGGTTTTCCATTATTTCCTTATAAACAATGGGATAGAAGGTGTTTTTAATATTTTACATGTGATATCTGTATTTGTAGATATGAAGATTATCAAAATCATCACATATCCTTTTTTATCCTTTTGGTTCCCAAAGAGTGGTCTCGATAGGGCTGGTAGTCTCGTATATGGCATCTACCAAATACAAAAGCATGTAAAAATTAGTATATGCTTAGTCATGCATGATCCTTTGGGTTTTTTAATTAAAAATTATGATTTACCCCAATGGGGTAACACCCTTGCCTTGCAAAATTATAGATAGTATAGGGACCCAAACCTCATCCACATGAGTTATAGATGGGGCTCTGTGTCACCTATTCAACAAGGCCATGGAAATTCTGACACTGGGTTTGAATTAGGTAATTGGGACCTTATTCTTCATAGAAAATTTATTAGGATTCTAAGCCCATCTTATTAAGGTACCACTAACACTATTTTTTGAACCATTCATTTATTGTTTTCTTATAATATCTTCAACTGGTCACTTTTTTACATTAAATGCATATGAACACAACTAAAAATCCTCATCTATTCATGGCACATCTATGATTGGATTCTTGAATAGGATTTATACTTTGGTCACCAACAATTAATGGTTGTGCGAGGGATTCCAAAGATAGACTCTAACTTTTGTGACCTTATTTATCTTCTCCATTGATATGTGATAAAACCAACAACTTATTAGTTGCCACCTCTATTTTTCTTAACCACTTTTATTTTAAATGTAATAAAGAAGTTATTGAGAATCACTGTGATCTCAATTATAATGATGAGAATGATATCCTCTGTGTATAATTATGGCATGCTGGTCTCCATGAAGAAATCAAGAGTTTCCTCTTTAAAACCATCAATGGGGTCATATTATCCATCAAATTTTGTGACATTTCTTCCAATGAAGTCCTAATATGAATCATAAAGTTTTGACACAAATTTTTGCCAAGCATAGTCATGAGCATGACATTAGGGAGTAGACTTATCTTTACCCTAGTGGCAATCCCATTTAGTTTCTTATCTATCTTAGTGAATTTTTCCATGTAATTATTAATGTTATGCTACAAAAGGTCATATTTAAGCTTGGCCTAATAGACCTCTGTGAGTGAAGTGAAAAATGAATTTAATGCATTTTCAACATTTTTCACAATATATTTTGGGACTTTGACCTTTTGCTTCTTTTTCCAATATTATTAATTTATTCTTCATACCCTAGACTACTTTTTCTATGAACTTATTAGTGGTTTTCCCACAAATTTAGGGTCTTATTATAATTCCTCTCCACTGATATATTAATTTAAGGCTCTTGCCACATCTTTGATTTGCCTTTTACTCTTCTTTGTTAAGGAGAATAACTCCTCAATCTCACAAAGATTAGGTATGCCATCTTAGGTGAATTTTCTTGTGGTTATCTTCTTCAGTTTCCCTATGACATTTTTAAATCTCAATTTGACCTCAAGAATTTCATGATTGATGATATCAAGCCTCTATGATTTTACAAGTTACATGTTTTATATCCATTAACCTTGAGAATCATCACTTTTATCTTGTTGAAATGGTGTTGGATGTTTAAGTATTCATAGTTGCCTCTAATTATTGTGATATTAGAGAAACAAACCTTATAGAAGTCATCTTGGCTATGTTGGGGACCACAATGGAATTTTTTAGAATATGATATGTAGTCACAAACAAGACTTAGACTAGTGGTACTAGTGGAACATGAGGAGGTGTCCTAGGAATATTAAGAACCTGGGTTGTCACAATGACCACTACACTTGTTTAAATAATAGGTTTAGTAGTGGGAATTATTAAAACCAGTGAAGGGGGAGTGGAAAAATTAGCATTAAAAAATGAATAGGTTACTAGAATACTAATATGGATATTGGCTATTAATTGGGTTGAAGTAGCCATAATGATAAACTCAGATGTTTTAAAAATTGGTTTAGAAGTAGTTCCCATGGTTTGAGTGTTATGGTTGGGCTACGATATAATGGCTTGATAAATATAGATTTATGTAATCCCAAGTGGTATAGAAGCATTTATAGAAATAAGAGGCCTAATTTGACTAGTTCCACTAGAAAAAGGTAAATAAAAGGTGAATCCACATTCAAATAAGTATAAACTAGGTTTTTAGTCACATAATTTAGAAGTAGATGAAATAGGAGCATGCCTCATAACTTGTGTAGGTGTTTCCACTGTAGAAGTTATTGAAGGTGATGTTAGAGGAAATCCTTGTAGTAGATTTTACTTTGAACATGGATCTATTTATTGTGGCTCCTCCTTCTCTTGGGTAAATCCTGCGTTAGTCTTTTTTCAATACACTGAGACAATGATTTTCTAACTTCTAGTCTCTGAGGTAGCATGAGTAACCAAGTTTCTTGTAAATTTACTTTTAATTTTGTAATATCTATTAGATTCATATAATTAATATCATTTGGGTGTGTATTTTGGTGATAAATCACATTGAACTTCCCTCATATCAATTGCATATGTTTGATCACTCTTCCATATGTGTCCCAATGTCTAAGCATTTGGTCATCTAACTTGAATGAAGGCTTATGTGCTTCTAATTTCTAAATAGAAGGCCAAGTTTTTTAAAGTGTTTTTTTTTTTTTTAGTGGTGTGGGTAGCCATGTCCTCTAACTTATTTTCTTGAAAATTCATCTCAATACAATGAAATAATTGTATTATATCTCCTACTCATCCAATTTTTTAGATACATAGTATGGTATTTTGAGTGGTAGCATCAAAATACCCTCAATTATTGTCATTGTGTACAAAGAATAGTACTTGTAGGGCTGAATTGATTTGATGGAATTCCTCATTTCCTAGGAGAGTATGGGCATTGGATGTACATTTATGTCAATGTAAATATGAGGGTAAAATAAATTTTAGATCTATTCCATGTACTCTTGGAAATGGTACACATAATTTGTTGTACTGGGCATGAATAGGGAAACGAAAGAATTCAACCACATTAGGAAGTTTTTGTGTTGAAATTTGACTATGGTATAACATGAACCTAAAATATATGACGTTATTATATGACAATGATACCAAAAATTTTGTGATTTTATGTAAATTTTACAATAAGGTCCTAATGAACCCACCTCTTCCAACTAGTTAAAAGTGATTGGGTTATCATATGGAATAAATTGGGTAATGTGGACACAATGGAAGTCAACAAGTGATTGAATATTTTAGAAACAAATGTGTGAAAATATGTTCTTAGTTTCTCTATTTTGTGTCTTCAACAAGACTTATTGAACTAAGGCCTCACCAAAGCAAACTACTCTATGGAAAAAATGAAAGCAAAAACTAAACTATAACATTAAATAGAAATAAAATAAACTAATTTAATTACTCTAATCCAAAATTAATCCTAAACTAAAAAATTAAAATCAACCCAAAAGCAATGGGAATGGCACAATTGATAAGTAGGGATTTAGGTATTATCCATACACTAGGAGTGAGAGGTCATTTCTTTGCAAATATTTTAGTCTAAATGCATTGTTTCCCACTATCTAAGAAATATGATATGAACCTATCCATAGTGGATCCAATTTTTTATGTTTGAATTTCTTCTCATGGGATTCATCTCATACTAAGACAAATTCCAAAATTTTGAAAGATTTTACTTTTGCCCTTTTATTGAACCATCTCTTATCTATGTCTTGATATTTTCTAAAATTTTGTTGGGCTTCATCTCATGTATCTTCCGTTTGAAGGATGTTGTGAAATATTGATTTCACTCAGTCATCTCCTCCCATTATCATACATGAGTTGATAAGTGGGAAACTTCAATTTAATGGGGAATTTTGGCTCTTGTCCATAAATTAATATAAATGGAGAAGATTTTAATGCTTGTATACATTATGCCCTTAGCCTATAGCTTGTATTGAGACATGTGAGCTGACTTGTGGCTATCATAATATTTAATTGAATAATATGATCATTTCTATATGTTCATATTAGTATTAGGTTTGGCCTAAGTTGTTTCTACAGCATAATTAGGGCATAAATAGGAGGTATTAGTTAGTATTTTATCATCATATTGTGAATTATATTCATATTATATGGTTTTGGAGTTTTTCCCCTTGAATTGGCTAATAATTTAGTCATATATTATGTTCTATTTCAATCATATTGTGATCTGATTCTATTCTAGTTATGAAGTAATTTCATTACAAGTGGAATCAGAACTTTGATTTGGGACAAAGGGTGGCCGAAACCCTATTTTGGAGAATCACTTATATTTTGAAATCCATTGAAAAAATTTCTATAGACTTTTAGTGGAGTTGGTGAATCATTCAAGGACACTACAATCAAAAAATTTATGGATTGGTAATTATTTTTGAGTTAATTATTGTATTTTTATGGGTTTTTTATAATTTTGCTCTACAAGCCACATTTTAAGGATTTTTTGTAATTTGTTTACATTTTCAAAAATCTTGAAAAAATATAATGGAGGTCTATTATTTGATTTTATTTACTTGAGGAAAACATAGGTTAGAAACCTCTTAGTCAAATTTCCATCAAAGGTGAAAATAAAATTAGGCATTATCAAGCCTTTTTATGGCAAGACAATAAAATAGGGGCCAAGATAAGGGTTCCAAAACTCTAGGTAAAACTCCTAACAAAGAGGAGATGGAGTCAGTAATTGAAATTAATGGATGTTTTGTTCCAGATTTTTATTTAATGGATTATAAGGTGATCCAGCTTGAGTATAGTGTGTAAAACATATAGTATGATATAGTGAAAATCAATCACCAATTGGATGAGCTTGAACAAAGACTCAATAAAATTTTGACTTTTCAAATGAATCCACAAAATCTATCATAATTCATTACTACTCAAACCAACCATTGTAGATATTTTTTTAACCCAATACAATCCCTATTATAACTCATATTCTTCCTTTTAGTAGTTCCAATTTGGGACCACAAAACATAATGCCAAAACTAGAAATACGTAAGTTTGATGGGAAGGATGAAGTCACCTAAATAAACTAAATGGAATATTTTTGTGAGGTACATTAGATCTTAGGTGGATAGAAGGTGGTAATGGAATCTTTATGATTGGAATTGAGTAATTCATTTGATATCATTGGCTTTATGCTTAAAATAAGAAGGGTTTCAATGTCAATTGGTCAACTTTTATTGGTGAATTACAGTTACACTATTGTAATAGTGTGCCAGAGAATTACTTTAACTAATTAGAAAAGCAACAAAAAATAAGATCTATTGGTGATTGTTTTGCAACAAATCCATAATCTATCTTACAGGTGGAGACAATCACAATTGAAAATTTTAATGAAATATTTCTTGGCAAGATCAAGGATCACATACAACCCAAGGTGTATATGTTTAATCTGGGTTCTATCTCTAAGGATATTATCATCGCATGTAGATCAAAGTAAATTACACTAGTCACTAAAAGGTATCCATTCACAAGTATAAAATATATGATCACTCCAACATAATCATTCCCTTATCCTACTAGACTAACTCCTCAATAAATTTAAGAGAATAGATCAAAAGGGTTATGTATTTAAAACTATGATAGCAAGTATAGTCAAGGACATAACTATGTAGAAAATAAATTGTTCTACATATAAGGTGCCAATGAAATAAAATTTTAAAGAATTAGCATGGGAGGTTGATGATGAGCCAAGGGAGGAATCATAAAAACCCCAACCAGCTATTTTTAACCATGAACTTTGTGGCATTATCACTCCACAAACCCTTGAGATAGTGGGTTTTCTAAAAAAAAATAGAATGTGGCAGTATTGATTGACTCGAACAATATTCACAATTTCATCAAAAATAAAACGGTTGTGTTTGAACTATTTTTTAATCCAGGTTTAGAGTTTAGATCATGATTATCAATAGTGGCATAATTAGTTGTTCCAAGAAATGACATAGTATTAAACTCTCCATTAGAGATAATCTACTAGATAGCCCTATGTTTTTATGTGTATGGGTGGAAAAGACATTATGTTTGGAATCCAATGGTTAATTACCTTGGGAATGATTCAGATGAATTTACAAGAGATATTAATGTGTTTCCATTATGAGGGCATGAAATTTGAACTACATGGGTTATGTACAAATTCACCACAATTGATGAGTTCTCAATAGAAGCATAATATTATAAAATTCAAATCAAATGGGTTTGTGGCTCAATTATTTTCAATAGAGGCACAACCATGAAAGGGGTCTACACGACCTGATCTATAGGCTATTATGGGGGAGAATTCAGTAGTTTTTAGTGATATGTCAAAAGTACTTCCTACCAAAATATATCATTATCACACCTTTCATCTAGTGCCAAGATGACAACCACCCAATATCAAGCTTTACAGGTATCCATACGTCTAAAAGAGTAAGATTTAGAAGATGGTACAAGATATATTGGAAGCATATATTATCCATCATATTCAGAGTGCTCATTCCTCTCTAATGGTGATGGTGCATAAGAATGATGACACCTACCACATGTATCCTAACTATAGGGAATCCAATAAGTACACCATCAATTATAAGTTCCCTATTCATATAATTGATTATTTACTATATGAATTACATGGTGTTTTTTATTTTACAAATCGTTAACTTCATTTTAGGTATCATCATATCGAAATTAAAGATGACTATATTCATAAGATAATTTTCAGAACCCATGAGGGACATTATGAAATTTTCATGATTAATTTTGGCCTCACTAATGCACCATCTACATTTTAAAGTCTAATGAACTAAAAAAAATGACCATATCTACATAAATTTGTTTTTTTATTCTTTGATGATATTTTAATATACATCAAAACATGGGAAAAACACTTGCATCATGTGAACCAAGTTTTGTAAGTTTTTGAATAACACCAAATTTATGCCAAGCCTTTTAAATGCACTTTTGGAGTCAAGAAGATTGAGTATTTGGGCCACATTGTTTTACATTAGGTAAATAAGGTGTATCAACACAATATCAAGGTTATGGTAGAATGAAAAATGCCTAAAACCCTTCGAGGATTATTCAAGCTTAGAATTCACTACATCATTTTGTAAAACATTATGATAACATAGTAGCACCACTCACTAACTTATTGGAAAATTAATCCTTTCATTAGAATGAGGCAACCACCCAAGAAATTTAGAATCACAAGTAGGCCAGGTGCACGCCAATTCTTGCTACTCTAGTCTTCTTTAAAATTTCATTGTGGAATGTGATGCTTCAATGTATGGCATCGGAGTAGTACTAGTGAAAGAAGGATGACCCATTTCATTTGAGAGTTGCCAACTCAGGATAAGAATTTGTTAAATCCTATTTATGAGAAGGAAATGATGGAAATCCTTCACATAGTAAAACAATTGATATCATATCTGATGAGAATGCACTTTAAATTGAAGACAAAACCTAGTAGTCTAAAATTCTTATTAGAATAGAGGTTGTAATTACAAGAACAAAAAAAATGGATTACTAAGATGTTGGGATATGTCTTTGATATTGTATAAAATGTATATAGATGAATTATAAAGATGGTTCAATCAAGCATTAATCATGAAAAACATAAAAAGTAATTAATCTAGGATAACCTATTCGACGGGGTTTACAAATGATAGTAAGAAGTAATTAAAATAAATCACATATGCCCTATTACCTTCCTAAAAGCATTGCACCATTAAAAAGTGCCTACAAGCATGTTTTTTCCCTTGATTTGGAGTTCTTGTTTTTATCAACAATGGATGCTAAGCTCTTCCATCATCTCAAGATCACAATGTATAATCTAGACTCATGATGCGAAATCAATCTATGCCTATCAAATGAAGCTATCCTATTGCAAAAAAAGAATTTATCAAACTACACAAATGAATTTTGGAGAGAATATTGCATTATAATTTTACATAATTTAAGCTTTAAAATGTGAGTGAGATGCTTCCTATTTATAGATTTTCCAAATTGATCAGGGTCAACCATGACCATCCATTTCAAGATCAAGATGTGTGGCCATGAATTAATCTAATTACATAATTAAAATCCATAAATATCCTCATAATGATTTGGGAGGAAGAGGCATTAAAGAGGTATGGTAAGCCATAATCTTGATATTTGTTGTATTTATGGCTTATGGATGCCACCCCAAAAATGACCTCATTTAATGATGCAGTTAATAGGAATCAATTCCCAATAAAGAAATATTCAATTTGCTCTATGGAATTCTTACTTAAGCTCATAATTTGGTTTAATTTACCTAAGTAAGATTAATTGGTTTTAGTTCAATTCTTTTGAAATTGGTGCACAATTAATCAAACAAGTTAGAAAGTCATATTACTAGATTGTAATTTGACTCAAGAGGAATTAAAGGCAATGTTGGTTACATATAGACCATCATCCCATTTAGGATTTTATCGACACAAAATAATACAAGTATGTGATGTGTGCATACGAAATAGAAGAAAAGAGTGATCCATAGTACCAAAATGTGTTTTCATCATTTTGACTTGAAATGATTTGAGAAAAGTTAGGAATCACATAAAATTCATCACCCCATTTAGGGATACATTAGCCTAACTCAACACTTGTATATGACAAGCTCGAACCATTTAGTGTGTTTAAGGATTTTGGCTCAAATTATACATTTTAGCAAATTTAAGTAAGATTTATAATTTTAACATAAATGTGTTAGGAATTGGATGTCTACATTTTTCCCCTTTTTGAGAAGGCATAGTAAAACATTCAAGTGAAGCAACATCTTTTCAAAGAAAAGAGTTTTCAAGAAGAAATTGGAAATGACCCTTGATTCCCCCTCGATAGGACATACTAGGATGAAAGAGAAGGTTGGAATCTCAAAAAGAGAGAGAAAGTAAGATTAACTTGTGGAACATATTACACCCAAATGAACTAATGCTTACACGTGTTGATTCCATCAATGATCAAACTATAATTAGAATAAAATGAGCCCAAAGGATGGGGGAATGGGAAGGATATAATCCAAAAATAGAAGCAACATACTTTGAAAACACCCAAAACTAGGATGCAACCTATGCATTTTAGAACTGATCAATTTCGAGACAAGTTGCACACTAAAATATTGTTAGAATGAGGGCAAAAGTCCACAGAGTTTGGAATTAGAATAAAAGTAGAATTGTGTCTCCAAATATATAATAAATAATAATATGCTCCATTAGAGTGGATTTGATCATGTAATAAATAATTTTACCCTAGTAGGGTTGATTTTGATCACTAATAATGAATAGCTTACCCCTGTAGGGATGATTTAGATTTGATAATTGGTTTAAATGTTGTGCCCCAGAATGGGAAATTTGATAAGAAATAGCTCAAGGATATGACCTAATGTATAGATTAAAGATTGGTTGGTGTAAACATAGATGTGATTGTGTAATGGTTGCAAAAGACATAAAAGACTAGGCATATCAGGATGCACAAAGCAATTAAAGAGATGAAAAGAAGAATAAAGATAGTCTAGCTGACCCGAGATATGTCATGTATCCAAGTGCTACCTACATAGTCCAAATGGACCTCAAGCCAATGTAGTTCACCCAGAAGTGTGAGATAATGGAATGAGGGATGAATAAAATTGATGGTTAGATCAAGCATTAGTCATGAAAAACACAAAGAATGCATAAAGAACTAAAAATATGCTTATTACCTTCAAAAGAGTGTTCCACCATCCAAAAATGGCTCTAAGTGTATTTTTCCCCTTGATTTAGAGTTCTTGTCTTTATCAACAATGTGTAGAGATGGATTACAAAGATTGTTAGATCAAGCATTAATCATGAAAAACACAAAGAATGCATTAAAAACTAACAATTTAAGCCAACCTATTCAATGGGGTTTACAAATGACAATAAGAATTAATTGAAAGAAAGCACATATACCTATTACCTTCCTAAGAGCGTTCCACCATCCAAAAGCAGCTCCAAGCATGTTTTTCAGCAATGAATGATAAGATCCTCCATCATCTCAAGATCACCATGTATAATCTAGGCTCATGATGTGAAATTAATATATGCCTATGAAATGAAGCTATCCTATTGTAAATAAAGCCTTTATCAAACTAAATAAATAACTTGTGGAGAGAATCTTGCATTATAAGTTTACACAATTTAAGCTTTAGAATGTGAGTGAGAGGCCTCCTATTTATAAATTTTCCAAATTGATCAGGATCAACCATGACCATCCATCTCAATATCAAGATATGTGGACATGAATTAATTTGATTATGTAATTAAAATCCATAAATATCCTCATAATGATTTGGGAGTAAGGGCATTAAAGAGGCATGGTAAGCCATAATCTTGATATTTGTTGCATTTATGGCTTATGGATGCCACCCCAAAAATGACCTCACTTAATGATGTAGTTAATAGGAATCAATTTCCAATAAATAAATATTCAATTTACTCCATGGAATTCTTATTTAAGCTCATAATTTGGTTTAATTTGCCTAAGAAAGATTAATCAATTTTAGTGCAATTCTTTTGAAATTAGTGTACAATTAATCAAATTGGTTAGAAAGTCATATTACTGGATCATAATTTAACTCGGAAGGAATTAGAAAGTGATGTTATGTACGTATAGACCATCATCCTATTTGAGATTTTATCAACACAAAATAACACAGGCACGTGTCATGTCCTTATGAATTAGAATAAAAGATTGATATAAAGTACCAAAATGCATTTTTGTCATTTTGACTCGAAATGATTTGAGAAAAGTTAGGAATCATATAAAATGCATTGACCCATTTAGGGATACATTAGCCTAAATCAGCACTTGTATATGATAAGCTCAAACCATTTAGTATGTTTAAGTGATTTTGGCCCAAATTATGCATTTTAATAAATTTTGAGTAATATTGAAAATTTAAAACAAAAGTGTTAGGAATTGGATGTCTACATTTTTCCCTTATTTGAGAAGGCATAGCGAGACATTCAGGCAAAGTAACCTCTTTTTAAATAGTAGAGTTTTCAAGAAGAAAATTGAAATGACCCCTAATTCCCCCTTGAGAGGACATACTAGGATGAAATAGAAGGATGGACTCTCAAAAAGATAGAGAAAGTAAGATTAACCCATGGAACAAATTACACCCAAATGAGCTATTGCTTTCATGTGTTGATTCCATCAATGATAAAAATATAATTAGAATAAAATGGGACTTAAGGATGGGGGTAATGGGAAGGATACAATCCAAAAATAGAAGAAACATGCTTTGAACACACCCAAAACTAGGGTGCAAGCTATGTGCTTCAAAACTAATCAATTCTAAGACATGTTGCACACTAAATTATTTTTAGAATGAGGGCAAAAGTCCACAAATTTTGGAATTATAAGAAAAGGATAGTCATGTCTCTAAAGATAGAATAAATAATAATGTGCTCCATTACAGTGGATTTGATCATGTAATAAACAATTTTGCCCCAGTAGGGTTGATTTTGATCAGTGATAAGGAATGGCTTACCCCTGTAGGGATGATTTAGATTTGTGAACCGGTTCAAATTTTTTGCCCCAACATGGGTAATTTGGCAATAAATAGATCAAGTATATAACCTAATACATAGATTAAATATGATCAAACGTAAACATAGATGTGATGGTGTAATGATTTCAAAAGCGGCAAAAAAATAGGAATATAAGGATGCACAAAGTGATGAAAGAGATAAAAAGAAGAGTAAAAATGGTCGAACTGACCCAAGATACGTCATGTATCCAAGTGTTTCCTACATAGTCCCAATGGACCTTAAGATAATGTAGTTCACCCAGAATGGGGAGAGAATGGAATGAGAGATGAAGAAAACTGACCAGGGTTCGATTAGACTCATTATGTATGCCAAAAGAAGCACATTTAAGTATAGAGCCAATTGCTAATCCTATTGAGCCTTCTATATAATTGGTGATCTTGAGATTTGTTCATCACAATTGTATTGACATTGAGACTTGAATCCAAAGCACAAAGTGTTTGATATATCAAAATAAATTATGTATCATAAGTATGAATAACTTATAATGACATGTCATTTTGATTGCGTTACGCCAGTTCAAATGTGAATACCTATAACCAATGATAGTGGTAAAAAATGACCAAGATAAAAGTTACAATTATTTACATTTAAAAAAAAATACAAGGATAAAAACAAAACATAAATGAAACTAACTCAAAATCAAGATATGAATAATCAAGATTCAAGTAAGAACAAGATTATTTAAAAACAAAGCAAGAACAACTTAATAACATGAGATCAAGATATGAATAATCAAGATCCATGTGAAGCATCAAGATGTACTTGGAAAAATAAACAGAAGAATAAGACCAAATAGGAATACAAAAGACCAAGAAGAAACAACCAAAGGAAATAAAGAAATAATAAAATGAAGGCAGTTAATAAGAATCGAACATTACAAAGATGTAAAGATGGATTACAAAGATGCAGGTAATAAGAATCAATTTCCAATAAATAAATAATCAATTTTCTCCATGGAATTCTTACTTAAGCTCATAATTTGGTTTAATTTGCCTAAGTAAGATTAATCAATTTTAGTGCAATTCTTTGGAAATTGGTGCACAATTAATCAGACTGGTCAGAAAGTCATATCACTGGGTCATAATTTGAATCAGGAAGAATTAGAAGGTGATGTTAGTTGCATACGAACTATCATCCCATTTAGGATTTTTTCAACTCAAAATAACATAGACACATGATGTGTGCTTATGAATTAGAAGAAAAGACTGATCCAAAGTACCAAAATGCATTTTTATCATTTTGACTCGAAATGATTTGATAAAAGTTAGGAATAACATAAAATATATTTCCCCATTTAGGGATACATTAACCTAAATCAAAACTTGTATATGATAAGCTCAAACCATTTAGTGCATTTAAGTTATTTTTACCCAGATTATGCATTTTAGCAAATTTCAAGTAAGATTGACAATTTCAACACAAATGTGTTAGGAATTGGATATCTAAATTTTTCCCTTGTTTGAGAAGGCATAGCGAGACATTTAGGTGAAGCAACATATTTTAAAATAAAAGAGTTATCAATAAAAAACTAGAAATGACCCTTGTTGCCCCCTCGAGAAGACATACTAGGATAAAAGAGAAAGATGGACTCTTGAAAAGAGAGAAATTGAGATTAACTCATGGAACATAGTACACCCAAATAAAATAATGCTTGCATGTGTTTATTTCATCAATGATCAAAATATAATTAGAATAAAAATGGCCCCAAGGATAGGGGGAATGGGAAGGATACAATCCATAAATATAAGTGACATACTTTGAATATACCCAAAACTAGGGTGCAAGCTACTCACTTTAGAATTGATCAATCTTGAGATAATTTGCACACTAAAATATTACCAGAATGAGGGGAAATGTCCATAGAACTTGGAATTAGAAAAAAAAAGAATCGTATCTTAAAAGATAGAAGAAATAATAATGTGCTCCATTAGAGCAGATTTGATCATGTAATAAATAATTTTGCCCTAGTAGGGATAAATTTGATCACTTATAAGGAATGGCTTGCCCTTGCAGGGCTAATTTAGATTTGTGAACCAGTTTAAATGTTGTGCCCCAACATGGGCAATTTGGTAATCAATATCTCAAGGATATAACCTAATGCATAGATTAAAGATGAGCGGGCACAAACATAGATGCAATGGTGTAATGGTTGCAAAAGCCACAAAAATCTAGGCATATAAGGATCCAAAAAGCAATGAAAGAGATGAAAATAAGAATGAAGATGGCCAAGCTATCTTGAGATACGTTATGTATCTAAGCGTTGCCTACATAGTCGAAATGGACCTCAAGCCAATGTAGTTCACCCAAAAGTGGGAGAGAATGGAATGAGGGATGAAGAAAATTGACCAAGGTTTTATTAGACTCATGATGTATGCTAAGAGATGCACATCTAATCACAACATCAGGTGTTAATCCTATTAAGGCTGGTTTATAATTGGTGGTCTTGAGAGTTGTTCATCAGATCTGTATTGATGTTGAAACTTGAAACCAAAGCACAAAGTGCTTGCTATAGCAAAATAAATTAGGAATCATAAGTATGAGTAACTTATAATGAAATGGCATTTCATTTGCACTGAATCGGTTCAAATTTGAATACCTATAACTAAGGATAATGGTAAAAAAATGAACAAGACTAGAGTTACAACTATTTACAATTAAACAAAAAACAAAGACAAAGATGAAAACAAAACATAAATGAACCTAACTCAAAATTTAGATATGAATAATTAAGATTCAAGTAGGAACAAGAATGTTTAAAAAAATCAAAAACAACTTAATAACATGAGATCAATATATGAATAATCAAGATCCATGTGGACCATCAAGATGTTCTTAAAAAAGGAAATAGAAGAACAAGACCAAATAGGAAAAAAACACCAGGAAGAAACAAGAAGAAATAGCAAAGGAAATAAATAATTAAATAAAATAAATAGATGGAAAAGCACAACAAAACACCAATAAAAATAAAATAAACATACACAAAAAAAAACCAAGTTAGTGCAATTTAAAAATAATTGTTCAAACATGCATAGTAGAGGTGTTACTTTTTACAACAATGTAATGATAAAAAGGACACAAAGTTTCTTCCAAATTATAATGGAAACAACATAGAATAAATGGGGAAATAGAAGAAAAGGAAGCGAATGGCCGAGCTGACTCCAGATGTATAAGACAAGTGGACACTACCTACATAGTTTCATAGATGCATTGTCCAACATGAACATGCCAAATGTAGTTCTCCCAAGAAGTAAGATAGAAGAAAAAGGTGATGACTAAAAAAAATGATTAATATTTTAGAAGAAAAGGGGAGATGGGGAAAATGAGAATGGTCTTATAAAACAGTGAGTCGGTAGGACAAGATACTTGAGAAATGGCAAAAGCTTGAAATGATTTCTTGTAAAATAGCAAGTCAGTAGGATGGTTACTTGCAAAATAGTAAGAGTGTGGAGATCAGAATGTATAAAAGTGTAAGACAATGTTGTTGTTATTTTTTGGATCATTTTCAAATGTTTTTGGTGTTTTTGGGATAAAATATGTACAAGGGGAACTGACTAATCATGGAGATGCTCATCGAAGAGTAGAAGTTCTAATAATAGCTAAGCTAGCTACAATGATCCATGCTCCCAAATTGGTAAGAGTGAGAATCATAATAAGGCAATAATTTATACCTAATAGAATCAAAATAATAGAACAATATGTAGCGTGAGATAAGATCTGAGGAACTATTTAGTAGGCAAAGATCTTGAGCTGAAGATGTGTTCATGTTCACTTATCTATAGAAGAAGCTGCAATATGTTATGCCTATTGATCTAGTTTGTAGAACTAGAATTAAATGTGATCATAATGCCTATGATTCATAATCAAGATCATAATTGGTCAATGGATAAAAGTGAGCGAATTCTAACAGCCTAAGACATGAAAATAATGTGGTTATCAAATAAAATGATTCAGAATGAATGGGGTTCAAAATAGGATGGTACAGAATGAATATGGTCCAAAAGAGGATGTACTAAGGTAGGATAAAATGTGTTTATATTTCCAATGGTCCAAAGGATTTAATTTTCCAAAGTCATGAAATTAATATGGTTCTTGAAAGAACAGTTCAGGGTAGGTCAAAATAATATGGTCCATAAAAGGATGGTCTAGGATATAATGGTAGGATAAAATACTTCAGCACAAGTTTCCCCCAAGTAAGGGGTATTTTAGACAATAGGTCAAAGTTTTTCAAGTGTAGAACCTCTTAAGGTGCACAATATTGATGGGTTTTGGAAGTTCTTGACCATTTGGAGTATCGAATCGATATGCCTCTGATCCATAGTTTTCCATGATAATATATGGTCCCAACCAATTAGGTTGGAACTTACCTTTTTTCTTGCATTAAGTATTCATGTTCTTTTGGTTCTCTTTCAAGACCAAATCACCAATCTCAAAATATCAAGGGAGAGTGTGCTTGTTGTAACTTCTTCACAATCTGTTCTGATAGGCTTGTAAGTTTTTTAGGGCATCCAAATGCTTATGATCAAGAAGTTCTAGTTATTTCAACCTCGAGACTCTATATTCTTTGTCATCTTCAATATGTTCCAAAGATACTCACAATCAAAGAAACTCAACCTCAATTGGGATAATAGATTATGTGCCATAAACAAGGGAGTATGGAGTGGCTCTTGTAGTGTCTTTATGACTGGTTTGATAAGCCCAAAGTGCAAGAAAGATTTTCAAGTGTTAATTATGACCAACATCATTGCCAATCTTATTTAAAATGGTTACAATGGTCTTGTTTGATGCCTTGACATGTCCATTACCTTCTAGGTTGTATGGTGTGGATTTCTTGTGTTTGATTTTAAATTTTGCACAAAGGTCTGTTACATATGTTTACAAAAGATCTACCATTATCAGATATAATATGAGCTAGAATGACATATCAATAGATGATATGGTAATGAATGAATTTGGATATCTACTTCTTGATGACATAAGTGAGAGGAATGGCCACAATCCACTTAATAAAGTACTTGGTAGTAGTTAAAATGTCTTTATTGCCATCTGAAGATGTTGGGTATTTTTCTGATGAGATCAAGGCCCCAAGTATAAAATGGCCATGGTGTTGTGATCAAAGGTAGCGATAAGGAAGGTGTGTGTATCAAATTTCCATGTTTCTGATAAGGAACACACCTCCTCACATAATTGCAAACATTTATCTCTATTTTTGGCTAATAATATCCTATTCTAAGGAGATTTTTAGCTAAGACTACACCGTTGGTGTGGGCCTGACACATTCCTTCATGAACTTTTTTTAGTGCTAACTTGGATTCTCCTGAAGATAAAAAATGAAGTAGCATTCCATCATAGCCTTTGCAATAAATCATGTTTCCAAGGAGGGTATAACAAGCTAGACGGTGAAGGAATAGTTTATGTTCTTTGTTGGATAAGTCAAGTGGAAAAACATGATCATGGAAGTAATTATAATAGTCCTAATACCAAGGTAGTTCAGATGGGGGATTAGGACTAATAATAGCATATACCCTATCTAAATCTGGTATAATATGCACAGGCTATAAAATATTCTTAGTCAAAAATTGATACTCTTTAGCACCTCCATCAATCTATATCACTAACCCAATTATTGCCATCACATTGATAGATCTATTGTTTGCCCTTAGTACTTGTTCAAACTATAGATATTTAAAATGAACCTTAACATTATCCATGATTTGCTTTTAACTAACAAGCTTGTCATCTCTAGTTTTATATTTATCAATGGTTTGACTGATGATCAATTGGGAATCGCCATAGACTATTAAGTGTTAAATATCCCACTAAATTACAAGATGAAGTCCTACAATAAGTACCTCAGACTTGGCCATATTGTTGGTACAATGAAAATTAATGTGAAAAGCTTTGGGAATCAAATCCCCTTGTGGTGTAATCAACAATATTTTGGCTCCATATCCATGAGAAGTGAAGGAACCATCAAAATATAGTTTCCATTGTTCAAGTTCATGCTAAACTTCTTCCACTATCATGATAGAATCATCTAGAAATTCAAATATGAGTGGTTGATTTTCTATAATAGAAGCTTATACAAGTGGATCAGCAATAACCTACCCCTTAATAAAGTTTTTATTTTGATAATAAAAAATTGAGAGGATCCACCTTAGTGATGACAATTATTTTGTTATTCAACCTATAATGTCACAACTTTTGGGAAGTGAAGACCATAGATAAACACACCTTCTCAATACGCGTATAATTATGTTCATAATCCATCAGTGTGTAGCTTAAATAATATATTGAATTTTATTTATCTTGATCATCATGTTGGGCCAAAATTACCCCCAGTGTATGCTCAGTTGTTGATATGTAAAGGAGCGATAATTATCCAGGTGTTGGTAGTCTTAAAACTAGAAGGTTGGCCAAATATGTCATGAGCTTCATAAATGCTAACTGACAGTCTTCATCCCATTGAAATTTGACCCCTTTCCTCAAGAGATGGGTAAATGAGTGGCACTTATTTACCAATTAAAAAATGAAATTATAGATTGACTAGATCTTTTCTTGCAGGCTTCAGAGTTGTTTAAGATTTGAAGGTGGACGCATTTCAATAATGGCCCTAACCTTAATAGTTTTAACTTCAATCCTTCTTTAAGATATAATGAAACCTAGAAATTTCCTTGAAGTTACTCCAAAGACACACTTCTTAGGATTCAGGTGGACTTTATAATCACGAAGCCTCTCAAATATTCTTCATAGAATGTTAGGATGTCCAACATGTGTTCTTGATTTTACTAGTATGTCATTAACATAGTCCTCAATAATATTGTGCAACATGTCATGAAAGATGATATTCATGACATGCTAATATGTGGCTCTAATGCTCTTCAAGCCAAATGGCATGACTTGGTAATAGAATGTTCCCCACATAGTGGTGAATAAAATCTTGTGCTGATCTTCTTAGGCTATCTTGATCTAATTGTATCCATAAAATCCATCCATGAGCAATAACATCTCATACCCAGCAGTAGAATCAATGATCATGTCAATGTTGGGTAGAGAAAAATCATCTTTAGGGCATGTTTTATTCATATATTTGAAATTATTACAAAGACGAATACCCTGTGGCTTCTTACTAACTGTAACTATGTTGGATATCCATTTGGAATAGTCTAGTGGTCTAATGAAACCTACTCCTAATGACTTCTCCAATTTAGCTATAATTAAAAGGGTGATGTGTGGATACATCTTTCTCAATTTTTGATTAATTAGTTTTGCATCTAGATGAACCATAAGTCGATGCACTACCAAGTGTGTGTCTAATCCTAGCATTTCTAAATATGCCCATGCAAAAATGGTAATGAAATCCATCAAAATGGATATACTATGTTCATATTCTGCTTCAGTAAGGGAAGCTCTAAGATAAACAATTTTGGGATCATCATATGTTCCCATGTTCACTTCAACTGAGTTCTCTACAAGAAGTGTGGATCCATTTTCAATAATATTAGGCAAGGTGTGATCATGATCATCTTCTGTTGATACATCTTATTTTTATTCCTCCCAAAGCTCTGGATAATGTGACAAATCAGAATCCACCATCTCAAGTATTGGTCAAGTAGCAAAAACCTCTAAGAACTCAAGATTGAGACTCTCAAACAATTACAATTGTTTTGAAGATATTCTCGTATTGTCTATAGAGCTAGGACTCGATGGACCTTCTACGTCCTTAAGGGATGAGCAAACTTTCTCATCTAAGAGCACTTGAAATAGGTTTTCACGTGAGGGCTTGTATTTTTATTTACTTTTTCCCTAATCAAAAATCACCTCAAAGAGGTTTTTACCTGAAGATCTTAATGTCTTATCTTTGTTATGACCAAAAATGTTTGTCTGATATCCAAAGTATACAAAAGGATCCAATGAAAAAATCAAATCTTGGTTTGTGATCACTAATAGGCAATCTGTCTCTTAGGCCCATGTATTCTACAATTGATTCTTCATTCTAAAACTCATTAAGATGTATGATTGAATTTTACTAGTCCTAATCAATGAGTTTAGGATGACAAAGGCATAAGGAAAAATGAGGTTATGGTTCAGTAAGGGAAGCTCCAACAGGACCTGGGGTTTGGCTTTAGTAAAGGAAGCTCCAATAAGATAATGAAGTGCTATGGTCATAATTTCATTTTGATCAAATAAATCTAAGCTAGAAAGCTCATCAAAAAGGCTATAATGGAATGCTATATCACTATCAAGAGTCTCATCATTAGAAGATTCAAAATAATCACTATTAAAAGTCATCAGGTCACCCCCAGGGGGTATAAATTTGAGACCATGATTTAAATTAGGTACTCTAGTTGATAAAGGTTCCATAATTCTTTCGGCTCATGGGCCAATGCTACTTCCTATATAATCAAGATGCTCCATGATCTGATAAGGGATAGGATATTTTGGATTCTAAAAGCAATCAGTAATATCATCATAATATAGCCAATCTCCTTCTGTAAAAGCCTCTCGATCTTAATTTGGTAAAGTGGCAAGTACAAATACCACATGTGGTTTTCATTGATGTTTCTTATATTGATAGATCAAGTTGGGTCCATTTATGTTATTTGAAGGTTTTGTCTTACCAAATGTTTTAGGAGACTTAGACAAATTTTCAACATGGAAGGCATCATTAAGATGGTACATGGAAATGCCCACATCTTATATCACGTTTACCTATTTTGAAAAAGCTATAGGAAATGGATCAGCCAAATTGAAAGTGAGGTCACTTGGATTGATATAATTGGATGGAGGTGGATTTGAAACTATTTCTTTGTTATTCTTTATGATGAATTAAAAACTTGGATAATAATTATAATTGTGTAACTCAACCTCTAGATGTTTGTAATATTGATAAGGTTGTTGATCGGTGGGAATAAAAACCTCAATCCCATCATGGGGAAACTTAAGACACTGATGCAAGGTGGATGAAATCACTTGTACTTCATGGAGACAAGGATGACCAAGAATTATGTTATAAGGCAGCTCAATATCTATAATATGAATCAATGTGTAGTGGGAAACAAACCCAACAATGATTGACAAATGAATGGTACTATAAGACTCCCTCTTAGCATTTTCATAAGCCTTTATGGTGACCATCTTTGGCTAGATTTCCTTCACAGTGTAGTCTAATATCTATACCAATTTTAGGGAAATAATGTTCAACCTTGAACCATTATCTATAATAACCTGCTTGATCTTATGGCTTTCAATGATAACCTCAATGTATAGTGGGTTTTTATGGTTCAGACCTAGGGTGGACATATCTTTTTGATCAAATGTAAGCTGAAAAAATGAAGACAAATTTCTCACTAGTGTTTGGAACTGTTCAATATTTATATCTTTGGGCATAGTTGATTCTTCTAAAATTTTGTTCAAAATAGTTTTATGGACTTCAAACGTATGCAAGAGATCCAAAATGGATATCTATGGAGGAGTTTTGCTCAATTGGTCTGATAGACTATAAGGCTTCTCAACATTAGGATAAGATGGTTTGGATTTGGATAACACAATATTAGGCTTTGGATCCAAAGACACAATATTCACATTAGGTTATATGGAAGAAGAGGGCAAAAGGCATGTAACTTGTGAGCATTGATTTATGACTACATAACCTAGAGGAGGCAAAGAGCCATTATAATTAGAAGATGAAGGCAAAAGGCCATGGAGGGTGACTCACAAAAATTTAGTTGCATTGGATAAATTTTGAGTCAATAAGAATCCATTTTAATTAGAAGTAGGATGTTGTCTAGAAATAGTAACCCATGAAACTAAAGTTGTAATAAAATTGCATGAACTCAATGTGGCATTACTAGAGGGAGAGAGAGTTGGCCCTATAATATTGGGTCATATAATATGAGTATAAGATGGTTTCTAGCATTTGATAGTAATAATGGTAATATAGGTTGTATAAATGCATCACATAATGTTGTTATAGTCATAAGGCATGTTGTTGTAACCCAAGTTGTAAGTGTGGGTTTTATGATCCTGATTATGGTCATGTTGATAATAATTTTAACCTTGATTTTGGTTATGATTTTTCCACTAATTATATCATTGGTTCTAGTGATTGTTCCTTGTTGGTTGTTGATTATGTTGAAGAAATAGATCTTGGTAGATTCCTATATCCTAGTTAGTGCCTTGTGGGGTAAGCTTGATCTCAACTTCACCATTCTTGATCAAATATTTAATAAGGTGTCACAATTGGATGCAACAATAAGCTCTATGACCAACAACATGATGGAAGTTGCACCACTCATTTTCCTTATATCAATTTAGCTTTGGTTGATCTAGAGGAAATGGCCTTGGTATCAACCATACAATTAGGTGAGTTTTTATGAACTTTTGGAATACTATTTAAACAGGTTCTCCCAATTTGTTGAAGACTCTAAATTAATTATGAAATGTCCTCCATGGAGGTTATCTTTTCAAATTGAGTGGTGGAGATAACTATACATTTGGGGCCGGTGGGGCTTGTGCCATTTGTACATGTCTTATTTTAGTCAAAAAATTTCCTACCACATTCTTGTTCTTGTTGAAACTCTTAGGTTTCTCTTGTGCAACCATTTGAACTAGTGATTGGGTTTGATTTGTAGTTTAACACTACAAAAAAATATTGATAAAGCCTTTTACAATAAGATCCTTCTGAATCTTCACCCCTTTGTCTATGATCTCTTTAATTGAATTAGTGTAAGCAAGCCATAGATTGTGCGTGACTTCAAGATGTAAGTTTTGCGAAAATATGTCCACCAATTATTTGTCTAGAAAATTATGTTGAAAGCAACCCACTAGTTCTCTCCACCTATGTGGATATGTAGTGAAGCTTTCTCCATCACATTTTTTGGCTTTGCATAAGTCAATAATGGTCAATTCATGCTCAATGTTGTATGAGAAATGGTTGACAAACTTTTTAGATAAGTTGTTCCAATCCATAACTGATCCCCTGGGTAACTTAAGTAACCAATCTAGAGCTTGTCCCCCTAAACTTTGTGTAAAACAAATAAAGTAAATAAACACTATTGTAAGCAACCTCTTGGCATAACACAAAGAATCCCTGAATGTGTTCACAATGGTCACCTTTTCCTTTATATTTGTCAAATCTAGGTGCCTCAAAATGAGATGCAAAGTGGACTTGGAGAATAGACAAATCAAATGGATATGGACATATCTCATAAAATTTATACTTCTTGATTTTATTGCCAGTCTCCAATTGTGACACAATCTCCTTCATAGAGTTCCACTCTTACATGTTTAGTGCATTCATGGGTGGAACATAATTTTGTTAGGGTGGTATGTGCCCTTGTTGTTGCTAGTGGGGTGGTATGTGCCCCTATTGTTGCATGGATTTTTTAGGGATGTACACCCTATGATCTGTGATTTGGTTTTGGTTCACTCTTTGAATTTAGTAGGTGAGTGGTTGATTACCCAAAATCTATTGCCTTGAATTATACATGTTTTATTGATTTTGGGGAGTCTGTGGTCTATTTTCCAATGTGAGTGTTAGTTGAGATGAGCTATCCAAATTATTTTTTACAATTTCTTCAATGTGTACTGAATGTTTTGGTCTTTGGTTTTGAAAAGGAACAAGAGGTTTTTAATGATTAAAAATTGTGTTTTCCATGTCTAGTGGAGTATGTTGCAGAACCTCTTGGGATATAAGTTGTTCTATTGAAACATTTTGATCCATCATTGTTATGTTCTCAACTAGATTTTGTGTTGGTCCAACCACATTCCCTTGTTCCTTGGAAGCATCATTATGGATTGAAGTAGCAAATAAAGATTCTATCAATTCTACAATAAGTTGGTCTATATATCATTGACTTATCTTCTTAATCTTGTTGACAAAATCTTGATCATTGGGTTTTGACTCTATAATTATTTCCTTACCTTTGCTAGAAGAAGGTATGTTTTTTTGTGCAAAGTTCATGAAGGTTTGCTCTTGATGTTGCTATCATTATCTAACCAAAGTATGTAATTTCTTCATAAGAAAATCTAAGGGTAGTCTAGCACCAAATTCTATCAACCTTAGAAGGGATTCATCCTTGTCTTCTTAGGGTTGATATTCTAAAAAGTCTTCCTTGGATCCTATAATTATTGGAATGTCTTCAAAGACCATAGAATTATCTTGACCATCATAATAATGCTCCTCCTCATAGCTAGGGCCATAAAATACTCCATTGCGAGTGTACATTTGAGTCATGTCTAAAAGATGTGTTCTCTATGTTTGACTATATTTTGAAAATGTTTTACAAACGTTTAAACAAGGTATGTGTTTTTCATTTTTCTAAACAAGGTGACAAGGTACCAAAGAGACTATAATAAAAAAGGGGGTGGCATAGTGCCACTCACAATTAGAAGAACGTGTTCATGAAATTACTCGACCTTGGGTAGGGTTAAAATTGTATAAATTAGAAGAGGTTATGATAACTCAACAACCTAAGTGTGAACTAGTACACCAAACATAGGTTAAGAGATACATCAATACCATAAAATATAGTTCAACTTCAATGAGTTTCTATTAGGAAAATAGAAGAAAGCCCTTCAAAATAGGAAGGTGACAATGTGAACCAAGAAACTCAAGATGTCGAAAATGCAAGAATTTCTAAGCATAAAACTAAGACCAAATAGGCAGCACAACACTGCCATATGGTAATAGGAAGGTAGCATAAAATGCGTTTTTGAAATTAGAGTGTGAGTGATACACTTGATGACCTAAGTTCACAATGATCAAATGATAATTAGTCTATAAATGGCCTTCAATCCAAATGGGAAATTGAACCCGAGTTAACTCAAGTCAAGTGCAAACGAGAAATTAAACCCAGTTTAACATGCTAACCTAGAACTTAGAAAAGTGCAATTCCAAATTTGAATTATCAATGGACTTAAGTATTTTATAAAGTGTTTTAGACTCAAATGGGCAGCATAACTATGCTATTTAGACAAGACAAAACACAATGTTTGAGATGACAAATTGAACAAGGCAAAGATTGATTTGGATTTGACCAGCGTAATGCCTCTTTATTTAAGAAATGGTGGATAATGTGTTTGGTTATGACGTTGGTTTAAAATAAATTTTTGACTCAAATCAAGGATAAAGTAATCAAAGACTAAAAAGTCCAAAATACAACTAAGTATAATCATCCTTATCCCTAAACTGACAAAGTTGCTTTATATTAATGAAATTTGTCTTTATACGTACACTTGGGAGAAAATTAAGTGTTCATCCAAAATAAAAATGAATTAATTGGTAGGTTATTTTACACCTAACCTTCTCCCAAGAGACAATACAGTGACATGGACCTTTGGGCACACCCTGCATCAACAATACTCTGTGGCAAGTGGGGTTGTTTAAAACTTACAATTTATGACCACCTAGATGGTCCCAAGTGTGCCTAACACAAAGGATGTAACACATTAATTAGATCCATGTAAATCCATTAAGGTGTTCTAAATGATGTCCCTAAGGTGTTCAAGAGTGTCCATGATTTGCTATATATGCATGGTTCTCAATGGCAAAGTGTGCCTTAGTGATCTTGCATAGACCCTACTATGTTTGCTTTGACAGGCAAGGTGATGGATGTTGGTGATTTGTTGACCATGTTTGAGGGGTCATATTATGGATGAATAATGCTTGGTATATTTTTTTTTATGAAATGAATCCATAGGAATAGTCTTGTGAAGGTCTTGGTTATCCTAGTCATCTTGGAAAAAATTCCTAAGCAGATTGATGATGTTAGCATTCAAAAGTGTGAAAGTGTCAGAAGAAAGTGGTCAGATGGGTTTGTTCATATTTGTGCCTAGATAATGTGTTTCAAATTTTAGGTCTTGAGATGATTTTTAATTACAAATTTGGTCTCCCAAGTAGATTTCACTAGTTTCCATACTTGGTCAAATTTGCATTAAAAAGTGACCGTTGGAATTCAAATATTTGAATTTACAAAGGAAAAATAGTTTGCAATGTTTTGTTAATATATTTTGATGATGGATGAATTTTATGGTGGTATAAAAATAAAAGTGGTATATAAATTCATGGAAAATATATGAAAAATTATTTGGATGTTTTAATATTCATACACTTGCATTTATTGTGGTATAAAGTTGACTGAGGGTTTGACTTTCTTCTACAAGTGACCCGAGAAGGATGTTTGAGTTTTTATTGATGGTGTTTGGATGTTAAAAGGTGAATTATCTATTATAGAATGTTTTATACTCCATGATGATAATTTTTATGGATTTTGGAGGTTTTACCAATCCATATTCAATATGAATAATTGCCTACAAGTTGACTTTTTATTCGTTCATGGTGTTTTCATGTACAAGGCAAATGATTGATAGGTTTTACATATGTAGAGGTGTGTAGTGATAAATTTATTCACTTGAGTATATATTATGGTTCATATGGTGAGGACCTATGTGCTTTGAATTGGTCTTATGTTCCTATTTTTGCTCAGTGAAGTGTTAAAAGGATGAATAGGTCTCCATGGACCTATAAGGGCTTCTTAGGCCTAATTGAAAGATATTATTTCTTAAGGGTGATCTATAAAAGATATGAATGACCTTTTTAGGTGAAATTAATATTATTATAAGTGTGATATAATCCTTAAGAGTTAATGTATGTCTTATAGCTAACCAAGAAGATGGTGATCATGAGGGCTCTATAAAGAGCATAAACAAATATCTAGGTTTCTAGGGTGGACAAGCAAAGAAAAGAGAGGTATGAGAGTGATTGGTAGATAAATTAAAGATCAGATCAGTGTAAGTAATATGTGTGTGACCTATAGGTCATATTTATTATGTTATAATAATGTTCTTGAAGGGTTGAATATTGAGGATGAGCAAAGAGGTGTAGAGTGATCCAAAAGGTTGTTTTGGATCCATTACTTATGTGTGAAGGATCAAAGAAGCTTGAAGGGTTGAAGAGAGTTTCTATTCACTATTTATCGATCATATTTAAATCAAATTATAGCTCTAGAAGTGTTGATATCAGAAGGTGTTATGTTGGTGCTCAACATCTAGGACAAGTGGGTGCTTGTTCATTCTCATGGGTTGGTTCTCCTTGTGAAGTGGGTGTTTCACTAAAGTCTCTTATTTTTAAATATATTATAAGATTTTAGTCCACTTATTTGTATACTTAAGAGTGTGTTTTATCCCCCATGAGGTTTTCCTACATAATCCATGTGTATGTGTGTTGATCTTGCATAGTTTCCTTTCTTCTTTGCAATAACTAGTTTATGTGCTTCATGAATGCCTTTGTTGAGTGGCTAAGAGTTTGAAGTTTTGGAATTAGAATTGAGTTGATTGCATCATTGATTCACCCCCTTCTCAATGATTTTACCTCTAAAAATTAGCATCAGATCCATACCTTATTTTCATGTTTAACCACTTGAAGGTGATCATAGGTATAATGGATAACAAAGAGGTTGAGACATATCTTCAAGGTGAACTAATATGTTCCTTATCAAAGATAAAACGTCTAGAGGAAGAGAGTGAAAGATTGAAGAACAAGAAAGGAAGTAAAACTTTAGATTGGACTTACTCAATATATTATGAGATTAATGCAATCATTAATGGTGTCAATACACATATAGATAAACTAACAGCAATAGTCAAGAATTTACAGGACATGATGGATAAAGGCATGAATCAAAGATTGGATCATTTGGAAGGTAAATATATGACATATATAGATGTGTTTATATCTAAGGACAAGTAGAATCTTAGCTCTAACAAAGAACTTAAAGATGAAAATTCTTATTTTTTTGATGGTCAAGTAAAAGGAATGTCCAACATGAATAAATATAGTTATGTTTTCAATACGTATTGTTACACTTGTAATCAATATGGTCATAAATATAGGGACTGTACTTTCTCTTCAAAGAATATCAATGGGGTTCTATGCCACAACTTCAACCAACATGGACATATAGCTAAGTAATGCAAGAGGGCCTATTGTAAAAAGGACATACAAGTCATTGACACCATCAAATGGTTCAAGGATGACAAATTCAAGATTGAAGAAAATAAGAAGCAAAATTCAGGTAGTGCACCAAAGGAAGATTCAATGTTTGTTCAAATTGAGTTGCATACTCAAGAGGATGAAAACAAGAAATCGTACATAGACAGTGGATGCTCAAGTCATGTGATAGGAGACAAGAGCAAGTTTATCTCTCTCAAAAAACACAATTCATGTTCAATGAGATTTGATGACAATAATTATGCTAACATAGTTGGTAAAGGCTTTGTAAGTTTGGATAATGGTCATACTAGAACTGAAAATGTTTTATATGTAGAAGGTTTGAAACACAATTTTCTAAGTGTTAGCCAAATGCGTAAGCAAGGAAATTTTTTGAATTTTCATGATCAATGATGTGAAGTGATAAGAGCCAAGTCTGGTAAAGTAGTTTAAAATATTCACAAGGAAGATAAAAACTTGTTTGTGATCCATAAATCCAAAAGCGAGGAGTGTTTCATGAATCAATTAGAGGAAATTTGGATTTGGAATAAAATACTTGAACATCCAAATTTTGACAATTTGGTGAGGATTAGTTCAAAATGATTAGTGAGGCATATGCCTAAATCACTAAATTCCTCATACTCTTTGCAAGGCATGCCTTCATGGGAAACAGACCAAGAAAAGATATAAATATAATGAGAATTTGTTAGAGGTACAATCACTAAGAGGGGGAGTGAATCAATGAGCCCAAATAATCCAAATTAAATTTTGATCTTCACAAATACTTAATTAATTACTAGAAACATTCATGAAACATACACAACATTCACATCAATGAGCAAGAGAAACAATGCAAGATCAATCACATAACACATGACATACATGAGAAACCCTCTTGGGGGGAAAAACCCATTGGAACCTACGATTGGAATACTATCTTATAATAACAATATCCAATTTAGACCATCTAAAAATGATCAAGGAACTACAATCCCTATTTAGTGAGACTATAATCCCACAAGGTGCAGCCACACCTATCGAGTTGAGCTATAATAACAACCAAACCTTTTAGCAAGTTAAACCTTACAAGGAGGATACAACCACCTTAGATGCTAAGCTATCACAACAACACCTATGAATAGATCTACCTCTGAATTGATGTCAACAACACCTGATGATGGACCTCTGCTTATCACACTTTAACTTCACTCACACTCAAATAGCAACCGCACTATTTTGCCAACATAATTATGGCCAACAGGTCATACAAATAATCCTCAATATGTTACGCTCTTGAATTCATCCTTAGGGAACTCTAACCCTCCTTTTCTCCACAAAACACAAACAAAAGTTTCTCTCTAATTGCCCCTTAGTCTCTCACACAAAGTCTAGATCCAATCATCTTTAGTTCCACTATTTATATAGCAATCTTGATAATCAATACCTTGGTCAGACATTAAGCATGCCTTATCCCTTAAATAAAATATCTCATAGCTCAAAAAAAATCTTCATAGGTTGGCCACAGCATCTATCAATACACCTTTTAATAAGGCCCTTGTAGCTCTTATAGGTATCATGGAGACCTATTCACCCATTTAGCACATCATCGAGAAAAACAAGAATATAAGACCACTTTAAATTACATGGGTCCACTCCTTGTGTCCCATTTGACATCCTCAAATTATCATAGTCCACTCTGCTCACCTATATGTATGCTCAAACAACTCAAATAGAGACCTTATATATAGGAACACCATTACCAAACACACAATAAACTTTTTAAGCATTGTTCATACTTACGATAGATTAATTACACCTCCAAAATAATCATAGATGATTCTCATAGAGTATAAAACAATTCATAATAGCCAATTCACCATGAAAAACAGAAATAACATCCATATAATCTCAATGACTCTTTTTGGGTCACTTGCAGAACAAGCATGAAACCACAATCAACTTTGAATCTCAATATCTTTGTCTACACACAATTTAAGATCTTTAAATCCATATTTCCAGATGTGCCTTAGAGTCTTATACATATTTTAATTTTACTACATGAGAAAATTCATCCTAGATTGAAAGTTATAGCCCAAAAACTAGACACTAATTTTTATTTTGCAAATTCAAATATTCAAATACAAACGATCACAGTTAACCTTAGAACACAATGTTTGCAATCTCAGAATTTTGACTGCATACACTCTATCGATCTCTTCAAAATTGTCCTCACTTTAGTCATGCTAAACAACTATTACTTTGACCTCTTGACTTTATCACACACTATTGATCTCATTCAGTATGAACATCTACTCATCGTTGATCTTGAAAGAAGCTTGATATTTATCTTTGCTTGTCATTAAACTTTAGACACTTGTCCTCATCATGCATCATCGTATCATCTTAGACCACACACACTCTGTTTATCTTTTGAGACTTGCTCAATCTTTACATTTTCTAAATATTTATCACATTGGCCTATTTGAGTGTACGTGCATATTAGATCTTCAATGTATAAAATCCCATGAGTTTTTGGATATCCACTAGGTTCAGATCTTTAACATCATGCAAATTGACTAAGTATAGGGACCAACTGTAATATGCCTAGAAAGCCTAATTTTGACTACAATAACTTCTTATATGTTGCTTAGATGCATGATCTTGAATTTGGACCTCATGATCACCTTTCAAAGGATAATCCACCCATACAACAAATAAATCATGTAACCTTCATGTGTGTAGGATATAATACCATTAAAATTCCTTCTCAAAATCTTCTATCATAGAGCCAACTATGCTTAGAATTGATCTGGGAAACCAAATTTACTCCTACATAACTTTTGTCATGCTTTGACGCATGATTTTAAATTTAGTGCAAATAAATGAGGCTCAAACTTGAACAAACCCATATGATCACCTTCTCCTGAAACATCCACACGTGTGATATATGCCACCATAAAAATTCATACTTGGCTCTTTTTTGCCTTATGCAAATTTAGCTAACTATGGGAAAACACTATCAAAATCCCTAAGAGCCCAAGTTTTCATATACATATCTTTTGATGTGCTTTAGTGCATGACCTAAAAATTAATGCATAAAAACTACGCACAAAAATAAATAGACAAATATGATCATTTTATCCTAACACCTTCACTTGTGTGAATGTTGACCTCATTAACATGCTTACTCGGCTCTACTTGAACCCTTTGTAGATTTGGCTAAGTATGGGAAAATAGTGAATTCTGCCTAAGTAACCAACTTTGCATCCTCATATATTTTATCACACTTTGATGCATGACCTAAGATATGGTACATAATAAATAGGCAATAATATGATCATAACCATATGATCAAATCCCCTTGACTCACTTCCACATGGTAATGGTGATGTCATCAAATTGCCTACTCAGATTTTTTGCCACTAGACCAATCTTGCCAAGATGGCCACAATGAAGAACCAGATGAATACCACTCATGCACACAAGTACTCTAACTAATATAGACCTTTGATAGTACCCTTTTCACATGATCAATACTTCAAACTCATCCCTAATCATCTTTGAATATTCAAACTCTGAAGATCAACCAATCCTACTTCAGGCACACTTTGTCATTATTACTGAAACTATCAAATCACATCCACTCACCAAGACACCTCTATGACATCACCATGACCTCATTTATAATAATCCAATAATCTCATCCTTTTTCATTTATGTCAATAACCATCATATATAGCAATATATAGCTCACCTTCTCTCTCTTCAAATAACTCCTACAACAGGAACTTTCTCCCCAATAGGAACTTTCTCCCCCTTTGACATAATGACAAAGTGGGCCCAAACTAAACTTGAGGACCTAAAAATATTATCAAATATGAAATTACAATCTTATAAAGATGATACAAACTTCCCCTTGCCTTGAACCTACTGCTTGTATTGACAACTTCCTCTTGTTCCATGCCAACTCTCTCTTCAATCAAGCAGTGCAATAAATGAAGAAAGAAAACACAAAACCATAAAACTCTGATGGAACACATAAGTAAATATTGAGAGGTACTCCCCCTAATAACTCTAATCAATTTCACCTTCTAAGCATCTTCAGATCTCCACACACCATGAAGAATCACATATGCTTACTAGCCTTCTCTCTCAAGCTACCATAAGGACCACCAATAGAACTTCATGCCACTCACCAAATAGGAAACATGCACTAAACCAACTTGAAAACTTTCCTTGAAACAAACATACCCTTCTCTTTTGGATAAATAGATCAAAAGGCATTGTTCTTCAAACTAGGCCTGTCTAGCCTCCTTATAGCCCTACCTGGAACTTGTATAGCCCATAATTTTAAGTGCACACATCTTCAAGACCTAAAACTCCATATATGGAGCACTCTCATATGCCCTGTTAAGTACACCAATTTTCATCACAAAGATCATCCTTGCCCACATAATTCCTTCACAAACCTACTATCTAGTTAGGCCTCCATCTTGATAAAAACTTGAATAACTTGAGAAACACAAACCTTCAAATCTATATGAATCTTTATTTTAACCACCCATTGGCCCATTCAACATATTAATAAGTCTCAGAACTCAGATCATAAGGTAGACCACTTTTATAGCAAATCCCAAAACCCTAAAATTTTAAAACAAACAAAGTCAACACAACACCTTCTAGTCAATGTCCACCTCTGAAACTTCTTATACACCTAGAGACACTCATCACACACCTCTGAACCAAAAAATGAGACTTTATACATTTAGGAACCTTGAATTTTTTTAGATCACAAAACCACCTAGTTCGTGATAGAATAACGTTAATAGACCTTTCTATGCAAAAAGATCATCTTGACAAAACACAATTCCTCCTTTGCCATCTGAGAACCTTCAATCTGACCCTAAAGAATGTTCCAACAAAAAAAACACTATAGCAACACTTGTTTCTCCACTTGAAAGGAGTATCTTAAGAATCATAGATAGAGACACCCTTTATACCTCAATGCTCTAAAACAAAAATCAACTCCTCATATTCCTTCTCCTCCTTACTCAATTGATACTTAAAGTTCTTCTTTGGCTTAGGATAAATAACTTCCTCATCCACTATAACATTCTCATTTTCTTATGATTGAATTGATAATACATGGAGACAACACAAATTCATTACATACCTTTTCATTTGAAGGATCCATCTTGCAGTCTAGAACCTCATTACTAGGCACAAATAATTGATGTTCTTTGCATGATATATGTTCAAGAATAGGAGGATATTCGATTGGATCCATACATACCTCAGGACTAGCCTCAATCATCACCTTGGTCTTCTTCTTGAGCTTGATCTTTTTAATCTCAACATGAGTAGACAATGAGACATCTTGGTACTCTTCAACTTTTGAAACATTCTCCACCATAGCAAACATGTTACTTGGAACTTCAATCTCATAATGACTTACACTTGTCAACTTTGTCTTCTATGTGTTAAATTGCCTTCTTATTCAAACTGTAGGATCCTAATTAAATCTATTATGTCTTAAAGGCCTTTACTTTTAGAACCTAGCAAAGTGACCTCTCTATTCACAATTGTAGCACACTATATCTTTTGCAAGAAATTAGAAATTCATATAAACAAAACAACTTCCCCTTTTCAAATAAGACTCACCTTATATAATCTTATATGGACAATGGTTTGCAAAGTGTCCCACATCAAGACAGTTAAAGCACTTGATTCTATTCACACCTTTTGATTGATAACCCCCATCATAGTCCCATGTAAATTCATTTATAAAAATTCTCTTGCACTCTCTATCCCTATGACCATATTGATTACATGTACAATAGTAACTATTAAATCTTGCATACCTCATAGCATTTGGCTATCTAATCTTATTTATGTTTATCCTGCCAGCATCTTCAGTCTTTGTTTGATGATTTTTATTCAAAGTATATTTGTCCTGGTTCACATTAGTCTTCATCTTGTCTTGAGTAGCATTATTTTGTTCTTCTTCATATCCAAGATCAATTCTATCACTATCATGTTTTAGACCACTCAAAATGTTATCTAGATCACATGAGCTCTTTTCAAATATCACAAATGACTTCACCTTACTAGATGTCTTTTCTAACTCATATTTCAAAACTTATTTTTAGAAACATACCTTGAACATTCTTCTTCTTTGGCTCGTATGCTTTTAGACATAGATTCCAACTTAGAATTAAGAAACATGACAACACTTTCATTCTCCCTAGAGTCTTCAAATAATCTTGCCTCAAATATATCAAACTGCTCCTCATAGTCTTTGAGCTTAGATTTCATTTTCTTAATAATCTTCTTATCAATCTTCAGTTATTCAAGAGCATTCATCAAAATAGTCTCATATTCTACCTCATCTTCATCATTATCTAAATCACTCTAAGTAGACACCTTCTAATGTGAGCAAATTCCTTCATTATCCATAAACAGAGCTTCATCTTTATTAGAACCATCATCTTTATGATCATATTTTGATTCACTGTCTTCATTCTCATCTGATGAGTTGCAATTTTCTTTGGTGTAGAGACTCTTCTTATTTTTGAATAATTGCTTCTTGTTGTTAAACTTTTTGAGTCCTTTCTTCTTGTATGTCTTCTAATATTCATCTTGGCCTTCACCATGCTCTTCATCATCATTCTTCTCATGCTTATGAGGGAATTTTTGAGTAAAATGTCCTATCTCTCTGTAGTTGAAACATTTGAAGGGTAGTTTACCCTTATACTTCCCTAAGCCAGTGTTCGATTTCCTCATAATGAAAGCAATTAGTTCATCCTCATCAATATCATATATGTCATCCTCTTTGGATTTCTTACCTTGAAACTTCTTCTTAGGCTTCATCTCTATCCTGAATGCAACTTCCTTCTTTAGTGGTATATCATCATTTATTCTCATGTCATATGCAGTAAGGGTGGCATGCAATTGATCCATCTGCAATTGAGTAAGATCATGACTCTCTTCTATATTACAAGACCTCTGATGATGTTCACAATCTCATCAACTCTCTATAGAAAATTTGTCATAGAATCTTCCTCCTTCATCTTGAGACTTTCGAATTGCCTTATGTGGGTTTGTAGCTTAGTAATATTGACCTTTGAATCTCCTTTAAAAATTATCTTCATTTTGTCTCATATCTCTTTAGCATAAGTACAATGGATTACCTTGGTGTATTTAGTCTTTAAAAGACCAAAAGTGATATCATTCATCACCTTGGAATTGTTCTCAAATAACTTCTTGTATGTAACACTAGATGGAGGAATAATAGGAACAACATAACCATCCAGAACATATTTCCATACATCAAACCTTAGGGATATAATATATGTCCTCATCCTTGCATTCTAAAAAGGCATAATTGGATCCATTGAACATCGACGCTTACTTAGTAGTGAAACCTCCTTGATGACTACCCATATTGTACCTTGGATCACCTTCAAATTGTTAAGTCTTTACCAAATGACTTGATCTAATACCAATTATTAGTGATACAATCACTGAGAGGGGGGGTGAATCAATGAGCCCAAATAATCCAACTTAAATTCTAATCTTTACAAACACTTAATCATTTACTATAAGAATTCATGAAGCATACACAACATTCACATCAATGAGTAAGAGAGACAATGCAAGTTAGCACGATAGTATATCTAATTAATAGAGGACCTTTTATACCTTTGGAAAGAGGCATTCTTGAACAAGCTTAGTCTAATAAGAATGGTGATTATTTTTTTCTTAGAGTCTTTGGATGTGAGGCTTTTGCTCTCATTAATAAAGAGGATAGGACCAAGCTAGAGGCTAAATCAGAGAAATGCACATTTGTTGTTTATGGTGAGGATGACTTTGGTTTCGATTTATGGAGCATTAAATATAGAAAAATATTTTGGTCTAGAGATGTAGTCTTTAATGAAAAAGTCATGCATAAGGATCAGTTGCAGGAACAAGATCATGAACAAAAAAAGTACATAATATTGGATGACATTACGTATGGCAAAGTATCTAAGGATTTAGTTCATAAACCTTCTACACAATGACCCCAAACTCCTATGGTAATAAGATCTTCTATGGTAATAAGATATTCTAGGGTAAGAACACCTAAACATTTTTCTCCTTCTTTAAATTATTTGTTACTCACTAACAATGGAGATCTAGAGTGTTATGAGGAAGCAATACAGGTAGATGCCAAGTTCAAATGGGAACAAGCCATGGATGAGGAGCATAGATATCTCATGGAGAACCAAACATAGGGTTTGGTTAGGCTACCCAAGGGCAAGAGTGCATTGCCAAACAAGAGGATCTTCAGGATCAAAGAAGAGGATGAAAGAAGAAAATAGTATAAGGCTAGGATGGTGGTCGAGGGGTTTGCACAAAAATTAGGGATTGATTTTAATGAGATTTTCTCTCTTATTGTAAAAATGACTTCTATTATGATTGTTCTTGGTTTAGTTATAGTTGAGGATTTTCACTTAGAATAGTTAGATGTGAAAACTAATTTTCTTCATGGTGATTTGGATGAAGAGTTGTATATGAAGCAACCACAGGGATATGAGGTCAAATGGAATGAGAACTTTGTGTGCATATTAAAGAAGAGCTTGTATGGCTTGAAACAATCTCCACAAAAATGGTATAATAAATTTTATTGTTTTATGTTGGAACAATAATATCAAAGGTGTCATTCTAACCATTGCATATACATCAAACATTTTGATGATGGTTCCTTTATTATTTTATGCTTGTATGTCGATGACATATTAGTTACAAGAAATAACATACGACATATTCATATGCTCAAGAAATAGCTTAGTGACTTCTTTTCTATGAAGGATTTGGGTGCTACAAAGCAAATCCTTAGTATGAAGATTACTCATGATAAAAAGGAGAGGAAGCTAGTTTTATCCCAATCAAAGTATGTGAAGAAAGTCTTGGAAAAGTTTAGCATGTTGGATGCTAAATAAGTTGGTACTCCTTTAGCAGGCTACTTTAGATTATAAAAGGAGAAGTATCCCAAGATGGAAGTTGAAAATTTTAGGATGTCCAAGGTATCTTACTCATCGATAGTTGGTATCTTGATGTATGTCATGGTTTATACTAAGCTAGATATTGCCTATGCAATGAGAGTTGTGAGCAAGTATATGAGTGATCCAGGTTATGAGCATTGGTAGGTAGTGAAATGGATTCTTTGATATTTGAGAGGAACCATTGATTTTACATTATCTTATGGTAGATCAGATACCACTTTTCATGGTTATGTGGACTCATATATGGTAGGGGATATTGATAACATAAGAAGTATGACAAGATATATATTTACTATTAGAGATACAACTATTAGTTGGATTTTTAACATACAAAAGGTTGTGGCTTTATCAACCACAAAGGTATATTATGTTATTCCATGGAGGCTGTCAAGGAGATGATTTGGTTACAGGAGTTGTTTCAAGGGTTGAGGCATGAGCAGGAAGTTGGGAGAATACATAGTGATAATTAGAGTGTTATTCATTTGGCAAAGAACTCCCCTTTCCACTCGAGGATAAAACACATTCAGTTACAATATCACTTCAATAGGATAGCTTTGAAGGATAATTTGGTGAAGATAGAAAAGATACATACTAGCCAAAATCCTATAGATATGATGACCAAGGTGGTCACATTAGACCAGTTGAGACTATGTTCATATTTGGTTGACCTTTGTGGTCATGGAGCAGTGATAGATTTTATTCAAGAGAAACAATCTCCAAGTGGGAGATTCTTGAGTGTGGAGCCCTTTGGAGCTATCACATGACCATAGGAATATAATTTTGGGGGCATAAAGATCCCCAAGGATGTAGGGGGTGTAATTTTCATGTTCTCCACATGTGAGTGGAATATTCCTTGTATTCCTAATTTCTATATATTCCATATTTTATGGAATTAGTTGTTAGATATTTATTTCCATGTGACTTCCTCTTTTGTTGGAAGTGGGACTATCTTCCTTATTTTTAGGGAGATTGGTTATTTCTTGGAATATGTTATACATTCCTTTTTATGTGGAGTTGGTTGAGATCACATGTTTTTTGGGAAAATTATGCCCTTAGAAGGTGGAGAGATGAATATGGTGTGTTCCTCCTTGGGAGAGATTTTGGATAAGCTTGATGAGGTGGAGGAGGGTTGTCACATGTTGGATAATGCCTATCTTGGATTAGGATTGCACATTTCTACCCCTTTTGTGGATATTCTTCATTTTACTATATATACAGGTTGTGGTGTGGCCTTTAGAGGTTGATGGTTTATTTGCATGGTGTGGCTTTGAGGATCAGAGTTAAAGTGTAGGTGTTTTTCAAAGTGCAGGTGTTCATTACAAGTCATGGTTTAGCAGCTTGTGAAATATAGCATTGTGGAGGTGCAAGTGAAAATGTAGCATTTTGTGCAACATTTTTTACAAGAGATTTTTCTATCTATGTGAGAGTTCATTGTAGTCTTGGTATTTAGATCATTGTTTTTATTTAAGAACTTTCATTGGTGGATATAGCCCACATTGGGTGAACCACATTAGATCTATTTTATTTATGTTACTATCTTGTTCTCTCATTTATGCTTTCATAATAATGGTGAATTAAGGAATGTTTTCATGATGCATGTTATTGCATAGCTTTATATTTGGTTTATGGTAATAGTAAATTTGGTTTACAAGTGTTTTATTCCTAACATGGTTTTTATTTAGACGCTTGACCTTTTATGCATATGACATTTGGCGTTAGACTATTTTGTGCCAAGTCTTATCACAGACCATTTTTGGAGAAACAAATCCATACTTTCAAGACCAAGTTTGAACCATTTATCCTTTGGACATAGTTTTTTGGAGTTTTTAAAACTCTAAGCCGTTTTATTTTTAGAGATTTCATCATTTATGTAGATATGTCTAGCTACACCTATGGTGGAGTCATGTATAATCCAACTTATGATAGAATGGTTGCACAAAATGACTTTTATGGCTTTAGTCAAGACCCCAATGATGATAATATGGTTTGTGAGATAGATTTCTATCCACCTCATAATAATCATTCATGGGAACAAAGTTATGAACCAACTTACAATCCAACTCGAGACCTTGATTGGTATGAAGAGGCTTATAAGGAGGAATTTGAAGACTCAACTACAGATAATGTTGTTTGGGATATAGATCCATATCCTATTTATAATAATCAGTACACAGAACAAAGTTACGAACCATCTTATGATCCAACTCAAGATTGGGATGATATGGTTTATGAGGAGGACTTAGATGCATTAGATTATGTGAGCAATAAAGCTCCATAATTCCCCATTACCATTTTAAGACCTCATCCTTTGGCTTGTGTGAGAAATCAAGCTCCAAAATTCCCCTTCATCATTCTAGGACCTTATCCTTTAGCTTGTGTGAACAATCAAGCCCCATACCACCCTATTGTTACCATCTCAAGACTTCATCCTTTGGCTTATGCGAGCAATCAAGCTCCATAATGCCCTACCATTATCCAACTATAGGCCATTCCTTATCTAGTACTAATCCAATAAAAACCTCAACTGAAACAATCATTCAAAGACCAAGCTATGTTCTAAATTGGTATTTTCCAACTCATTGGAAACCAAGACTAAAAGAACTAGCCAATCCAAGATGCTTTTGTTAAACCAACCATTTGTGATAAGTCAATTGTGATGAATCACCTTTTAATCCTATACCTATTATTGAGACGTCTCACTCTAACAAGCTAATCTTTGATGAGTCACTTATTAATGATTATAAATGACTTTGGACAAATCATTACCTTGACCATATGCCTATTTTTTAAGATCCTTCTATTGACAAGCTAGTCTCTGAGGAGTTATCTCTTGACCTTTTTCTCATTATGGAGGAGTTTCACTTTGACAAGCTAGTCTTTATGGAACCCACCATGCCATCACAAGCCATTACTTGTCTAATACCAAACATTCAACAAGACATCATTATAATAGAGTACCCATCAGATGAAGAATCAAAGTTAGATTTAGGTTATATTCTTGGACCAACATCAAATTTAGCATCAAAACTAGAATCAACATCAGTCTCAACATAGGATTCAGAGTCCCTTGAGTCAGAATCAGATTCAGAAGAAGAATATACTCATGGTTGTTACCACATTGGTTATTCATGCCTCACAGATCAATATAAATATATTTATGATCCTTCTATGATTTTTGAAGATGATTAATTTAGCATCGACACAAATTCTCCTAGTATCTTCTATGAGGATTTTGATGCCAAACTCTATTCCATTACCATTCCACAGGCCATTATCATCAACCAATATAGCCATATTATTGACATTCCATCTTCCATAAGTACTGATTGGAACTGATAGAATCACACTTTGTTGAACTACATCCATGGTGACATAGTAGTTGAAGAAGAGCAAGGAGGCCAAGACCACATTCATGTATCAGAATAACACTCTCCTAGTGAAACCTTTTTGAAGGCACTAGGAGACAAGCAAAGTTCAAACTCAACATCTTTTAGTGAAACTTTTTCAAAAGTGCTAGAAGAAAATCAAAGTCAAAATCTAATGCTCATTAGTGAAACATTCTCAGAGGTGCTATGGGACAATCAAAACAACTTCATTGGTGAAAACCTCATCGAGGCACCAATAGCTGAGCACAAAATTTATTCACTACTTGATCAAGACAATATCAAAGATAACATCAAAATAACTTCCTATCTATATTCTCTCTCAGGCCCAAATAATAGAATAATTTTGGGGTCATATCGAGAGAATATTCATCAATGTTCAGCCTTGCCACATCTAAAGTTATGTCGAATCTGAAATCAATAACATTATGTGTGATTTAAAGTCTCGATCTTCATTTGTTTCCCAACCACTACACACTCCATTATCATCCACCATTCCATTTCACAATCAAACCTACCATCCATTATTTATCCCTATTTACCATCCATAGCTGCACTTTCCTTTACAAAGGCTATAAAGATACTTTGTCTTGATGTTTGAAGGAATTAGATCAATGACCAATGAATATCACAAAAATATTCTTGGCATCCAAATATATAGGTAATTTTTGATATAATGACTATTCAGATGAGGTGTGGGCTAGGAACTAACATGATTGATTATTCTATTTGTATCATTTGTTGATTAGGATGTGCATCTACACTTCAATAAGAACAATAGAATAATAAAACCAACAACCATTGCCTAGGCCAAAAACATGTACCATGTTGTTTTCATTTGCCATTTCAAATTGCCATATCCATTTACCCTTATCGTGTACCCAGCCATTTACCCCATCACTTGGAGGCAAACTGCTTACCATTTTATCTAATCTATCAGAAACTATCATTGTCCTTAGAAAGACCATTTTGTCCAACCATTCCATTCCTATCAAGACCAAATCCTATTTTAAGCCATCTTATCCAATCCTATTTTGATCTTGGTTACTTTAGTTATTCTCACACTTTTTGTGAGGGGATTCTAGTCAAGTTTCAACTCTTATCAAATCTATGTTTCAATGACAATTGATGAAAGTAGTGTGACAATTGATCTGGCAAGATATCTTTCATTTTCCATCTTATATCAAGTTGGTTTATATGAGCCTGATTATAACAGCCTATGGGCAAATCAGTGTTTCACTAGTCTTACTACTAATTATAATCCCCTGTGGACAAATTAGTATCACTGATATATGTCATTATACCTTAGTTATAACCACCTATGGGAAAACTAGGGGAAACATTTGTTTATCATGTATTACTACATCACCTTGCCATTGTTTTCATTTGACTAGCCATTTGCCAGATTTGAGAACTTGTTGGGATCTAGTTGGTTTTTCCCTACCTTTTGTGTGGATGGAATTACTATGACACGAGTTTATTTTAGGATTATGTAGGTCATTCTCAATTCATGTTGAGGTCACCTCAATCCCCCTTTCTATATGCTCTCACCATTATATGAGTAACCTAAGCCAAACACTCTCACCATTTTATGACTAGGTATCTTTTCATTCTCTAATGAGTTAAGATACCTCAAAAATCCAAAAAATATTCATAAAATTTCAAAAATATTAAAACATTTATCCTGTCTAAGCCTAGTCAGTTATCCTTGATCTACCTTACTGGGGCATGGTCATTGTTAGGATGCTTTCTTTTGATTTTTTTTTTAGGCTTTTTATTTATTTGTTTATTTCAACTTGTTTATTTATTTTGTTTGTGTGTTCACTTGCCTATTTGTTTGCTTTCAACACTATTGTCTTGATTCAGTCTATATGTGTTCATAAGGTGATTCCTTGTGCGCATTATTCTTGAGTCCATCCATATTCATATGTCGACATTATCATAATAGTTTTTATCATTGGTGCATTGTTTTCAAGTGTTTATTAGATTGAGAGTCATTTCTTATACATATTTTATCCAATTCCTCATGGTGTTCTATCATGATGCCTACCGCACATGCTACACCAAAAATCAACTTCAACAATGTCTACAATCAATGGAGCCACAAAAGTCTCTCCTCGGCACCTTGGCAAATCCTTCCACCCTTGATCAAATCAGCCCATTGACCATTCTAGTTGTATTATTGCTAATAAGGATGAGCATCTCCTCATTGGTAGGTATAACCAAATATTTTCCAATGATCACATCTTATTATTCTATCCATCCCTTTCATCACTTTGTACATCTTCATATGCCTAGTTATTTGTGGCTTCTTTAGTCCTTAGACCATCACATCTATGTTTGCATCTGCTCATATTTAATCTATATTCTAGGTTATATCATTGAGGTATGCTTGTTAATCAGCCCTAACTAGGGCACAATCATCTTTATCCAATTTAGGTCCTCTTAATGATTATAACCGTCTATGGGTAAATCATTATTTTTGACTTTTATTTTTTATTATAATTGCCTTTGGGCAAATCAATACTTTTTAAATCAATGCATGCAAACATTTTCTCATTTGGATTAATCTCAGCCATGGGTTAATTCCACCTTTCTTCTTTCTTCTTTTCAAGGAACCGTCCATCAACAAATGTGATGGCCACTCCCTCGAGGGGCATCATCCTAGGCTTCTCAAACACCATTTAGAGCTTTGTTCTTCAACCATCATCTTCTTTTTGGGCATACATGCCATCTCTCATTATTTGAGAAGACATTACTATGCTTATGGTTTTTAACATCTTTCTAAATAGGGGGAAACTATAGACACCTAAATCTGCCCACCGATAACCTCAAACCAAGCTTTTTGACTAATTTACACTAAAGCACAATTTGGCCTAAAAACACTAAAACACATTAAAAGATTTTAAATTGACATATTCAAATGTCGATTTTGGCCAGGGTATCCCTAAATAGGGTAATGCATTTTATGGGCCAGTTAACTTTGATCAGATCATTTTGAGTCAAAATATTAATTTTGTACATGGGTGCTCTAGATTGCTCTTTTCTATAAAATCTCTTACACAAGACACGTGCCTTTGTTATTTTGTGTTGAAAAAATAATAAATGGGATAATGGATCCAATGCATTTGACATCGCATTCTAATTCTAATCCAGTCAAATTTTGGGCCAATAACAAGACATTCTAACCAATTTGAATAATTTGTGCACAAAGAGCCAAGGTTTACATCAAAGTGTTTAATCATGATTAAGGGATAATTAAACCAAATAATGACACTTATTAAGAATTCCATGTAAATTTTTGAATAATTTCTCTTTGGAAATGAATATTGAATATCTACATCATCAGGTGACATCATTTTTCAAGAAGACATCCCTAGGCCATAAATGTATAAAATGTCAAGGTTAACCCCTCCCATGCCTCATTAAGACCCTCCATGCTTATTCAATCTCCTTTATCCAAAATAATTATGAGCCTATTTATAAATTTTAATTACATAATTTAATTAATCCTTAGCCACACATCTCCATCTTGAAATGGATGGTTCAGGTTGATTCTAATCATTTTGCAAAGTCTATAAATAGGAGGCCTTGCCTATTGAATAAAAATATCCCATATGCCAAATTTATAATTTTAAATTGATTCAAAATATTCATTAAAATTAGTGTTATAATGCCCAAATATTTATCCAAGCCAAAGCCAAACATGGTACCCAGGAGAGATGGAGGTAGCCACACTCTATTGATGCAGGCTTCATAATCACAAACTGAGCAAGCCACTACAAAAAGCATTTTGGAGCATCCAAGGAAGGTGAAGGAAGGTTTATTTTGAACTTTAGTTGTGTTTTCCATTATATTTTTTTTAACTAAGCTCTCCCTTTGAGATAGGCTCAGGGTATTAGTTTAGTGTGTTTTTGATTGATTTGTTTTATTCACTAACATAATACTAATCTCCCCCTATTGCAATCCTATGTTCACAATATCAATGTTGTAAAATGATATAATTTTATATTATTTAATAAATTTTAAACTTGCCTAACTCTAACAACACATAATTATTAATGTAACTATATTTTATACCTATTAGCTTTTGACCATAAATAAGATAGGTAAAAACATAATACGTATTACTATTAAGCAATCATTAGCATGAGATATATTTACAAATTAAACTATTCATATGGTGAGAATATCAAAATTAAAAGGTTTTATTATTTTATGTTTTTTTTAAATAAACTTGAATCTTACAAGGTAAGTGCACAAAGTTGGGGGACAAAAATGGGCTTACCCATGGACATGCTTTTCTTGAAAATTGAGAAATCTAAACTTCTGTAGATAATTTGAGATGGTTACACTCAAAATTTGAGGATGGTGTAAGAACATGAATTGTATTATTTTGAGTCTAATTTTAAAAAAATGTAATATCCCCTTCTCAAACCTGATCTTTCCAGTGACCGTTGGCTTTTTTTTGGAGGCCCGAAGGCTAGTCAGAAGGTAAAATTAGGGTTTCATATTTTTAAAGATGTCTTTGCTCAGAGTTGGTGGATTCAATGGTAGATTCTTTCTGGGTTTTCAGAGAGCTTCGCAGTGGTATGTTCATTTCGGCATTCGGAGCACTTTCAAGAATTTACTATTTTTAGTAAGTTTGGGATTGGCACCGAAACGGGATTTTGAGAGTGGGGTTGGATTCGTCTTGTCAAGACCTTTCCAACGAGCTATAGATCATTGGTTTTCGACATCATCTTGGCCTCCATTTTAAAGTTCGTAAATTAAACATTATTATTTAATTTTAGACCTTGGTGCCTAGGCTCAACGACTTAATGTTGAGGCTAAAAAAGAATTAAAGAGGATTATATTATTTTCCCTCTCATGTTTTATCCCATATACAAGAATATTTTAGAGACTCCCAGTTGGAAAAGTATAAAAGGAGGAGGAGTGCTCTCATTTCATCATCTTGGTCTACAGGAATGTTTTGCTGCCAGATTGGCTTTGGGATCGCTTCGAGGAATGAAGGCCTCCTAGCTCGGGCATCACTTCTTGTTTGAGAGACAACAACTAGTGGTGATTTAGTTTAGTTTTTTAAGTTCATTGGGTTTTGTGCATTGTAATTTGCATTGTGTCTAATTAGTATTCTGATTTTGCATATTAGAGGTTTCCAGATCTTACATTTTAGCTACAGCAGATTCGAATTTTAATTTGTAAATCCAAAAATACCAAAAATATTGTTCTGGGTATTGTGTCATTGCATCTTATTGGTAAGGGTGCCCCCTCATGAATATTTGCAGATTTTAATACGAAGCTTATGATTTTATAATGCAAATCCGTCATTCCTTGAAGGCTGTACTTTTTAGATTGCATTGGGATTCATGTCAGTAATTAATAAACATCTTTAGATGTCATTTATTATTACTAAGTTAGGTGCCATCATTTTGAGGGTCTATTACATCATATTTGAGATCATTAGGGTGAGAAATGAGAGAGTTATGAGCATATGAGTAAATTCATAGGTTGTTGGGCCGTACTATTTCAGATCTGCATTGGGTTGCATGCATCAAATAAATAGTATCTTTTGAGTGAGTTTCAGTGTTCTGATTTGGTCACCATCATAATAGAGTCATTATGCAATTCATTTCATGAAAATTGATGAAGTTTTGAGTAAGTTGTGAGTGAAATTGTGAAGTACAGAGCTGTTGTTCGTGCACACAGAAATCTGGACTGTCATAAATTAGAATGTGAGGTTGGTCTACTTGTTGTACTTTCAGATCTAATCCTTGTTATTCAGTGAAGGAAGTTCAATACATATTATTGCAGCTTGATTTATATGTTGATCCACATTCAAAGCAAGATCTTATCATTCATATTGTAAACTGGCAGTAGTACTAACAGTATAGTTATTCTTGCTCATCATAGTTTGTAATGTTCAGCTTCTCATTCAGTAATTGTTTGTAATAGATAAATCTCTGCCCTATGGTAGCTACTCTCCCACTCTGGGTTAGCAAGCACATTCTGGGTGTTGAGTATTTTCAGCGTTCAGCATTTTCTTTCAAACACTGTTATTTGTAATCACTCCGTCATATGGTCGCCCCTCACTCCGCATTGGATTGGGTAGCACATACTTGACGTTGAGTTCCCTTTCAGCATTTCCCTTTCAAGCAATTTTATTGTAATCACTCCGTCATATGGTCGCCCCTCACTCCGCATTGGATTAGGTAGCACATACTTGACGTCGAGTTCCTTTTCTGGCTTTTAAAATAGCAGATCCTCTGACCAATGCTCGCCATCATTGGTGCCATTCTGGTTAGAGTTACAGCATAAGTAGTTTATTTTAGATCCTCTGACCAATGCTCGCCATCATCAGCGCCATTTTGGTTAGAGTTGTTTCAGTATGTTTGGGTCTATCTTCTAACCTTAATGGGTACTTGCTTGTAATGTTGAAATCTGTTAATTAAAAAATCAAAAATATTGGCTCGAGATAATTCAGTGGTATCAGAGCCAAGATCTTGCCATCTTGTGCCCATCAGAATTCACTTGACAGAAAAAATAGAATCTACATCAGAGGTTAGAGCTGAGTTCAGTATTAGATGTTGCATTTTCTAAGGTCTATGGGTCGTGAGAAGTCAGATTCAACTATGGCATCTGAGGAAGGAAAGGTTAGTGATGTCATGAGGGACTTCATTGAATATGCCAAACAGTTTAAAAGACAATGTGAAGATGAGGCTGTCAAACTCCGTGAACAATATCAAAACATGCCAGATGATCATAGGTACGATGTTTCATTTGATTCCCATTTGAAGTGTGTGGCGTCACTGGAGCTTGAAAAGTTGAAGATGGTGGACCACATTAGGAAAATGATAAAAAGGGAAGCAGAACAAGCTTTGTTTGAAGAATCAAAGAGGGAAGGAGATGAAGTGCCTATTTGTGAATTGTAGCCGACAAATATGCAAGTTGAAGAGAAAAATCACTCATCTAGCATTGAAGATGGCACAAACAAGGTGCACATATCAAATCAAAATGAAAGTGAGCTTGATGAAGATACCTTGGCAAGTGAAGAGTTAAGGGTAGAGCCTCATAATACGCCCCTTGACTTGCATGTGATAGCAAGTGAAGAAGAGCAAGTTGAAGGAAATATTATTGGTGTCCTTGGACCAGCTTATGATCATTACCAAGGTGATGTTGTTAATGGTGATTTTGATGTGTTTATACCCCTTTTAGTTGAGGATTTTGTCAAGGATTATTCACCTCTTGCTGCTGTTCAAATCTCTCAAGAATTCTCACTAGACAAATGTATGACAAGTAGCCAAGAAGACCTCCTTGGTATTCATTGGGCTGCTAATGAAGAAATCAATGACATACTTCCCCATGATGAAGATAATGACAGTGATGTTTTCAAAACAGCAGGCAATGGAGATTCTTCATTTCATTATGATGATGACATTGGGTTTGAGCATCAAACTAATCCCTTGGAGAGGAGGACTTATGAAGAATCAACACTCCAAGAGAAGCATGAAAAGTACTTTTCTCTTGATCAAAACAATCAGCCTTTTTCCATTTGGGATCCTAGTTGGTTGACACCAAGGTATGATAAAGAACCTTTGTGGGATGAATTTCCCTTTGATCCAGATGAAGATCAAAAATTAGTTTGCATGGCAAACTATGAGGTGGCCATTGAAGAGGAAGTTGTCTTTGAAGAATAAGAGGGTTCAAAGAAGCTCCATGATGATGTCCTTGAAGTGGTTGCAGCCGCTAAAGAAGAAAATGTTTCTACAGAAACTTTCCGAACAGCGGATGACTATGATCCATTGAGCAAGATGGGTGCTGCTTTAATGTTTGATCAAGAAGACAGTGATGAAGAAGAAGAGCTTGAAGACCATATGGCTCTTGAAGATGGAGAGTTTGAAGGTGTTACTAAACACGAATCTGATTTATCAATGCACAAAGCTGATTGCAAGCAATGGGTTGAAGATTTTGTGGAGTATGATGCCTTTTATGACAATGAGCATTCTCCTCTAGTTGATGGTGAAAGACATGAAAGCTGGAATAGCTATGATGGCCGCAAAGACACAAAACAAAGTTCTGATTTTGACAATCAGCCACCCAGCAATCCGCCATCTTTCCATATTCTTGAGTGGGAAGATCAAGACAAAGAGTCCTTTAAGAGGGAAGTGCGAATTCTATCTCAATTTGATCGCACTCACAGTTTGATTGAATATCTCCATTGGAAGGCTCAGCTTGAAGAGAGGAAAAGAGGAGCTAAGGATGAAGTTGCTCTTTTCAATTTGTAACTCATCAGAGACTCTTTGGAGGCGTTGAAATCAGATTGCATAAACTTGATGGAGGATCGGGATCATGCTATTGAACTTGCAAAGAAGTCCTTCAGTGTTGTCCAACAAAAGGAGAATTTGGTTGATGAGCTCACTCTGGAGCTTAAATCAACAAAGGACAAGTTAAAAGAAAATCATTTATCTCTAACAGAGGTTGAAAATTGGTTTGTTGATTTCAAACTTTATAGCAAGCAAAAGAATGAGCAAAGAGTTGAAGAAATCAAGAAAGTAATTGACAAGCTTGATAGTCTTCGAGAGGAGTTTGATCCTGAAGGGTTCACAAGGAAATCAAAAGTTGCGTATGCAAATTTGGATCAGCAAGATGGAAAAGGGGACTTCCAAGTCTTTGACAAACCTTTCTTTGAAATGGGTGCTGAAGCAACTTATGACAATCCTCTTTTTGAACCAAGTGAAGAGGAAGCTTATGAGAAACATTTCTTTGAGGTAGATGAGGGGATTTCAAGCCTTGAGGAAATTTATTATGACATCATTATTGAAGAGGGAAGTTTTAGCACTTTTTCTGACAATGGAATGAGGATGCATGAGCTGCATAATGAAGGCTTCACAGCTGCTTCTAGTCTCCCCATTCAGGAGGTGGAAAATCAAGAAGCATGGTGGAATGAGGTCACTAATCTTGATGAGCAACAAAGGGATGATTGGCACTCTAATGAAGAGTTCATTCATTTTCAGATATGGATGCTTGTCAGACTCCTATCGGACTTCCTGCTTACACCATCTTCTCTAAGAATAACTAATTTCATAATGGAGTTTGATGAAGGGTCCATTGAATCCTTCCAACAATTCTTCTCTCATGGTTTTGAATTTGACTTTCTCAATGAATTCAGATTTGTTGAGTACCTCTTGGAGTTTCAGGATGTGATGATTCAAATAGAACGTATTTCCCAAAGCATTCTAGTAAAAGTAAGTCTCCATTTGAGGAATGACTCTTCTTTACTTATGATGTGGGGCCCTGGTATCAGCTCGCGTTTGATATGTGTCAAGAAGGTATGTTGGAGTGATGAGCCTCAAATTCACTATCTTTTGAATGTTGTTACCTTCTTCATCAGTCATTTGAAGTTCAATCCTAATGATCAAGGGGAGTTTTGGAGAGAAAAGCTGAGCAAGGATTGGTACTTGGCTATGATGGGATCTTCAATAGGTTTATCCTCAATGGTAGATATGAGCAGACATGATATTTTGAGTGCTGATTTTCAGTTTTGCAGCAGCCATCTATCTCCTTGGATGCTGATTTTCATAAAATCAGATTACAAGTTGACCATTTCAGTCTGGTTGGGGTGCCGGTTCATTCAATTTCAAACCTTCCAATCTCTTTCGAGGGACAATTTATGGTTTCACAAGAGAGAATGGGTGGTGTGGGCTGAGCACAATCAGCATTTGGGAAGAGACCATACTCATTCTAATGGTTTCCTTGGTACATATTCATGTACAAATAATTGGAGCAGCAGACCCTCGCTCGACTTAGCTTGGCACTTCGAGACTCCTACTGCTGAGATTTTGTTCAATGCCTTGATTCTACATTCTCAGACTCTTGGGGTTGGAATTGTGAGAAACTTCTTCAGACCTCTTAGTTGTGCCATGATAAATTAGGGGAGGCATAGGGAATTCATGTGGCATCATGAGTTCGAGTTTGTTGAGTTCTTGCAAAGGAAAGATTTCCTCTTTGCAAGAAGAGTTGAAGATGTCACATTTGCAGTCCTGGTTTTGTTTGTTACCATGTGGAGGTATGCTAAGGAGATTGATTTTGAGTTGGGTAGCCTATCTTTCTTCTTGCTTAGAATTGTGATTAACAGTAGTATGGTTGATACTGTTAATTCGGGGCATTATGGACATGAGATGTTGCATGATTTTGATGCCCCTCCTTTAAGATCTTTCAGTTTGAGTATCATGGATGGTAACACTTTGCGGTTACAAGGAAGGTTAGTGCAGCATAGGCATGATGATTTCATAGATGTGATCAGAGTGGAGCAGCATCGACATGGTGGGTCCTTCCTGCGATGGGTTTGGGAACCAAGGATCATACTTGTTTGTGTATGGATTAGTTCTAAAATTTTGGAGTTATGGTGGTATTGCTTGAGGACAAGCAATTTTGGGAAGGGCCGATTGTAATATCCCCTTCTCAAACCTGATCTTTCCAGTGACCGTTGGCCTTTTTCTAGAGACTCAAAGGCTAGTCGGAAGGTAAAATTAGGGTTTCATATTTTTAAGGATGTCTTTGCTCAGAGTTGGTGGATTCAATGGTAGATTCTTTCTGGGTTTTCAGAGAGCTTCGCATTGGTATGTTCATTTCGGCATTCGGAGCACTTTCAAGAATTTACTATTTTTAGTAAGTTTGGGATTGGCACCGAAATGGGATTTTGAGAGAGGGGTTGAATTCTTCTTGTCAAGACCTTTCCAACGAGCTATAGATCATTGGTTTTCGACATCATCTTGGCCTCTGTTTTAAAGTCCGGAAATTAAACGTTATTATTTAATTTTGGACCTTGGTGCCTAGGCTCAATGACTTAATGTTGAGGTTGAAAAAGAATTAAAGAGGATTATATTATTTTCCCTCTCATGTTTTATCCCATATACAAGAAGATTTTAGAGACTCCCAGTTGGAAAAGTATAAAAGGAGGAGGAGTGCTCTCATTTCATCATCTTGGTCTACAGGAATGTTTTGCTGCCAGATTGGCTTTGGGATCGCTTCGAGGAATGAAGGCCTCCTATCTCGGGCATCGCTTCTTGTTTGAGAGACAACAACTAGTGGTGATTTAGTTTAGTTTTGTGATTTCATTGGGTTTTGTGCATTGTAATTTGCAATGTGTCTAATTAGTATTCTGATTTTGCATATTAGAGGTTTCCATATCTTACATTTTAGCTACAGCAGATTCGAATTTTAATTTGTAAATCCAAAAATACCAAAAAGATTGTTCTGGGTATTGTGTCATTGCATCTTATTGGTAAGGGCGCCCCTTCATTAATATTTGTAGATTTTAATATGAAGCTTATGATTTTATAATGCAAATATGTCATTCCTTGAAGGTTGTACTTTCTAGATTGCATTGGGATTCATGTCAGTAATTAATAACCATCTTTAGATGCCATTTCTTATTACTAAGTTGCGTGATCATTTTCAGGGTCTATTGCATCAGATTTGAGATCATTAGGGTGAGAAATGAGAGAGTTATGAGCATATGAGTAAATTCATAAGTTGATGGGCCGTACTATTTTAGATCTACATTGGGTTGCGTGCATCAAATAAATAGTATCTTTTGAGTGAGTTTCAGTGTTCTGATTTGGTCGCCATCATACTAGAGTCATTTTGCAACTCATTTCCTTAAAATTGATGAAGTTTTGAGCAAGTTGTGAGTGAAATTGTGAAGTACAGGGCTGTTGTTCGTGCACACAGAAATCTGGACTGTCATAAATCAGAATGTGAGGTTGGTCTGCTTGTTGTACTTTCAGTTCTAATCCTTGTTATTCAGTGAAGGAAGTTCAATACATATTATTGTAGCTTGATTTATATGTTGATCCACATTTAAAGCAAGATCTTATCATTCATATTGTAAACTGGCAGTAGTACTGACAGTATAGTTATTCTTGCTCATCATAGTTTGTAATGTTTAGCTTCTCGTTCAGTAATTATTTGTAATAGATAAATCTCTGCCATATGGTAGTTACTCTCCCACTCTAGGTTAGCAAGCACATTCTGGGTGTTGAGTATTTCCAGCTTTCAGCATTTTCTTTCAAACACTGTTATTTGTAATCACTCCGTCATATGGTCGTCCCTCACTCCACATTGGATTGGGTAGCACATACTTGAAGTTGAGTTCCCTTTCAGCATTTCCCTTTCAAGCAATTTTATTGTAATCACTCCGTCATATGGTCACCCCTCACTCCGCATTGGATTGGGTAGCACATACTTGACGTCGAGTTCCTTTTCCAGCTTTTAGAATAGCAGATCCTCTGACCAATGTTTGCCATCATCGACGCCATTCTGGTTAGAGTTACAGCATAAGCAGTTTGTTTTAGATCCTCTGACCAATGCTCGCCATCATCAGCGCCATTCTGGTTAGATTTGTTTCAGTATGTTTGGGTTTATCTTCTAACCTTAACGGGTACTTGCTTGTAATGTTGAAATCTATTAATTAAAAAATCAAAAAAATTGGCTCGGGATATTTCAAAAAAACTATATTTATAAAAGAATGGTTAAGCATAAGTAGGTCAAACATCTAAAATTAAAGTGGAACTCTTATTTTTTAAGGAAAACAGAGTAGATAATCATTTGTACAATGCAATCTTTTTATAGAAAAGTTTAGTATTTTTAAAACTCTTTTGTGGAAATTTACATAAGATCATCTAGTTTGTGACCTATATTTTATTTTCAAAAATTAATGAATATATTTTGTTTTAATAATTTTACAAGCAAATAGATCCTAAAATTTGACAAAAAAAATAGATAGATGGTCATACAATCTCCATAACTACCTCATATATATATATATATATATATATATATATATATATATATATTTGAATACATATATAATTAGGCCTATTTTGTGACCATATAATTTTTTTTAATAATTGGATTAACTAAAAAAAATACTTAAACATATATAGGCATGTATATTTACGGCATGTAGTGGTCTAAAAAGCCATAGTTAGAAATCAACATAGATACAAACTTTAAAATAGTCAAAAATTTAAAAAAATAATATATTTGGAAGGATTATGTCATTCTCGTCATTGTGGTAATAATATTATGAATTATTTCATTGAAATTCATAGTGTATTTGGCAATGGAAGTTAAATTTTATTATTTTCTACCAAAGATCTCATATTCAGATGTGTGTTGAGGGGTCCAAGCCTTTGGCTTGATAATCGAAGCTATTTCCAAGTCAAAAGGATTGGTTTTTAAATTCAAACAAACTATAATGCATACATGTTACTTTAACATTACAAAAATAATAATAAAGATCTATTAGAAGGGGTAGAAGGCAAATGCGTAGGAGTTCAAAACATTAAATAATTAAAGTGTGTACGCGTTATAATGTGTATGCACATCAATGTGTATATGTTTTAGTATGTATGCATTGTGACTCAATGAAATCATTGAGGGGGGTAGAATGAAAAAAAGAGATGAATCAAAAGGTTACTAAAATAAACGTTAAGTTGACGTTTATATTGTTAACAATATAAATGTCAACTTATAATTTAAATTTATTTTAGTTAATATAATAAATTAGGGCCAATCTACATATGATAGATTTTGTCTCATAGTAGCACACATTATTATTTGGAAGAAAGTTTTTCAAAATCCAATCTGTTTAGTACTTAGGCATTTTTAGGGATTTAGTATATAACCTAGGGATTTTAGGGCATAACTTTTGTAACTAATGTCCATTTTGGGTAAACATATAGTCATTTTAAAGGTTTTTTTACCTTTTGGATTGCTTGTTGGCATTTTTAGAAGTCTTAGGTTTGTCAAAATTGAATTTTATAAACCACTCACTTTTAATTTAATCTAAAGTGTTGTGATTGAATAGGTAACATCAAATAACCACTTTGTGTTAATTTTAATTGTTTATCATCCCTCCCTCATCCCTAATCACTTCCGCCTTATCTATCATCATCCATAATCACTCCCTCCTCATCCTTCATATTACCTAATCACTCTCTCATTGACCCTCACCATCCCTCATCATTTCTAATCACTCCATCATCCCTAATCACTCCCTCATTGACCCTCACCATCCCTCATCATCCTTAATCACTCCTTCATCTTTCTTCATCATCCCTAATCATTTCCTCTTCATCCATCATAATCCATAATTACTCCTTCCTCATTCCTAATCACTTCCTCATTAACCCTCACTATCCCTCATCATCCCCAATCACTCCCTCATTGACATTCACCATCCCTCATCATCCCTAATGAATTATTCACCATCCCTCATCATCTTACTCACTGTCTCATTGTCCATCCTCATCCTTAATCACTCCCTCCAATACCTTAATGGTAGGTGAAATGGCTTCCCACTTGTGCTCAATTGGATTTTGTTTCAATTCCAAATTTTACTCACTCCAATAAGGCCCAAATAAATTCCTCTTTTACTCATCCTCCTTCACTCAAATAAGGAACTCAGAGATATCATCTGATTGTCTTGTAGGATTATAAGATCTATATAGTGATCCATGCCCAAACTATGGAGAAAGTGTGTATCAAAATCCCTAGGCTAAAATAAATAGGCATGAAAGTAAGTAAAGGGTGGGATGAAATTGTATTATTTATACATATATTAAGATTTGGGCATCTAAGAATCCCAATCCTAGAATCAAGAACACATATTTATATCTATATAGATAGGGGCAATCAAAGATTACTTGAGAATTTTAATCCCAACCCCATATTTGAATTCTTATTTTCTCTATAAGTCATTAAGAGTATGTCCATAGTAGATTAGATTTACATATAGATAGATAGTCAGTCACTAATCTGGTAAAGTGTGTTCTAATCTAGTAATCAGTAGAGTGTGTTTCTCAACCCAACTTGATATATACCTAAATCAATCTATACCCAAATTGATATATGAAGGGAATGAATGGAATATGCCTTAATCTAGTATATTGGGGAGGGGCTAATTAGATCTTGGGTATGGTCTGATGGACCCTAAAGTCCAAATTAGGGCCATGTCTTACTCTGAGTATACCCTAGTACCCAATACAATATATCAAAGGATATCATAAGAATGGGGGATTTACCATAGATACATGGGGGGAACCATTCTGAAGGCCCTAACCTGATCTCAAACTTTCCCTACCCGATAAGGTAATGAAATTTTTCCCTACCTAACTCATCTATGATAAAGAGTAAGGAAGGGAAGCTTTCCTTCTTGATATCTAGCTTTTCTTCACCTAATATCACATCAAAATAATATTGTGTTCTCAATAGATAGTAAGGGAGAAAGAATTATCTATTAAGGGAAGTTTGTATTCCCAATATTTAGCTTTGTTTTGCTTTTGGATTAATGTATAGCTATTAAGGGAAGCTTTCTTTTAGATAGATGTATTTGTTCTTACCCTACCTACTTAGATATGCCCTACTCGATAAGTTAAGGGAATCTTTATTCCCAATATATAGATTTGTTCTTATCCTACTTACTTTCCCTTTCTATAATATATTCTTAGATATCAAGAGAAATTTTCTTCCCGATATATAGCTTACATATATTCTTTTCCTACGTACTTAGATTCTATTATTGACAAGGGAAACTTGCTTCCTAAGAGATAGAATGAGAAATAAAGTTTTGAATAATGTTATGTATCTAATATATCTACACCATTGAGTATGCCCTGCCTATATTACCTAATTGAGTATGCCCTACCTACTTTAGCTACTAAAGTATACCCTACCCGATTGAACATCTGATATATATCTTGATCTTAAGTATGCCTTTCCTAAATGTTTGAGCCATATCTTGATCTTGATTATGTCCTACCTACCTTATTCTAATTGATTATGCCCTACCTACTATACCTACTTGAGTATTACCTACCTACCTATCCTTCTTGCCCTACCTACTTTAGTATTCCCTAATCGATAAAATACACAAGCCATATCTTGATATTGAATACCTGTATCTAATCTTAATTATATATATCTTATCTGACCATATATTTAATACTCAATACCTAATAGAATACCCAAGCCATATATTGAAAGGAAAGGGGGAATTCTAACCTATATACATAAATAAGTGACTAGGGATGATCAAGCACAAGCAGAAATTACACCCACCATAAAGGTATTAGAGGGAGTGATTAGGGATGAGGAGTTATGAAGAAATATTTATTAGGGATAGTGATGGATGATAAGGGTCAATGAGGGAGTGATTAAGGATGAGGAGGGAGTGATCAAGGATGATGAGGGATGATTAGAGATGATGAGGGATTGACTAGTGATGATGAGGGTCGATAAAGGAGTGATTAGGGATGATGAGGTCCAACGAGGGAGTGATTAAGGATGATGACAAATAATGATTTTTTTTTGCATCATATCTATATATAAGGGGTAATATCTATTATCTATGTGACCTTATCCACCCATGTGTGCAAGATCAATTCATTCCATTCCTTCTTATTGAATGGGCACTAAAACACATGATTAATATAAGAGGGCATTTATTGAACCATATATTGAAAGGAGAAGGGGAATTCTTTTCTATAGTGACTAGGGATGATCAGGTAAAAGTAGAAAACCACAACACCCACCATAAAGGTATTGGAAGGAGTGATAAGGGATGAGGAAAGAGTGATTAGGGTTGATGAAATATAATGAATGTTACCAAGGGAGTGATTAGGGATGATAAAGTATGAGGATGGAATGATTAGGGATGATGAGGGAGTGAGTAAGGATGACGAGGTTCGATGAGGTAGTGATTAGGGATAATTATGGCCAATGAGGGAGTGATTAAGGATGATGAGAGATGATTAAAAATTCTTGTGTTATATCTATATATATAGGGGTAATATTTATTATTTGGGTGACCTTCTCTAATCCATGTGTGCAAGATTGATTCGTTCCATTCCTTCCTATTGAATGGGCACTGAAACACATGCTTCAAATTTGTTTCATTCCTTCTTAACCATGAACATCCGTTTTAGTGTCCATTCAAGAGGAATGAATGGAAAAAAAATTAATCTTACACACATGGGATAGATAAGGTCACTTAGATAATAGATATTACCCTTATATATAGATATGGTGTAAGACTTTTTCATCATCCTTAATCACTCCTTCTCATTGTCCCTAATCACTCCCTCATTTACCCTCATCATCCCCAGTCACTCCCTCATCATCCCTAATCACTCCTCCTCATCCCTAATCACTCCCTCAGTGACACTCATTGTCCTTCATCATCCCTAACCACTCTTTCCTCATCTTTAATCACTCCCTTTAATACCTTTATGGTGGTGGTAGTGGCTTTCTGCTTGTGCTCAATCATTCTTAGTTTATCCTTTCTTTATATAGGTTAAAATTATCCTTCTCCTTTAAATATATGGCTCAGTAAATTCCCCCTCATTTAAAGCATGTGTTTTAGTGCCCATTCAATAAGAAGGAATTTAATGAATTAGTCTCACACATATGAGGTAGAAAAAATAACCTAGGTAATAGATATTACCCATATATATATATATATATATATATATATATATATATATATATATATATATATATATATATATATATATATATATATATATATATAGATGTGATGCAATAGTTTTTCATTATCACTCTTCATCCTTAATCACTACCTTATCAGCTCTCATTGTCCTTGATCACTTCCTTATCGACCCTCATCATCACTAGTCACTCCCTCATCATCCCTAATCACTCCCTTCGCATCCCTCATCATCACTAATCATTCCCTCATTGACCCTCATCATCCTTCATCATCCTTAATAAATCTTTCTCATCCCTCCTTATCCTTACTCCCTCCAATACCATTACGGTGGGTGTAGTGGATTTCTACTTGTGCCCAATCATCCCTAGTCACTCCTTTCTCTATCTAGGTTAGAATGTCCCTTCTCCTTTCAAGATATAGCTTGTCTATTTAGTCAGTTATTAAATTAGGTATAGAGTATTAAAGATATGGTCAGAGAAGATGTATACAATCATGATTACATATGGGTATTCAAATTCAATCTATGGCTTGGGTATTTTATCAAGTAGGGCATAATAACGTAAGTAGGGCAATAAGGATAGATATGTAGGGCATACTCAAGTACAAGAAGGTAGGTAGGGTATAGTCAAGATCAAGATATGGCTTAGGTATTTAGGTAGGGCATACTGAAGATCAAGATATGGCTCAGATATTCAATTAGGTAGGGCATACTCAATTAGGTAAAGTAGGTAGGGCATAATCAATGGTATTTATCTATTACATATGTAACATGATTCAAAACTTCATTTCTTATTATATCTATCAAGAAGTAAGCATCCTTTGCTAAAAATAAAAGCTAAATAGGTAGTTCATAGCTAAGCAGGTAGGGAAAGAATATATGCAAGTTACAAATTAAGAAGTAAGATTCCCTTGATATCTAAGAATCTATTCTAGATATGGCAAGTAGATAGGACAAGAATAAAGTTATATTAGGAAGTGAGCTTCCCTTGCCTTATCAAGTAGGGCACAACTAAGTAGGTAGGGTAAGAACAAAGATATCTATCAAAAAGATAGATTCCATTGATAGATATGTCTTAAATCAAAAGAAAAGAAAATATAGATATCAATAAGGAAAAATTATATTGATAGTTATAAGTATCCCCTCCCTGATACACTGCATTAAGGCATATGCCCTTCATTCCTTTCATAGATCAAGTTAGGTATAGATCAGGTTGGGTATACCGACTACTGGATTGAAATGCACTCTACCATATTAGTTATAGCCTATCTATATATTTAGAAATATGGTCTACTGTATACATACTCTCAATGACATATAGAGAAAATGAGAAGTCAACTATAGAATTGGGATTAAAATTCTTAACTAGTTTCCATTCGTGTTATCTAATAGATATAAATTTGGATTCTCAACTTTGGGATTGGGATTATTATATGCCCAAATTCCAATCTATATATGTAAGTAATACAATTTAAACCCACTTTTTTCTTGCTTTCCTACCTATTTATTTTGGCTTGGGGATCTTAATACACACTCTCTCCATGGTCTAGGCATGAATCACCATATAGATCTTTGAATCATAAAAAACAATCAAAAAATATCTTTAAGTTCCTTATTTGAGTGAAAGAAAAGTTTCTTTGGGACTTATTTGAGTGAGTAAAATTTGGAGTTGGAATAAAAACCAATCAGGTACAAGTGGGAAGCTACTACACCCACCATTAATGTATTAAAGGGAGTAGTAAAAGATGATGAAGGGTGAGGAGAGACTAAGTGTCAGGATATGAAACACCGAAAGCACACAATTGATTACCAAACCAAGCAACTTAATATGCGGAAATTAACTAGAATTCAGAATATGAGAGACAATACACAACTTGTATTAATACTCATACAGAAAAGAATACAATAAAGAAGATGCCACTTCTTCTCCACCACCTCTTCAGAGGTTTCCCACACCTCAAGTGAACAGTAATTCTCTCCTCAAAGCTCTCTCTCTCAGGTCCCAACACACAACTCAAACACAGAGTTGGTGTTCACCTCCAGTGCTCCACGCACTCCACAAGTACTCAAGGTACTTCAAGTAGATCTCCCATGAACCTGCAATAACCTGCACCTCAATAGACCATACTTATGGAAGGAACTCCCTTGCCTTCCTCTCTGCTCTATCTGAGTACACACCTGTACTCTAAGTAGATCCTGCCTGATTCTGCTCCTTGTTGTGTTGTTGTCCTATCTGATCTTGCACACCTACAAATCAACCTGGTTTTGCACACCTGTGAACCTTGACCTTGCACACACATACACCTGCATATCAATGATCTTACTTACCATGCAGATCTCCTATAAAGGCCATGCTCACCTGATGACCAAGATCATACATACATGAAGAATCCTGCTGATTCTCCAATCCAGCACCAACACCTGGTACTGTGGCACTAGGAGGAACACACCATTGCTCTACCTCTCTCTGAAGGAGCTGTTTGCTCTCTTACTCCCTAGCACAAGTTTCCAATACAACCATGAGTCTATTATATAGATCTCATCCAAACAATAATTAGACATCTAATTACAATAATTAGATCCGCAGCTCTCAGTCTAAAATTAGCTCTCATCATGCAAACACTTGGTTTGTTAGCTAACTACCCGTAACATCCACAGTCCGAACCACACAGGCGACCGACGTCGGTCCTTGTCTACCTGGGGGTCGCTGACGTCGGCCGAATTCTGACCGACATCGGTTGCTTCCTGTCTCCTACCTGCCACCGTCGGTTGGCCTGACCGACGCCGGTGTCTATGACACTCTGCAACTCTTCTGCAACCTCCTCCATGTCTGCATCAGTGAAGCTTTTAGCTCCACAACCTAACAATCTCCCACTTGGAGATAAACAGTTGCACTGTACCTATACATGTACCTCATCTAATTTGTTTCCTGGCTTGTATCCCTCTTCAAGCTCAATCTTGAAGACAACCCACCACACAACCTGTGATGTACCTCCTGTCATCCGAGTACCCTACCACATCCACATCTACAAATCCATGTAGTGAAGTCCTGACCCTGAATAGCATGAATCCCTGTTGTTGGTCCCTCTCAAATACCTGAGAACCCACTTCTCAGAATTGGCTCCTAACTCTCTGACATCTCCCACTGCATGGGAATACTCAGGTCTATACCAGACCTCATGTGATTTCAAACACTGTACCTGTCCAGCCCTTAGTGTGCTCCAGCTCTGCATCTTGAACCTCGCCAACCCCTGATTCACATCAGCTCCCACTGGAGACAAAATCAACCTGTGATCTCCATGTCTCCCATGTCAAAGAATTTTGCTGCTCTAAACTCCTCATGACATGCCACTGAACTAACCTTACCCTTAGCTTAGTAAAACCTTGTATTTCTGAACCTGTACCAAGTTCATCCTCCACATACAACAACAGGGTAATGTTGTGACCATCATCCACCTGGTAAGACAAACACAATGGTTATACTGACATTGACTAAAGCCCTGCTTTGTCATCCACCTGGTACCACCTGTCAGTCCTGTCCCACTGTCTTGCAGCTCCCTCAAGACCATATGCCTGGTCTTCCATCTCACGTGTCCGTTCACTCTATTCTTCAACTCAAGAATCCATTCATCTCTGTGCTTTCGCATCGACTGGCAACCCTACCAAAACTCCCGTTTGGTTCTGCATCATATCCCTGCCATACTCCCACCTGTTTCCTGGATCCTTCCTGCTCTACAATCAACAATGAGTATAAAGAAGAGGAACAACAAATTTGAGGGCCTACTTACATCTTCAGTCCTCCGTATGGGTGTTTGAGACTCCTTGACAGCGTGCTGTCCACCCAAAATTTGTTACAGTGACCGACCTCGGTCACTCCACAGTCTACATCCGATCGACGTCGATTCCCATGCATCTGTCCCTGACTACCGACCCTGCCGACGTCGGTGTCCCTGTTACCAACATCGGTCCTCCTGATCGATGTCGGTCTTACCCTGCCTGACATCACCAGCTTCGGTCTGCACATGATCGACATTGGCACCTATCTGTTCGACGCCGGTTCCTCCTGATCGACGCTGATACTTGTGTTCACCTGTGAGTGATGACTTTTTACCCGTGAGCTCCTTTGAATCAAAACCCATGTCCAAACTGCTTTGCTCAGAAGTATCCAACACCATCCACTAGTTTTTGTTTTCCATCTCCTCCATAAACACCAAGGCTTTCCTGTTCTTAAGCCTGTCAAATATATCTGTCTTCTGCTTAAGAACATGCATCTCCTTCCTGCTCATGTGACCAAGCCTACGAAGCCACGTCTCCGCAATAGAAGAAGAATCAATAATATAAACAAGTAGATAAAGAGTACCTATTTTTTTACCACCAGCTAATTCAAGTGCATCCATTGTGAGAGTTCTTGTGCATCTCTCATCACCCAATATTTTTGAAGAAATTAGCCATATCTCCAAACCTGGGACCTGCATGACCTTCATCAACACCTGTGTGTTGGCCACCTGCAATTTCAGCTTCACTTCCCCTTTGCCAATTCTTTGGCAAGGCTCACCAGCTCCTCTACCTGGGCCTGCATGGAAAGAGGCAACCGAATCTATTAACCAAGATTCAACTTTATCCAAGAAACCTCCAAGAGCATCCTATGCAACAACACCTGCTACATCTGCTTCTTCAGTTTCTTCATGTTGATCTTCCACAAACCAACAATATTCTTTTACCTGCTCTTTCTTTCCATGGGACCGTAAGTGACCATCTATGCTTTTCAACTCCTCCATTCTTAGCTTACTTTCATCTGCCATTGCTCTACTCCCACTCAATCAGAAACCCCTGAGAGTGACCTGTAACCAAACACAAACCTTGCTTCCTGCAACCTTGGCTCTGATACCACTTGTCAGGATATGAAACACCGGAAGCACACAATTGATTACCAAACAAAGCAACTTAATATGTAGAAATTAACCAGAATCACAAGTAACTAGAATTTAGAATAACACAGAATATGAGAGACAATACACAACTTGTATTAATACTCATACAGAAAAGAATACAATAAAGAAGATGCCACTTCTTCTCCACCACCTCTTCAGAGGTTTCCCACACCTCAAGTGAATAGTAATTCTCTCCTCAAAGCTCTCTCTCTCAGGTCCCAACACACAACTCAAACACAGAGTTGGTGTTCACCTCCAGTGCTCCACGCACACCACAAGTGCTCCACGCACTCCACAAGTACTCAAGGTACTTCAAGTAGATCTCCCATGAACCTGTAATAACTTGCACCTCAATAGACCATACTTATGGAAGGAACTCCCTTGCCTTCCTCTCTGCTCTATCTGAGTACACACCTGTACTCCAAGTAGATCCTGCCTGATTCTACTCCCTGTTGTGTTGATATCCTATCTGATCTTGCACACCTGCAAATCAACCTGGTTCTACACACCTGTTAACCTTGACCTTGCACACACATACACCTGCATATCAACGATCTTACTTACCATGCAGATCTCCTATAAAGGCCATTCTCACCTGATGACCAAGATCATACATACATGAAGAATCCTACTGATTCTCCAATCCAGCACCCACACCTGGTACTGTGGCACTAGGAGGAATGCACCATTGCTCTACCTCTCTCTAAAGGAGCTGTTTGCTCTCTTACTCCCTAGCAAAAGTTTCCAATACAACCATGAGTCTATTATATAGATCTCATCCAAACAATAATTAGACATCTAATTACAATAATTAGATCTACAGCTCTCAGTCTAAAATTAGCTCTCATCATGCAAACACTTGGTTCGTTAGCTAACTGCCCGTAACATCTGCAGTCCGAACCACACAGGCGACCGACATCAGTCCCTGTCTGCCTGGGGGTCACCGACACCGACCGACTTCTGACCGACGTCAGTTACTTTTTGTCTCCTACCTGTCGTCGTTGATTGGCCTGACCGACGCCGGTGTCTGTGACACTCCGCAACTCTTCTACAACCTCCTCCATGTCTGCATCAGTGAAGCTTTTAGCTCCACAACCTAACACTAAGCAAGGATGATGAGGGAATCATTAGAGATGATGAGGAATGGTGAGGGTTAATGAATGAGTGATTAGCGATGATGAGGGAGTGGTTAGGGATGGTGAGGGTCAATTAGGGAGTGATTAGGGATGAAGAAGTGATTAGGAATGAGGAGGGATGATGAATCAGTGATTAGGAATGATGAGGGATGGCAATGGTTATTGAAGGAGTGATTAGGGATGATGAGGGAGTGATTAGATATGATGATGGATGGTGAGGGTCAATGAGAGAGTGATTAGGGATAATGAGGGATGAGGAGGGAGTGATTATAGATGATTGGGGATGATGAAGTAATGATTAGGGATGATGAGGGATGGTGAAAGTCAATGAGGGAGTGATTAGGGATAATAAGAGAGTGATTAGAGATGATGACGGATGGTAAGGATCAATGAGGGGGTGATTAGGGATGATAATGGATGAGGAAAGAGTGATTAGGGATAATTAGGGATGAGGATAAAGTGATAAGGGATGAGGAAGGGATGATGAGTAAGTGGTTGTTTGATTTGTGTATGTCATCAATGTGACCTATGTTGCCCCACTCACACCACTTTGGCTTGAATTCAAAGTGATTAGTTTGTAGACTTTAATTTTGACAAATCTAATACTCTTAAAAATGCCAAGAAACAATCTATAAGGCACAAAAACCTTTAAAATGACTATATGTTCACATAAAATGGACATCAATTACAAATGTTATGTCCTAGAATCGCTAGGTTCAATACTGAAACCCTAAAAATGTCTAAGTACTAATCATATTAGATTTTAAAAAATATCTCCCACATCGTAAGGCATGCAATTATGAGATTAATTTTATTAGATGGAGAGTGACCCTAATTTCTTATATTTATTAAAATAAATTTGAAACATAAAGAATATATATGTAACAATATAAATGTTAGTAAACTTGTGCTTCTACCTTATAATTCATCCCATTTTTGTATTCTACCCATTCAATGCTTTCATTGAGCCATAATGTGTACACACTATAACATGTGTATGCTATTGCACATACATGTACGTATTTTAGTTGCTTAATATTTCAAACTCCCACACTTTTTTCAATTCAAAATTTTATTAAAAAAAATATGCATACGCATTATAACGCATACACACTTTAGTTGTTTAATGTTTCAAACTCCTGCACTTTTGTCAATTCAAAATTTTGTAATAAAAAATGCATATGTATTATAGGCTTAGTGTTTACTAAGCCTGAAAGGCATAACATGTACACGTTATTACTATAACAATACATATTATGCTAAAATGTCCATGAAATTATCCCCCAACTCTGTGCACTTACCCTACAATCATTTAAAACAACTCTTAATTATTATTTATTGTAATAAAAATGCACCATAATTAACACGAATAAATGGTTAAAACAAAATTTTAAAAGATATGCAATTTTATAAGTTTTATTATCTTTGGTTAAACTCGGGCTTCACTATCCCACTGAATATGAAAAATAAATTATCAAACTTGCTCTCATAGATGATGAGCTCATATATATATATATATATATATATATATATATATATATATATATATATATATATATATATATATATATATATATATATAAGAGCTCATATATCTATGTATCTATATATATATGATGAGCTCATATATATATATATATATATATATATATATATATATATATATATATATATATATATATATATATATTCAATTTGACATTAGTTATTTCATTAATTTGACTTAATACCACATCTAACGAACCTCTGCATCCTTTTATACACTTCAAAATCTCACACACAAAAATTATTACCTCTCACCATTTTGTACTTTGCCTTGATCTTCAATGGGCCAACACATCTTTGTTGATAGGATTCTGATGGCCATGCCATGCATCACCAATATGAAATGCAATGGTATTCATCATTAAAATTCATTTTGGACCATCCATGATGTATAGTTTTCAAGTGTCACTCTAACAGGGGCACTAGTTATCAAAATTGAGCCCATCCTAACCCATCCTAGCTCATCCAAGAGCTTCAATCTCATTAGATAAGTGTAAATTAAAATTAGTTTGTCAAAAAAAATTGAAGTGTATAAATTAATTGACATCACAGAAGTGTAAATACTTATTAAAAATGACAAAATAAGGGTTGTATTAAAAATTTCCATTAAATAATTAATAGCTCCATGTCACTATTCATCAAGTACATGTAAGGTATGAATCCCTTAAACTATATGAAATACCCCAAATTCCAATCCCAATGCACATATTGATCTGATGGCTAAGTGTTTGAAGGTTAATTTCAAAATTTTAATGGAATGAATTATTTTACAAGCTACAATTAGTGAATACTCTCATTAAAAGACTACACTAAATATTTATACATTTTTTTCTCTCATTGCTTGTACCACTATGACCTCACATAATCATATTAACTTTAAGGATGAAAATAGTTAAGGACATTAATGTAGTCTATTAGTGTATGTTTTGAAGTTTAAAAAAATGATTTAGAGATGGGTTTAAATTAAAATAACATAAGAATCAGATGAAATAATGACTCCTCTGCATGCAGTTATCATGTGATTCCCTACACTTGGCCATGCCAATATTTCACTAAGTTGTTGGCCATACGAGGATTATTTATAACTTTTGTCACTATTGAATAGATGACAAACACATTTTAAAGGTAACTTCTAAGATGTAGTGGCACCTGAACATGAGGTGGTAGAAAGGGGCTTTTAATTTTTATTTCTCTTCATTCTCGATGCCTTACTGACACAACATGGTCAAACTTCTAAGATCGATGAGCTCTTCTTTGTGACTTGTAAGCACTTACTACCGAACATGATTCTCAACCAACTTGAATTATAAAAATGCACTCTTCAAAGATATTTAAAAATTTAAAGGTTTCACTTCCAATTCCATGTGCAGATGTTACTGCTTTTGGGTATCATAGCTTGCCTCTTGCACTCTTCCAACTCTTCTCATTCTCATGAAAGGAAGAAAGATAAGTCATCCAAATTATTTTCTCTCTCTATCTTCCCTACAATGTGTGATTGTTATTATTTATTACAATCATTTTATTAAGTTTATGTAGTATACAATCCCAAATCCCCTTCCATTTCATAATCCCTAAAGATTATAACTCGCTTTGTTATAGATAGAATAGACAATGAATGTAAAGGATATTTTCATACACTAGTTTCAAATCCAATTGAATAATTTCATATAAAATTTTCCCTAGTTAATTGTTGTTCCACACAAGATTTTCAAATGACAACTATATTTTGATTGCAACTCTATACTTCTCCTATAAGGAATCGATGCAATTTTTTATTGATCTCAATCCAACTACATCTTGAGTTTATTTTTCACTCTCTTATATTTCATCATCATTCTTAACTTTCTAGCTTCAACTCATCTTCTACTGTCCACATAGATGTTTGAAAATAGTACATAGTTCATAGAATTTTGAGGCTCTAATTTAAATAATATGTTGTGTTGCATATTTTCCTAGTTCTATATTTCTATAAATTCTATAGGCACCAAACAATGATCCTCAAACCCCAACCTCATGAGATGAAAAACCTAATTAACTTAACCATTTTGGAAACAATCTTATATCATTGTGTTCCAAGTGAGTTTGGACTTACCCTTACTTCTTGAATTTGGTGAAAATTTCTCAAGGCCTCAAAAAAAAATTTGTTCTTAGTGTAACCTACAAATGTAGCATTCTTAGATCTCACATTTCAGAGTGAAATTTTGTCCAGACACTTGCCATGCAAAATATATACCAAATAATTTAGAATACATGTTCACTAAGACATTTTCCATAAAAACATCAAATTTAAATACACTCAATCAAATAAAGATGAACTTTTCCAATAAGTGAAACTAACAATGTTGTACACGTTAGAAGAAGACTCATGATTGTAATAGAGTTTGGCATCATGTCTATCAGTTGCATCCAACAAAAAAAATCCAAGTATATTTCAACATGCCCATTCTATGCAAACCATGCAATCATTTTTGTTCATGACACTATATTTCTTTGAGAAACTTTGTCAAACACTTTGCTTGTGTCCTCCAAATTCTTGCAGTTTGCATACATGTTTATGAGAGCTATCTCTACACAAATATCAGTGTCCAACCCACTTCTGATTATGCAATCATGGACACCCTTGAACTATCACACACTTTTAGAATGAAGAGGAATGTAAGAACATTCATTTGCATGGTTATTGTTTGCTTATTGTGATTGTAACTCAAACAAAACACCATACACAAAACAATGTTCAGATAATGTTTCATTCATAGACTTGTCCTAATGTCTTTAAAATATTTTCGCAATACTTAGTTTCCTCATTCAAGGAGACCAACCCCCTTGATTTATCATCTCATTGCATTGACACAATCTAAAAGAGGTTAATTTATTGAATCAATATTTTGTTTTGGTCTTATGGATACACTTATTTATTTAACTATGTTTATTATTGTTGTGATTTATTCTTTCTAAGGTAAAGAACAACATAAAACATGAACACTCTATTTTAAATATTTTGTAGAAAATAATCCGTTATTTATGTTACTATAATTAGAGTCATCTACACATGTTTGAAAAATCTAGAAAACAAAATGGATCATGCAATTATAATTTTTCTTTGCACTTATTTTTTTTATTTAATTTATGAAATATTATACTCATTTATTAGCATGGACTAAAACTGCATCACAATATTTGTTTGATAAAGTTTAAAGTTAATATATAATTATATTAATGTATCCTATAATTGATTAGAAAGAGACAATCGAAATACTCAAAATATAACTATTTAATTTTAAAAACTATTCTTAATTTTTATAAAATATTCATTTAATGTATACCCTCCACATTGAAATTTACACTGGCCCTTAAAATTTGATCACTGAGAGGCACTAGTAAAAAAATTATTGAATATCAGTGCACTATTAAATTAAAATCGCAGGAGGACCCACAGAGACATATTCAGTAGAGATGCAGGGGAAGGCGAGGTTTAACAATGGCTTCCAACGGAACTGCTTTGGGCGTTGTGACTCCAGGCCCCTCTCTCATGTCAATACTAGTTCCCGCTGGAATACTCCACTCAAAGCTCTGCAGCAGCCTCCCCAGTGTATGCGTCACCACATTCAATGCCAGAGACATGCCCGGACACATTCTTCTCCCTGAACCAAACGGAATCAATTCAAAATCCTGCCCTTTCACGTCAATCTCTTTCCCGTTCTTCAAGAACCGTTCAGGATCGAACTCCGTCGGCCGCTCCCACACGGCCGGGTCCCTGTGAATTGCCCACGCATTCACCAGGAGTAGGGTTCCGGCGGGGACACGATACCCTCCAACGGTGCAGGCGTCTCTAGCCTCATGAGGAAGTAGGAGAGGTGCCGCTGGATATAACCTTAACGTCTCTTTCACAATTGCCTGAAGATATTTAAGCTTGTGCAGATCTGATTCCTCTATTAATCGGTCTCGTCCAATATGTGTGTCGAGCTCCTGCTGGGCTTTGGTCAAAATCTCCTGGTGTTGCAATAGAGCTGCCAGCGCCCACTCGAGGGTCGCCGAGGATGTGTCTGTACCTGCGTTTATCATGCTCTGCAAAAATGAAAAAAAAAAACAGATCTTGTACTGCAAGTTAAAAATCTCTCATTAGTAGATTATAAAAGGATTGGGAATTGCGCGAGAAATGGATAGAAGAACATACAAGAGCGGTGGCCTTCACCACTTCGTCGTTACTATCAGACAGAATTTCATGTTTCTCTGTTGAAGAGATAAGAACATCAATTAAGTCTTGCACATGAAACCCTCGCTTCTCACGGTGATCGTCCAGCAATTTCTGCAAAAAGACATTTCTTTTCTTCTGAAGTTTTTTCATGGCGGCTACGAAACCCTGCAGATCAAGCCACTTCAGAAACGGCAGGTAATCCCCAATCTCAAATGCTCCAACTAAAAACAAAGATTCTTTTATCATCTCCTTGAAGTGATGCGCTTCTTGAAACTCTTCGGAATGAACAGATGGAGAGAATTTCTTGTTGGCAATCATGCGCACAATGATATTGAATGTGAGATCAGAAAGCTTCGATTTCATATTCACAGGAGTGGCTTCTCGCTGGCAGCTGTCAAACAAGGAACGAACCAGATTGAAAATTTCGTCTAGGCGGACGTCTTTGAAGGATTCGATTCTGCTCGCAGAGAAGATCTGGATTGTGCACATCTTCCGAAGGTTTCGCCAGTAGGAACCGTAAGGAGCCATAGCAAAGATTTTGTAGTCATATCCCAAATGCTTTCCTGCAGACAGACGTGGCCGCGAAGCGAAGGTTTTGTCGTTTGTTGTGAAACATTCTTTTGCCAGAGTAGAAGAGGAGATAACCAGAAGAGGGCGGAAGCCAAGTTGAAGCTGAATGATGGGTCCGTAGCGCTCTGAGAGCGACGATAGAATTCGGTGAATGGGGCGCTTCTCGTTTAGCAGATGAAGATGCCCAATAATCGGCCATGAGGGAGGGTGTGGTGCACGATTATTTAGCTGCTTCTTTGCCTTTCTACGGTTGTCTACAAAAAACAACAGCAGGGCAGCCAAAGCCGCGAGGATTATAACAGTAACTGCTTCCAACGCCATAATTCAGGTAGCAAGGGTTTACACTGTACTGCAATATCATTCCATATAAATAACATAATTCAGGTAGCAAGGGTTGATTTCTCTGCTTTAGTTTGTCAGTTTTACTGTGATTTTATTAGAAATTGTATTCAATAAAACGTAGTGGAAGTCTGGGTCATTGAACGTACGTGTCCTCCTTTTGTCTCATATGTGGGATAAAATGTCACTGGTGACGTCCTTTGTAATCAGTTTTATACAATACGTCGTTAAATGCCAGCGAATCAACCACCATGGTTGACTCTCTCCACTCCTTTTTCATTATTTAAATGCAACTAGATAACGGGGTGAGATTGTGAGGTATCAGATCGCTCTCCACTCCATTCCATTTTTTTTAATTTTAAATTTATTGTTACCAAGGTTATCATGGCACTTGTGCAATCGTACTCTTTCTTTTTTCATGTGATCATATGATCAATGTGAATGGGAGAATTTTTTCTGGGAGTCAAGGAAGGCAGTTGGTCATATTATCGCTAAAATGGGACCATCGTAATTATGTTTTATGTCCACCTTTTATGACAAAACAACATAATGAATTCATCTTTATTATTTTTATTACAAGTCATGGTTATTTTCGATCACATTTATCTGCAAAGCCTATTGCTTCTAGTCAGTTCAATTCTACAATCAATAGTGTCATCAATGGCTACAATTCAAATTCTAGTTGTGACATTTTCAGTGGAAAATGGGTTTATGATAAGACTTATACTTTGTACACTGCCTCAGCGTACCCTTTTGTGGAACGTGGCTTCCATTTTTAGAACAATCGCTGCCAAGATCAAGGTTACATGAAATGGAGATGGAAACCTATGAGTTGTGACATACCAAGGTATATCTAAATATTTGGGTGTGCAATTGCTTCTTTGTAAGTGTCAAATTTGGGAAAAACATTATCCCTATTTGGAACCTTCTAATTTTCTATTCGTAAAGTTTTTATATGTTTATCTTATTTTGTCTTATTTAATTTTGCATCTTCTCATGCCTTGTTTAGTTCTATTGGATGTAGTATTTTAGCTAATGTCATGTTTGTGATCTTAACTAGACTTGGTGTGGCAGTAGGTTTAAGTCATTTGATATTATGAAAAGATTGCAAGGCTTATGTGTTGATTTTGTTGGAGATTCCTTGACCACAACACAATGGGAGTCTCTTATCTACCTTCTTATGGAAGGTGTAGCTGATAAGCGGTCAGTGTATGAAATAAACATAAACAAGATTACAAAATGTATTCCCTTTTTGGGTGTCTGACTTAGTTCTTTTAACTTCACTACTACCTACTACCGGTCAATTTTTCTTGTACAACAAGGCAGTCCACCTAAAAATGCACCTAAAAGAGTTCACTCCACTCTTAAGCTGGATAAAATAGATTATGCAAACAAAAGGTGGCTTGATGCAGATTTATTGGTTTTCAATTCTAGACATTGGTGGATGCCTACAAAAACTTGTAAAAGGTAAGCATCTCTTCTTCCTTGCTATAGATAATTTCTACTTCAAGTCAATTTAGTATCATTTTTACTTTAACTTCTAGCAGTTACTCTATGTGTAAAGGTGGGTATTGCAAAGTTAGCATGATATTAGGCCGATTAAGACAAAAATTGCTCAGCTTATAGATTTATATCACAAGAGCCACTCTTAGGTTTTTTGCATTAAAAATAGGGGAAATACACATAAACCAAAGTGTATTATTCATAGATCCTTGTGTTCCATATCATTTTTATCAGCTGAAATGGTGCCTTACTATTTTCTTGTAGTAAGATAAAATAAACTCTGGGAGTATGGTGCAATAGTGGTATGGTGTTTTGTTCTTGTAGGGAGGTTTGACTAGTAATACTCTTTTCAAGTCACACTATTGATTTACCTATTTAAAGGAAGTTCTCTAAAATATTACGCAGTAGTTAGCTTTTGGTAAACTATTATATGCCTATAGATAAACCAGTTTTGTTCTCTATGGGTTGAAAAAGAGTTTGAGATATAATTGTAAGTGATAATTATGGTTGAGTTTAAATAGTATATCATTTTTTTAATATTGATAGATGGCTCCTCACTCTATGTTTTATTCATTCATGGGCTTATGAAGTGCAATATCGTAACAAAGACAGTTGTAAATTTGTTATTCTTCTTTTGTGTCACTTAACTGAGTCAATAAAATAATACTATAGTTAATTAAAACCTTTTATAGTGCCGAGTTTTAATTTGTAATGGTATGATGTTTTTAATGGCTCTATATTTATTTAAAAGATTTTGCATTAAACAAAAATTTAATTTGAGAATTATTTAAGGTATGTTGGTTGTAAGGTTGTAAATGTCATCAAATCTTACAAAATACTTTGATTTATAAGTCACGCTTAGTTTATTTATGTCAAATGTTGTCATTATGGTCAAAGAGAGATGTGTTAGGTAGGCCATATAAATTTTACTAGTTCTAACAGTAATGTGTATAAAACAAGTGATGGTTTATTTTTAATAATGTCTAATATAAATAGAACTACGTCATAGGGAAAAAAGTGAAAGAATGAGTAGGAGATACACAGGATCCATAGGATCAATCCAGGAGAAAGAACCCACAACATATAACCTGGAAAAATAATACCAAAAAATAAAATATGTTTTTCTCACACACCTAAAAAATAGGTGATAATCCTAAAAATTCTCTGTATTCTCTTATTATTCTCTCATTACAATCTATTAGATTGTAAAGTATATATAATACAAATAGTTTGTTTTACGACAGCAGACTATTTGTTGTGATTACAAAATAGAGAAAACAAACTATTTGTTTTCAAATACTGCGAACAAAAAAAATGTTGAGACTCTCAACAATAAAATAAATTATCCTAGGTAAATAAAATTAACCCTAGGTAATAAATAACTTACCCTATTATCCCTAGGTAAGCTTAAATATTCATTATTCCAACACCCTCCCTTAAGCAAAACATAGGGAGAATGACAAACAAATATGGGTCCCAGCTACTAGGCCTGATAAGGTACCCATGTACAAACCAATCAAATATATGAAAAATAAAGGAAGGAATTCATGGGAAATCCCCCCAAAGACAACTTCCTTCACCCCAAGCATCACTCGCAACTGAAGATAATGAGGAGAAGCCAAAGGTTTAGTGAAGATGTCTGTAATCTACTCAGCTATAGGCACAAACTCTAAAGAAAGAACACCATCCTGAATAAGATGTCGAATGAAGTGCATGTGAATCTCAATGTGCTTTGTCCACTGATGCTCAACAGGATTGTGTGAAATAGCAATCGCACTTTAGTTGTCACACCAAAGAGTAATAGGACCCTGCTTTGTGAAGCCAAACTCTCCAAGCAACTGTCAAAGCCAAAGTGTCTCCTGACTAGCTTTGACAACACATCAATACTCAGCCTCAGTAGAGGACAATGCAATAGCAATCTACTTTTTGCATGCCCAAGCAACTGGACTTGAACCAAGTGTGAAAGCAAATCCGCAAGTGGACTTGCAAGTGTCAACATCACCAGCCCAATCAGAGTCAGTGTATCCAATAAGTTGTGTAGAACTCTGTGGTGTGTAATGGATACCAAAGTGAGTGGTGCCCCGAATGTAGCATAAAATATGCTTGGCTGCTTGCCAATGACTCTCATAAGGCTCATGTGAGAATTGAGAGACAAGGTTCACAGTAAATGTGATGTCAGGGTGGGTATGAGTCAGGTATAAAAGACTACCTACAAGTTGCCTATATAATGTTGGATCAACAAGAGGATTCATACAAGTGGCAGACAACATAATACCTAACTGATATGGAGTGGGGGCAGGCTTACAATCAACCATGCCAAATCGATGAAGAAGATCTGTCACATAATTTTGTTGTCCAATAGAGATGCCCTTAGAAGACTAAAAAATTTGAAGACCAAAAAAATAATGTAGAAGTCCCAGATCTATCATATCAAACCTATCTGCCAACTTGTTCTTGATGTCATGTATCAACGAATCTGAACTGCCAGTGAGGATGAGATCATCAACATACAAAACCAATATGACAACATCCTCACCTTACTTTAGGATGTATACATTATGATCTGACTCACAAAAAATAAAACCAGAACTCAAAAGAAAACTATCCATCTTCTCATACCAAGCTCTAGGAGCTTGTTTGAGACCATAAAGAGAACGACAGAGTCTAAAAACCAATGATGAGTCTTGCACAAATCCTAGAGGTTGTTCCATATAGATCTCCTCATGGAGATCACCATGCAAGAAGGCACTCATCACATCCATCTGAAAAATAGACTAAGAATGTGAAGCAGCAAGAGAGAGTACAAGCTGAATAGAATCCATCTTAGCTACAAGGGAAAAAGTCTCAGAGTAATCAACCCCTTCAACCTGTGAAAAACCCTTAGCTACTAATCTATCTTTGTACTTATCTACTGATCCATCTATAGCATATTTGGTCCTATAGACCCATTTACATTTTACAAGTTTTCTTCCCTTAGGAAGAGGGACAAGATCCCAAGTATCATTCTTCATCAATGAAGAATACTCATCATACATTGCAACATCCCACTCGGGTATACCAATGACCTCAAAAACTAACATTAGATCATTTGTACAAGCTTGTCCCAAAAGAGCAACACCAGATGTCTGTGAGTGAGTGCGATGAGAATCAGATGGATCACTAATGAAAGAACTAGTTGCCTGTAGAGTGCTCTTTGCCCACTTGGGAAAAGTTGGTTAAGAAGATGGATGTGGTGGTTGAACAAGTGCAACATCATCATCAACAACAATATAAAGCAAATCCTCACTATCCTCAGTAGAAGGAGGGGGATAAGAAGAACTAGATCTACACTCCTATGGAGTGGGTAGCTCATCAACCTAAACATCCCATTGAAACAACACATCATGTGTGATAGGATCAAAAAGACGATAGGATTTTACATCTTCACAATAGCCAATAAAAAAGAGTAGTTGGATTTTCTTCTCCAATGCTTTGCATTTGACATCAAGAATAAATGCCCATGCTTGACTCCCAAAGATGCAAAAATCTAAAATATCAGGATTGATCCCAGACCAAGCTTCTTCAGGTGTCATATTTTGCATAACTTTGTGAGGCATACAGTTTTGAATGTAGTTTGCACAATTTACAGCTTCAGCCCAATATTGTGGACCCAAATTTTTAGAGTGAATCATACAATTTGCCATCTCTTTCAATGTTCAATTTTTCCTCTCTGCTACACCATTTTGTTGAGGAGTGTGTGGTATAGTGAATTGGTGATGTATCCCATGCTCAATACAAAAATCATGGAAAGCATTACTGTCATATTCCCCCCCCATTGTTAGTGCGTATCTTTTTAAGAGGAAGAGATGATTGTTTTTCAAAAAAGGCTTTGAAAGCCTTAAAAGTCTCAAAAACTTCACTTTTCAACTTGAGAAAATATACCCAAGTTCTATGAGTGAAATCATCAATGAATGTGAGTGCATATTTAGCCCCTGAAAAAGAACGAGTTGGAAAAGTCATCAAATCACTATTAACCAACCCTAAGGGTGCATTTGCATGTGTGGCCTTACCAACTAGAAATGGATGCTGGTGTTGTTTACCAACTAGACAACTAGGACACACCCCATCAATACATGAGACCTTAGGAAGGCCTTTTACAAGATGTTTTGTACTCATTTGTTGCATATATCCATAACTCAAATTCCCTAATCTCTCATGCCACAATTTGCTGAGACTATTACCATGTGATATAAGTGAAGAACCAGAAGACATAAAAGACTCAAACTTATCAAAAGTATAGAGTTTTGCAATATGGTTTGATGTACCTATAGCAACTATCTTACTAGGATCATTACATTCTCTTATTACAACATCATGTGAAGTAAACTCCACAATTTTACCTATACCAAAATTACATATTCAATATACAAAGAGAAGATTAGAAGAGATTTGGGGTACAAGCAATACATTGTTAAAACATCCATCCTATTTTTCAATAGTACCTGATCCCAAAACTTCAATCTATGAGGAGTTACCCATAACAATATGTGATGTATCACAATTTATAAGAGAAGACAATAGATCCTTAGAATGTGTGAGATGATGAGAAGCACCTGAGTCAAAAATCCACTGATCATGACATGAAGATATAGCCCTGGCTTAAAGTGCTTTCCCTTTTCCTTCAGGAGAAGTAGAAGGAGATGGGGACGGAATGGAAATTTTGTGTTGTCTGACCGTTGCCTCTAATGCTTCCATCTTCTTAAAACTTCTACTTTCATCATGATTAGGACCACCACAAAAATTACATGGACCAAATGTTTTCTTCTTTTGCTTAAAGGACTTTTTGGTCTTAGTAGATTTAAAATGATGAGGTGTCTAGGTGTTGGACTCTGGAGGGTTATTTGAAGGTGTTTGCTTTTGTTTAGACTTAGGTGAAGGCTTTCCTTTTGAAGAATTAGCAACTAGAGCATGACTAGGACTAGGTAGAGCATCTAGGGCCATTAATTTTGTTTGCTCCCTAGTCAATCTTTCACAAAAAACTTCAAAGAAAGGCCATTTGAATTCATCACCTAATGTATCCATCATAGTATAAAAAGTAGAGGAAAAAACACTATATGGTCCTTTCAACTTTGACAAAATCATGAAAATGCACTCATGATCACTTTTATCTTTGTCACCAACTTTCAACTGTGACCTAATAAATTTTAATTTTGCCAAGAATTCATCTATTGAAGGAAAATTTGATGGAGAGAGAGTACTCAATTCTGCATCTAATTGCAAAATTTTAAACTCATTAACTTTGTCAAATAGGTTTGTAAATTTTTCCCATACCTCTTTTGGCATTGTAGCATCTACAATGTGAAATTGAAGATTATCTGAGACGTTGAGGCAAATTAATCTAAGAGCCTCATCCTGCTTACAACCATATGCATATTTGTCTTTTTCAGTGGTGAATGTCGCAGGTGTTGTTTCAGAAAAAATTCTCCATAAGCCCTTTGATTGAAGGAGTTGTTGCATTTTCAGCTTCCAAACATGGTAATTTGTGGATTTTAGGGGTTCAAACAATCGGGATTCCATTCTCGAAGAAGACAATGACGTTGACAAGAACAACCTATACATTCATTTTTCCTCAAAAGACCCCTCCCGTTATAATTTAATGTCTCCCGATGAAAAATTTTAGCCTTAGCTTATACAAAAGTACAAAAAAATGGCTTTATGCAATATATATATATATATATATATATATATGTAGGGGGATTTGACCCCAAGACTTCCTCCCTACAATTCTTTAACAAAATACCTCTAGCCACTTTAGCAAAGTCAACTTTGTTCTTTTAAAGCTAGAGACTTGCTTTTAAACAACTAAAAATTAAGAAATTAATTTAAAAAAGCCAAAATAACTCACACGTGTGAGATGAATTCTGAATAATTTTTGGCTTTATCAGAAATAATTTCTTGTTCCAACAAGGTGTGGTGATCAGGAAGAATTTTGATGAGAATTTTATAAGCATTTGCCAAGGAAAAAATCTCCAAGCAATTTCAGAATTTAGCTCTACAGGGTCTGCTCAAAGGACTATACGGCCTAATCCAAATCTATACTTCTCAGCTGGAAATGAAATCCTGGAAATTTTTCTAACACATACAACTTTCAAATTTTGATTTTATGCAGTATAAGGTGTTTAAACTGAAGAAAACCATACGGCTATGCAGCAGAACAAAATAGATTTTGAATTCCCTATTGTAATCACCCAAAACATTGTACGGCCTACTCCAATTCCATACTAATTAATATATAATGAAGGCTAACATAGTCATCTGTCATTAATAGGTGTCATATTTCAAAAAATACATCCGTATGATCTGCCACATCAGAAAATTGTATAGGTACTGCAGTCTGCTAGAAAAACCAGTCAGCTGGTTTTTGTCTAGAAGAGCTATACGGCCATAAAGGAATGAAAAAAATCAAGTTAAAATGGATTTTTGATTGAATTTTATATGCCCCTATGCTAAAAAATTTTGGTTTTGGAAATCCATATGGTCATAAATGATCATAAAGTACATAAATTTCCAAAAAAAACTTGTAAACAAGAACCAAAATATGAGATAATAACAAATATTTGTAACACAGCAATAAAATAATGTTTTTGACTATGTTAATAGATGAAAATGATAAAAAAATATGTAGGAAAGAGGATCTTCAACTAGAACTCCAAGCTCTGATACCATGAAAGAATGAGCAAGAGATACACAGGATCCACATGATCAATCTAGGAGAAAGAACCCACAACAAATAACCTGCAAAAATAATACCAGAGAATAAAATATGTTTTTCTCACACACCTAAAAAATAGGTGATAATCCTAAAAATTCTTTGTATTCTGTTATTATTCTCTCGTTACAATCTATTAGATTGTAAAGTATATATAATACAAATAGTTTGTTTTACGACAACAGACTATTTGTTGTGATTACAAAATAGAGAAAACAAACTATTTGTTTTCAAATACTACAAACAAAAATATTTTTGAGAGACTCTCAAAAATAAAACAAATTATCCTAGGTAAATAAAATTAACCCTAGGTATAAATAACTTACCCTATTATCCCTAGGTAAGCTTAAATATTCATTATTCCAACAAAAAGTATATATTATAATTATTTTATTATTAAGGTACTTATTTTTAATTTGCTTTTGTATTCACATGGCATTTGTAATTGTGGTTCCTCCTTATTTTAACTTAGGTGTCCTATGTAAGAACTCTTACAAAACATAGCAGAAAAATATAATATCCCAAATATATTATGGCTATAAATTTTTATTGATAAATTTATGCCTTAAGTTGAGAAAGTCGCTTATTTTATTTTGGAATATGTAACAATTCTCCTATAATTGAAATTGATCATTTGACCAATGATTAAATATATTGTAATAGGTTTTACCAACTTATTATATATAAAACATTTTGTCATATTCTACTTGACTAACTATTAATCCTATTCAATTATTTAACTTCAAGCATACAATATAATATTAAAATATACTAGGTCTTATTTTTAAGCTTTTATCTATTCTATTTCTTATACCTTTGAATTAATTTTTAAATAATAGTCATTCTAGTATATTCTTTAGAATTGAAACAATAGGCTTATACTCTATAGGATCATGTGAATGAGATTTTGAAAGTTGTCATTATATGTACTTTGTATTTTTTAACAAAATACAAAGTACTTTTAAATAGATTCTAAAATGATGATGAGATAAATAATTCTTATTTGTATTGACAGCTAGTGCTTCCTCAAGCAATCATTCCCTTCATGTTGGAAAAAGAGTATGAGTTCCACCCCGACATACTCAACACATAATGTCCCATCTAATCTTGATCCATGATCTTGTTTCACCTAAAATAACAACATAATGAATAGAAAATAAACACTCGATTAACAATGAGATGGATATGTTTGATTTGAGTTTACTATCAATACTCTTATTCAATGGTTAAGGTTTTACTATGTTTTATTTTTATGTTGATCCAAAAACATTGATTGTGGTGCATGTTTTCTTATTTGTGAGATAAACTCACTCAACTGTTGTAAAAAAATTCCATGTGCACATTTAAGTTGCTTGACTTTGCACCCCTCTTAGCATAAACCATTCCATGAATTACTAAGCAAGAGAATAATTCAAAAAAAGAAAACAAAGAGCATGAACTAAAATTTAAAATACTAGTAATAGCAAATAAAAAAGAAAAAAATGTTGATAGTGAATAAATTCCACCACTAGCTACTACTTGTCCAGCTTGATCTTCAAATTAGAGCAATAATAAATCAATAACTCACTAGCTGGAAGTACTCTATCCCATCTGTTTGCTAAGAAGATAGTCAAATTTGTCAATAACCATCTAGAAAAAATGTAGGAGTTTCATTTGCTTGGATTTATATTTGTTACAATTTTGTGTCCACATTTATAAAGTGGTGGCCTTAAATAGAGGCATTCTTTTGTCATTTTTATAATATATTTACACTTTTATATGGTCAAATACTTTATAAGTTTTGATATTTTTTGATGTTTTATTTTTAAATTACATTTCTTTGATGTGTTTGAAGTTCTTAGACTGGTTCGGATGGATTCAATTTCAATCATTATTTCAAGTTTTTGGATTGAAAAGGCATGTTCTAAATTTGACAGTAGATTTTACTTGTCATGATTTTTTTAATGATAGTGTTTTATTCAACATTGTGCTTCAAACACTAATATAATTCATAATTGAAAAAGTATATATATAATAATAATAATTCTTTATAGTTGTAAAATCTCTAATCCGGATTTTGTGAAACAAACTCAATTTTTTGATTTTAGTGAGTTGATAATTTGTCAAACACTTTGTAGTATGCTTAGCAATGTGAATTTTTGAGTGTGAGAGTTACAAGATAGCTTGTTGCAATATTTTGATCATTAAAAATTCATCATTGCATATCAAATTATATGGATAAAAAATGAAAATTTAGTCAAACATTTTGTTGCACTTCATTATCATTGGAGACTAATATGATAATAGTTGATAATGCTGATATAAATCAGAAATACAATAAATATTGACAACTCAAGATATCCAACCTTTCAAACACCACATACAATGCAATGGATGATCCATAACCCTTGAAATTATTGGACAGAAGTATAAAGTTGTAGAATTAAACACTCCCACAATAGCAACTCCTTATGAAAATCTCCTAATCACCTCCCAATGGGGTGGTTAGCTCCAAGGACTCCACAAATGAGTGTAGAAAATGGTGCCAAACTTCCTAACAACATACCATATATGCCTCAGCGAATCCCCATACAGTGTTTCCAATGTGAAATATGTGACCATAAAAGGCAGTGGCCAACCCTTATTTATTCCAACGTCCCTCTAGCAAATCAAACCATGTTCATTCATTTAACTCTACCTTATACTTGGATGCCTCCCTTCATCATCCCTTTCAAACTCTTCATTACGCTTTTCATAAATTCTCAAATAATTTGTATTTGTTCACAAATATTACAAATTATTTAAACTATCTGTCTAACAAAATAAATCCCTGCAAAACCCTTATTTCATAACATGGCATCTAGACATAACTTTCTTGGAAAAACTTTGATCACAACAACAAAACTTAAAAATTAACTTTTTCAAAGTCTTCATTAATTTCATACCATAACCATTGAAGTACCAATGTAAAATCTGAGTGACTTCGTCAATCACCAATTAGGGAGGAATATTTCACCACCAAAATTGATCTTCCCAAGAGGGTTTTTATCCACCAGAAGTATAGATGAACCAAGTTTGATCTCCAGAACCACAATGGTTTCAATCATAGAAATAAAATAAACTCAACATACCAATTGAGCTCTATATTCTCCTTTGTATAAGCTTTTTAGGGAACTTTCCAGAAACTCTTTTTTAAAATCACTTTATTACTTTATTAAACCTTTTAACTCCAAAAAGTGATTTATTTTATTTTTAAAACATTTTTGGCACTGAAAGTCACTTTTAAGCATCTCATCATTTAAATCTTTTCATTCTCATTCCAATGAGCTATAATATTGAGGTGCTTGAATAATTATTTTAACTAAAATGATAACCTTAGTAAAATTAAATAAATATAGCTCAATATTACACCAATAATGAAAATGACCAAAATGCATTAGAACTAAAAACTGATTGTGCATAAGTGATCCTGATGATGAAAGATGATAAACAGCCCTTACTGGGTGACTTACTAAAAATAGACACCCCCTCCAATAATCTTAGAACCCAAACTGGGAGCCAAAAATAACATCTAAAAGTGTCATATGATTCCTCTAAACCCTTTGAGCTCACTGGTAACATCAATTTACCCCTATGAACATGCTAACACAAACCCAAAAGGTCAGCGCCAATAACAATGTATAAGAACCAAAAAAGGGGACATTATAATAGCTTTTTAATGATCTATCTAAAATTTTACCTTTTAGATAAAATCTACTAAATATAATACTAAATATATTCAGTGTATGATACTAAATATAATGAAAGTGTCAACATATTAGCATCATGGATGAATGGAAGCTACAAGATAGACTCTACACCCTCAATGTTTTATCCTTGCATTAGTGGCATTGCATTGTTGATTCGATCTGCACATGAGTTATGGAGCCCTGTTGCAATCAAATAAGCTCTCGTAATATCATTGTTCACTTTTGAAAATAGAAAATGTCTAATCAAATATGTCACCACCTTGGAAACTACAGACCCTTTTACAATGGGCATTGATCATGTGAATCTAAAAATTACCCTAAATCTAGGTCTTTTTTATGATATGGCCCCCTTGCTGTAAGATATACCCTAAAATACCTTGTTATTACCCCTCACCATCACCACTCAAATCACCTTGAAATATTTCACTATTTACTTGTTATATATGGCCTTGCTCTTTATTTTAAGGGTCTAAGTATGGTGTTTTTATATGTTCTTAACCTTGATGTAATTGTTCTAGGTGTCAATATATTGTCATCATGGTTGAATGGAAGCTATAAGATAGTCTTTGGGACCTCAATGTCTTATCCCAGTATTAATGGCATTGCATCATTGATTCAAACTACACATGAGACGTGGAAACATGTCAAAATCAAATAAGTTCTCATGTTGTCCTCATCCACCATTGATAATAAAAAATGTCAATCAAATATTTTGCCACCTTGTAAGCTATGGACCCATTTACAATGGATGTTGTTAATGTAAATCAAACAACTGCCCTAAATCTGGGGTTGGTGTATGATATGCCCCCCATGATGTACAATATCACCTGAAATACCTTGTTTTTTCCCCTCATCATCATCACTAAGCTCACCTTGAAATATCTCACTATTTGCATGTTCTAAAAGGGCTTACTCTTTCTTCAAGGGGTCTGAGTATGGTGTTTTTGTATATTATTAAACTCGATCTAATTTTTATAGGTGTCCATATATTAGAAACCTAGATGAATGGAAGCTACATGATAGACTATGAGACCTTAATGTCTTATCCCTGCATTAGTGGTAGTGAAACTTTGATTCGAATTGCACACCAAACGTGGAATCATGTCACAATCAAATCAAATCTCATGATGTCCTAATCCACCCTTGATAATATAAAATGGCCAATAAAATATGTCACCACCTTATAAGCTTTAGAACCCTTTGTTATTGGTGTTGGTCATGTAAATCTAAAAAATTATGTTAAATATAGTATTGGTGGATGATATGGGCCCTCTAGTTTATGATACTATATATAATAAAAGTGTCAACATATTGGCATCATAAATGAATGGAAGCTAAAAAATACACTCTAGGACCTTAATATTTTATTTTAACATCAAGAGCATTGCATCGTTGATTTAATATTCACATGAGACGTGAAGTCCTGCCACAATCAAATAAGCTCTCATGCCATCCTCATCCACCTTTGACAATAGAAAATGTCTAATCAAATTTGATGCCACCTTACAAGTTGTAAATTCTTTTACAATGGTTACTGGTCATGTAAATCCAATAGTTGCCCTAAATCTAGGTCTAGTGTATATATGTATGTATGTATGTATGTATAAGATGTCATTAGTCACTGCATTAATTTGACTTAATAACACATCTAAAAAACCTCTTCATCTTTTCATATCAATTAAAATCTGACACAAAACAAATTATTACCACTCACCTTTTGTACCTTATCTTGATCTCTGATGGGTAAACACATCTTTGTGGACATGATTTTGATTGCCATGCCACACATCACCAATATGGAATGCAATGGTATTCATCATTCAAATTTATTATGGACCATCCATGAGGTACAATTTGTAAGGGTCACTCTAACAAGGGCACCAGTGATCAAAATTGAGCCCATCCTAGCCCATCTAATGGATTCAATCCCATTAGATAAGTGTAAATTAAAATTAGACCATCAATTTTTTTTGAAGTTTATAAATTAATTAACATTTCATAAGTATAAATACTTAGTAAAAATGACAAAATAAGTATTATATTAAAAAATGGCCATCAAATAATTTATATCCCCATGTCACTATCAGTCAAGTACATGTAGGGTATGAATCCCTTAAATTGTTTGAGGGTTAATTTCAAAATTTGAATGGAATGAAATTTTTTGTTGGTTACAATTTTTGAATCCTCTCATCAAATGATTACATTAAATATTTATACATTTTCTTCATCTCATTTCTTGTACCACTACAACCTCACATAATCACATTGACTATAAGAATGAAAATAGTTAAGGTCATTAATACAGTCTATCAATGTATGTTTTGTAGTTTCAAACAAAATTGATTTAGAGATGGGTTTAAATTAAAAAAACATAAGAAGAAGAATAAATAATGGCACCTTTACATGTAATTATCGTGTCATTCCCTACACATGGCTATGCCAATATTTCACTAAGTTGTCTACCATATTAGGACTATTGATATTTTTTGTCACTATTGAATGGATGACAAACTCATTTTAAAGACAAGTTCCAAAGATATAATGGCATGTGAATGTGAAGTGGTAGAAAGGGGCTTACAATTTTGTTTCTCTCTATTCTTGATGCCTTGCTACCAAAACATGGTTGGACTTCTGAGATTGGCGAGCTCTTCCTCGTGACTTGTAAGCACTTACTACCGAATTAAAAAAATGCACTCTTCAAAGATATTTAAAAAATTTAAGGTTCCACTTTCAGCTCCAAGTGTAGATGTTATTGCTTTTGGTTATCATAGCTAGCCTCCTACACTCTTCCAACCCTTTTCATTCTCATGAAATGAAGAAAGATAAGTCATCCAATTCATTTTCTCTCTATCTTACCTATAATGTGTGATTGTTATTATTTATGCAATAATTTTATTAGGTTTAGGTAATATGCAATCCTAAATCCCCTTCCATTTCACAATCCCTGAAGATTCTAACTCACTTTGTTATAGATACAATAGAAAATGAATGTAAAGGATATTTTCATAGGCTATTTTCAAATCTAATTGAATAATTTCATATAAAATGTTCAATAGTTAATTGTTTTTCCATGTAAGATTTTCAAATGACAACTATATTGTGATTGTAACTCTATACTTCTCCTACAAAGAATCAATGAACATTTTCTTGATCTCAGTCCAACTACATCTTGGGTTTGTTTTTCACTCTCTTCTATTTCATCATCATTCTTAACTTTCTAGCTTCAACTCATTTGCCACTATCCGCATATATGTTTTAAAATAGTACATAGTTCATAGAATTTTGAGGCTCTAATTTAAATAATATGTTGTGTTCCATATTTTCCTAGCTCTATATTGCTATAAATTCTATAGGTGCCAAGCAATACTCCTCAAACCCCAGCCTCATGAGATGAAAAACCTAATTAACATAACCATTTTGGTGACAAGCTTATATCATGCATTCCAAGTGAGTTTGGACTTATCCTTACTTCTTGAATTTGGTGAAAATTTTTGAAGGCCTCAAAACAAATTTTGTTCCAAGTGTAACCTACAAATGTAACATTCTTAGATCTCACGTTTCATAGTGAAATTTTGTCCAAACACTTCTCATGTAAAATATATACTAGATAATTTAGATTACATGTCCACCAAGTCATTTTTCATAAAAACATCTATTCAAATACACTCTTAATCAAATAACCATGAACCTATTTTCCAATAATTGCAATTGACAATGTTGTACATGTTGGAAGAAGACACATGATTATAACAGAGTTTGGCATCATGTCTGCAAGTTACATCTAACAAAAAAATCCAAGTATTTATTAGCATGCCCATTCTGTGCAAACCCTACAATCATTGTAGTCCATGATATCAGATTTATTTTAGAAATTTTATCAAACACTTTTCTTGTGTCCTCCAATTTCTTGGATTTTGCGTACATGTCTATGAGAGTTGTCTCTACACAAATTTTAGTGTCCAGCCCACTTCAGAATATGCAATCATGGACACCCTCAAACTATCACACACTTTTAGAATGAAGGGGAATGTAAGAACATTTGTTTGCATGGTTGTTGTTTGCATATCGTGATTACAACTCAGACAAAACACCATACACAAAATAATATTTAGATAATATTTCATTCATGATTTGTCCTAATGTCCTTAAATATTCTTGCAATACTTAATTACCTAATTCAAGGAGATCAACCCCTTTGATTTATCATCTCATTACATTGACACAATCCAAAATAGGCTAATTTATTGAATTAATATTTTATTTTTGTCTTGTCAATGTATGTATTTATTTAACTACGTTTATTATTATTGAGATTTATTCTTTCCAAGATAAAGAACTATTTAAGGTATGAATACTCTATTTTAAATATCTTGTGGAAAACATTTCATTATTTATGTTACCGTAGTTACATTCAACTACACATGGTCCATGGACTATAACTATATTACAATATTTATTTGATAGAGTTTGGCTACATCACAATACATTTTTTTGATTGAATTTTTTTGTTTTACATGGATTAAGTATACAGAATGTTTCTTTGGATTTGTACCTTAGTGGATATCTAAACAACGCCTTTTACACCATTCTTACTTATTTGATAAAATTCAAAATTAATATATAATATATTTTATAATTGATTGGAGAGAGATTACCATAATATTTAAATATAACTACTCATTTTAAAAAAAAATTCTTAATTTTTATAAAATGTTTACTTGTTATACAATTTTCATTATGAAAAAATTGGTTGAATATATACCCTTCACATTGAAATTTAGACTGGACCTTCAAATTTGATCATTGAGGGGCACTCTAGGCATAGCAAAAAATTTATTAATAAAAAATTTAGCTAATTTAAACATCAAATAGATCTGTATTTTCATTCAAAACATATTGTGTGCACATATCTGGTTTTGCAAGTAGGAAACGTAAGGAGCCAAAGCAAAGACTATGTAGTCATATCCCAAATGCTTTCCTGCAAATAGACGTGGCCATGAAGCAAAGGTTTTATCATTTATTGTGAAACATTATTTTGCTAGAGTAGAAAATGAGATAACCAGAAGAGGGCGGAAGCCAAGTTGAAGCTACATGATGGGTCCGTAGCTCTCTAAGAGCGATGATAGAATTTGGTGAATGGGGCGCTTCTTGTTTAGCCAATGAAGATGCCCAATAATCTGACATGAGGGAGGGTGTGGTGCACCATTATTTACCTTCTTCTTTGCCTTTATTTTTGCAAACATTGATTTGCATAATTGTTAACAAAAAATAGGAAAAAATATTTTTATTTTTATTTTCATTCACTGAGATCATTTACATATTATTATAGGGCAGACTATTGACATAATGAATAGTACCCATCTATCAACATCACTGCCAACAAGAATAAATGAAAGTAATTGTAGTGGGTGAAAAGCAAGGACACATCAATAATGAGTCTTTTAATGCCTATCGATGAGACTAATAAGCATGATATTTCCATTGAACGAAAGGTACATGGTAGCTGGGCAACTGTCAATGTAATTAAAATGTTATGTTCATGAGTGTTTCAAATTACTTAAAGAATTTATATGGTTGGGACAATAAAATTAGTGGGCGAGCCTAATAATTACACTTTCATACTTTTTGAGATTTCAAAAAAACACTTATATTTAATAATTCGATCGGTATGACCTCTAGATTACAATTTTTTCACCTGTAAGGGCATGGATTTCTACTTTGTCAGTCAATTTAGTAATGTCCCTAGGGTTATGTTGGCCTTTAGTTGTACTAGTTATAAATTATTTATTATCTATCACATGCACTAGTACATTGAAAGCACCACTGAGAAGCAACCACCATGGTTGACTCTCTTCATTCCTTTTTCATTATTTAAATGCCCCTAGATAAGTGGGTGAGATTGTGAGGTATCGGAGTGCTCTCCATTCCATTCCATTTTTTTAATTTTAAATTTATTGTTACCAAGGTTACCATGGCACTTGTGCAATCATACTCTTTCTTTTCTCATGTGATCATATGATCAATGTGAATGGGAAAAAAAAATTTGAGAGTCAAAGAAGGCAGTTGGTCATATTATCGCCAATATGGGACCATCGTAATTATGTTTTATGTCCACCTTGTTTGACAAAGCAACATAATGAATTCATCTTTATTGCTTTCATTACAAGTCATGGTTATTTTTTACCACATTTATTTGCATATCCTATTGCTTCTAGCGAGTTCAATGCTACAATCAATAGTATCATAAATGGCTATAATTCAAATTTTAGTTGTGACATTTTTAGTGGAAAATGGGTTTATGATAAGACTTACCCTTCGTACATTGCCTCTACCTGCCCTTTTATGGAACGTGGATTTTGTTGTTACAATAATGGCTACCAAGATCAAGGTTACATGAAATGGAGATGGAAACCTATGAGTTGTGACATGCCAAGCTATATCTAAATATTTGGGTGTGCAATTGACTTTTCTGTAAGTGTCAAATTTGGAAAAAGCATTATCCTTGTTTACCTTCTACTTTTATATTTGTAAATTTTTTATATGCTTACCCTATTTTATCATATTTAATTTTTCATCTTATCATGCCTTGTTTAGTTCTATTGGATGTAATATTTTAGCTAATGTCATGTTTGTGAATTTGACTAGACTTGGTGTGGCAGCAAGTTTAAGTCATCTGATATTATGAAAATATTATAAGGCTTGTGTGTTGTGTTTGTTGGAGATTTCATGACTAGAACACAATGGGAGTCTCTTATCATACTTCCTATTGAAGTTGTAGCTAATAAGCGGTCAGTGTATGAAATAAATGGAAACAAGATTACAAAGTGTATTCCCTTTTTGGGTGTCTGATTTAGTTCTTGTAACTTCACTATTGCATACTATCAGTCAGCTTTTCTTGTACAACAGGGTAGTCCACCTAAAAATGTACCTAAAAGAGTTCACTCCACTCTTAAACTGGATAAAATAGATTATGCAAACAAAAGGTGGCTTGATGCAGATTTATTGATTTTCAATTCTAGAAATTGGTGGACACCTACAAAAACTTATAAAAGGTAAGCATCTCTTCTTCCTTCCTATAGATAATTTATGCTTCAAGTCAGTTTAGTATCAGTTTTACTTTAACTTCTAGTAGTTACTCTACATGTAAAGGTGGGTATTGTAGAGTTAGCATAATATAAGGCCAGTTAAGACAAAAATTGCTCAGCTTATAGGTTTGTATTAAAAAATCCACTCTTAGGGTTTTTTGCATAAAAAATAGGGGAAATACACATAAACCAAAGTGTATTATTCATATATCCTTGTGTTTCATATCATTTTTATTAGTTGAAAATGGTGCCTTACTATTTTCTAGTAGTAAGATAAAATAAACTCTAGGAGTATGGTGCAATAGTGGTATGGTATTTAGTTCCTATAGGGAGGTTTGACCAGCAATACTCTTGTCGAGTCGCACTATTGCTTTGCCTATTTAAAGGAAGTGCTCTAAATATTATGCAGTAGTTAGCTTTTGGTAAATTATTTTTTGCCTATAGATAAACCAATTTTTTTCTCTATGGGTTGAAAAAGAGTTTGAGATACAGTTGTAAGTGATAATTGTGGTTGAGTTTAAATAGTATATCATTTTTTAATCATTGACAAATGGCTCCTCACTCTATGTTTTATTCATTCATGGGCTTATGAAGCACATTATGGTAACAAAGACAGTTGTAGATTTGTTATTCTTCTTTCATGTCACTTAACTGAGTCAATAAAATAATACTCTACTTAATTAAAAGCTTTCCCAATGTTGAGTTTTAATTTGTAATGGTATGATGTTTTTAATGGCTTTATATCTATTTAAAAGCTTTTGCATTAAACAAAAATCTAATTTGAGAATTATTTAAGGTATGTTGGTTGTAAGGCTATAAATTGCATCACATCTTACAAAATACTTTGATCCCTAAGTCATGCTTAGTTTATCTATGACAAATGTTGTCATTATGGTCAAAGAGATATGTGTTAGGTAGGCCATATAAATTTTACCAGTTCTAAAAGTAATGTGTATAAAATAAGTGATGGTTTATTTTTAATAACGTCTAATATAAATAGAAGTATGTCATAGGGAAAGAAGTATATATTATAATTATTTTATTATTAAGGTATTTATTGTTAGTTAATTTTGTATTCACATGGTATTTTTAATTGTGGTTCCTCCTTATTTTAACTTAGATATCCTATGTAAAAACTCTTACAAAACATAGCGAAAAAAATATAACATCCCAAATATATTATGGCTATAAATTTTTATTGATAAATTTGTGCCTTAAGTTGAGAAAGTATCTTATTTTATTTTGGATTATGTGTGTAGCAATTATCCTATAGTTGAAACTGATCATTTGACCAATGACTAAATATATTGTAAGAGGTTTTACCAATTTATTATATATAAAACCTTTTGTCAAATTTCGCTTGACTAACTATTAATCCTATTCAATTATTTAACTGCAAGCATACAATATAATATTAAAATGTACTAGGTCCTATTTTTAAGATTTAATCTATTTGTTTCTTATAACTTTGAATTAATGTATAAATAATAACCATTCTAGTTTATTCTTTAGAATTGAGACAATAGGCTTATACTCTGTAGGATCACGTGGATGAGATTTCGAAGGTTACCATTATATATACTTTATATATTTTAATAAAATACAAAGTACTTAAATAGATTCTAAAATGATGATGAGATAAATAATTCTTATTTGTATTGATAGTCAGTGCTTCCTCAAGCATTCATTCCCTTCATCTTGGAAAAAGAGTATGATGTCCACCTAGACATACTCAACACATAATGTCCCAGCTAATTTTTATCCATGATCTTGTTCCACCTAAAATAAAAACTCGATTAGCAATGAGATGGACATATTTGATTTGAGTTTACTATCAGTACTCTTATTTAGTGGTTAAGGTTTTACTATGCTTTCTTTTTATGTCAATCCAAAAACATTGATTGTGGTGCATATTTTCTTATCTGTGCAATAAACTCACTCAACTATTGTAAAAAAAATCCATGTGCACATTTAGGTTGCTTGACTTTGTGCCCCTCTTAGCATAATCCATTCCATGAATAACTAAGCAAGAGAATAATTCAAAAAAAGAAAACAAAGATCATGAACTAAAATTTAAAATACTAGTAATAACAAAGAAAAAATAAAATGTTAGGAATTAGCTTTTACATCATGTTAGTTTTGGTATATACCAAAAGTTAAATAGTAACTGGTGAGTAATTAGTAATTGGTGTCAGGATCCTACTCTCCCCAATAAGAGTATATATGATTACCTCTTGTATAAGCAACTAAACACGGAATTTAACTAGAATGAATAAGTAACTAGAAATATGAAACAACACAGGATATGAGAGACAATACACAATTGTATTAATAATCACTCAGAGAAAAATACAATAAAGAAGATGCCACTTCTTCTTCCACCTCTAAGGCTTGCCACACCTCAAGGACTTCTTTCCTTTCTCTCATGGTCTCAACACACAACTCAAATATATAGTTGGGGTTCACCTCCACCAGTCAGTAACAACGCTGCCAGTACACCAAGTACACAACCGTACTCCAAGTAGATCTCCCTCTTCTTGTTGCCACCTGCAAATCAATAGACCTTACTTACCCTGTAGATGTCTCTACACCCTGAAGAACCCTTGTCCTTGCCTCACCAAGTCCTTATGATTCTTCAACCAGTACCCCGGTGGATCTTCTACCAGAACTTGCACACCTGCAACTCTCCAAGATCATACACACTCAGCACCCCTTTGGAACTAGGAGGAACACACCATGCTCTCTTCTCTCTGAAGGAGCTAATTTTTTCTCTCTTACTCTCTAGCACACTTTTACAATACAGCCCATGAGTCTATTATATAGATCTCATGCATACAATAATTAGACCCTAATTACAATAATTAGATCCACAGCTTCTAGTCTAAAAATGACTCTTAACATGCAAACACTCAGTTCGTTAACTATCTGTGAAACTGACAGTTCTGAATTGCACAGGCGACCGATGTCGGTCCCTGTCTGCCTGGAGGTGACCGATGTCAATCGATCCTGACTGACGTCGATTGCTTCTCTTCACTAACCTGATCGACGTCGACTGATCAGATCGACGCTGGTTGCTCTGCAACTCAGCAACCTTCAGCAACCTCCTCCCCTGTTTGCATTAGTGAAGCTTTTAGCTCCACAACCTAACAATCTCCCACTTGGAGATAAACAGCTACACTGTACCTGTACGTGTACATCGTCTAATTCATTTCTTGGCTTGTATCCCTCTTCAAGCTCAATTTTGAAGACCACCCACCACACACCCTGTGATGCCTTTCCTGTCATCCGAATAACCTGCCACATCTGAACCTACAACTCCATGTAGTTAAGTCCTTGACCCTACATAACATGAATCCCTGCTGCTAGTCCCTCTCAAACACCTGAGAATCCATTGAACTGCCCTCCAGTGCTCCTTCCACGAATTGGCTCCAAACTCTCTGACAACTCCCACTGCTTGGGAAAACTCGGGCCTATACTAGACCTCATGTGATTTCAAACACTATTATAAGCTCAGCTTGAACTGTCCAGCCCTTGGTGTGCTTACCGATTTTGCATCTTGCATCTTGAACCTCACCAACACCTTCTTCACATCAGCTCCCACTGGAGACAAAAAATCTCCATGTCTCTTATGCTAAAGAATTTTGCTGCTTTGAATTCCTCATGACATGCCACTAAACTAACCTTACCTTTAGCTCAGTTAAACCCTGTATATACGAACCTGCTAGCATATCACCCACATACAGTAACAGGTAATGTTGCGACCATCATCCACCCTGGTAAGATAAACACAATAGTTACACTAACATTGACTAAAGCCCTGCTTTTTCATCCACCTGTCAACCCTGTACCACTGTCTTGCAGCTTCCTCAAGACCATATACCTTGGCCTTCTGTCTAACGTATCCATCCACTCTCTTCTTTAGCTTGGGAATCCATCTGTCTCTTAGTGCTTTCTTCCAGCTGACAACTCTACCAACAAACACATGTTTGGTTCTTCTCCAAGGACTCACACTCCTCATCCATGCCAAGCTCTCACTGTTTTTGGATTCTACCTGCATTGCCTCTTCATATCTTCCTGGTTCTTGACCATCAGTAAGCAACAAATAAAATAAAGAAAATGAACAACAAATATGAGGTTCACATACCCTTTCTGACCTCCATATGGGCGTTTGAGACTCCTTGACAGCTTGATGTCCGCCCAACATCCATTCTAGTGACCGATCTCAGCCATCTCCCAATCTGCACGCGATCGATGTCAATTTTCTACGACTGACCCTGTCTGCCAATGTCGGTTCCCTAACCGACGCTGGTGTACCCCTTGTCGACATCGGTTCCTGTCTTACCGATGTCAGTTCCTTCTGCCTAACACCACCAACTCTGTTGATCTACACATGACCGACGTCGGTGCCTGTCTGTTTGATGTCAGTTCCTCCTGACCGATGCCAGTACCTGTGTTCACCTGTGAGTGATGACTTTTTACCCACGAGCCCCTTTTGGGTCAAAACCCTGTTCAAATTAACACAGCCCTGCTCAGAATAATTCAGTCTCCTCAGCTGAGCTATGTCCGTCATCTCCTCCATGAACACCAAGGCTTTCCAGTTCTTAAGTTTGTCAAAGATATCCATCTTCCGCTTAAGAATATGCATTCCCTTCTTACATATGTGACCAAGCCTACAAAGCCACATCTCTATAACAGAAGGTGAATCATTAATATAAGTAGATAGATAAAGGATACCTACTTTCTTACCACCATCTAATTCAAGTGTATCCACTGTGAGAGTTACTGTGCATCTCTCATCACCCAACTTTTCTGAAGAAATTAGACTCATCTCCAAGACTGAAACTTCTATGACCTCATTCAACATCCGTGTGTTATCTGTCTATAATTTCAGCTTCACTTTCCCTTTGCCAATCATTTGACAAGGCTCACCAGCTCCTAAATAAATCTCTCCAAAGTCTCCAAAGACATACCCATGAAAAGATGCTCTATTTCGGGCTGCATGGAAAGAGGCAAAAAAATCTGTAAACCAAGATTCTACTTTATCCAGAGCATCATGTGCTACATCACCTGCAACATCTGCTTCTACACGCTGATCTTCTACCGATCAACAATCTTCTTTTCCTTGCTCTTTCTTTCCATCAATCAGACCACTCGTGTTATTCAGTTTCTCTATTCGTAGCTTACTTTCTTCTGCCATTGATATACTTCCACTCAATCTGAAACCCCTGAGAGTGACCTGTAATCAACAAACACTAACCAGATCTAAACCCCCTGTTAGTCAACCCAACCAAAAGCTTTGATACCAACTGTCAGGATCCTACTCTCCCCAATAAGAGTATATATGATTACCTCTTGTATAAGCAACTAAACATGGAATTTAACCAGAATGAATAAGTAACTAAAAATATGAAACAACACAGGATATGAGAGACAATACACAATTGTATTAATAATCACTCAGAAGAAAATACAATAAAGAAGATGCCACTTCTTCTTCCACCTCTAAGGCTTGCCACACCTCAAGGACTTCTTCCCTCTCTCTCTCACGGTTCTAACACACAACTCAAATATATAGTTGGTGTTCACCTCCACCAGTCAGTAACAACGATGCCAGTACACCAAGTACACAATCGTACTCCAAGTAGATCTCTCTCTCCTTGCTGCCACCTGTAAATCAATAGACCTTACTTACCCTGTAGATGTCTCTACACCCTGAAGAACCCTTGTATTTGCCTCACCAAGTCCTTATGATTCTTCAACTAGTACCCCGGTCGATCTTCTACTAGAACTTGCACACCTGCAACTCTCCAAGATCATATACACTCAGCACCCCTTTGGAACTAGGAGGAACACACCATGCTCTCTTCTCTCTGAAGGAGCTAATTTCTGCTCTCTTACTCTCTAGCACACTTTTACAATACAGCCCATGAGTCTATTATATAGATCTCATGCATACAATAATTAGACCCTAATTACAATAATTAGATCCGCAGCTTCTAGTCTAAAAATGACTCTTAACATGCAAACACTCGGTTCGTTAACTAACTGTCCGTGAAACTGGTAATTCTGAACCGCACAGGGACCGACGTCAGTCCCTGTCTGCCTGGAGGTGATCGACGTCGACCGATCCTGACCGACGTCGGTTGCTTCTCTTCACTAACCTGACCGACGTCGGCTGATCAGACCGACGCTGGTTGCTCTGCAACTCAGCAACCTCCTCCCCTGTTTGCATCAGTGAAGCTTTTAGCTCCACAACCTAACAATTGGTTAATTGAAATGTTGTTATATAACAATATTACGATAGAAGTTGTTAAGTTATATTATTTATATTGTTATAATAATATATTGTAAATAAGATTGTTCTTAATTATACAATTTTGGGAGTGAGAAAATAGTGAAGAGATGTTCTCCATAAATATAGGAATAATATTCATATATATTTGTGTAATATATTCCTAAAATGATTTAATTAATCAAAATTAGACATATATACAATAGACAATTATTGTGTGTTAAATACATTTTTGGTGTGCATGTGTTAAATCTCTGTATTAGCTCCTCTAAAATCTATAAGTGGGATCAGATCAGGTTGGGAGAATATGTTTTTTTAAGTAATTGCTCATAAGGCAACCCTGTGGTTCGTGATTGCTCTAATTCATGCAGAGAGATGTAATGTAGCCTTAATTTCTTAGTTCTGTTTTACACAATTTCTAAAAGTGTTATATCAAATAAGAGTGCAACTATTAGAATAGATCATCTATATGCAAAAAGGGGGAAACACCAAACTACCTGTGGCTCACATTTACTCAGTATTGTTTGGTTACTTATGGAGGAGACTTGATCCACTGGGGATAAACATGTTATTGATGTGCAGATCTACATTTCTCATTACTTCTATGCACCATTGATGAGGTTTCAATTAATTTTGATTGTGTTATGTGCGCTACATTCCCATTATTAGTTGGAACAATGATCTTCATAGACCAAAGCATCCAGATTAGATCAATTTCATTCTTATATGTTCAGACCACACCATTTTATTGTCGATAATCTCATTCAAGCCACCACCAAACAATTTTAATGGGTTATACAGTTACAGTCTAATATGTTACGATTTGTACAGCTCATCTCAGATCGTATAGCATTCAACTATGTGTTCAGTATGACTTCTATTTCCCACTGGAAGCAGAAGATATCCTTGGCAAAATAAACTATATAAACCTTATCTAAATATTTGAAAGGTTCATGGCTCCATATCTGCAGTCTATGTATTATTTCTTCCTTGTCATTCGTCAAGCTCGCCACAGATCATGATGATATATGTTACATTAAAAATCATAAAGCTCTAAAAAGAAAGAAGGATTCGAACCATTCTCTCATGCATTTCAACGCAGACATGATGTTACATTAGAATCATAAATCTCTAAAAATAAAGAAGGATTCGAATCATTCTCTCATGCATTTCAACGCAAACATGCCATACATGTCTTCCAATGAGCATCATTCCATACAAAGATTCGTGTAAGTCATTTTTAGTCATTCTTAAGCATCGGTCAATACAGTCTATTGTGTATGTCATTTAGGTTCAATTATTAAATAGTGAAGTTTTTTTAATTATTAGTTTTTAGCAAGTCATTATAGTTGGTTTTTTTATTGTCAAAATCAAAATATAAAAACATCATTTATTTAAAGGGTTTTTTTTGCCAAAAATTTGTTAATAATCTTTAAGTTTCATTTGGTCTTTTTCAAATTAGGTTCTTTATTATTGAAGAGTTAAGAGTTAGAGTTTTTGTCAAAAGGTCATTAAAAAATGAGTTGAAAAGTTGTTGAGTCTTTGTCAAGAGTCAAAAGTTTCAAATTAAAAAATTGTAAAAATAAAAAATTTGCCATACAGACGCATTATCGCTTGTACATGACATCGACATTGTGGGGGGGATTTTCCTTTGAAAATTGATGCACCTGAGCTACATCGACATACCAGCTAAGTAAAGAGTTTCATGTACTAGAGGTTGGAGGATACATTGAGGTTGTAGGTTTTTTAGTGACCTCTTGTTAGTCACCAATGATGGGGCCGTACTAATGATTTGGTGGCATATATAGTATGGTGTGTTTTGTATTTCTGCTATATATTTTTCAGAATAAGAATAGAAGAATATGCATGTTCAAAATATGTAATTTGTGTGCAAATTCTAAACATGATTCCCTGATGTGAAGACATTGTGAAAGGACAGAAAGCACCAATGTAAGTTAGTTCATGGATCTTGAAAGGGTTTGTGGTAGAAATCTAGAAAACCACATGAGGTGAACAGTGTCTTGGCAACAGTTAGGAGAGCAGCTATTGCAAAGATCTCGTGACTACCTTATTTATGAAGATGACCATTAATGGCATGTTCATTGTAGTCAAGTAAAGTAAATACATGATGTATTCCTTCGCATAATAGTGGTCATGTGTAGCAAGATTGCATCAGTAGTATGCAGACTTATTGGTATGCAGTGGCATAGTCTTATTCATGTTAATTCTTGGTGGTAGATAGTGTTCTTGTTCATGTCAAGGTTCATGGTAAACTTGTAAAACCATAGAATAAGTGAGACTCTCTTTATCAAGTTCATGAGCCAAATAAGGCATGCTACAAGGGGTGAACATAATGCAAGTGAGAGTGTTAATGTTTTTGCACCATGTAAAAACTATGGGGGGTAATGTTAAGAATTATCTTTTACATCATGTTAGTTTTGGTATTTACTAAAAGGTAAATAGAAACTTGTTAGTAATTAGTAATTGATTAATCAGAGTATTGTTATATAATAATATTATGATATAGGTTGTAAGATATATTGTTATAACAATAAATCATAAATAATATTGTGCTTAATTATAGGATTTTAGGTGTGAGAAAATAGTAGAGAGATGTTCTCCATAAATATAGGAATAATGTTCCTATATATTTGTGTAATATCCTAGAATGATTTAATTAATCAGAATCAGATAAATATACAATGGAGTATTATTGTGTGTTAAATATATTTTAAGTGTGCATGTGTTAAATCTCTATATTAGCTCCTTTAAAACCTATCAATGGTATCAGAGCAGGTTGGGAGAATATGTTTGTTTAATAATTACTCATGGGGAAACCCTCTCATTCTTGGTTACCATAATTCATGCAAAGAGATGTAATGTAGCGTTAATTTCTTCATTCTATTTTATACATTTTAGAGCTTAGATTTGTATTTTCTATAAGTCATATATTACATAAGAGTGCAACTATTAGAATAGCTCATCTATATGCAAAAAGGGAGAAACACCAAACTACCTACAGATTGTATTTAATCGATATTATTTGGTTACTCATCAAGGAGACTTGATCCACTAGGGACATGCATATTCTTGATACGTAGATCTACATTTCTCATTACTTTTGTGCACTATTGATGAGGTTTCAATTAATTATGATTGTACTTTGTGTGCTACATTCCCATTATTAGTTAGAACAATAATCTTCATACACTAAAGCATCCAGATCAGATCAATTTCATTCTTGTATGCTCAGCCCGTACCATTTTATAATCAATAATCTCATTCAAGCCACCACCAAAAAATTTCCATGGGTTATATAATTGGATTTTGATATGTTACGATTTGTATAGCTTAGCTCAAGTCATATAGTATTTAACTAGGTGTTCAATGTGACTTTCATTTCCCATCAGAAGCAGAAGATATCCTCAAAAAAATAAACTATGCAAACTTGATCTGAATATTTGAAAGGTTCATGGTTCCATGTCTGTGGTATGTGTATTCTTTCTTCCTTGTCACTCGCCAAGCTCACCACAGATCTTGATGATATATGTTGTACTGGAATCATAAAGATCTAGAAAGAAAGAAGGATTCGAACCAATCTCTCATGCATTTCAATGCAGGCATGCCATACACGTCTTTCAAAGAGCATCATTCCATGCAAAGATTTATGTAAGTCTTTTTTAGTCATTCTTATGCATCGATCAATACAGTCCATTGTGTATGTCATTTAGGTTCAATTATTAAATAGTGAAGTATTTTTAAGTATTAGTTTTTAGCAAGTCATTATAGTTGGTTGCTTTATTTTCAAAAATCAAAATATAAAAGCATCATTTATTTAAAGGGTCTTTTTGCCAAAAATTCATCACTAATCTTTAAGTTTCATTAGGTCTTTTTCAAATTGAGTTCTTTATTATTGAAGAGTCAAGAGTTAAGATTTTTTGTCAAAAAGTCATTAAAAAGGAGCCAAAATTTTATTGAATCTTTGTCAAGAGTCAAAAGTCTCAAGAATAAAAAAACATTTGCCTTATGGATGCATTTTCATTTGTACATGATGTCCGTATTGTGGGGTGATTTTTTGTAGAAAATCCATGCACTTGAGCTACATCAACATACCAACTAAGTAAATATCTTCATGTACTAGAGGTTGGGGGATACACAGATATTGGAGGTTTTTCATGGACCTGTCATCAGTCACCAACGATGGGGCTGCACCAATGATTTGGTGGCATATATAGTATGGTGTGTTTTTTATTTTTGTTGTGTATTAATCAGAATAAAAACTGAAGAATATGCCTATTCAAGATATAAAATTTGTGTGCAAATTCTAAACATGATTCCCTGATGTGAAGACATTGTGAAGGACAAAAATCACTAATCTAAGTCAGTTCATGGATCTTGAAAGGGTTTGTGGTAGAGATCCAGAAAACCATAGAAAGCGAATAGTTTTTAAGCAACAGTTAGGTGAGCAACTACTACAGAGTTCCTACAACTGCCTTACTTATTTATGGAGATGACCCTCAGTGACACATCCGTTGTAGTAATGTAAAGTAAATGCAAGATGCATTTTTTTGTATACTAGTGGTCATGTGCAGTAAGATTACATCAATAGTATGCATACTTATGAGTATGCGGTGGCATACAGTCCTATTCATGCCAAGTCTTGGAGGTAGATAGCGTTCTTGTTTATTTTAAAGTTTGTGGTAAACCTGTAAAACCATGGGAGGAATGAGGCTCTTTTTATCAAGGTCATGAGCCCAATAGGGCATGCTACAAGGGATGAGCATACTACGAGTGAAAGTGTGAATGTTTTTGCACCATGTATAAACTATGGCAGAGAATGTTAGGAATTAGCTTTTACATCATGTTAATTTTGGTATTTATAGAAAGATAAATAGTAATTGGTTAGTAATTAGTAATTGGTTAATCGAAATATTATTATATAACAATATTACGATATAGGTTGTTAAGATATATTGTTTATATTGTTACAATAATATATCATAAATAAGATTGTGCTTAATTATAGGATTTTGATTGTGAGAAAGTAGTGGAGAGATGTTCTCCATAAATTTAGGAATAATGTTCCTATATATTTGTGTAATATCCCAGAATGATTTAATTAATCAGAATCAGAGAAATATACAACAAACTATTATTGTGTGTTAAATGTATTTCATATGAACATGTGTTAAATCTATGTATTAGCTCCTCTGAAACCTATCATAAAAACCCACTAAGAGTGAATAGATTCCCCCACTAGCTACTACTTATCTAGCTTGATCTTCAACCAATTAGAGCAATAATAAAGCAATAACTCATTAGTTGGAAGTACTCTGTCCCATCTGTTTGTTGAGAAGACATCCAAATTTGTGAATAACCATCTAGAAAAAATGTAGGCGTTTCATTTGCTTGCATTTAGATTCATTGCAATTTTTTGTCCACATTTCTAGAGTGTTTGAAAGATTCATTGTGAAATGGTCAAGCAAAGTGGGTTTAAATGATAATCAATCCAATTTTTTTGCATGCTCTGAGAGCAAATGTTAGTGATTTGGAGCACTTTAACTTGAGTTTTGCTTGAAGGGGATGTTTCAAAATTCTAATCCATGCTTGACAAAATCTAAAATTTCTATTAGAAATGGGTATTGACTGAATATAGTTCGTAGATTCAAATTTTGGCCAATCCATAAAATAATCAACACAAGTACTTGTTTTATTTCAAATTAAGCACTTTTTTTTGTTTTAACATTACAAATATTTGAAATTCCAATATCTAATCATCGAACACCCTAGTTTATTCTATCCTTGAACAAATATCATCATAATTTCCTGCACCTCCAAAACTTCACCCTATGTTTATTTTATTTTGCTAATTGCATATTGCTTTGCTTTATGAATCAAATTATCCCATCAACACATTTTGTGAATACCTAGATGATATTGTATAAGAAGCATCGAAATACAATACTTTCTCTTTCAAATGATTTTGCATATGATTTTACCTACAATCTTGGCCTTTGAACAAATAAAAATTTATGATTAATTTCTAAATATGTTCTGAATTTCACAACTTTATTAATGTCATCAATATGATCATGATATTTAATTTTAATTTTGGTGAGAAACGGAAAAAAAAAAGCACAACTATCTAAAAAATTGTGTTCTTTCACTCTAACAATATTTCGTCTAATAATTCAAACTTTTAATAAATTTAATTCTATCTTCAATCCGCAGAGGCTTGGCACATAGTGCCCTTGATTTTATTAACTTTGGAGTTACTTTTATATAAAAAATTAGTGTTGTTTTTTTATAAATTTTGATGCTGTAAGACTATAAAGCTGATTATATATGAGTATATTTTGTGATTAAAGTTTAAAATTTGATTATTGTTCATTATAAAATATTTATTGACATATTTTTTTAGTGATTAAAAATTAAAAATAATATAAATAAGGTTTGAAACTAGTTACAAACTATTTACACATCTTAAAGTAATAAATCAAGGTTCAAACTAAAGTAATAACATTGATTACAAACTATTGTAGGATGTGTACATTAATATAAAGGTTCAAGATGAAAGTGAAATAGTTACAAACCAACATATAAATTTAACACCACCTAAAATTGTTTTTTTTGAGCTGGAGTGTTATGTAAAAAATGCCTTCCATATATGCAATGATAAAAATAAAATAGGCAAAATTTATGCATTATATTTTTTTAATTGTAAGTGAGGAGAAATGGTGATTAAAAAACATTACAGTTTACACGATCAAATCACATTCACGATTTGAAAATTAATATGTTAAATCTCCGATTCGCCAGTCTCAATAAATAAGTACCTAAATTTAAGCCATACCACTAGTATTTCCTTTAAAATTACTTAAATTATTTGCAGTCAGTGATAATTAACATCTTTGTAAGAGATCCGCAATAAAATTTACCCTCTGTAAGAGATACGCAATAAATTTATCCAATGGTGGTGGTAGCCTTAAATAGAGGTATTCTTTTGTCATTTTTATAATATATTTACACTTTTATATGGTCAAATACTTTATAAGTTTTGATTATTTTTTTGATGTTTTATTTTTAAATTACATTTTTTTTTGACATATTTGAAGCTCTTAGATAGGTTGCGATGGGTTTAATTTCGATCATTATTTTTAAGTTTTTAGATTGAAAAGGCATGTTTTAAATTTGATGGTTGATTTTATTTGTCATGATTTTTTTGATGATAGTGTTTTACTCAACATTATGTTTCAAACACTAATATAATTCATAATTGAAAAAGTAAACACACACACACATATATATACACGTACGTGTCATCCTTGTCTCATATGTTATATAAAATGTCACTAGTGACGTCTTTCTACAATGTCATTTTTTATCAATTTAAAACAATACATCATTGGTGACGTCACAAGTTAATCTGATTTTGTTCTCAAGTTTAGATTGAAAAGCCCTATTCTAAATTTGACAGTCAGCTTTGTTTGTCACAATTTTTTTTTTATGATAGTGTTCTATTTAAAATCATACTTCAAATACTAATATAATTCATAGTTTAAAAATAAATATTGGAAAAAATTATATATCTATTATAATTTTTTATAGTTTTTGATGATCTATCTAAAATTTTACCTTTCATTTAATATAGTTTCTTAAAAACAAAAAATTATATTTTATAATTAAAAACATTAAATACGATCATACAACTATCAAATTTAGGTTTTATCGGAATGTCACAATCATAATATAGATGTTAGCATTTGATCAATGCATTGTTATATACAATCATCTATATATGACATAATGTATTGATAGAGATATAATTTAAGGCTTTATGAATGCCAAAAGTTTTTTTATCAAATTGCTTTATAGTTTTGTTATGGAAATTGTTTAAATGATATAATAATTTATTTATTTTAATTATATATGTATCCATATTAAAATTAGTAGTTGTCTCAAAGGTGCAAGTTATATTGGAATGGATGTAATATTTTATTTTCGTAAAGGGGGTTTTGTAAAGTGAGAGAGTGTCAATCAATATGACAATTGACTCCATCTCGGTGTTTGTGTGTGAAGGGTTAAACAACAATAATTTTATATTTATAGTAGAGGTGATGGTGGAAAATGAGGTTATATTGCTACCCTATAAGTTACAGACCCCTTTGTTATGGGAGCCATGTAGATCCAAACAATTGTGTTAAATCTAATGTTAATGTACGATATGGGCCCTCTAGTGTATGCTACTAAAGATAATAAACGTGTCAACATAATGGCATCATAAATGAATGGAATCTATAAAATAGAATCTACAACCTCAATATTTTGTCCCTACATCAATGACATTGCATCATTGATTCAATCTGCACATGAGATGTGGAGCCCTGTTGTAATAAAATAAGCTCTCATAATGTCCTTGTCCACCCTTGACAATTGAAAATGGCTAATCAAATATGTTGCCATCTTAGAAGTTATAGACCCTTTTACAATGGGCACTAGTCATGTGAATCCAAATATCACCCTAAATCTAGGTTTGGTGTATGATATGGGCCCCTTGGTGTATGATATCCTCTAAAATACCTTGTCATTGCCCCTCACCATCACCACTTAGATTACCTTGAAATAATTCACTATTTGCTCTATATGGCTTTGCCCTTTATTTTAGGGGTATAAGTATGGTTTTTTTATATGTTCTTAAACATGATGTAATTGTTCTAGGTGTCAATATATTGGCATCATGGATGAATGGAATGTTAGAGTGGGTCATACTCGAGGATCGATAACTGAATAGGATCGAATGCATGAAGGTGAATCTATATGGAGTAGTACAATCAATAACAAATGAGAGGAAGAAACTTCATAATGTATAAAAGCATTCAAATGTAATGATATTCCTGGTTGGTTCTAGATTAATTAGTCAAAAGTACATAGGAATGTTATATGTATAACTAGAAGATAGACATGATCATATATTCTTATGAATGTGAGATTATCTTCCCCAATGACCTTTATTAAAAACCTAAGTGACACCTAAACAAACTAACTAGACCATGTAGGTAAAACCACATGTTGAAAATAATCTTACACCAACACCTTCCTTAAACGTAGCTTAGGTGGGTAGTGGAATTGGGTCCCAACACAAAGCCCTAATGAGGTACCCAAGTACATAATAAATAGAAAACTAATAGGTCCCTATAGAAGATGTCGAGGCTACCTATAGTAGAGCTCACAAAATGACCAAGGTCGATGATGAGATCCTCTACCCAAAGACGGAAGAAGCTTCATCTGTATCAAACAATATTTCTTCCCTTTGCAAGAGGAAGAACATGAAGATTATATTGAAATTCTACCCATTTGATAATAAAATATGAAGGAAGCAGTACAAATATCTCTAAATATGTTCCAAATCTAATGTGTGGCATAGGTTTAATAAGATCATGCACAATAATTGAGGGTGATGCCACTAAGGTGAACCTGTCAGAAGAATGACATGGAACATAAACTGAAATAATGTCCATGGAAAGTGTGGAGCATGGATTAACAACTCTCAAAACTAAATAAAAGACTACAAATGAAGCACATGGATCCACAAAATGAATATGCACAAAAAGAGATGAGTCATTGATGCTCTTAAGTCTACTCTCACTAGAAATAGTAGTCTTCTAAAGTGCTAATCTGTGATGGCTCTAGAAGTACAACATCCTAAATAGAAACATATTTAGAATCTATAATAGGATAACTAAGGTCTCTTAGAATCTCATCTCGTAGTGGTGGCTCGATAGAAGGAAGAACATTGTCCATTAGGAATGTGTCATCACTAGAAATAGGAGGAGAAAGTACAATAGTCTCCAAAGAGAAAATCAAAATATGAGGAGGAATGATATAAATCTTAGTAGGAACTCTAAAAATTGATTGAAGAACTCTCCAAATAGTGTATGGACATAGTGTATGCTCCACATGGTAATGAAGATCCATGGAAACATGCAATAATAAGCATCCGAGAACCTTATCACATGAGTTATCCCACTTATTGTACTGAATAGGATCAATGGGAACATGAATCTAACCATCTATGAATGGAATATGATCATTTTGTATGGTCAATATTTTTATGTACACATGTTAAGAAGCATAATCAGTTTGTCCAAGAAGAACTACTGGTGTAGAATCAACTATTATCATCCACTGGTATCTCTCAAGTAGAGATAAGTGAGTCAACATGATCATAAGTAACCATGCATGCTCAAGGTGATGGATGTCAAAGTCAGTCGAAAGTGCATCCAAATGAGCAATTTATGTAATAGTCACTAAATTCTCCTCGATATTGTATAGGTTGACACTTTATAATTGAGTGTATATACAATCAACACATTTAAGTGTGTATACAATTAACACATATATAAAAATAAGATAAGTATGAAAAATAAAAAAAGAAATGCAACCCCTTTGAAACTATAGATGATCAATTTTTCAAGGCTTGAGAATAGCATAAATATGTAGAGCTCAAAAAAACTCACACTTTCAAATAAATTTCACATAAAAAGGAGTAATAAGCTAAAAAATTGTGGATAATTATTGGTTTGCAAAAAACTTGACTCAATTTTTTGTTGAAAACTTAAGCCCCCTTGGGTTGGTTGTAACCAAGGGCTTAATTTCCATGTGACCATGGGCTAATGGTGAGTCTAGTCAAAGAACCTTTATGTCCTATCTTTGTATTAGTGACAGTGCAAATTTGATTTGAGTTGCACATTAGATGTGGAACCGTGTCCTAATCAAATCAACTCTCATGACATCCTCATCAACCCTTCAAAATATAAAATGGCCAATAAACTATGCCACCACCCTATAAGTTTCATGATCATTGGCTATTGGTGTTGGTCATGTAAATCTAAACAATTATATTAAATACAATATTGATGGATGATATGGCCCCTCTAGTGTACAATACTAGATATAATAAAGGTGTCAACATATTCACATCATGGATAAATGGAAGCTACACAATACACTCTAAGACCTTAATATTTTATCCCAACATCATCAACATTCCATCGTTGATTCAATATGCACATGAGATGTGAATCCCTACCACAATCAAATAATCTCTCATGTCGTCCTCATCCACCCTTGATAATGAAAAATGTCAAATCAAATATGGCACCATCTTTTAAGTTGTAAATCCCTTTGCAATGGTTATTGGTCATGTAAATCAAATAGTTTCTCTAAATTTAGCATTGGTGTATAATATGGGCTCCCTAGTGTACAATATCACCTGAAGTACCTTATCATTATAGTGAAACATTAAGAGACCAAGTTATTTATTTCATGGTAAAAAATAAACAGGTTTCTATTTAAAAGGAATAAAAGATGGATTATTTCAAAAAATCCCTTGTGAAATACATATAGTAAAAAATAAGAAATCTTGTTATAAAAATTTAATGCCTTGAATTACAATAAGTATACATTATATCTAACTCTCCTCCAAATATACCATTTCTATACACTAAGGAATTCTAGGAACTAGGTGAAAATGGACTAATATTAAAAATTATATGAAAGATGAGTTTTGATAGAATATTAACTTTCACATTATATTGAAGTTTAACCTTATTTAGGTTCACTTCAGGATAATTTAACTTATCCCAAGTCTATCTTTTAAGTGTGCATTTTTTATTATAAAAAATTTATTTTATCCTATTTTTATAGGGTGTCACACCTTTTTTGTCTTCTTATAGAGAATTTTGGAGTTATATTCACATTTAACTCCCCCCACACTTGTCACACACATCCCCCTCATGCATAACAGGATTAGGGGAATTTTACACACACATTAAGGTTATGTAACTAACTTATTTTTTCTTCTAGCTATATTTATTGATCCTTCCTCTCTCATTCTTCACCATTTTGTTCATGTTTATCTTGATATCCCTGTAATGGCTTAACACCATTCTTCTTTCTCTTTCTCTTAGCTCCTATTTGAGATTGTACTTGGAGATCAATGCTTGGAAAGCATTCTAATAGACGTGGGCTTTTTCTCTGTTTGATGATTTCCCCACTTGATAATTTTTTTCTCTTGCACTTTATGGTTTGGTTCTTGTGGGGTAATATTGTTTCATTTTGGCATTCATTATTTACTTATGTTCAATGTTATCTTATGATCTTGGTATAAATCCTAATATGGTATTAGAGCTATAAGATTTTAATGTTGATCTTTAAGAGTTTTGTACATGTTATTAGGTGGAAAAGAAGCATTTTTTGTATACTGCTTGTTTTATCACCATTTGAATGCATAATTTTATGTGTAATGACTATGAATATTTCACTCCATGGCATGAGTTGTAGGTTTTGGCCTCATAAATAAACATGTGGTCGAATAATAGTGAGTGGAATGGGTATTTACCTCAGATGGTTTGGATATGAATGAATTCTAACACTCAATCTAAGGTCTACTTGAGGTGGATGAACTAATCTAAACTGAGGTGAATCTGATCAAAAAGATAAAATGAGGTAAAGATATGCAAAAAAAAATAAGGGGATTTATGATTGAGTTGAAGATTAAACCTTCCAAGTTGACTAACTATCCTAGGCTAGGCATGTGTCATGAACCAATGTTTGTTGTGGGTTAGTTGTAAGCACAAAACACAACCAAACACAATATATAACCTACAAAAATAGTTGTAAAATAACTCACTGATTACAATCAAATATGTTGTTAGTACTAGATTTCTATGCATATATAATGTCACTGACTAGTAATTATGATCTATAACTATAAAATAAATTAAGACTAATGGAATGTTCTATAAAATCACTACAGATAAAATATATACACAACCTACTATAGGTTAAACAACTTAATGGAAATTATTCAACAAAACACAGAAAATTGGAAGAGACAACACATTCATACAAATTGACAAACTAGTTTCAGAACTTTATTCACTTGATTAGTTGTTAAATTCTCCCCACTTTATAATGAGTAAAATACATGTATATATAACTTTGGATAGGGTCACCTCATCTTCAAAGTTTATCCAATTTTACAAGGTATAAAATAATACCGGCTCTTAATTTATCATGCAAACTCTATGTGATGTATAATGTTAATAAATAAAAGAGTCTAAATTTAGTTTTATAGTTTGTATATACATGTATATTAATAATCCTATCAAAATTAGACTTTAATTGTCACTTTATTGAGTCTGAGTAGACCTGTTGTTTGAGACTGCACTTGAACTAGTCTAGATTGTAGTTGGGAATATTTGATTGGAAGCATTGAAAGTAAAGGATGCTGACATGAAACTTGTCATGGATGGTCTTTTCATTACCGCAATGATTATATTATTTAAATATGTTACTATAATTTCCACTCTAATTGGTATTGACTAAACTTGCAAAGTAATTTTAATAAAAGGAATTGTTATGAATACATGACCCATTGGAGTATAAAATGTAGTATTTATAAGAGAAAAATATGCAATTGTTGAAGTCTGAGATTATGAAGATGAATCTCCCGCATGGTTGGCCAATCGATCTTACTCCTTTATATTTTTTTATTCATTCATACATGCAACAAAATTTAGCTCTATGGTTCCAAAATTGCTAATCGACAATTTAAATAATAATAATAATAGTTTGTTCATCAATTTCATGTCTAACAGCATAAAATCCCTAAAGGAAAAAGTCAGTGCTTCTTTATTTTCTCCTTTTTCCTTAGCAAAAGTGATCAATTGGATCACTACTTCTGAAGACTATGCTTTCAACTTTTGGATTGAAACTATTAGCATCAATCTAAAGCAAATTATCAAAAAATGGTCTAGTTACTAACTACCCAGGTATATATATGTCATTAATGCACATATCTCCAAGTATTTGGATGGCCTTTTTATCTTGGCTCATTAATTATTGAACTAACTCTTGCATCTATGTATGTCATTCCATTAGTTGAGCCCTTATATTGGTCACAAAATTATGTGCCAAAGTGATGTCTGAAAGTTGTAGTAGATTGAGATGTTGATATTTTTTTATCTTGTCTCCTTGATAATGAAGTGAAATTTGACATCCAATATATTTATATATTCATAAAAACTCCCCACATTTCCCCACTATGGTTGTGACTCTACCTTGATTGATGTATATAACATACAATGTTATAAAGGGTCTTAGCAAAACTCTGTACATTATTTAATGTGTCTTTTAGGGGCTCTATTCTACCTTATGAGTCTAATATTTTATTGGTTCATTGTATGCCATGGAACATATTATTTAGGATTCCTCTAGTAGCATAAACCGTAGAAACAAGGTCCTCTTACATTTAATCTTCCTCTCCAAACCTAGCTTCCCTCTCCTTTGTCAATGAGAAGAGCTTTTCTTCTTTTATAAACTCAATTGGCTTACTTTATGTCATTATTGTTCTCCTCCTCACTTTTTATAATTTATTTGAGGTTTCATCAAATTTTATAATTAAATTGTGTTCCTTAATGATAATCATGTTTTGTTTGGTCGACTCTCTACTTGCATTTGTTATATCCATATAGGACTCACTAGTAAGTCCTGAGAAGATGTCTGAGTGGATCACTCCATGGTAAGGGGTGAGGATATTTGTGATGGAGGAATGAGAATGGAAGGAGATGAAGGAATTTGTGGATGCAGCATGAGGATAGAAGGATCTAGTAAGGGAGTATAACTGGGAGATGTGGATGGTGAAGGGAAATATGGGATAACCATATTCTCTTTGGACATCTTGGTCTTTGGAAAAGTCTTGATCACATATGTTATGAGGTTGAAATACTCATAGACTGAGACTATCGGTGACTCTATTTTCACACCTTGTGTTATTGATAACCCTAATTGAGTAGAAAGTTTTTCCTGTAAAGGGATTATGGAAAAAATTGATTGAGACACTAAATTTTTAAAATGTGGGATAACCAATGTGGTTTTTAATCCAGGTGCATCAAAAATAGGTTGAGTAACAACAACAAATGTTAGTCCTTACAGGAATTATACAATGGGTGTATAGGTGATAGTCACAAGGTTAGTGGTGGAAGTAGTAATGATATTAACCAAAGAATCCAAAATTGAAGTACTTACAAGAGTAGAGACATTAAAAATACCAGTGGAATCCAATGAAGTAGTGGAAATTACCTATGTTGGATCACTGGAGATGATCATATGGGCAACAACTAGAGCAGATGATGTAATCACTGAAGTGTCAACTATTTTGCATGTTTTCTCCACACCCTTATCCACAAGAGTAGCTTGGTCTTCTTTTCCATTCTACACTTGTTCTATATTATTAGTACGAGAAGGACCATGGCTTGAATTACCACAAGTAAACTTTAGAGGCACATTTTGGGAAATATCAAATGTAGCTTCTCCTTTTGGGTTATATTCACAGTTTTCCTCTACATCCCCTTCTTTGGCAGACTCATCTAAATGTTCTTCTAATAAATATTCCTCCATATAGTCATCTTTTGTGTTAAAGTAAGGGATGCCTAGTGATACATCTGAGTAAGGGGGTGGCATCTCTTCTTCTTACGTGACCCTATGGGTTTGCATAATGGTAGGAGAATACCTTATTACATAAGTTATCACATGAGGAGTAATTGAGATAGTTTTAATATATACTAAAGGAGGAGAAATTAAATGACCAACCACTAGAGCCTAAGGTGGTGGATTTGTTGTAACCGTTATGTAAAAACAAAGATGAATTTTGGTACTAAGGGTATATCTATGTGTAGAGCCTATTTTCTTGTCTTTTAGCTTTAGAACATTCTTTATGAACCTTACTTTCAATTATTCATAAATTTCTCCCTTTATTTCCTCCTCTACCTAGGGTTTCTTAACTTGTTGAGGGGATTTTCCCTCTTTCTCTATTTTGATTGAATCATCCCTTGTATTGGATGGATCATATTGTATCATCTCAATGATACTCATGGACATCTCAACATTCTTCATCCTTATGTAGGCCTTTGAATCATATCAAGATTCAAAAATATTAAATCATACTGATACTCATAATGTCCATAATTTTACTTGAATTGTCTTTGAAACCTATTTATATGTTGTATTATTACACTCCTGAGGTACCAAAATCTGAATTTAGTCAGTTTAAACTTCAAATAACCTCTCTATTTTGAATTCTTGGTTAATTGGTCCCAATTTTGAAACTATTGTCTCCCAATGTTGAAGGGTGTCTTATGATACTTGGCTAATCTATCCCTTCTAAAATTTTCATCAACACTATTAGATAGTTGATAAGTCATCACCTAATCAGCTAGTTTGTTAGACACATGCCTACGTAAATAGAAATGGGCCACTAGTGTACCTTCAACTCTGATTATTGTATGGTCTAGATAGAACCAATGGTCACCTAATGACTTGAGTGATCTCTTGATCTTAGTAGACAGTATTGGTATTTGTTTTCCATTTATTTCCTTATAAACCATGGGATAGAAAGTGTTTTTAATCGTTTGCATATGATACCTATATTTGTAGATATGAAGATTATCAAAGTCATCACATATCTTTTTTTATCCTTTTGGTTCCCAAGAAGTGGTCTCGATAGGGCTAACAATCCCGTATATTGCATCTACCAAATATAAAAGCCTGTGAAAGTTAGTATCTGCTTAGTCATGCATGACCCTTTGGGTTTTTTAATTGAAAATTATGATTTCCCCCAATGGGGGAACACCCTTACCTTCAAAATTTATAGATAGTATAGGGACCCAAACCTCATCCACATGAGTTATATATGGGGCTCTATGTCACCTATTCAACAAGGCCATGACAATTCTGACACTGGGTTTGAATTAGGCAATTGGGACCTTATTCTTCATAGTAAATTTATTAGGATTCTGAGCCCATATTATTAAGGTACCCCCAACACTATTTTTTGAACCATTCATTTATTGTTTTCTTATAATATCTTCAATTGGTCAATATTTTACATTGAATGCTTGTGAACACAACTAAAAATCCTCATCTTTTCATGGCACATCTATGATTGGCTTCTTGAATAGGAGTTCGAGTTTGGTCACCAACAATTCATGGTTGTGCGAGGGATTCCAAAGATAGACTCTAACTTTGTGGTCTTATTTATCTTCTCCACTGATATGTGATAAAACCAACAACTTATTAGTTTCCACCTCTATTTGCCTTAACCACTTTTATATGAGCATGACATTAGGGAGTAGACTTATCTTTACCCTAGTGGCAATCCCATTTAGTTTCTTATTTATCTTAGTGATTTTTTCCATGTAATTTTTAATGTTATGCTACAAAAGGTCATATTTAAGCTTGGCCTAGTAAACCTCTATGAGTGAAGTGAAAAGTGAATTTAATGCATTTTTAACATTGTTCACAATATTGTTTGGGACCTTGACCTTTGTTTCTTTCTCCAATATTATTAATTTATTCTTCATACCCTTGACTACTTTTTCTATAACTTATTAGTGGTTTTCCCACAAATTTAGGGTATTCTTATAATTCCTCTCCACTGATATATTAATTTAAGGCTCTTTCCACATCTTTGATTTGTGTTTTACTCTTCTTTGTTAAGGAGAATAACTCCTCCTCAATCTCACAAAGAGTAGGTATGCCATCTTAGGTGAATTTTCTTGTGGTTATCTTCTTCAGTTTCCCTGTGACATTTTCAAATCTCAATTTAACCTCAAGATGATCATGAGTGATGATATTCGGCCTCTATAATTTTACAAGTTACATGTTTTAAATCCATTAACCTTGAGAATCATCCCTTCTATCGTGTTTTACTATTGTAGGTGCCACATGAGATGCAGACAAAGCTTAGGATATGGCTGAAATGAAAATGATTTGAGGGGAACTAATGATAGGTTATAATGAAGTAGTAGGGGTAGTGGGAATAGGTGAAATGGTATTGGATGTTGAAGTATTCATAGTTGCCTCTAATTGTGTGATATTAGAGAAACAAACCTTATAGAAGTCATCTTGGCTATGTTGGGGATCACAATGGAAATTTTTAGAATATGATATGTAGTCACAAACAAGACTTAGACTAGTGGTACTAGTGGAACATGAGCAGGTGTCCTAGGAATATTAATAACCTGGGTTGTCACAATGACCACTACACTTGTTTAAATAATATTTTTAGTAGTAGGGATTGTTGAAACCAATGGAGGGGGAGTGGAAAAATTAGCATTAAAAAATGAACAGGTTACTAGAATACTAATATGGATATTGGCTATTAACTGGGTTGAAGTAGCCATAATGATAAACTCAGATGTTTGAAAAATTGGTTTAGAAGTAGTTCCCATGGTTTGAGTGTTATGGTTGGGCTACGATATAGTGGCTTGATAAATATAGATTTGTGTAATCCCAAACGGCATAGAAGCATTTATAGAAATAAGAGGCCTAATTTGACTAGTTCCACTCAAAAAAAGGTGAATAAAAGGTGAATCCACATTCAAAGAAGTAGAAACTAGGGTTTTAGTCACATAACTAGAAATTTCCATAGAAGTAGATGAAATAGGAGCATGCCTCATAACTTGTGTAGGTGTTGCCACTATAAAAATTATTGAAGGTGATGTTAGAGGAAATCCTTGTAGTAGCTTCTTCTTTAAACATGGATCTATTTGTTGTGGCTCCTCCTTCTCTTGGGTAAATCATGCATTAGGCTTTTTTTCAATACATTGAAACTATGATTTTCTAACTTCTAGTCTCTGAGGTAGCATGAGTAATCATGTTTCTTGTAACTTTACTTTTAATTTTGTAATATCTGTTAGATTCATATAATTAATATCATTTGGATGTGAATTTTGGTGATAAATCACACTAAACTTCCCTCATAGCAATTTCATATGCTTGATTACTCTTCCATATGTGTCCCAATGTTTAAGCATTTAATCATCTAACTTGAATGAAGGCCTATGTGCTTCTAATTTCTAAATAGAAGGCCAAGTTTTTTAAAGTGTTTTTCCTATTTTCAGTGGTGTGGGTAGCTATGACCTCTAACTTATTTTCTTGAAAATTCATCTCAGTATAATGAAAAAATTGTATTTTATCTCCTACTCATCCAATTTTTTAGATACATAGTATGGTATTTTGAGTGGTATCATCAAAATAACCTCAGTTATTATCATTGTATACAAAGAATAATACCATAGGGCTGAATTGATTTGATGGACTTCCTCATTTCCTATGAGAGTATGGGCATTGGATGTTAATTTATGTCCATGTAAATATGAGGGTAATAGAAATTTTAGATCTATTCCATGTACTCTTGGAAATGGTACACATATAATTTGTTGTGCTGGACATGAATAGGGAAATGAAAGAATTCAACCACTTTAGGAAGTTTGTGTGTTCAAATTTGACTATGGTACAACATGAACCTAAAAATATATGACAATGATACCAAAAATTTGGTGATTTTACGTAAATTTTACAATAAGGTCACAATGAATCCACCTCTTCCAACTATTTAAATGTGATTGGGTTATCATATGGAATAAATTGGGTAATGTGGACACAATGGAAGTCAACAAGTGATTGAATATTTTAGAAACAAATGTGTGAAAATATGTCCTTAGTTTCTCTATTTTGTATCTTCAACAACACTTATTGAACTAAGGCCTCACCAAAGCAAACTACACTATGAAAAAAAAAAAAAAACTAAACTATAAAATTAAATAGACTAAAATAAACTAATTTAATTACTCTAATCCAATATTAATCTTAAACTAAAAAATTAAAATCAACCCAAAATCAATGGGAATGGCATAGTTGATAAGTAGGGATTTAGGTATTGTCCATACACTAGGAGTGAGAGGTCATTTCTTAGCAAATATTTTAGTCTGAGGGCATTTTTTCCCACTATCTAAGAAATATGATATGAACCTATCCATAGTGGTTCCAATTTTTCATGTTTGACTTTCTTCTCATGGGATTCATCTCATACTAAGACAAATTCCAAAATTTTGAAAGATTTTACTTTCGCCCTTTTATTGAACCATCTCTTATCTATGTCTTGATATTTTCTAAAATTTTGTTGGGCTTCATCTCATGTATCTTCCATTTGAAGGATGTTGAGAAATATTGATTTCACTCAGTCGTCTCCTCCCATTATTCATGCATGAGTTGATAAGTGGGAAACTTCAATTTGAAGGGGAATTTTGGCTCTTGTCCATAAATTAACAGAAATGGATAAGATTTTAATGTTGGTATACATTATTCCCTTAGCCTATAGCCTATATTGAGACATGTGTAGCTAACTTGTGGCTATCATAATATTTAATTGAATCATATGATCATTTATATAGTTTCATATTAGTATTAGGTTTGGCCTAAGTTGTTTCTAGAGCATAATTAGGGCATATATAGGAGGTATTGGTTAGTATTTTATCATCATATTGTGAATTATATTCATATTGCATGGTTGTGGAGTTTTTCCCCTTGAATAGGTTAATAATTTAGTCATATATTATGTTCTATTACAATCATATTGTGATCTGATTCTATGATTTTATTCTAGTTTTGAAGTAATTTCATTACAAGTGGAATCAGAGCTTTGATTTGTGACAAAGGGTGGGCAAAACCCTAATTTTGGAGAATCACTTATATTTTGAAATCCATTGCAAAAAATTCTATAGTATTTTAGTGGAGTTGGTGAATCATTCAAAGACACTACAATCAAAAAAATTATGGATTGGTGATTATTTTTGAGTGAATTATTGTAGTTTTATGGGTTTTTTACAAATTCGCTCTACAAGCCACATTTTAAGGATTTTTTATAATTTATTTACATTTTCAAAAATATTGAAAAAATATAATGGAGGTCTATTATTTGATTGTTTTTACTTGAAAAAAACATAGGTTAGAAATGTCTTAGTCAAAGTTCCATCAAAGGTGAAAATAAAATTAGGCATTATCAAGCCTTTTAATGGCAGGACAATAAAATAGGGGCCAAGACAAAAGTTCCAAAACTCTAGGTAAAACTCCTAAAAAAGAGGAGATGGAGTCAGTAATGGAAATTAGTGGATATTTTGTTCCAAAATTTTCTTCAATGGATTATAAGGTGATCTAGCTTGAGTATAGTGTGTAAAACATATAGTATGATATAGTGAAAATCAATCACCAATTGGATGAGCTTGAACAAAGACTCAATAAAATTTTGATTTTTTAAATGAATCCACAAAATAAATCATAATTAATTACTACTCAAACCAACCATTGTGGATATTCTGTTTAACCTAATACAATCCCTATTATAACTCGTATTCTTCCTTTTCGTAGTTCCAATTTGGGACCACAAAACATAATGCCAAAACTAGAAATACATAAGTTTGATGGGAAGGATGAAGTCACCTAAATAAATTAAATGGAATTTATTTTTAGGTACATTAGATCTTAGGTAGATAGAATGTGGTAATGGCATCTTTATGATTGGAATTGAGTAATTCATTTGATATCATTGGCTTTACGCTTAAAATAAGAAGGGTTTCAGTGTCAATTGGTCAAATTTTATTGGTGAATTACAGTTACAGTATTGTAATAGTGTGTTGGAGAATTACTTTAACCAATTATAAAAGCAACAAAAAATAAGATCTATCAGTGATTATTTGCAATAGATCCATAATCTATCTTACAGGTGGAGACAATCACAATTGAAAATTTTAATGAAATATTTCTTGACAAGCTCAAGGATCACATACAACCCAAGGTGTATATGCTTAATCTGAGTTCTATCTCTAAGGATATTATCATCACATGTAGATCAAAGGAAAATGCACTAGTCACTAAAAGGTATCCATTCACAAGTATAAGATATATGATCGCTCCAACATAATCATTCCCTTAGCCTACTAGATTAACTCCTCAACAAACTAGAGAGAATAGAGTGAAAGATTTGTGTATTTAAAACTATGATAGCAAGTATAGTCAAGGACATAACTATGTATAAAATAAATTGTTCTACATAGAAGGTGCTAATGAAATAAAATTTTAAAGAATTAGCATGGGAGGCTGATGATGAGCCAGAGGAGGAATCATAAAAACCCCCAACAAGCTATTTTTTGCCATGAACTATGTGGTATTATCACTCCACAAACCCTTAAGTTAGTAGGTTTTCTAAAAAAATAGAAGGTGGCAGTATTGATTGACTCGAACAATACTCACAATTTCATCAACAATAAAATGGTTGTGTTTGAACTATTTTTCTATCCAACTCTACCAGTGCTAGAGTTTAAATCATGATTATCGATAGTGGCATAATTAGTTGTTCCAAGAAATGACATAGTATTAAACTCTCCATTAGAGATAATCTATAAGACAGCCCTGTGTTTTTTATTCCTATGGGTGGAGAAGACATTGTGTTTGGAATCAAATGGTTAAGTACCTTGGGAATGATTAAGATGAATTTACAAGAGATATTAATGTGTTTCCATTATGAGGGCATGAAATTTGAACTACATGGGTTATGTAAAAAGTCACCATAATTGATGAGTTCTCAATAGAATCATAATATTATAAAAATGGGATCAAATGGGTTTGTGGCTCAACTATTTTCAATAGAGGCACAACCATGAAAGGGGTCTACACCACCTGATCTATAGGCTATTATGGGGGAGAATTCAAGAGTTTTTAGTGATATGTTAAAAGTACTTCCTCCCAAAATAGATCATTATCACACATTTCATCTAGTGCCAAGATTCTAACCACCCAACATCAAGCTTTACAGGTACCCATATGTCTAAAAGAGTAAGATTTAGAAGATGGTACAAGATATATTGGAAGCATATATTATCCATCATATTCAGAGTGCTCATTCCTCTCTAATTTTGATAATGCGTAAGAATGATGACACCTACCACATGTATCTTAACTACAGGGAACCCAATAATTACACCATCAAATATAAGTTCCTTGTTCATATAATTGATTATTTACTATATGAATTACATGGTGTTATTTATTTTACAAATCTTGATCTTCATTTTAGGTATCATCAAATCGAAATTAAAGATGACTATATTCATAAGATAATTTTCAGAACCCATGAGGGACATTATGAATTTTTCATGATTAATTTTGGCCTCACTAATGCACCATCTACATTTCAAAGTCTAATGAACTAAAAAAATTGACCATATCTGCATAAATTTATTTTTTTATTCTTTGATGATATTTTAATATGCATCAAAACATGGTAAAAACACTTGCATCTTGTGAACCAAGTTCTGGATGTTCTTGAATAACACCAAATTTATGCCAAGCCTTTTAAATGCACTTTTAGAGTCAATAAGATTGAGTATTTGGCCACATTGTTTTACATTAGGTGAACAAGGAGTATCAACAAAATATCAAGGCTATGGTAGAATGGAAAATGCCTAAAACCCTTCAAGGATTATTAGAGCTTATAATTCACTACATCGTTTTGTAAAATATTATGATAACATAGTAACACCACTCACTAACTTATTGGAAAATTAATCCTTTCATTAGAATGAGGCAACCACCCAAGCATTTTAGAATCACAAGGAGGCCATGTGCACAACCCCAATTCTTGATACTCTAGACTTCTTTAAAATTTCATTGTGGAATGTGATGCTTCAATAGATGGCATGGGAGCAGTATTAGTGAAAGAAGGATAACCCATTTCATTTGAGAGTTGCCAACTCAGGATAAGAATTTGTTAAATATTATTTATGAGAAGGAAATGATGGAAATCCTTCACATATTAAAACAATTGATATCATATCTGATGAGAATGCACTTCAAATTGAAGACAAAACCTAGTAGTCAAAAATACTTATTGGAATAGAGATTGTAATTACAAGAACAAAAAAAATGGGTTACTAAGATGTTGGGATATGTCTTTGATATTGTATAAAAGGTATAGAGATGAATTACAAAGATGGTTATATCAAGCATTAATCATGAAAAACATAAAGAATGCATAAAGAACTAACAATCTAGGCCAACCTATTCAATAGGATTTGCAAATGACAGTAAGAAGTAATTAAAAGAAAGCACATATGTCTATTACCTTCCTAAGAGTGTTCCACCATTAAAAAGTGACTATAAGCATGTTTTCCCCCTTGATTTGGATTTCTTGTCTTTATCAACAATGGATGCTAAGCTCTTCCATCATCTCAAGATCACAATGTATAATCTAGGCTCATGATGTGAAATTAATCTATGTATATCAAATGAAGCTATCCTATTGCAAAAAAATCATTTATCAAACTACACAAATGACTTGTGGAGAGAATCTTGCATTATAATTTTACAAAATTTAAGCTTTAAAATGTGATTGAGAGGCCTCTTATTTATATATTTTCCAAATTGATTAGGGTCAACCATGACCATCCATGTCAAGATCAAGATGTGTGGCCATGAATTAATCTAATTATGTAATTAAAATCCATAAATATCCTCATAATTATTTGGGAGAAAGAGGCATTAAAGAGGAATGGTAAGCCATAATCTTGATATTTGTTACATTTATGGCTTATGGATGTCACCCCAAAAATGACCTCATTTAATGATGCAGTTAATAGGAATCAATTTCTAATAAAGAAATATTCAATTTGCTCCATGGAAGTCTTACTTAAGCTCATAATTTGGTTTAATTTACCTAAATAAGATTAATTAATTTTAGTTCAATTCTTTTGAAATTGGAACACAATTAATCAAACAAGTTAGAAAGTCATATTACTAGATTGTAATTTGACTCGGGAGGAATTAAAGGCAATGTTGGTTACGTATAGACCATCATCACATTTAGGATTTTGTCGACACAAAATAACACAAGCACATGAAGTGTGCATATGAATTAGAAGAAAAGAGTGATCCATAGTACCAAAATGTGTTTTCATCATTTTGACTCGAAATGATTTGAGAAAAGTTAGGAATCACATAAAATTCATTACCCCATTTAAGGATACATTATCCTAACTTAACACTTGTATATGACAAGCTCGAAACATTTAGTGTGTTTAAGGATTTTGGCCCAAATTATACATTTTAGAAAATTTCAAGTAAGATTTATAATTTTAACATAAATGTGTTAGGAATTAGATGTCTACATTTTTCCCCTTTTTGAGAAGGCGTAGCAAAACATTCAGGTGAAGCAACATCTTTTCAAAGAAAAGAGTTTTCAAGAAGAAATTGGAAATGACCCCTGATGCCCCCTCGATAGGACATACTAGGATGAAAGAGAAGGATGGAATCTTGAAAAGAGAGAGAAAGTGAGATTAACTTGTGGAACAAATTACACCCAAATGAACTAATGCTTGCACACGTTAATTCCATCAATAATCAAAATATAATTAGAATAAAATGGGCCCCAAGCATGGGGAAATGGGAAGGATATAATCCAAAAATAGAAGCAACATACTTTGAACACACCCAAAATTAGGATGCAACCTGCACATTTTAGAACTGATCAATCTCGAGACAAGTTGCACACTAAAATATTGATAGAATAAGGGTAAAAGTCCACAGAGTTTGGAATTATAATAAAAGTAGAATCATGTCTCTAAAGATATAATAAATAATAATATGCTCCATTAGAATGGATTTGATCATTTAATAAATAATTTTTCCCCAGTAGGGCTGATTTTGATCATTGATAAGGAATGGCTTGCCCCTGTAACACTGATTTAGATTTGTGAACTAGTTCAAATGTTGTGCCCCAACATGGGAAATTTGATAAGAAATAGCTCAAAGATATAACATAATACATAGATTAAAGATGAGTGAGTGCAAACATAGATGTGATTGTGTAATGGCTACAAAAGCCACAAAAAACTAGGCATACGAGGATGCACAAAGTGATGAAAGAGATGAAAAGATGAATAAAGATGGTCGCGCTGACTTGAGATATGTCATATATCCAAGTGCTACCTACATATTCCAAATGGACCTCAAGCCAATGTAGTTCACCTAAAAGTAAGAGATAATAGAATGAGGGATGAATAAAATTGATGGTTAGATCAAGCATTAGTCATGAAAAACACAAAGAATGCATAAAGAACTAAAAATATGCCTATTAAGAGTGTTCCACCATCCAAAAATGGCTCTAAGTGTTTTTTTCCCCTTGATTTTGAGTTCTTATCTTTGTCAACAATGTGTAGAGATGGATTACAAAGATTTTTAGATCAAGAATTAATCATGAAAAACATAAAGAATGCATAAAAAACTAACAATTTAGGTCAACCTATTCAACGAGGTTTGTAAATGACAATAAGAATCAATTGAAATAAAGAACATATACCTATTACCTTCCCAAGAGCATCCACCATCTAAAAATGGCTCCAAGCATGTTTTTCAGCAATGAATGATAAGATCCTCCATCATCTCAAGATCACCATGTATAATCTAGGATCATGATGTGAAATCAATCTATATCTATGAAATGAAGATATCCTATTGCAAATAAAGCCTTTATCAAACTACATAAATGACTTGTGGAGAGAATCTTGCATTAAAAGTTTACACAATTTAAGCTTAAAAATGTGAGTGAGAGGCCTCTTATTTATAGAGTTTCCAAATTGATCGGGATCAACCATGACCGTCCATCTCAATATCAAGATATGTGGCCATGAATTAATTTGATTATGTAATTAAAATCCATAAATATCCTCATAATGATTTGGCAGGAAGGCGAATTAGAGAGGCAGAATAAGCCATAATCTTGATATTTGTTGCATTTATGGCTTATAGATGCCACCCCAAAAATGACCTCACTTAATGAAGTAGTTAATAGGAATCAATTTTCAATAAATATGGAATTCTTACCTAAGCTCATAATTTGGTTTAATTTGCCTAAGTAAGATTAATCAATTTTCGTGCAATTCTTTTGAAATTAATGTACAATTAATCAAACTAGTCAGAGAGTCATATTACTGGATCATAATTTAACTCAGGAAGAATTAGAAAGTGATTTTAGTTACATATGGATAGTCATCCTATTTAAAATTTTATCGACACAAAATAACACAAGCACATGACATGTGCTTATGAATTAGAATAAAAGAGTGATACAGAGCACCAAAATACATTTTTGTCATTTTGACTCGAAATGATTTGAGAAAAGTTAGGAATCACATAAAATGCATTGCCCCATTTAGGGATACATTAGCCTAAATCAGCACTTTTATATGAGAAGCTCAAACTATTTAGCATGTTTAAGTGATTTTGGCCCAAATTGTGCATTTTAATAAATTTTGAGTAATATTGACAATTTCAACACAAAAGTGTTAGGAATTGGATGTCTACATTTTGCCCCTATTTGAGAAGGCATAGAGAGACATTTAGGCAAAGAAACCTCTTTTCAAATAAAATATTTTTCAAGAATAAAATGGAAATGACCCTTAATTCCCCCTCAAGAGGACATACTAGGATGAAATAGAAGGATGGACTCTCAAAAAGATAGAGAAAGTGAGATTAACCCATGGAACAAATTACACCCAAATGAGTTGATGTTTGCATGTGTTGATTCCATCAATGATCAAAATATAATTAGAATAAAATGGGCCCCAAGGATGGGGGTAATGGGAAGGATACAATCTAAAAATAGAAGCGACCCACTTTGAACACACCCAAAACTAGGGTACAAGCTATGTGCTTTAGAACTAATCAATCCTGAGACATGTTACACACTAAAATATTGCCAAAATGAGGGAAAAAATCCACAAATTTTGGAATTAGAAGAAAAGTATAATCATGTCTCTAAAGATATAATAAATAATAATGTGCTCCATTAGAGTGGATTTGATCATGTAATAAATAATTTTGCCCCCGTAGGGTTGATTTTAATCATTGATAAGGAATGGCTTGCCCCTATAGGGCTGATTTAGACTTGTGAACCAATACAAATGTTGTGGCCCAGCATGGATAATTTGGTAAGAAATAGATCAATTATATAACCTAATGCATAGATTAAATATGATCGGGTGCAAACATAGATGTGATGGTGTAATGATTGCAAAAGCCATAAAAAACTAGGCATATAAGGATACACAAAGTGATGAAAGAGATAAAAAGAAGAATAAAGATGGTCGAACTAACCTAAGATACGTCATGTATCCAAGTGTTGCCTACATAGTCCAAATGGACCTTAAGCCAATGTAGTTCACCCAGAAAGGGGAGAGAATGGAATGGGAGATGAAGAAAACTGACTAGGGTTCAATTAGACTCATTATGTATGCCAAGAGATGCACATCTAAGTATAGATTCAGGTGCTAATCCTATTGAGCCTAGTATATAATTAGTGATCTTGAGAGTTATTCATCAGAGTTGTATTGACATTGAGACTTGAATTCAGAGCACAAAGTGTTTGCTATAGCAAAAGAAATTAGGTATCATAAGTATGAGTAACTTATAATGACATGTCATTTTGATTGCGCTAAGCCGATTCAAACATGAATACCTATAACTAATGATAGTGGTAGAAAAATGACCAAGACCAAAGTTACATTTATGTACATGTTTAAAAAAACAAAGACAAGGATAAAAACAAAACATAAATGAACCTAACTCAAAATCAATATATGAATAATCAAGATTCAAGTAGGAACAAGAATATTTAAAAATAAAGCAAGAACAACTTAATAATATGAGATCAAGATATGAATAATCAAGATCCATATGAACCATCAAGATGTACTTGGAAAAAGAAACAGAAGAACAAGACCAAATAGGAATATAAAAGACCAAGAAGTAACAAGAAGAAACAGCCAAAGGAAAGAAAGAAATAATAAAATGAAGGTAGTTAATAGGAATCAAGCATTACAAAGATGTAGAGATGGATCACAAAGATGCAGTTAATAAGAATCAATTTCAAATAAATAAATACTCAATTTTCTGCATGGAATTCTTACTTAAGCTCATAATTTGGTTTAATTTGCCTAAGTAAGTTTAATCAATTTTAGTGCATTTTTTTGGAAATTGGTGTACAATTAATCAAACTAGTCCAAAAGTCATATCACTGGGTCATAATCTGAATCAAGAAGAATTAGAAGGTGATGTTAGTTGTGTACAAACTGTCATCCCATTTAGGATTTTGTTGACATAAAATAACACAGACACATGACGTGTGCTTATGAATTAGAAGAAAAGAGTGATCTAGAGCACCAAAATGCATTTTTGTCATTTTGACTCGAAATGATTTGATAAAAGTTGGGAATAACATAAAATGCATTTCCCCATTTAGGGATACATTAGCCTAAATTGGCACTTGTATATGATAAGCTCAAGCCATTTAGTGCATTTAAGTGATTTTGACCCAAATTATGTATTTTAGTAAATTTCAAGTAAGATTGACAATTTCAACACAAATGTGTTAGGAAATGGATATCTACATTTTTTCCTTATTTGAGAAGGCATAGCGAGACATTCAAGTGAATCAACATCTTTTCAAAGAAAATATTTATCAAGAAAAAACTAGAAATGATCACTGATGCCCCCTCGAGAAGACATACTAGGATAAAAGAGAAGGATGGACTCTCGAAAAGAGAGAGAAAGTGAGATTAACTCATGGAACATATTACACCCAAATTAACTAATGCTTGCACGTGTTGATTTCATCAATGATCAAAATATAATTGGAATAAAATGGGCACCAAGAATAGGGGGAATGGGAAGGATACAATCCATAAATATAAGTGACATACTTTGAAGACACCCAAAACTAGGGTGCAAGCTACTCACTTCAGAACTGGTCAATCTCAAGATAAGTTGCACACTAAAATATTACCAGAATGAGGGCAAAATTCCATAGATCTTGGAATTATAAAAAAAGGATAATCATGTCTCAAAATATAGAAGAAATAATAATGTGTTCCATTAGAGCAGATTTGATCATGTAATAAATATGTTTTCCCTAGTAGGGCCAAATTTTTTCACTTATAAGGAATGGCCTGCCCTTGTAGGGCTAATTTATATTTGTTAACCAGTTCAAATGTTATAACCCAATGTGGGCAATTTGGTAAGTAATAGCTCAAGGATATAACCTAATGCATAAATTAGAGATGAGCAGGCACAAACATAGATGCGATGGTGTAATGGTTGCAAAAGCCACAAAAATCTAGGCATATAAGGATCCACAAAGTCATGAAAGAGATGAAAATAAGAATGAACATGGTCGAGCTGACTTGAGATATGTCATGTATCTAAGCGTTGCCTGCATAGTCCAAATGGACCTCAACCTAATGTAGTTCACCCAGAAGTGGGAGAGAATGGAATGAGGGATGAATAAAATTGACCAAGGTTTGATTAGACTCATGATGTATGCCAAGAGATGTACATCTAATCATAGAGTCAGGTGTTAATCCTATTAAGCCTAGTTTATAAGTGGTGGTCTTGAGAGTTGTTCATCAAAGCTATATTGGCATTGAAACTTGAATCCAAAGCACAAAGTGCTTGCTATAGAAAATGAAATTAGGCATCATAAGTATGAGTAACTTATAATGACATGGCATTTCAATTGTGTTGAACTAGTTCAAATGTGAATACCTATAACTAAGGATAATGATAAAAAAATGACCAAGACCAGAGTTACAACTATTTACAATTAAAAAAAAAATAAAGACAAAGATAAAACAAAACATAAATGAACCTAACTCAAAATTGAGATATGAATAATTAAGATTCAAGTAGGAACAAGAATGTCTGAAAAAAATCAAGAACAACTTAATAACAGGAGATCAATATATGAATAATCAAGATCCATGTGGACCATCAAGATGTTCTTGTAAAAAGAAATAGATGAATAAGACCAAATAGGAAAACAAAAGACCAGGAAGAAACAAGAAGAAATAGCCAAAGGAAAGAAAGAATTAAATAAAATAAAGAGATGGAAAAACACAACAAAACACCAATAAAAATAAAATAAACACACACAAACAAAAACTAAGTTAGTGTAGTTTGAAAATAATTGTTTGATCATTCATAGTAGAGGTGTTACTTTTTACAACAATGTAATGAGAACAAGGAAGTGGATGGCCGAGCTAGCTCTAGATGTATAAGACAAGTGGACACTACCTACATAGTTCCATAGATGTATGGTCCAACATGAACTTCATGCCGAGCTAGCTCTAGATGTATAAGGGAAATAACACAGAAGAAATGGGGGAAGAGAAGAAAAGGAAGTGGATGGCCGAGCTAGCTCTAGATGTATAAGACAAGTGGACACTACCTACATAGTTCCATAGATGTATGGCCCAACATGAACTTCATGCCAAATGTGGTTCTCCCAAGAAATAGGATAGAAGAAAAAGGTGATGACTAGAAACTATGATTAATTTTGTAGAAGAAAAGAGGAGATGGGACAAATGAGAATGGTCTTGTAAAATGGTGAGCTAATAGGACAAGATACTTGAAAAATGGCAAGAGCTTGAAATGATTGCTTGTATAACAACAAGTTGATAGGATGGTTACTTGCAAAATAGCAAGAGCGTGGAGATCAAAATGTACAAAAGTGTAAGATAATGTTTTTGTTCTTTTGTGGATCATTTTCAAATGTTTTTGGTGTTTTTGGGATAAAATATGTACAAGTGAAACTGACTAATCAAGGAGATGTTCGTCTAAGAGTAGAAGTTTCAATAATAGCTACGCTAACTGTAATGATCTATGCTCACAAATTGATGAGAGCAAGAATTATAATAAGGCAATAATTTATACCCAATATAATCAACATAATAGAACAGTATGTACTGCGAGATAAAATCTAAAGAACCATCTAATAGGCAAAGATATTGAGCTGAAGATGTGTTCATGTTCACTTATCTATAGAAGAAGCTGTAATATGTTATGCCTATTGATCTGATTTGTAGAATTGGCATTGAATGTGATCATAATGCCTACGAGTCATAATCAAGATCATAATTGGTCAAGAGATAAAAGTGAGTGAGTTATAATAGCCTAAGACATGAAAAGAATGTGGTTCTTGAAAAGAATAGTCCAAACTGAATGGGGTTCAAAAGAGGATGGTATAGAATGAATATGGTCCAAAAGAGGATGTACTAAGGGAGGATAAAATTTGTTTATATTTCCAATGGTCCAAATGCTTTTACTATCCAAAGTCATGAAATTAATATGGTTATCGAAAGAACAGTTCAGGGTAGGTCAAAATACTATGGTCCATAAAAGGATGATCTAGGATATAATGGTAGGATAAAATACTTCAGCACATGTTTCCCCCAAGTAAGGGGTCTTGTAGACAATGGTTCAAAGTTGTTCAAGTGTAGAACCTCTTAAGGTGCATAATATTCATGGGTTCTAAAATTTCTTGACCATTTTTAGTACCCAATCGATATGCCCCTGATCCATAGTTTGCCTAGATAATATATGGTCCCAACTAATTAGGTTGGAACTTACCTTTTTTCTTGCATTCAGCATTCATGAACTTTTGTTTCTCTTTCAAGACCAAATCACCAATCTCAAAATATTGAGGGAGAATGTGCTTGTTGTAACTTCTTCATAATCTGTTCTGATAGGCTTGTAAGTTTTTTAGGGCATCCAAATGCTTACGATCAAGAATTTCTAGTTATTTCAACCTCGAGACTCTATATTCTTTATCATCTTCAATATATTCCAAAGATACTCGCAATGAAAGCAACTCGATCTCAATTGGGATAATAGATTATGTGCCATAAACAAGGGAGTATGGAGTGGCTCATGTAGGTGTTCGATGACTAGTTTGATAAGCCCAAAGGGCAAGAAAGATTTGCAAGTGCTAATTGTGCCCAGCATCATTGCCAATATTCTTTAAAATGGTTACAATGGTTTTGTTTGATGCCTCGACTTGTCCATTACCTTACAGGTTATATGGTGTGGATTTCTTGTGTTTGATTTTGAATTTTGTACAAAGGTCTTTTATATATGTTTACAAAAGATCTGCCATTATCAGATATAATATGAGCTGGAATGTCATATCAATAGATGATATGGTAATGAATGAATTTGGCTATCTACTTCTCGATGACATAAGTGAGAGGAATGGCCTCAATCCACTTAGTAAAGTACTGGGTATCAGTTAAAATGTCTTTATGGCCATCTAAATATGTTGGGTTTATTTTTTTGATGAGATCGAGGCCCTAAGTAGAAAATGGCCATGGTGTTATGATCGACTGTAGCAGTAAGGAAGGTGTGTGTATCAAATTTCCATGTTGCTAATAAGCAACACACCTCACATAATTGCAAACATCTATCTCTATTTTTGGCCAATAATATCCTATTCTAAGGAGCTTTTTAGCTAAGACTACACCATTGGTGTGGGCCCCACACATTCCTTCATTTAACTTCCTTCAATGCTAGCTTGGATTCTCTTGAAGATAAACAATAAATTAACACTCCATCATAGCCTTTGAAATAAATCACATTTCCAAGGAGGGCATAATAGGCTAGACAGTGAAGGAATAGTTTATGTTGGTTTTTGGGTAAGCCAAGTGGATAAACGTGAGCATGGAAGTAATTATAATAGTCCTGATACCAAGGTAGTTTAGATGGGGGATTAGGAATAAAAATGGCATATACCCTATCTAAATTTGGGATAATATGCACAAGATGTAGAGTATTCTCAGTCAAAAATTGATACTCTTTAGCACCTCCATCAATCTATATCATTGACCCAATTATTGCCATTGCATCGATAAATCTATTGTTTGCCCTTAGTACTTGTTCAAACTATAGGGATTTAAAATGAACCTTAACATTATCCATGATTTGCTTGTAAGGAACAAGCTTGTCATCTCTAGTTTGATATTAATCAATGGTTTGATTGATGATTAATTGGGAATTACCATAGACTATTAAGTGTTTAATATCCCACTGAATTACAAGATGAAGTCCTACAAGAAGTACCTCATACTCGGTCATATTGTTGGTACAATGAAATAATGTAAAAAGCTTTAGGAATCAAATGCCTTTATGGTGTAATCAACAATAATTTGGCTCCATATCTATGAGAAGTGAAGGAACCATCAAAATATAGTTTTCATTGTTTAGGTTCATGCTGAACTTCTTCCACTATCATGATAGAATCATCTGGAAAGTCAAATATGAGTGGTTGAGTGTCTATAATAGAAGCTTCTACAAGTGGATCAGCAATAACCTGCCCCTTAATAGCTTTTTGATTTTGATACTCAACATCAAATTCACTTAGGATTATGACCCATTTTTCCATACATCCTATGAGAGTTGCCTTGGATAATAAAAACTTGAGAGGATCCACCTTAGTGATGACAATTATTTTGTTGTTCAACATATAATGTCACAACTTTTGGGAAGCGAAGACCATAACTAAACACATCTTCTCAATAGGTGTATAATTATGTTCATAATCCACCAGTGTGTAAATTAAATAATATACTACATGTTCTTTATCTTGATCATCATGTTGGGCCAAGAGTACCCCTAGTGCTTGCTTAGTTGTTGATATGTAAAGGAGCAGTGATTGTCTAGGTGTTGGCAATCTTAAAACTAGAAGGTTGGCCAAATATGTCAGGAGCTTCACAAATGCTAACTGAGAGTCTTCATCCCATTGAAATGTGACATCTTTCTTCAAGAGATCGGTAAATGGGTGGGACTTATTTTCCAGTTGAAAAATGAAATTGTAGATTGACTAGATCTTTCCTTGCAGGCTTCAGAGCTGTTTAAGATTTGAAGGTGGAGGCATTTCAACAATGGACCTACCCTTAGCAGGTTTAACTTCAATCCTTCTTTAAGATATAATTAAACCTTGTAATTTCCTTGAAGTTACTCCAAAGACACACTTCTTAGGATTCAGGTGGACTTAATATTCATGAAGCCTCTCAAAAATTCTTCATAGAATGTAAGGATGTCTAGCATGTGTTCTTCATTTTACTAGTATGTCATTAACATAGTCCTCAATAATATTATGCATCATGTCATGAAATATGATAGTCATGGCATGCTAATATGTGGCTCCAATGCTCTTCAAGCCAAATGACATGACTTGGTAACAGAATGTTCCCCACAAAGTGGTGAATGCAATCTTGTGTTGATCTTCTTGGGCTATCTTGATCTGATTGTATCCATAAAATCCATCCATGAGCAACAACATATCATACCCAATATTAGAATCAATGATCATGTCGATGTCGGGTAGAGAAAAATCATCTTTAGGGCATGTTTTATTCATATCTCTGAAATAGATATAAAGATGTATACCCTGTGGCTTCTTACTAACTGTAACTATGTTGGATATCCATTTGGAATAGTCCAGCAGTCTAATGAAACCTGTTCCTAATGAATTCTCAAATTTAGCTATAATTAAGAGAGAAATGTGTGGATACATCTTTCTCAATTTTTGATTAACTGGTTTGTCATCTGGATGAACCATAAGTTGATGCACTACCAAGTGTGTGTCTAAGCCTGGCATGTTTGAATATGCCCATGCAAAAATGTTAATGAAATCCATCAAAATGGATATAATATGCTCATGTTTTGCTTCAATAAGGGAAGCTCCAAGATAAACAATTTTGGGACCATCGTATGTTCCCAATTTCACTTCAACTGAGTTCTCTAAAAGAAGTGTGGACCCATCTTCAATAATAATAGGCAAGGTGTGATCATGATCATCTTATTTTGCTACATCTTTGTATTCCTCCCAAAGCTCTAGATAATGTGATAAATTAGAATCTGCCATCTCAAGTAATGGCCAAGTAACAAAAACCTCTAAAAACTCAAGAGTGAGACTCGCAAACATTTATAGTTATTCTAAAGATATTATTGTATTGTCTATAGAGCTAGGACTTGATGGACCTTCTACGTCCTTAGGAGATGAGAAAGCTTTCTCATCCAAGAGCGCTTGAAATAGGTTTTCACTTGAGAGCTTATCTTTTTCTTTACTTTTTCCCTGATCAACAAGCACCCTAAAGAGGTTTTTACTCAAAGATCTCAATGTATTATCTTTGTTATGACCAATAATGTTTGTTTGATCTCCAAAGTAGATAAAAGGATCCAATGAAAAATCAAATCATGGTTTTTGATTGCCAATAGGCAATCTGTCTCTTAGGCCCATGTGTTCTACAATTGATTCTTCGTTCTAAAACTCATCAAGATGTATGATTGAATTTTACTGGTCCCAATCAATGAGTTCATGATGGCAAAGGCATAAGGAACAATGAGGTTCCAATTCAATAAGGGAAGCTCCAATAGGACCTAGGGTCTTGCTTTAGTAAGGGAAGCTCCAATAGGATAATGGGGTGTTATGGTCATAATGGCATTTTGATCAAATAAATCCAAGCCAACAAGCTCATCAAAAAGGCTATAATGGGATGCTACATCACTGTCAGGAGTCTCATCATTAGTAGATTCAAAATAATCACTATTAAAAGTCATGAGGTCACCCCTAGGAGGTATAAATTTGAGACCATGATTTAAATTAGGTACTCCAACTGATAAAGGTTCTATAATTCTTTAGGCTCATGGGCCAATGATACTTCTTGTATAATCAAGATGGTCCATGATCTGATCAGGGATATGATATTTTGGACTCTGAAAGCAATCAATAATGTCATTATAATATAACCAATCTCCTTTTGTGAAAGCCTCTTGATATTATTTTGGTAAAGTAGTAAGTATAAATACCACATGTGGTTTTCATTGATGTTTCTTCTGTTGCTAGATCAAGTTGGGTCCATTTGGGTTCTTTGAAGGTTTTGGCTTACCAAATTTTTTAGGAGACTTAGATAAATTTTCAACATGGAAGGCATCATTAAGATGGTACATGTAAATGCCCACATCTTCTATCACAACCTATTTTGCAAGAGCTACAGGAAATGGGTCAGCCAAAGTGAAAGTGAGGTCACTTGGATTGATATAATTGGATGGAGGTGGATGTGAAACTATTGCTATGGTATTTTGTGTGACAAATTCAAAACTTGGATAATAGTTATAATTGTGTAACTCACCCTCTAGATGTTTGCAATACTGATAAGTTTGTTGATCGGTGGGAATCGTAACCTTGATCCCATCATGGGGAAACTTAAGGCACTGATTCAAGGTGGATGAAATGACTTGTACTTCATGGATCCAAGGATGACCAAGAAGTATGTTATAAGGGAACTCAATATACATAATATGAAGCAATGTGTGGCAGGAAACAAACCCAATAATGATCGATAAATGAATGGTACTAGAAGACTCCCTCTTAGCATTACCATAAGCCTTTATGGTGATCATCTTTAGCTGGATGTCCTTCATAGTATAGTCCAATATCTATACCAATTTGAAGGAAATTATGTTCAACCACAAACCATTGTCTATAATAACCCATTTGATCTTATGGATTTCAATGATAACCTGAATGTATAGTGGGTTGTTATGGTTGAGACCTAGGGTGGACATATCTTTTTGATCAATTGTAAGCTGACAAAATAAAGACAAATGTCTCACTAGTGTTTGGAACTGTTCAAGATTTATATCTTTGGGAATAGTTGATTCTTGTAAAAGGTTGTTCAAAATAGTTTTATGGACTAAAAACATATGCAAAAGATCCAAAATGGAAATCTGTGTAGGGGTTTTGCTCAATTGGTCTGATAGACTATAATGCTTCTCAACATTAGGACAAGACAGTTTGGATTTGGCTAGCACAATGTTAGGATTTGTATCTGAAGGCACAATATTCACATCAAGTTCTATGGAAGAAGAGGACAAAAAGAATCTAACTTGCAAGAATTGATTTATGACTACGTAACCTAAAGGTGGCAAAGAGCCATTATAATCAGAATATGAAGGCAAAAGGCCTTGGAGGGTGACTCGCAGGCATCTAGCTATATTGGAGCAATTTTAAGTCAATGAGGATCCATTGTAATTAGAAGGATGTTGTCTAGAAATAGTAACCCGTGAAACTGGAGTTGTAACAGAATTGCTTGAACACATTGTGGCATTATTAAAGGCAGAGAGTGTTGGCCCTATAATATTAGGTCCTATAATATGAGGAGTATGAGATGGTTTCTAGGGTTTGATAGTAACAATGGTAATGTAGGTTATACAAATGCATCCCACGATGTTTTTATATCCGTAAGGCATGTTATTATAACCCAAGTTGTAAGTGTGGGTATTATGATCCAGATTACGATCATGCTAATTATAATTTTAACCTTGATTCTCGTTATGATTTTTCCACTAATTTTATCCTTAGTTTTATTGATTTTTCCTTGGTGGTTATTGATTATGTTGAGGAAATATATCTTGGTAGATTCTTATATCCTGGTTAGTGTTTTGTGGGGCAAGCTTGATCTTAACTTCACCATTTTTGATCAAATATTTAATAAGGTTCCACAATTGGATGTAATGATAAGCTTTGTGACCAACAACATGATGGAAGTTTCACCACTCATTTTCCTTGTACGAATCTATCTTTGGTTGATCTAGAGGAAATGGCCTTGGTATCGGCTATATAATCAGGTTAGCTGCTATGAGCTTTTGGAATACTATTTGAATAGGTTCTCCCAATTTGCTGAAGACTCTAAATTGATTATGAAATGTCCTCCATGGAGGTTGTCTTTTCAAATTGGGTAGTGGAGCTAATTATACATTTGGGGCCAATGGGGCCTATATCATTTGTACATGTCTTGTTTTAGTCACAACATTCCCTACCACATTCTTATTCTTGTTGAAACTCTTAGGTTTCTCTTGTGCACCCATTTGAACTGGTGATTGGGTTTGACTTGAAGTTTAACCCTGCAAAAAATATTGATAAGGCCTTTTGAAATATAAGCCTTCTCAATCTACACCCCTTTATCTATGATCTCTTCAAATGAATTAGTGTAAGCAAGCCGTAGATTGTGCATGACCTCAGGATGTAATTTTTGTGAAAATATGTCCACCAATTATTTATCTAGAAAATTATGTTGAAAGCAACCCACTAGTACTCTCCACCTCTATATATATGTAGTGAAGCTTTCTCCATCACGTTGTTTAGCTTTGCATAAGTCAATAATGGTCAATTCATGCTCAATGTTGTATCATAAATGGTTGACTAACTTTTTAGATAAATCATTCCAATTCGTAACCGGTCCCCTAGGTAACTTAAGTAACCAATCTAGAGCTTGTCTTGCTAAACTTTGTGGAAACAAATAAAGTAAATAAACACTATTGTAAGCAACCTCTTGGCATAACACAAAGAATCCCTAAATGTGTTCATGATAGTCACCCTTTCCTTTATATTTGTCAAATTTAGGTGCCTCGAAATGAGATAGAAAGGGGACTTGGAGAATAGACAAATCAAATGAATATGGACATATCTCGTAAAATTTATACTTCTTGATTTTTTTGTCAGTCTCCAATCATGACACAATCTCCTTCATAGAGTTCCACTCTTACATGTTTAGTGCATTCATGGGTGGAACATAATTCTGTTAGGGTGGTATGTGCCCATGTTGTTGCTATGGGGGTGGTATGTGCCCCTATTGTTGCATGGATTTTTTAGGGAAATACACCCTATGATTTGTGACTTGGTTTTGGTTCACTCCTTGAGTCGATTAGGTGAGCGGTTGATTCCTTTAAATCCATTGCCTTGAATTATACATGTTCTATTGATTTTAGGGAGTCTGTGATCTATTTTCCAATGTGCATGTTGGTTGAGATGAGCTAGCCAAATTATTTTGTATAATTACTTCAATGTGTACTGAATGTTTTGGTCTTTGGTTTTGCAAAGGAACAAGAGGTTCTTGATGATTCAAAAATGTGTGTTCCATGTCTAGTGGAGCATGTTATAGAACCTCTTGGGATCTGAGTTATTTTATTAAAACATTTTGATCCATCATTGTTATGTTCTCAACTAGAGTTTGTGTTGGTTCAACCACATTCCCTTGTTCCTTGGAAGCATCGTTATGGATTGAAGTAGCAACTAAAGAGTCTATCAAGTCTACGATAAGTTGGTCTACATATCATTGACTTGTCTTCTTAATCTTGTTGACAGTATCTTGATCATTGGGTTTTGACTATATAAGTATTGCCTTACCCTTACTAGAAGAATGTATGATTGTTTGTACAAAGTTCATGAAGGTTTGCTCTTGATGTTGTTATAATTATCTAACCAAAGTATTTAATTGCTTCATAAGAAAATATGAGGGTAGTCTAGCACCAAATTCTATCAACCTTAGAAGGGATTCATCCTTATCCTCTTGGGTTTGATATTATAAAAAGTCTTCCTTGGATCCTATAGTTATTGGAATATCTTCAAAGACCATAGAACTGTATTGACTATCATAATAATGCTCCTCCTCATAGATAGGGCCATAAGATACTCCACTATGAGTGTACATTTGAGTCATGTCTAAAAGATGTGTTCTCTACGTTTTACTAGATTTTGAAAATGTTTTACAAACGTTTAAACAAGGTATGTGTTTTTTTATTTTTCTAAACAAGGTGACAAGGTACCAAAGAGACTATAATAAAAAATAGGGTGGCATAGTACCACTCACAATTAGAAGAATATGTTCATGAAATTACTCAACCTTGGGTAGGGTTGAAATCATATAAATTAGAAGAGGTTATGATAACTCAAAAACCTAAGAGTGAATTAGTAAATCAAACGTAGGATAAGAGATGCATCAATACCATAAAATATAGTTCAATTGCACCAAGTTTCTATTAGGAAACTGTAATAAATCCCTTTAGAATAGGAAGGTGACAATGTGAACCAAGAAATTCAAGATGTGGAAAATGCAATAATTCTTAAGTATAAAACTAAGACCAAACAGGCAGCACAACGCTGCCACATGGTAATAAAGGTAGCATAAAACGTGTTTTTTAACTTAGAGTGTGAGTGATACAGTTGATGACCTAAGTTCACAATGATCAAATGATAATTAGTCTATAAATGTCCTTCAATCCAAATGGTAAATTGAACCTGAGTTAACTCAAGTCAAGTGCAAATGGGAAATTAAACCCAATTTAACATGTTAACTAAGAACTTAGAAAGGTGCAATTCCAAATTTGAATTATAAATAAAGGAATTAAATATTTTATAAAGTTTTTTACACTCAAATGGGAATCATGACTATGTTATTTTGACAAGACAAAACACAATGTTTGAGATGACAAATTGAACAAGGCAAAGATTGATTTGGATTTGACTAGTGTAACGCCTCTATTCAAGAAATGGTGGACAATGTGTTTGTTTATGACATTGGTTTATAATCAATTTTTGACTCAAATCAAGGATAAAGTAAGCAAATACTAAAAATACCAAAATACAACTAAGTATAATCATCCTTATCCCTAAACTGACAATGTTGCTTTATATTGTTAAAATTTATCTTTATACATACACTTGGGAGGAAATTAAGTGTTCATCCAAAATAAAAATGCATTAATTGGTATGGTATTTTACACATAAAATTATCCCAAGAGAAAATATAGTGACATGGACCTTCGAGCACACCCTGCATCAACAAAACTCTATAGCAAGTGGGGTTGTCTAAAACTTACAATTTATGACCGTTTAGATGGTACCAAATGTGGCTAACACAAAGGATGTAACACATCAATTGGATCCATGAAAATATATCTAGGTGTTTTCAATGATGTCCCTAAATTGTCCAAGATTGTCAATGAGTTACTATATATGCATGGTTCTCAATGACAAAGTGTGCCTTAGTGATCATACATAGACCCTACTGTGTTTGATTTGATAGGCAAGGTGATGGATGTTGGTGATGTGTTGACCATGTTTGATGGGTCATATGATGGGTGAATAATGATTGTTATAATTTTTTTTATGAAATTAATCCATTAGAATAGTCTTGTGAAGGTCTAGGTTATCTTAGTCATCTTGACAAAACTTCCTAAGTAAGCAGATTGATGATGTTAGCATTCACAAGTGTGAAGGTGTTAGAAGAAAGTGGTCACATGGGTTTGTTCATATTTGTGCCTAGATAATGTGTTTCAAATTTTATGTCTTGACATGATGTCTAAGTAAAAAGTTAGTCTCCCAAGCATATTTCACTAGTTTTCATACTTGCTCAAATTTGCATTGAAAAGTGACTGTTGGAATTCAATTATTTGAATTTACAAAGGAAAACCAGTCTGCAATGTTTTGTTAATAACTTTTGATGATGGATGAATTTGATGGTGGTATAAAAATAAAAGTGGTATATAAATTCATGTTAAATCTATGAAAAACTATTTGGATGTTTGAGTAGTCATACACTTGCATTATTTATGGTTCAAAGTTGACTGAGGGTTTGAGTTTCTTCTACAAGTGACCTGAGAAGGATGTTTGAGTTTTTGTTGATGGTGTTTGGATATTACAAGGTGAATTATCTATTCAAGATTGTTTTATACTCCCTGAGGATCATTTTTATTGATTTTTGAGTCTTTACCAATCCAAATTCAATATGAATAATTGCTCACAAGTTGACTTTTCATTCGTTCATGGTGTTTTCATGTACAATGCAAATGATTAATAGGTTTTGCATATGTAGAGGTGTGTAGTGATAAATGTATTCACTTGAGTATATATTAGGGTTCATATGGTGAGGAAATATGTGCTTTTATTTGGTATTATGTTTCTATTTTTGCTCGGTGAAGTGTTAAAAGGATGAATAGGTCTCCATGGACCTATAAGGGCTTCTTAGGCCTAATTGAAAGATGTTATTTCTTAAGGGTGATCTATAAAAGCTATGGATGACCTATGTAGGTGAAATTAATCTTATTATAAATGTTATATAATCCTTAAGAGTTAATTTATGTCTTATAGCTGACCAAGAAGATGGTGATCATGAGGGCTCTATAAAGAGCATAAATAAATATGAAGGTTTCTAGAGTGGACAAGTAAAGAAAAAAGAAGTATGAGAGTGCTTGGTAGATGGATTGAAGATAATATAAGTGTAAGGAATATGTGTGTGACTTATAGGTCATATTTATGATGTTATAATAATATTCTTGAAGGGTTGAAGATTGAGGATGAGCGAAGAGGTGTAGAGTGATCCAAAAGGTTGTTTTGGATCCATTGCTTATGTGTGAAGGCTCAAAGAAGCTTAAAGCTTTGAATAGAGTTTATATTCACTATTTATCCATCATATTGAAATAAAATTAGAGATCTGGAGGTGTTGATATTAGAAGGTGTTGTGTTGGTGCTCAACATCTAGTACAAGTGGGTTCTTGTTCATTCTCAGGGGTTGGTTCTCCTTATGAAGTGGGTGTTTCACTAAAGTTTCTTATTTGTAAATCTCTTATAAGATTTTATTCCACTTTTTTTCAGACTTGAGAGTGGGTTTTATACCCCATGATGGTTTCCCACATAATCTATGTGTATGTGTGTTGATCTTGCATAGTTTCCTTTGTTCTTTGCAATAACTAGTTTATGTGCTTCATGAATGCCTTTGTTGAGTGGTTAAGAGTTTGAAGTTTTGGAATTATAATTGATTTTATTGCATCATTGATTCAAACCCCTCTCAATAATTTCACCTCTAAAAATTAGCATCAGATCCATACCTTATTTTCAATTTTATCCACTTGAAGGTGATCATAGGTACAATGGATGACAAAGAGGTTGAGACATATCTTCAAGGTGAACTAGTATGTTCCTTATCAAAGATCAAACATCTAGAGGAAGAGAATGAAATATTGAAGAACAAGAAAGGAAGTAAAAATTTAGATTGGACTTCTAGAATATATTATGAGATTAATGCAATCATTAATGGTGTGAATACACAAATAGATAAACTAACAACAATAATCAAGAATTTACAGGACATGATGGATAAAGTCATGAATCAAAGATTGGATCATTGGGAAGGTAAAAATATGACATATATATATGTGTTTCTATCTAAGAACAAGCAGAATCCTAGCTCTAAAAAAAAACTTGAAGATGAAATTCTTGTGTTTTTTATGGTCAAGGAAAAGGAATGTCTAACATGAATAACTATAGTTATGTTTTCAATGGGTACTGTTACACTTGTGATCAATATGGTCATAAATATAGGTATTGTACTTTATCTTCAGAGAATATAAATGGGGTTCTATGCTACAACTTCAACCAATAGGGACATATAGTTAAGTAATGCAAGAGGGCCTATTGGAAAAAGGACAAACAAGTCATTGACACCATCAAATGGTTCAAGGATGACAAATTCAAGATTGAAGAAAATAAGAAGCAAAATTTAGGTAGTGCACCAAAGGAAGAGTCAATGTTTGTTCAAATTGACTTGCATACTCAAGAGGATGAAACAAGAAATCGTACATAGACAGTGGATACTCAAGTCATGTGATAGGAGACAAGAACAAGTTTATCTCTCTCAAAAAACACAATTCATGTTCAATGAGATTGGGTGACAACAATTCTACTAACATAGTTGGTAAAGGGTCTATAAGTTTGGATAATGGTCATACTAGAACTGAAAATGTTTTATATGTAGAAGGTTTGAAACACAATTTTCTAAGTGTTAGCCAAATGTGTATGCAAGGAAATTTTTTGACTTTTCATGATCAATGATGTGAAGTGATAAGATCCAAGTCTGGTAAAGTAGTTACAAATATTCACAAGAAAGATAAAAACTTTTATGTGCTCCATAAATCCAAAAGGGAGGAGTGTTTCATGAATCAATTAGAGGAAAGTTGGATTTGGCATAAAAGATTTGAACATCCAAATTTTGACAATTTGGTGAAGATTAGTTAAAAAGTATTAGTGAGGCATATGCCTAAAATCACTAAGATTCCTCATACTCTTTACAAGGCATTCCTTCATGGGAAGTAGACCAAGAAAATATACAAATATAATGAGAAATTGTTAGAGGTACAATCACTAAGAGGGGGAGTGAATCAGTGAGCCCAAATAATCCAAATTAAATTTGGATCTTCATAAATACTTAATCAATTACTACAATCATTCATGAAGCATACACAACATTCACATCAATGAGCAAGAGAGACAATGCAAGATCAATCACATAACACATGACATACATGGGAAACCCTCTTGGGGGAGAAAACCTGTTAGAACCTGAAATTGGACTACTATCTTATAATAACAATATCTAATTTAGACCATCTACAAATGATCAAGGAACTACAATCCCTATTTATTGAGACTAGAATCCCACAAGGTGTAACCACACCTATCGAGTTGAGCTATAATAACAACCAGACCTTTTAGTAAGTTAAACCTTAGCTCTTATAGGTCTTATAGGTCTCATGGAGACCTATTCACCCACTTAGCACATCATCGAACAATATAAGAATATAGGACCACTTTAAATTACATGGGTCCACTCTTTGTGTCCCCTTTGACATCCTCAAATGATCATAGTCCACTCTACTCACCTCTGTGTATGCTCAAACAACTCAAATAGAGACCTTATACATAATAACACCATTACCAAACACACAATCAACTTCTTAAGCATTGTTCATACCTACAATAGATTAATAACACCTCTAAAATACTCATAAATGATCCTCATAGAGTCTAAAACACTTCATAATAGCCAATTCACCATGAAACATCAAAATAGCATCCATATAAGCTCAATTACTCTTCTTGGGTCACTTGCAGAACAAGCACAAAACAACAGTCAACTTTGAATATCAATATCTTTGTCTACACACACTTTCAGATCTTTAAATCCATATTTCCAAATGTGCCTTAGAGTCCTCTACATATTTTATTTTCACTACATGAGCAAATTTGTCCTAGATTGAAATTTATATCCCAAAAACCAAACACTAGTTTTTCCTTTACAAATTCAAATATTCAAATACAAACGATCACAATTAACCTTATAACATAATGTTTGCATTTTGTGTCCTCTCAAATTTGGATTTATCATGTGCCATCAATCTCATTTGATATTTAATTCATATAGCACCAATGCCCAATCGTTAACTCTTGAACATGTTAACTTCATCTCATGCAATCTCAAAATTTTGACTGCATACGCTCCATCAATCTATTTGAGGTTGTCCTCACTTTAGTCATGCTAAAAAACTATTAATTTAACCTCCTGTCTTTAATACACACTATTTATCTTGATCATTATGAACATCTACTCATCATTGATCCTGAAAGAAGCTTGATCTTTATCTCTGCTTGTCATTAAACTTTAGGCACTTGTCCTCATCATGCAACATCCTATCATCTTGGACCACACACACTCTGTTGATCTTTTGAGACTTGCTCGATCTTTACCTTTGTTAAATAATTATCACATTGACCTATTTGAGTGTACATGCATATTAGATCTTCATTGTACAAAATCCCATGAGTTGTTGGATATCCACTAAGTTCATATCTTTAACATCATGCAAATTGACTAAGTATGGGGACCAACTGTAATATGCATATAAAGCCTACTTTGGACTACAATAACTTCTTCTCCGCTGCTTAGATGCATGATCCCAAATTTGGACCTCATGATCACCTTTCAAAGGATAATCCATCCATATAACAAACAACTCCTATAACCTTCATGTGTGTGGGATATAATACCATTAACATGCCTTCTCAAATCTTCTATCATAGAGCCAACTATGCTTAGAATTTATCTGGGAAACTAAATTTACTCCTGCAAAAATTTTGTCATGCTTCGAAGCATGATTTTAAATTTAGTGCAAATAAACTAGGCTCAAAACTAAACAAACCCATATGATCACCTTCTCCTGAAACATCCACACATGCAATATATGACACCTTAAAAATGCCTACTTGGCTCTTTCTTGCCTTATGCAAATTTAGCTAAGTATGGGAAAACACTATCAAAATGCCTGAGAGCCCAACTTTGCATATGCATATCTTTTGATGTGCTTCAGTGCATGACTTACAAATTAATGCATAAAAATTAGGCACAAAAATGAATAGACCCATATGATCATTTTATCCTGACACCTTCAATTGTGTGAATGTGGACCTCATTAACATGCTTACTTGGCTCTACTTGAACCCTTTGTAGATTTGGCTAAGCATGGGAAAATAGTGAATTTTATCTAATTAGCCAACTTTGCATCATCATATATTTGATCACACTTTGATGTATGACCTAATATTTGGTGCATAACAAATAGGTAATAATGTTATCATAACCATATGATCAATTCCCCTTTAATCACTTCTATGTGGTAATGGTGATGTCATCAAACTGCCTACTCAGATTTTTTGCCACTAGACCAATCTTGCCAAGATGGCCACAATGAAGAACCAGATGAATAACACTCATTTACACAAGCACTCTAAACAATATGGACCTTTTATAATACCCTTTTCATATGTTCAATACTTTAGACTCATCCCTAATCATCTCTAAATAGTCAAACTCTGAAGATCAACCAATCCTACTTTAGGAACACTTTGTCAAGCATATTGCACACTTTGTCATTATTACTGAAGCTATCAAATCACATCATCCACTCACCAGGACACCTCCATGACATCACCATGACCTCATTTATAATACTCCAACAATCTCCCCCTTTGTCATTAATGTCAACAACCATCATATATAGCAATATATAGCTCACCTTCTCTCTTCAAATCACTCCTACAACAAGAACTTTCTCCCCAATAGGAACTATCTCCCCCTTTGACATAATGATAAAGTAGGCACACATTGATCTTGAGGACCTAAAAATACTATAAAATAGGAAAGGACCATCTTATAAATATGATACAAACTCCCCCTTACCTTGAGCCTACTGCTTGTATTTACAACTTCCTCTTGCTCCATGCCAACACTCTCTTCAATCAAACACTGCAACAAATGAAGAAATAACACACAAAACCATAAAAATATAATGGAACACATAAGGAAAGATTGAGAGGTACTCCCTATAATAACTCTAAGCAATTTCAACTTCTAAGCATCTTCAGATCTCCACACACCCTGAAGAATCACATATGCCTACTAGCCTTCTCTCTTACACTACCATAAGGACCACCAATATAAATTCATGCCACTCACCAAATAGGAAACATGCACTAAGCCAACTTGAAAACTCACCTTGAAAAAAACATACCCTTCTCTTTTGGAGAAATAGATCAAATGGCATTGTTCTTCAAACTAGGCATGTCTAGCCTCCTTGTAGCCCTACCTGGAACTTGTACAGCCCATAATTTTTAGTACACACATATTCAAGACCTAAAACTCCATATATGGAGCAATCTCGTATGCCCCCTCAAACACACCAATTTTCATCACAAATGTCATCCTCTCCTACATACTTCCTTCACAAACCTACTATTTAGTTAGGCCTCCATCTTGATAAAAACTTGAATAACTTAAAGAACACAAACCTTAAAATATATATGAATCTTGATTTTAACCACCCATTTGGCCCATTCAACATATTAATAAGCCTCAAAACTCAGCTCATAAGGTAGACCACTTTTCTAGTAGAGCCCAAAACCCTAGAACCTTAAAATAAACAAAGTCAACACAACACCTTTCAGTCAACGTCCACCTCTAAAACTTCTTGTACACCTAGAGACACCCATCGCACACTTCTAGACCAAAAAATGAGATTTTATACCTTTAGGAACCTTGAATTTTTTTGATCAAAAAACCACCTGGACCATGCTAGAATAAAAAAAATAGACCTTTTTATGCAAAAAGATCGTCTTGACAAAACACAATTCCTCCTTTGCCATCTGAGAACCTTCAATCTGACCCTGTAGATTGTTCCAACAAAAAAACACTATAGCAACACTTGTTTATCCACTTGAAAGGAGTCTCTTAAGAAGCATAGATAGAGACACAGTCTATACCTCAATGCTCTAAAACAAAAATCAACTCCTCATATTCCTTCTCCTTCTTGCTCAATTGATACTTAAAGTTCTTCTTTGGCTTAGGAGAAATAACTTCCTCATCCACTACAACATTCTCCTTTCTTTATGATTGAATTGACAATACATGGAAACAACACAGATTCATTACATACCTTTTCATTTAAAGATCCATCTTGTAGTCTGGAACCTCATTACTAGGCACAAATAATTGATGTTCTTTGCATGATATATATTCAATAATGAGGATATTCACTTGGATCCATACATACCTCAGGACTAGCCTCAATCATCACCTTGGTCTTCTTCTTGAAATTGATCTTTTCATTCTCAACATGAGAAGACAATGAGACATCTTGGTACTCTTCAACTTTTGAAACATTCTCCACCATGGCAAACATGTTACTTGGACCTGCAATCTCATCATGACTTACACTTGTCAACTTTGGCTTCTATGTGTTAAATTGCCTTCTTCTTCAAATTGTAGGAGCCTGATTAAATATAATCTTTCTTGTAGGCCTTTGCTTGTAGAACCTAACAACGTGACCTCTCTGTTCACAATTGTAGCACACCATATCTTTTACAAGAAACTTATCTTGCCTTACCTTATTTTGATAGAAATTTGTAGAAACAAAACAACTTCCCCTTTTTGAAGAGGACGCACCTTATATAATCTTATCTGGACAATGGTTTGCAAAGTGTCCCACATCAAGACAGTTAAATAACTTGATTTTATCACGCCTTTTGACTGATGACCCCCATCATAGTCCCATGTAAATTCAATTCTAACAAGTCTCTTGCACTCTCTATCCCTATGATTGAATTAATTACATGTACAATAGTAACTATTCAATATTACATACCTCATAGCATTTGGTTATCTAATCTTATTTATCTTTCTGATCTTATTTATCTTTATCTTGCTAGTATGTTCAGTCTTTATATGATGATTTGTCTTTAAAGTATGGTTGTCCTAGTTCACATTAGTCTTCATCTTGTCTTGAGTAGCATTATTTTTTTCTTCTTCATATCCAAGATCAATTCTATCACTATCATGATTTAGACCACTCAAAATGTTATCTAAATCACATGAGATCTTTTCAAATCTCAAAAATGACTTCACCTTACTAGATGTCTTCTCTAACTCATATTTCAAAGACTTATTTTCAGAAACATACCTTAAACATTCTTCTGCTTTGGCTCTTATACTTTTAGACATAGATTCCAACTTAGAATTAAGAAACATGACAACACTTTCATGCTCCCTAGAGTCTTCAAATAATCTTGCCTCAGATATATCGAACTGCTCCTCATAGTCTTTGAGCTTAGATTTCACCTTATTAATAATCTTCTTATCAATCTTCAGTTATTTAAGAGAATTTATTAAAATAGTCTCACAATCTACCTCATCTTCATCATTATCTGAATCCCTCCAAGTAGACACCTTCTGATGTGAGCAACTTCCTTCCTCGGCCATGAACAGAGCTTCCTATTTGATCCGTAAACACCACTGAAAAACTCAAAGTGATGTTTTAAATGAACAGATTTTGAATTTCTCAAAACTTAACAAATTCTCAAAAATACTCAATAGAACTTGAAATTGTTTGGCAAAGTATTCTCGATTATCGAATTGGATTAGAATTGTCAAAAAGACTGATATCTTCCATTTACCAATAAAATCAGATTTTGTTTTAAAAATTAAATGTCATAAATTGTCAATTTTTTCAAATACTGCATGAGTTCTTGATTAATTAAAAATTAGAATACTTGAAAATAAAATATGCAATCATGACAAATTACCACATGAAATTCATAATGGAGTTCGGCATTGATTGCCTACGTCTCTGAGTCTGCCCAATATTGAGGACCGTTTCTATTAAATCTGTATAACAAATGGCATACAAATTCTAGAAACACTACACAACTTCCCTCAGGCCTGATCCCTGTCCAAGAATTCCACCTTCGCTGATAAACTCAAGCTTGGTCACACAGAATCCTTCCTCAGTCTTCAATCCCCTTCCGAAATTGCTTTGGTCCTTCATTCAATCTATTGGTATATCCAAATAATAATAATAACATTCTCTTTTTAATTACAAAACATAATTAAAAAGGCTTACTTACTGTGTACAAGGTCGGATATTGGATAAAATTCCATTTGGTAGCTGTTTCCAAGCTTTCATCTAGCTCCCGACCTCTTAAAAATAAAACACAGTCAGAAATCCGTGTCCATACAAGTAAAAATTACTCCCTTTTATAGCATTTCAACCACCGTGGCTGAAGCGGTCAAGACCTTAGCCTTTTAGGCACCAGGTCTCAAGTTTCAAACCCTCTTACTCCATTCTAGGTGCCTAGGGAAGTGGGCAAGGGTGTCCTTCCTCTTTTGGCGTGCTTTGACTAAGGGATTAGTCCCACACTTGCTGGGAGAGTTTCTTTTGCATGCTTAAAATAGTAAACTTGCTGAAGTTTTCAAATGCCTAGCATTTGGATGCCAACTTTGGCTGCCACCTAGCTAGTCAAACGCCTAGATGCATGTTTAGTGGAGTGTTTGGTGGGTGGCATAGAGGTTTGGTGCCTTTTAACATTTGAAAATGTCAAATATCATGTGCAAAAATAAAACACTTAACAAATTTTTTCTGCCCCCGTATTTATTTTCCATGTGTCAAATGGAGATTGGTCCACTTGGCATTCCTCAACTATGCCACGTGTCAACCTCTGATAGGTCCAAATGTTGATACGTTTTTGAATCACGTGCCAAATGTCGCAAGTGATTTTTTTTTGACAAATCTTCAAATGACCATATCTTAAGCATCCGAACTCCATTTTTTGAACCATAAGCTCTTGACGAGCTCTATGTTGTGCTATCATTTTTATTAGAATATGGAAACTTTTATTTTTTCACAAATGGAGAGATCCACCTGGATCAAACCTCCCCACTAAGCGCTTTTGGACCCCAAAAGCATGGTCTCCATTAAAATGCTTCTACAAAAACATCACTGCAACATATCATAGTAACGATTCAAAATCCAAACTGAATCCTTGAAATGTCAGTGAAAAACAAATATCTACCCATTGCCACATTGTGGATAGAAACACACTGCTTGCTCAAATGTCACATCTCAAAAACGGTGCATCTACCAATCACTTCAAATTGTTTACCAAGTGCAACTATAAACCAATTTGTTAGTGTAATAATTTTACACGCTATTTGTAACCACAATTGACATTTACAATAAAATGCCCAAAAATGAATAAGGGTCTTAGAGAATGTGTAAATATCATGCATGGCTACAAATAGTTTGTATAATTAGTACAATTACAAACGGTGCCCATAAATGGTCTTATAAGCCTCTATTTGCACAATATATAAAAGAAAATTGCAATGCAAAATAGACATATGGCTCATGTCCATATAAACTACATATACTGTTGTCAAGGTTTTAAAATGAAGTTTCAAAATTCCAAACATGAGAAAATATTCCAAGTATGTTTAACCTGTCCCTTGGTTGTTCTCTACGGGCCACTCCAATAAACCATATCAACATTCAAAGCATGGTGAATGTCCTTTATGCATACAACATAGATTCTAAAATTACTTTGCAACATGAATGCATCCACTAATCATGACAACATGAATGTCAAAAATTGTTTACCAACCCTCTTAATCAAATTTTCTTGATTAGTTGGTGAGATTTCTTTAGTGGATTTAGTAACATTTGTATGGGTTGATTTAACTTCATTAATTACCTTATTGATAGGTTTATAGGCCATCTTAATCTTACCATTTCTAGGATGGTGTGATGGTTGAAGTCTCCAACACTTTTCAACCCGATGTCCACTTATGTTACAATGAGTACAAAACCTTTTCTTCGCTCTATTGGAAAACATATTCTTATTGCTACTCTCAGAACTCTGTCTAGGAGAATAGTCTTTCAAAATCTTTCCTAAAAAAGATTTATGTTTCCAACATTTGGCTACACAATGATTAGACAATCCACAAAAACTGCATGGATAAATGTGCCACAAATTTTGTGTACCATAATCAAAAGGAACATTGGAATATTTATGTTGTCTAGTAGAATTAGAATCAACATGATTGCAAGTGTGGCGAAAAGAATGTGTTTTACCTTCCATCCAATAGGATTTACAATTTTCCATAACACATCTTGCTTCTGCTTTTTCAAAGCATTCACTTGTTTCATTCTGAATACCAAATCTATATCTCAACCCTTCACGATTAGGCTTATTCTCTACCTGAATGGGGTTAGTATCACCTTGGCCATCTTTTCCTAGGCCTTTTCCATTAAATCCCATTTTAGCAAGTAATGTTGAACCTATTCCTTTTGTATATTGTTCAAATTTACCAAAATCATTATTACTAGATTCTTCATGGGAAGGAAAATCATTTGATGACTTACATGCACTTACAATGTTTTTATCTGTCATAGTGCTTGCATCTACAATGGAAGGCAAATCCTTCACTTGTCCACCATTCTATAGTTTTTCCACGAGCTCATCCTTAGCTCATAACTCCATTTTCAAATGGGCAATCTCCTCATCCAAGGAGTACAATCTTGCTCTCAGGAAAGCATTCTCTTTCTGGATTTGTTGGTTATATGCTTCAAGCTCATCAAGCTTGGCTCTATTTGATAACTTGCCCATTGCACCTGTTGAATCACAAAAATTGAAACAAATGCCAAAATAGAAGCAAAAACAACAACCAATTGTTAATTCCCGTTGATCAACTACTCTGATACCAACTTTGATCCGTAAACACCATTGAAAAACTCAAAGTGAAGTTTTAAATGAACGGATTCTAAATTTCTCAAAACTTAACAAATTCTTGAAAATACTCAAAAGAACTTCGAATTATTTGGCAAAGTATTCTCGGTTATCGAATTGGATTAGAATTGTCAAAAAGACTGATATCTTCCATTCACCAATAAAACCGGATTTTGTTTTAAAAATTAAATGTCATAAATTGTCAATTTTTTCAAATATTGCATGAGTTCTTGATTAATTAAAAATTAAAATACTTGAAAATAAAACATGCAATCATGACAAATTACCACATGAAATTGATAACGGAGCTCAGCATTGATTGCCTACTTCTCCGGGTCCGCCCAATAGTGAGGACCGTTTCTATTAAATTTGTGCAACAAATGGCTTACAAATTCTTGAAACACTACACAACTTCCCTCAGGCCTGATTTCTGTCCAAGAATTCCACCTTTGCTGATAAACTCAAGCTCGATCACACGGAATCATTCCTCAGTCTTCAATCCCCTTCCGAAATTGCTTTGGTTCTTCATTCAATCTATTGGTATATCCAAATAATAATAATAACATTCTCTTTTTAATTACAAAACATAATTAAAAAGGCTTACTTACTATGTACAAGGTCAGATATTGGAGAAAATTTCATTTGGTAGCTATCTCCAAGCTTCCATCTAGCTCTCGGCCTCTTAAAAATAAAACACAGTCAGAAATCCGTGTCCATACAAGTAAAAATTACTCCCTTTTATAGCATTTCAACCACCGTGGCTGAAGCGGTCAAGACCTTAGCCTTTTATGCACCAAGTCTCAAGTTCCAAACCCTCTTCCTCCATTCTAGGTGCCTAGGGAAGTGGGCAAGAGCGTCCTTCCTCTTTTGGCGCGCTTTGACTAAGGGATTAGTCCCACATTTGTTGGGAGAGTTTGTTTTGCATGCTTAAAATAGTAAACTTGCTAAAGTTTTCAAATGCCTAGCATTTGGGCACCAACTTTGGCCACCTTCTAACTAGTCAAATGCCTAGATGCATGTTTAGTGGAGTGTTTGGTGGGTGGCGTGGAGGTTTGGTGCCTTTAAACATTTGAAAATGTCAAATATCATGTGCATAAATAAAACACTTAACAAAAAAAAATTTCCCCCCTATTTATTTTCCATGTGTCAAATAGAGATTGGCCCACTTGGCATTCCTCAATTGTGCCACGTGTCGACCTCTGATAGGTCCAAATGTCGATACATTTTTGAATCACGTGTCAAATGTCGCAAGTGATTTTTTTTGACAAATCTTCAAATGACCATATCTTGAGCATCTAGACTTCATTTTTCGAACCAAGAAAAGTGATAGAAAGCTCTCGATGAGCTCTATGATGTGCTATCATTTTTATCAAAATATGGAAACTTTTATTTTTTCACAATTGGAGAGATCCACCTGGATCAAACCTCCCCACTAAGCGCTTTTGGACCCCAAAAGTGTGGTCTCCATTAAAATGCTTCTACAAAAACATCACTGCAACATATCATAGTAACGATTCAAAATCCAAACTGAATCCTTGAAATGTCAGTGAAAAACAAATATCTACCCATTGCCACATTGTGGATAGAAACACATTGCTTGCTCAAATGTCGCATCTCAAAAACGGTGCATTTGCCAATCACTTCAAATTGTTTACCAAGTGCAACTGCAAACCAATTTGTTAGTGTAATAATTTTACACACTATTTGTAACCACAATTGATATTTACAATAAAATGCCCAAAAATGAATAAGGGTCTTAGAGAATGTGTAAATATCATGCATGGCTACAAATAGTTTGTATAATTAGTACAATTACAAACGATGCCCATAAAGGGTCTTATAAGCCTCTATTTGCACAATATATAAAAGAAAACTACATTGCAAAATAGACATATGGCTCATGTCCATATAAACTGCATATACTGTTGTCAAGGTTTTAAAATGAAGTTTCAAAATCCCAAACATGAGAAAATATTCCAAGTATGTTTAACCTCTCCCTTGGTTGTTCTCTACGGGCCACTCCAATAAACCATATCAACATTCAAAGCATGGTGAATGTCCTTTATGCATACAACATAGATTCCAAAATTACTTTGCAACATGAATGCATCCACTAACCATGACAACATGAATGTCAAAAATTATTTACCAACCCTCTTAATCAAATTTTCTTGATTAGTTGGTGAGATTTTTTTAGTGGATTTAGTAACATTTGTATGGGTTGATTTAACTTCATTAATTACCTTATTGATAGGTTTATAGGCCATCTTAATCTTACCATTTCTAGGATGGTGTGATGGTTGAAGTCTCCAACACTTTTCAACTCAATGTCCACTTCTGTTACAATGAGTACAAAACCTTTTGTCCACTCTATTGGAAAACATATTCTTATTGCTACTCTCAGAACTCTGTCTAGGAGAATAGTCTTTCAAAATCTTTCCTAACAAAGATTTATGTTTCCAACATTTGGCTACACAATGATTAGACAATCCACAAAAATTGCATGGATAAACATGCCACAAATTTTGTGTACCATAATCAAAAGGAACATTAGAATATTTATGTTGTCTAGTAGAATTAGAATCAACATGATTGCAAATGTGGCGAAAAGAATGTGTTTTACCTTCCATTCAAGAGGATTTACAATTCTCCATAACACATCTTGCTTCTGCTTTCTCAGAGCATTCACTTGTTTCATTCTGAGTACCAGATCTGTATCCTAACCCTGCACGATTAGGTTTATTCTCTACCTGAATGGGGTTAGTATCACCTTGGCCATCTTTTCCTAGGCCTTTTCCATTAAATCCCACTTTAACAAGTAATTTTGAACATATTCCTTTTGTATATTGTTCAAATTTACCAAATTCATTGTTACTAGATTCTTTATGGGAAGGAAAATCATTTGATGACATACATGCACTTACAATGTTTTCATCTGTCATAGTGCTTGCATCTATAGTGGAAGGCAAATCCTTTACTTGTCCACCATTCTGTAGTTTTTCCACAAGCTCATCCTTGGCTCGTAACTCCATTTTCAATTGGGTAATCTCCTCATCCAAGGAGTACAATCTTGCCTCAGGAAAGCATTCTCTTCCTGGATTTGTTGGTTATATGCTTCAAGCTCATCAAGCTTGGCTATGTTTGATAACTTGCCCATTACACCTGTCGAATCACAAAAATTGAAACAAATGCCGAAATAGAAGCAAAAACAACAACCAATTGTTAATTCCCATTGATCAACTGCTCTGATACCAACTTTGATCCGTAAACACCACTGAAAAACTCAAAGTGAAGTTTTAAATGAACGGATTCTAAATTTCTCAAAACTTAACAAATTCTCAAAAATACTCAAAAGAACTTGAAATTATTTGGCAAAGTATTCTCAGTTATCGAATTGGATTAGAATTGTCAAAAAGACTGATATCTTCCATTCACTAATAAAACCAGATTTTGTTTTAAAAATTAAATGTCATAAATTGTCAATTTTTTCAAATATTGCATGAGTTCTTGATTAATTGAAAATCAGAATACTTGAAAATAAAACATGCAATCATGACAAATTACCACATGAAATTGATAACAGAGTTCAACATTGAATGCCTACGTCTGCCCAATAGTGAGGACCGTTTCTATTAAATTTGTGCAACAAATGGCTTACAAATTCTTGAAACACTACACAACTTCCCTTAGGCCTGATCTCTGTCCAAGAATTCCACCTTCGCTGATAAACTCAAGCTCAGTCACACGAAATCCTTCCTCAGTCTTCAATCCCCTTTCGAAATTGCTTTGGTCTTTCATTCAATCTATTGGTATATCCAAATAATAATAATAACGTTCTCTTTTTAATTACAAAACATAATTAAAAAGGCTTACTTACTGTGTACAAGGTCGAATATTAGAGAAAATTCCATTTGGTAGCTATCTCCAAGCTTCCATTTAGCTCTCGACCTCTTAAAAATAAAACACAGTCAGAAATCTGTGTCCATACAAATAAAAATTACTCTCTTTTATAGCATTTCAACCACCGTGATTGAAGCGGTCAAGACCTTAGCCTTTTAGGCGGCAGGTCTCAAGTCCCAAACCCTCTTCCTCCATTTTAGGTGCCTAGAGAAGTGGGCAAGGGCGTCCTTCCTCTTTTGGCACGCTTTGACTAAGGGATTAGTCCCACATTTGCTGGGAGAGTTTGTTTTGCATGATTAAAATAGTAAACTTGCTGAAGTTTTCAAATGCCTAGCATTTGGGTGCCAACTTTGGCCACCACCTAGCTAGTCAAACGCCTAGATGCATGTTTAGTGGAGTGTTTGGTGGGTGGCGTGGAGGTTTGGTGCCTTTAAACATTTGAAAATGTCAAATATCATGTGCAAAAATAAAACACTTAACAAATTTTTTTTGCCCCCCTATTTATTTTCCGTGTGTCAAATGGAGATTGGTCCACTTGGCATTCCTCAATTGTGCCATGTGTCGACCTCTGACGGGTCCAAATGTCGATACATTTTTGAACCACGTGCCAAATGTCGCAAGTGATTTTTTTTGACAAATCTTCAAATGACCATATCTTGAGCATCCAGAATCCATTTTTTGAACCACAAAAAGCGCTAGAAAGCTCTCGATGAGCTCTATGTTGTGCTATAATTTTTATCAAAATATGGAAACTTTTATTTTTTTACAAATGGAGAGATCCACCTGGATCACTATTTAGTAGAACCATCATCTTCATGATCATATTTTGAGTCATTGTCTTCATTCTCATCTAATGAGTTGCAATCTTATTTGGTGTAGAGACTCTTCTTATTTTTGATAAACTGCTTCATATTATTAAACTTTATAAATCCTTTCTTTCTGTATGTCTTCTAATCTTCATCTTGGCCTTCACCATGTTCTTCATCATCATTCTTCTCATGCTTATGAGGGTACTTTTGAGTAAAATATCCTATCTCTCTGTAGTTGAAACATTTGAAGGGCAGTTTATCCTTATACTTCCCTAAGCCAGTGTTTAATTTTCTAGTAATGAAAATAATTAGTTCATCCTTATCAATATCAGATATGTCATCCTATTTAGATTTATTACCTTGAAACTTATACTTAGGATTCATCTCTATCTTGAATGCAACTTCCTTCTTTGGTGGTATACCATCATTTATTCTCATGTCATATGCAGTAAGGGTGCCATGCAATTGATCCATCTTCAATTGAGTAAGATCATGACTCTCTTCTATAGCAGATACTTTTAGATCAAACTTGAGAGATAGAGAACTCAATACATTTTGGACTACATTTGCCTCCTCAAGATTCTCTCCAAGACCTCTGATGATGTTCACAATCGCATCAACTCTCTATAGAAAATATGTCATAGAATCTTCCTCCTTCATATTGAGACTTTCAAATTGCCTTAATAAAGTTTGTAGCTTAGTAAGCTTGACCTTTGAATCTCCTTTAAAAATGATCTTCATTTTTTGCCATATCTCTTTAGCATAAGTACAATGGATTAGCTTGGTGTATGTTGGGTGAATATTTTGTCAATCAGCGTACTGATAAACAAAATAGGTCTGATCAACCATAGCAAGAAGATTGGTCAGCCAAATGTGTAGGTTTACCACATCAAAAGGGGACTAATCTCTCCTCTCATCAAGGGGAGGTTCTTTGTAGATATGCATGAGTTATATACTATATATATATAAACAAAAAATAACACTCAAATGTAGGATAAACCTTCCATCTCTCTTTTTTCAGAGATGATGTGTACGAATCAAAGGAGAAATCTAGATGAAATGACAGAAGACACTCCTCTTCTTTCAAAAGTGTTGTTCAATAGACAAAAGGAATCTTTTTGGTGATGACAAGTAACTATAACAGGGTATAGTAACACAGCAGGATGAAATGAGGCACAAAGTCATCTCAAGGTTCTTTACATAGAAATAGAAAATAAACACACACTGAAGACAATTATGACAGCACAAAGTCTGAAAGTAACTGGCTTTAGGACACCTTTGTCACCTCCACTAGCTCTGCTTATCAAATTGCATAAACAAGAATACATTTAGGAAATAGACATAAGAACAATTTCCTAGAATGATACAAGTTATAACAGCACAAAGTCTGAAATTAACTTGCTTTCTGATTCAAACAAAGAAATATGATGAACAATCTGAGCTCAAAGTCTCAATAATGCTTTTCAATTTGGGTAGAGTTTTGCTTCTGGTAACTGAGAGATCTCTCTAAAATAATAACAGAGAGACCAATATATAGCCATCCAAGAAAGACTTGGAACAGTAACACATCATGTTGCATTCAATGCCTTGAATACATTTTAAATTATGTTAAGAAGATATGCTGAAATTAGGCATATTTGCCCATTTGCTTTTCTCAATGCAGAGAAATGAGTCACACCATTGAATGTTTGTGTCCTCCAATTTCCACCTGGCGGTCTACTTCTAGAAACATATTTCATGCGTGGATATTTCTGGTCTTTCTTCATCATTCTTCCTTTCCTAGCTATTGAATCGGGTCCTTGGTTCAATCAGATCCTACTCTTTGGTCGCTTTCCATTGATCTTAACAATTGACACATGGCACGTTCCATTGTAAAAAAAATGAGGACACTTGGTAGCATATGTGGGACTCTGAAAGATGTTTATTGAAAGAAGCTTTGAAACTTATAAGAAACTTGAGACGTAGATGCAGACACTTGTCACGCTCTGCAGAGTTATAACGAGATACGTGGTGGTTTCTCTTAAACTCTAAGAAACACTATAGAGATCAATGGGAGTCATTCAAATTCACACGGATGATGACACTTGGCACGCTCTGCTTACTTCAGTAGCTCATTGGGGGCCCACCACAGTCCTTACTTAATAAAGAGACCAAAAGAAGAAACTGTAGATGTCGACACTTGGCAACTTTTGCTAAATTTTGTAGATGACATGTGGCATGTTTTGCTGCTAGAAACAGTGTCTCGACAGATGACACATGGCGGCTTTCACTAAACTTTATAAGGGACACGTGGCAACTTTTCAAGCTTTTATTTCCTTGGTGGGTTTTCTATTTCAGGGGACTTTTCCTTCGAACAAAAAGTCTAAAGGAATTCTTTCAGATAATTTGTCTGAAGGAAATCTTCCTTCGCTTTGCCTTAGCTTTCCATTGGGTTTTCTATTTCGGGCTTTTTTCCTGGGTGAATTCCTTTGGACAAAAAGTTCGAATGATTTTTGCCTTGACCATTTTTCCATGGGAACTTTTTTGAAGGAATTCCCTGTGTCTGCTTTTGCTCGTTGTCCTCCGCAAGGGCACTCGGCTTGGTTCAATGTCATCCGCAAGGGTACTTTTTCCTTTGACTTTGCCTTAGTCAATTTTTCACTGATTTCAACAAATGACATGTGGCAGCATCCACTGTGAAACAGGCAAGGACACGTGGCAACATCCGCTTAACTTATAGAGACTTTGGATGCCTTTTGAGAGTCTCATGGAAAGTTGACACGTGGTGGCTTCTGCTATGTTTTAGAAACATTGTAGATACACTTGAGACTCACTTGGATTCATGTGGATATTGACACTTGGCGTGCTTTGTTTATCTTACAAGGGACACGTGGCAACTTCTGCAGCTCTTAAAAATAAAGTAAAATGGGGCTTGGTAGATGACACTTGGCAGCATCCACTGGGCTCTGATGGGCTTTTGCTTCAAGCTTTTATTGCCTTAGTCACTTTTACTCATTGCCCTCTGCAAAGGCACTTGTCTCTTCGGCTTTGGGGCACTCCTTTGAACCTGGCACTTGAACCGATCGATTGAACCAATTTTGGTTCAACGGTTCAATGGTTCATTCCTTTGTTTCTATTTATTCAATTGACCGCTTGAACCAAGCTCTTTGAAATAAACTGTGTTGAACTAACTGTTGTTGAACCTGTTGAACCTTTGAACCAGTTGAACCTTTGAACCTGAGTGGTTCAATGGTTCAAGCCTTCTTCTCTTTGATAAGTGTTTTGAAGCTGTTAAACCTGTAGCGGTTGAACTTTGAACCTTGACAAAAGTATTTAATTCTTATTTGATGACGTTGAACCTTTGAACCCATTGAACTCATTGAACTAAAATGGTTCAAAGTTTAATGGTTCAATGGTTCAAACACTGCATAGAGGCTTGCCGATAAATTCTTTTGGTTGAACCAAGGCATTGAACCAATCCTGAAAATGACTAAGTGTTGGAAACTTGTTCTTTTGATTGAACTCGCTTGTTGAAGCCATTGAACCTGTTGAACCTGTTAGTCCTTTAACTAAAAAAAGCTTGAATAATTCCCAATTTTGAAAGTTTAGAAAAAAAATTGAAATGGGAAGAGATAATTTTGTCTTTTAGGACCAAAATAGCTCATATGTTGTCTCAAAAATGAGTGATATTTTTGAGGGACAACAGCTGGCTCCATTCGGGGAACTTTCATCCATTGTAAAAAGAATTGAAGGGAGTAGAATCCAGAATCTCTAGTGTCTTCATGTGTGCCATTGGGCTACGGATTCATGTTACCCAAAAATGAAAGGCGTCAAAAATGAAAACAAACAAAACAAAATGGAATTAAAAACTATACAAATATACATATGTACAGATGAAATGATCTGGTACTTCAAGAATTGAAGTGTTTAAGATGTTGCCCACTGTGAGGCAGAGAGAAGAGTGTGCCATCTTGATACTTCAGTAAAAAGTTGTTTTCACCATTGTGCTGATAGATAATAAATGGGCCCCTCTAAAGGGAGTCAAACTTTCCATGCATTCCCTTTGGTTCTCTCTTTTTGTCCCACAACAAGACTTAATCTCCAATTTAGAAATCACAGTGTTTTGCCTTCTGGTTGAAGATTTTTTTCACCAGACTTTGATGGGCAGTAATTCAGTCCACCACCATAGTTCTCTGCTCATCCATCTCATTCAGGCACATGATCCTCTTATCAAGGGGGCTTTCATATGTCTGATCTTCAATTACCTTAGCCAATTTTAATGCTAGCAATTCTAAGGTGATTGGTATCTTAGCATTGATACCATAAAGAAGTTGGAAAGGAGACATACCAAATACCTTCTTTGGTGTGATTCTATCTGCCCATAGAGCATCAACCAATGCTTTATGCCATGTCCTTTGGTTGTCATTTGTCAACTTCTTGATGATAGTCACCAGGTTCTTATTGCTTGATTTAGCTTGTCCATTGCCTTGTGGAAAGTAATCAGAAGAGTGGGAGAGTGTAATCCCATAGTGGAAACAGAATTGTGTAATCTCCTAGGAAGTGAAACAAGCTACATTTTCAGTAACAATCTTGGTTGGGATTCCAAACATGGAAATAATATTCTCCTTGAGAAAATTACACACTACTTCTGAAGTAGCATGCTTGGTTGGAATTGTTTCCACCCACTTGGTGAAGTAGTCAGTTGTTGTAAGGACATAATCATGTCTAGCACTTGAAGATGGGTGTATAGCTCCAATAAAATCAATTCCCCATTGCTGGAATGGTTCCTCTATGATCACTGGCTTGAGAGGTAGGGCAGCTAACTTGGGTCTTCCAACAAACTGCTGGTAGAGTTCGAATTTTCTCACCCACTTATATGCATCTTGGAAAAGAGTTGGCCAGTAATACCTGGCTCGCAGAATCTTGTGGGCAATCACAAGAGGAAAAAAATGTCCTCCACAGGCTAAATTGTGGAATGATTTCAAAAGTTGGCTTTGTTTCTCTTTGTCTTCACGGTGAAGGAATACTCCATCAAGGCTCCTCTTGTACAAGCCATTGTCCCAAATGACAAAATTAGCAGTCTTCAACTTGATAGTCCTCCTTTCTTTGTAAGATAAGTGAGCAAGACACTCACCATAAGTAAGGAAATGAGTAATACCTGAATACCACTCATTCATAGTGGAGACAAAAAAGACTGTCAGTGTGTCTTCCACCTCTGCTTCATCATGCTTTATTTCTTCTGGCTTGTTATCAGCAATTAATTGGTATAGGCCTTTTCCCCGTACCAGCTTTGTTGGCTTGATGTCTAGATCAAACTCTTGAATCTTTGAAATCTAATTGCCTCTTTTTGTCCCAAGCTCTTGTTGAGTTAATATGGATTTGATTATGGTGTCAGGAACCAAGGCAGTAGTGTATG